>CADEBD010000349.1:223856-1423856 GCA_902825455.1 Arctia plantaginis
AAAAAAAAGTCAAAAACGCTTTGTCACCCTTTAATTCGATAACAATAATAACGAGACTGTCTGTCAATTTTTAACAACCAATGCCCAGCTACAATACGTACAGACTCTGATAAACATATACTCCGGGGGAAAAATCGAACCCACTACCTCTTGGCTTAACAGTACGATCTCTAAACATTAGATCAAGAGCCGATTGCTAAAATCGGTATTTTTTTTTACTGTGATTTATGCATTACATTTACACAAAATTCCAAATAAAGAAATTACTAATTTGGTACTAACGGCGCCTACTGGACTTTTTCCCTGGCCTCACTAATGGAGTCATAATTTCAAGAAACCAAAAATACCCTTTCCTCGGGATTCCAAACTTACTTCATCATAGCTGCATGGTCAGCCCCCCCTTTCTCCGTTCCTGTATCTCTTTACGCGTCTTGGCTTTCAAATTATTAATCTCAGCCAAGTGTTGTTGCACCAGCGTCTTTGTTTCCTCCCTTATTGACGCTATTTGATTCTCATACTGTTAATGTGAAATATCAGAACATTAAAAAAAGTTAATTAAAAGATGAGAGAATATAAGAATGTGAACTCAGTGAATTCTAAATTGTATTGATTAATGTGTGTGTTTCAAAAAATAAGATTCTAATACTGAAGAGTTTGTTTGTTTAGTCGACAAGCTAATCTCGGAAACTACTGGTTCGAAAAAAATCCTTCAGTATTGCATAGGGCCATTTATCGAGGACGTCTATATAAATCAAGCCATTACCAACAGGGGTCCAACATCAAAGAAAAATGTTGTAAAAATAAAAGAGACATACCTTATCTCTAGTAAGTTTCTTGTCAGCTTGGAAAGCCTCCTCCATTCGTGACTTCTCCTCTGTCAAGGCAGACAGTGACTGGCATAAGGGCAGCGACCCGAAGCAGCCCTTTTCTCATCTGTAGAAAGTTTATAACTGCCATTTACGTGACTGCAAGGATGACATAGTGGTTTAAGCGGGTAACTCGCCGCTTAGTACTGCAAGAGTGTTGTGAATTCAATCCTCAGTATCCCCCCATTATATGATCATGTTACATATAATGTTTTTAATACAGGATATATTCCTAAAAAATTTAAATGTAAGGTGTTTTTCCCAAGTACATAACTAATCTACTTTACAAGTGAAATTACTGTCATTGCTTATGAACAAGTTACATCATGCATAGTAAACTTAAATATATTTTTTATTAATTTAAATAACAAGTGCTATTGTTAAGTAATGACTATTGGTGTTAAGCATTTATGAATGAAACTAATAATGTTCAATGAGTAACTTTTATTTAATTTAAATTTAATATTTAATTAAAGTTAATAACTTTGAGTCTGTAATGTTGAGTAATATGAACATGCTACATCAATAATGTCATGTGTAATGTCATCAAAGTAATGTGTTAATCTGTGCCAATCGTTACGGGTACTTGGAGCCCTAGCTCTGACACAGTATCTACAACTTCGTTGTCGCCTAGTTCTTGGGTCGTGGAGTCTGATGACAGTCTCTCTACTTAAAAAATCAAGTCCAGCCGCGTCGTGATGGACTGAATGCCGACCCGAATCAAGTTTGGGAAAAAGACTAGGACGAATAAAGTTCGATATATTTGAACCGTAATTTAGATTTTATTGCTAAACCAACTTCTTCAGAGTGATTTTATTATATTTATCGTAATTGACAAATATGTAATGAATTTCATAACATTCATAAGCATTTTGAATGAAACTAATAATGTTCAATGAGTAACTTTTATTTAATTTAAATTTAATATTTAATTAAAGTTAACAACTTTGAGTCTGTAGTGTCGTGTAATATTTATTTATTTATTTATTTATTTTCTTTAAAAACAACTATTTTTACAGGCTTAGCCCAATTGCAATAGTGAATAATAATATGAACATGCTACATCAATAATGTCATGTGTAATGTCATCAAAGTAATGTGTTACATGTGTGGCAATCGTTACGGGTAGTTGGAGCCCTTTTTTTTTCCTCCGTGCGAAAATCCCCTCGGATACCACCGGCATGTCGGACTCGAACCGACTAAAACCGCACGCCGTCTCGGGGTACTAATAGCCGGGGAACCAGGTATACCCTAGAAAGGAAGTCCCTGGTGCATCGTAGTTGGAGCCCTAGCCCTGACAACAGTATCTACAACTTCGGTTGTCACCTAGTTCTTTGGGTCGTGGAGTCTGATGACAGTCGCTGTACGTAATAATCGAAGTCCACCGCGTCGTAATTGACTGAATGCCGACCCGAATCAAGTTTAGGAAAAAGGCTAGGACGTAGAAACGTAATTTAGATTTTTTGCTAAACCAACTTCTTCAGAGTGATTTAATTATATTTATGTTAACTCACTGAATAATATAGTAATCTAATCGACCGACATTTGTGAAATCTCTTTGTAAATTATTCAAGAACGCATTTAAAGTATGTTTCGCCCTTTAGGAAAAAAAACGTGGTGTGGTGACGGATTAAGTGTGGAGTGTCACCACCCCTATTCATCCCGTGGGTTGTCGTATTGAGCGACTACGGGAGCAAACTACGCAAGACAACAGCACTGCAAAGAGAAGAAAACTTGACACAAACCCTATACCAACCCGTCTGGTCAGCGTGGTATAGTAGGACAAAACCTCCTTTCTAAGGAGAGGCCTATGTCCAGCAGTGGACTATTAAAGGCTGATGATGAAGGTGAAAAATTTATCACTTGATTGCACCATTGATGATTCTATTATAATTAACCTCCACTGTCTTCGACACTTTCTGTCTTGTTCAGAGCTTTGAGACTGAATCTCCAACGCCTCTTTCTCTTTGATAAGACCTTTGTATGCTGTGACTACATCTGTAAAATAAATGGTAGATTATTGGTATGTGGACGTACTTATCTTGTTTACATTTCAAGGTGTGTTGGGTACAAGTAAATTAATTTTGCAAAGAAAACATAATTATGACACCCTTTTTTTCTTTTTTTCCGTGCGGAAATTCCCTCGGATACCACCTATCGGTGGCATGTCGGGACTCAAACCGACTAAAACCACACGCCGTCTCGGGTACTAATAGCCGGGGAACCAGGTTATACCCTAGAAAGGAAGTCCCTGGTGCCAACTTATGACACCCTGTAACACAAAGAAATTTATTTAGCCTGTTAGTTATGAAAAAAAAATATGGATAAAGAGTAGTTTGATAATGATGGCTTACAGGACAACATTACTTTAGGAGGAATTTAAAGAGACTATGTTCAGTAAGTGATATAATGGACATGGAAAAGGTATGAAAGACTGCATTGAAAGAGACCTTGATAACAACACACAAGTTGACCAGATAATCCTAATGGAATTGTAACCAAGGATTAATTCATGAGCAATTCACGCAATCTTAAAAGAATTGTGATTGATTTTTAATGCCATTTATTTATTGTCTATGTTTCTCAATAATCTATAGTTTTCTGTGAGCTCCTCTGTATTAATAACTGTAATAGCCACTGTAATAGTGGCGTGCGATGGGAGAGGCCTATGTCCAGCAGTGGACTATGATAGGCTGATGATGATAATGAATAGTCACTTAAATATATTATTTTTATTTACATATTGATTAAGGGAAAGTATATTAACCCTGTTAAAAGTAATTACGTGTTATAAATCACGTAATGATTTACGATGTACATTACACTTAAATCATTGTCGGCTTATCTCTTATCACTTTAATCTTTTCTTTAATGGTATACTTTAGTAAATGATACATATACAACCTTTTTCACATTGCATCAAGTCTGTGATTGTTGGAAATCACTAGAGCAGATAAAATTTAACAACAAAATATTGATTAGATTACCTAAATCAGGGATGCTAGAACTATTTTGGGCAGAGCCCCTTTTTCAAATATGAACTTATACCTCAGACCCCCATAGCCAAGTTACTACTTGCTACGTGCTTATCAACTTGTTGAGTTTTGAAAAGTACAATAATGATACTTCCTAGTAAAATATTAGTCATTGTTATAACAAGTTGGTACACGTAACACAACTAATACAGTATCCTGAAAGTTTCAAATGAGAACTTGTGTTAATTAATAGGGGTCGATTTTCAGACCTCGTCAACACAGAAAATCAGTTTTCGTTTACGTCGCCCCAGGGGTAGATATCAACCACTTTGGGAGTCTCTTGTTAATTTTTTTTTATTGTTTTTATTTAGCTTATATTGTTAAACAAGTTAAAGTGCAAGTGGTGTTTGCTCATAAATGGTTTTACATTTAGAATTTTTTTTGATTGTTTTTATTTCTTATTTTTTTATTACATTGTGAGCATTTAAGTGAATGAAAAAAAATATCACAACTATCATCCAGTATACCACTAACAACTAAAAATAAATAAGGAGAGGAAAGAAGTTATGGATATTCTCATTTATTCTTCTCAGCTTCAGCTTTACATAAAAATGCTTTACAGATGCAAGACATTAGTGAAAATGTGTGTGAACCATCAAGCTATTAATAAAAAATTGTATTTGAAGTTCAAAACGGTTTTTAACAAGATTCCAGATAGCATTGGCAACTAAAATTTCCACTTTGTTACTGTGGCTTTCTTTGATTTTTTCTTTTCTTTTTTCAACATGCACTTTTTTTAAATTATTGCCTTTTATAATTTTAGAGTTTACAGAGTTTTCAAATATATATTGGAATAAAGTTCCTTATCGGGTGCTACACAAGGAAGTGAGGGAACAAGACTAAAAAATGTGTAACAAGACTTTTGTGTGACACTTTAAGTTTAAAGCAGACTGTATAGCAAACATCTACCAAAAAGCGAAAGGAACTTCCTTCCGACCGGGGGCCCATAGACCCTTCACATGGTTTTTTAAATTAAATGTGTTAGTTTGGACTGAAGTACTGTACTCTTTATTGAATGCTACAAATAAAAATTATTTTTCACAAAACCTATGCTGTAATAAATATGGTAAAAATAATTTATCACTTAATTAAATTACGTTGCCTTCTGTAGATAACAAGCCAAGGACATCTAGATATTTTGGAAGTATACTGGGTTGTAACTTTGTTTTGTGAAGTTTTCAATGTATCTATTATTTCTTAAATTTAATTCATATTTGTATGAAGAACTAAGGGTAAAATACAGGTTTTGAGTTACACATAATCAGATTATTGTAACGCATAACATTAACATCTGGAATATTAGGTCAACTGAAAATGTTGCATAAATTCATGAACGAACGTTTATAGAGACTGTACAGATTGCCTACCTCTGAGCCGTCCTTCATACCGCTTAATTTGATCCGCTTGCTTGGTAATTGTCGATATAAGTTCCTGTTTCGACAAAGATTCCATTTTTCATTAAATTTGGTAGCACTCGATTTTGAATATATTTCGTTGCTCGCTGTTGGTTCCGTTTTTCTAGATGGAAAAGCCACGTTACTATGTGCTAAGCATAATAGCTATGGAAATTAAGGAATCTTCTAAAGATAAACATTTCAATTTTTACTGAAGATCTACAATTTGTTATTATTTTCTTGACTGACGTACGTAACAAGACAATGACAAATAAACTGACAGTACATGTCAAGTTACCTAACCTACTTTTACTCACAGTCTCACGCACAAATCTACTATAAAAGATTTCAAACACTTTTTTCTAAAGTTACGTTTATAAAAGTTTCATGTTCAAAAATCTATAAATGATATTCCCATAAAATATAATCTCATGTTAACATTATATTTTTAAGTTCCTTTTTATGGGCAAAACCACCCGCTGAATAACGAATTAAAATTTTATCTCGGCGAACAGTATTTAAAGACATTTTTTTTAATATTCGCCTTTTTCTATTTGTCCGTCTCTTTTTAAGGAGGGCGATAGTTTCAAGTTAAAAATATCCGTATTTTTATAGTTTTACCTTTTCGACTCGACGTCGACGACACACGAGGGATGGTTATTGCTTAACTTCGGTGTTTTTTGAGGCCGTGGGGTCAGTCCGTTCGAACCAGCTTAAACGCGTGAAAGTATGGTCATTGTTTGAAGACTCCTTTAAGTTCCATTAGGTTCCACTTTCCATACAAATATCGGGTAACTTATAAACTACTCATTTTTAATTAACTATGAAAAGATTCTATAATTCTGTTCTAAAATTGTTACAATAATTATTGTAACAAGCTAACAACAATTATTAAGTGTATAACAAACAATAATTATTAAGCGTGTCACAATAGTATTCTATTTTATGTTTAAATTAAAACACTAAAACAAAAAAAAATGGTACTTACCTCACAGTAATACGAGCAAAATTATGGACCAGTTCAATCCCCGCCGACGAATTTAGTCTGAGCTTTTAAAGTGCCTACGCGTACGTATCTACTTTTAACGGTCGAAAAACGTCCTCATAATATACAAATGCAGGTACTCTGTGGAGCCACAAGTACGCGTACTTACAGTACTTACTCAAACGTTTGTCAGAAATTCAGAATGTCACCCTCTTACCCTTTGTTTTATTGTATTCATGTACCTATTTATTGAGAGTCTTTTACATCATAATTTATACCTATCTGCCTTTTAATAGAAGATTGAATGATCAGCGACTACGTAAAAAAAATTAGATAAGCAACTAAATAGCCAAATTTTTTTCTTAAAACTGGTAAAAATGCCATAATATACATTGGTAAAAACATGAAGGTCTTTAATAAATAAACCCAAATAAAAATTACATTGGAGACTACGAGACAGTCAAAGTATTGATTACTCTTGTTATTTTTAACAATTTTGAACAATTGAGTATTTTTTGGCATTAGGTAGGTCTCATTCTAGTCGTGTGCGAGTACTTATTATTTTTACTCTAATTCTATACAATATCTTGACATGGCGTATTGTATTTCTCCATTTATAGTTGACTTCTAAATTAATCACGATTATATTCAAATTTTAAAAACAAAACATCGTTCAGTTGAGATAACTCTTTGTTCCTACGAAATAGTAGATTATTTCTTTGTATTTATATCAAAACAATTTACAATCATCTAATTTACTTTTAATCATGAAATAAGTCCCCACCTAACATTACAATTATGTACCGTCATCTAAGTCACCCACCTACATGACGGATCGATGCGTTTATGTTATGTTATAGGTTATAAAGAAATCTGTAGATTTTTATATTAGAAATATAATGTAGGGAAGGAATAAAAGTATTAGGTTGTAGTCATTATAGACGATAAATCATTTATACACTACCGCCTTATATTAAGTTAATATATCCAATATGAAATGGCGAACGGTTCATTGCCATAAAAATTAATGCAGGCGACGCCATGTACATGGTCGAACTCCTCGTGCAAGGTCATTGACCGCAGATTTAAAAATGGGGTGCACACCCCCTATTCTAATTAATGTATGTCCATGTTGCTATAAACACACGCTACATCCAAATGTGTTCTATCTAAATTGTTATTTTTCTTTACATCTGGGTCAAAATCACCAAGGTGGAAAATTCCGAGTTCTGTTTTATGATGAATATACTTAACAGCTATTACTTTGATAATGAGCTTAGATTATCACTAAACTTGTGTTTCAACAATATGTACGTTGGCAGAGCATAGAATAAAGTACTACTCCTGTAATTTTATTTTTAAATTGAGCTGTCACTGAAAACAATCATTCCGGGAACGTTTTTGTAAGACTTATAATAAAATTAAAATATAACTTAACTATTTCTCTTGACCCTGTATATTAGCGGCAGTAAGCATTTATTAATAAGAAATTAAAAAGCTCAAAAGAAATTGCAAAGAAAAGCATTTAGAAACAAAATATTGCTACAAATGGAGCTATTTCACTATTTCCTTATATAAAATTATCTGAATATGCCATATTTGGTGACTTATATTAAAATAAATAGGCTTACGATATTAGAAGTTCGCCTTATTTTAATATTGCCAGTGACTTTTTTAATTATCTAAATTAATAATGTGTTATCTGTGATTTTAGTAATGTTCCCGAAAATGATGAGGTGTTCACGAAATGATGCACGTGTTCTTTAAATGACGTATTTCGTCATTTAGAGAGTTTACTATACGTCCAAGTAGCTTTTGTTATCTATTTGAGTCCATTTATTAAGGTTTGTAGCCAGATATGTATATTAGTTCAGCTGCCGTATAGTGATGTTGGACCATCAGAGTAGATATGAAGGGTGTTCATATCTTTTTTTCTAATATTGTTTGTAGGATTGCATTCATATGAGTCCATATCACATGGGCTTGATGATCCAAATTTTCACTTACGGTAGCAAACGATTTAGGTTGTAAACCATACTCAAAATTTCGTATATATAGACAATTGTTTTTTTGCAAAATGAGTCTAATGAATTTCATTTGCGTACTTGGTTGTGTAATTCTCCGAAACGTCTATCTGTATCATTACCTCTTCTTCAGGTTAATTTTCTTTTAGCTCTTTTTTCAGTTTGTTGTATCTGTAGATGACATACAGATGTTTTTTCATAACTGGAATATCTTCAATAAAAGCCATTTTTAATTCTTTGATTGTACTTGACATTGCAACCTTCTTTGTGATCTTAAATTTCTTATTCTCGCCTTTTACAGTTTTTTCTTTAATAACACAAATCCATTGAAAATATGTCACAGAATCAGTATTATCAGCTAGCTCAAACATTGGATGTTTACATTTATCACACAAACCATTCATGCAGTCATAAGATGTTATATCGCAACTATAATACTCAATCATTTTCTCAACACTGCCGTGATTAATCTATTGTAAATATTTTAATTCGTTCACTTTGAACTCAAAGTCAAAAGAGAGACAGACAGAGAATCTTGTGTTAAAGTCAAACTTTAACACAAGATTCTCTGTCTCTTAATTTTGGAGCTACTACCCAAAATGGTTTTACTATTAATAATGTCGCATAAGAAAAAAATATTCCAGTTTCGCTAATGAATTTTGACGTCAGTTCTTTAAATGAGAATAGAAGGAGACTCTTTTGTTTGTTAATACCGTTTTTCTTTACAAAATCTCTCTTGGCTGGACACATCCTACTGACATCATCTCCTTGGAAGAAATGTTTAACTTTTTGCCAAACTTCAGGCTTCAAAACAACCTTACGAATTTTGGTATCAGACTTCAGAATCGATGTACTGGTTCTCTCTCTTGGCAGAAAACTCTTAGCCATATGAAGTAATTTGTATTTCCTCACCATATCACCGCTAACACATTTCTGGAAAATTTTCCCTCTCTTAGGAATATTTTTTCAAAGTAGTGGATTTTTCTTTTAATTGTGTAGTCAGTACTTCGTTAAATATTAGATTCTTGCGCACTTCAGGAGGCGTGTTGACATTTTTATCATTACATCAACTTTACTGTTAGAATTACTTGGTACCTGAACTTTCTCCTCTTCTCTTTTAACTTTTCTTCTTAGTCTTTTCATTAAAGTTTCATATTTACGTTTAATTTCAGCAATTGTTTTCTCCGTTGTTTTATTTTACGGTACGCTTAAGCTCTATCCTTACGCACAATTTTTCTTTCCACTGTACTTCTTACTGAAGGTGTAGCAGCTAAATCATCATCTGAATGTGGTGGAGAATTGTTTGTTATACTTGATAATGCATTGTTCTTCTCTCTGTATTTTTTTGATGCTTCTTTTCAAATTTTCCCTTGCTTTCGCTTTTCTCTGTGAGTCATATATTTAACTTTCTTTTCAGCTTTTTTTTTTTGATAGTAAGCTCTATCCTCGGCTCTTTTAATTTCTCTCTCTTCCTCTGTCATCTTGTCTAAAAATTTCCTTTTTCTGGCATTAGCTTTTTGTTGTTGGCGCAAGTAAGCTGAACTATTTTTGTTAAGGTGCTTTTTCGAACGTTTTTTATTTTTTGAAGCATCATGAGACTCCATATTGCTAAAACAAATGAAACATTTATCAAAAACTACGTTAGCACAATATTCACTAAATTAAATAACCAATAGTTGTAACAGATGCCACTTTGATAATGAAAAAGTCATTTCGGGAACGTCATCATCACACAGAACATATATACCCCTAAAGGGGAAGAATAACGACTCCATACTATTTTTATGAGGAAATTTTTCCTTACCGGCCGGCGCCATCTATGCTCCGCCCACCAAAACTAGACAGTAGAAGCTAGGGCGGGAATCTCAAAACAGATACTTTGTATTGCATTTTATGCACAAGTACAGTGCGTTTCTCGATAGTGTTCATCAAGATGGTCAATTATTTCTCAGCAAAAACAATTGACATCTAAACGACATCACTATCGAGAAACACACTGTACTTGTGCATAAAATGCTGAAAGCAATATTTATGGAACAGTGTAATAAAAGAAACATTAGTATTTGACTTTTTTATTTAGCATAATATTCATTATAATTTATCAGATATTCATATTATAAGCAACTATATACTAATTTTACATGAATAAATGTGTTTTTAAATTATATATTCATTTGGGACAAAAGGTGTTCACAAGTATGTGTATGTAATTTTTTTGCGTGTGTTGTGGCCACCCTCTAGTGTCAGAGCTTATTAAGTCGCCTCTGGGAATCCCACAGGCCTCTGACATGGCGTGTATGTAATGATAATTAATCACAAAATTTGTCGCTTAATCTAAACACAAATTAAACATAATATTCTAAAAATGAGATAATACATACAATTTGAAAATACAGCAAGCATCTTCGACCATATGGTCTATTGCATACAATTTTAACATCAAAAACCTAGACAAGGTCAAACACAAGTTTACACTTTACAGACATATATCATAACATTATATAATATGTATTATTTCAGTTTAATAAAATAAATAAAGAAATGGTTAACAAGAGAGATACTTATTATTTTTGTTGAAGGTAGACAGATCTGACCAATTTAGCTACACTATCGTCCATTAATAAAACAAGTTGTAAAATAATAAATAAAGCATAATCAGCCTATAATGAAATGAAATGATATTTATTTCTGTAAGTAAATCTTTTCAGATATTTTTACAAGTCGGACTTTATAGAAGGAGCCGGCATTTCCTAAGACTCACTCTGGGAAGAAACACCGAAACAAACCACAGAGGTGTCTTTTTTTTTTAAGTCCGTAAACAAAGTTAATTAAAACTGTGCGAGTACAGTATAGGGTCTGGATAGGCCTTTTGAGGAAAGGATCATAGTTTTGAGTCAACCTGTCCATACAGACGGCATACAGGCTCCAGCCATCGTGTAGCCTAACCGATATTGGTCAAGATCAACGACCCGAAGCACGACACTACCGCCAGCAGGACATTTGGGTAGGCCGTGGAAACACTCAAAACCACCAGAAAGATAATAAAAAATTAATTAACATTACAAGCCTACACTGTACTCACATTTACATACTTACACAAAAAATAAAAAAATACTACACAGTTCAAAGTCAACGAAAAATAAAATACGAAAACAAAATACGAAATACACCAAAAAATAATAATTAAATGTCCATCACTTTCAAACTTAACAACAAAGATGTCTACGTAAATGTGGGAGTGAGCAGCATCAATCCCAAGCAAATTTGTCGGCTAAATAATCTGTAATAGTGTAGTAAGCCTTTTCACATAGTTTTAGCTTTACTAAAGACTTAAATTTATTAATACTTAATTCATGGAATTTGCTTGGCACTTTATTGTAAAATCGCACACCCTGACAATGAAAAGACTTGCTTACTTTTTGTAGTCTAGTGGTTGGTAACACGAGTTTATCTTTATTTCTAGTGTTTATTTTATGCATGTCGCTAAACTTTGTGAATAAATGATTATTCTTCTTTACATACACTAAATTTTCATATATATATTGAGATGCGACTGTCATGATACCAATTTCTTTAAACTTATCCCTCAGTGACTGCCTATAACTAAGATTATAAATTGCACGAATAGCTCTCTTTTGCAACACAAAGATACTTTGAATGTCAGCAGCATTTCCCCACAACAAAATACCGTATGACATTACACTATGAAAATAGCTAAAATACACCAGTCTAGCTGTTTCTACATCGGTTAATTGACGAATTTTGTAAACCGCGTATGCTGCAGAGCTAAGTCTATTCGACAATCCGTCAATGTGTGGGCCCCATTGCAATTTAGAGTCTAGTGTTATACCTAAAAACTTGGTGGTGTCCACAAGATTCAACTCCTTTCCATTTATTAGAACATTGGTCTTTACCTGTTTAACATTAGGTGTAAAAAATCTAATACATTTCGTTTTATTCTCGTTTAAAAATAAATTATTAACATTAAACCAGTTTACAACCTTAGAGAGAGTGCTAATCACGTCATCAGTTACTGATTGCTGTCGTTTAAGTTTAAATAACAGTGAAGTGTCATCCGCAAATAGTACTATCTCCTGATTATCATTTTTCCACAAATATAAAAAAATGTAAAAAATGTTCTGTTCTGTGGATTTTTTTTCCTCTTCTTAAATCTGATGTCGACGCGTTTACTCCATCAAACAGTTCATCCATGTCTTTAATTAAATTACCCGTTGCCACTGCTCCAGTCGGCATGTCTCCTGAAAATTCACAATAAACAAATTAAATCAATATAAGTACAATATAATATGACAATATAATTATTAGATAGTTTCACCATTTATAAAAGAGACAACCCCACATTTTCATACTGTTGAAACGAATTTGTAAGACTTGTTGTTAAATGTGCATAAGTATCATGCATAATAATTATGATGTGTGTGTATAAATGAGTTGGACCATGACTATTAAAGATGTCTCTTACCTTTAGCTATTTTGGAAAATATTCCTGCTGCAACTGAGTGGCTTAAAACTTGTGCTGCAAGTTTTACCCTCATTTTTTGCTTGGTATTGGGGTCAAGGTGTTCTTTAGTTAAGTGTGGTGCATAAACAAAATTGGGATTATTATTGTCCAGTTCATAGAATTGTCTGATGTGGCTCCATTTAGCGATTCCTGTAAAGTAATTATTAAAAGTAAAATTATTAAGTATAAACTACATACATATTATTAAACACTTTTTTTAAACTAAATAACAATGACTTACCAATTCCTTGTTTGTTGTCTGATGTTTTCACTTCTATATAGGGATTCTCTACAGAAGCTCCTAATAGACACAGAGCTTTCTTGTTGACTCCATCCAAGTCACAAACTGAAGCGCATATATTAAGGCCAGAATTAAAGCAACAATTTAAAACCTGAAATTTTTTTTAGGCAGATTATTAAAACCTTAGCTCATTTAACATAAGCATGATCATCATAGAATATAATAAAATTCATAAAAAAAAAAAAAAATTCTTTCATCATTCAAAATGAAAAAGTCTAAAATTCAGGCTGATGAATTCATGGGCAGTGCTAGTTGTACATTTATTTATGCATAATTATGTGCATTTTTCTTTTTAATGCTGATTTACTCGCCTCTTCAGAAAACATTCTGTTTTTTAGGATACAGTACCTCTTAATTGTAATGTGGAAGACACTATTGATTATGTATGTTATATTTAATTCTTTGTGCTCCACGCAATCTTCGAGAAAATCATAATTTATAGAGTCCTTTAATGTTTGTGTTATTTTCACTTTAATATTCTCTTTATACGCCTCTCTTTCTAAAAATATATTTATTATGCTTGCACTTTTCTCTACACAAGCTATTAAATTCTTTGAGGCGTATGTAAGCGATTGTTTTGGATTTTCATAATTTTTGAACTCTATAAAATTATGCACTCCCTCTGGCGTTTCGGAGACTAGAATTTTCATACACTTATTACAATTATTTTTTATTTTTTTAATAATGAAGCCACAGACATATGCACATGCTTGTAGTTCGCTACTTCCTTCCTCCAAGTTTTCTTCGAGAGAGGAAGTTATACTTTCTTCAATTTCTTTTACTATTTCCTTTACATGTTCGGATTGCTCTGTATCAGTACATATGTCTGCAGATGATGTCAGCAATTTTTTAAAATTTGATATAATAGCACTGTTGCTATCCAGCTCACAATTCCCTGAGCTAGTGTGTGCCATGTTGCTCATTACAGCAGTTTTTAAGCCAGCAACAAATTGTCCAACTGTCGGGTTGCTATTGGACCCGCAATTGTAGCGTATGCAACCAAATAAATTTTCCAACGGGTCTTGCTGGAGTCTTCTTGTAGACAGACTTTTGATGGATTTATATTTGGTACTAAGGGTTCTCCAAATCGTTTCTATCCCATTGAGGGTCCAGATCCACCCATTTTTTGATGGTGGATTACCCCTGCATCCCAAAAATTCAGAGGTTTTAAAAAAATATTTCATTTTATTGAACATTTGCAGATGTTCTGTGGTTTTTTTTATATTTGTGGAAAATTTTTTTCCTCTTCTTAAATCTGATGTCGACGCGTTTACTCCATCAAACAGTTCATCCATGTCTTTAATTAAATTACCCGTTGCCACTGCTCCAGTCGGCATGTCTCCTGAAAATTCACAATAAACAAATTAAATCAATATAAATACAATATAATATGACAATATAATTATTAGATAGTTTCACCATTTATAAAAGAGACAACCCCACATTTTCATACTGTTGAAACGAATTTGTAAGACTTGTTGTTAAATGTGCATAAGTATCATGCATAATAATTATGATGTGTGTGTATAAATGAGTTGGACCATGACTATTAAAGATGTCTCTTACCTTTAGCTATTTTGGAAAATATTCCTGCTGCAACTGAGTGGCTTAAAACTTGTGCTGCAAGTTTTACCCTCATTTTTTGCTTGGTATTGGGGTCAACGTGTTCTTTAGTTAAGAGTGGTGCATAAACAAAATTGGGATTATTATTGTCCAGTTCATAGAATTGTCTGATGTGGCTCCATTTAGCGATTCCTGTAAAGTAATTATTAAAAGTAAAATTATCTATACTAATATTATAAAGCTGAAGAGTCTGTTTGTTTGTTTGTTTGAACGCGCTAATCTCAGGAACTACTGGTCCGATTTGAAAAGTTCTTTCAGTGTTAGATAGCCCATTTATCGAGGAAGGCTATAGGCTATATATCATCACGCTAAGACCAATAGGAGCGGAGCACCAATAAAGAATGTTTCAAAAACGGAGAAAATTTATTACTATTGAAAGACGCAGACGAAGTTGCGCAGGTCAGCTAGTTAAGTATAAACTACATACATATTATTAAACACTTTTTTTAAACTAAATAACAATGACTTACCAATTCCTTGTTTGTTGTCTGATGTTATATTGGTCATAAACTTTACATCATATTTCATGAACAGATTTCTGAAGCACTTCAGCAAGTGTGGTGTGTCAAATAGCGTGACTACTTTGTGATTGCTCACTTCTATATAGGGATTCTCTACAGAAGCTCCTAATAGACACAGAGCTTTCTTGTTGACTCCATCCAAGTCACAAACTGAAGCGCATATATTAAGGCCAGCATTAAAGCAACAATTTAAAACCTGAAATTTTTTTAAGGCAGATTAGTAACTTAGCTTATTTAACATAAGCATGATCATCTTTCAAAATGAAGAAGAAATGCATACCTCCTTAATCAAAACAGATAGTCTGTCAGCTGTGACAAATCCACTTGATAGGTAATAAGCCACTGGCTGTTTAATTGGCTTCCTAACTCCAACCACCATAAATACAAGCGCATATGAAGCTGCCTGTGGAGATCTACCTTGTGTGGCATGGTCTTGAAAACCCTCAATTTGATCAGACTTAGAGTTGTACCATAAATTTTTTCTTAATGACATTTCATCCCACAACAATATGTACTCTCGTTCAGATGGCCCAAAGTGTTTTGTAATCTTTTTCAACATTGTAAGTGTTGTTTTTTGTATCCCCACATTCATCCTAAATCTGCTTAAGAGGGATTTTAATGTGCTGGGTGCTGGTAAACAAATCATTCTCCTCAATAACTTGTAGCATGTTGGTGACCTTTTATAGAGCCTCAATGCTATTATTTTAGCTTCCATGTTCCACCTGCGTCCAGGTTTCTTCCTCTTATAATTCTGCAGTTCTCCTTGCAGTAACAGGGCAAATGATGAACTCATTTTTTTATTGAGGATTTTTTTTACTGTTTCATTGTTGGAGATTTCATTTAAAAATGCTTCATTTTTTAAATATTTTACAGTTTTTTGTAATCTATACACTTTGTTCATACTATTTTTCAGTTTCCTTATCAACATTTTGTTTTTCTTATCTCCTTCTTGTTTTGAAGACTCGCACACAATCATTCCTGAACAACTGGTTGGAGTGATAATGTTTGCATTATGTTCTCTTAAAGGATAAATTCTGGATGGACCGGCAACAGGTTCAAATATGGCAGGTTGATCTGGCAGATTAGAAATTGTTGTGTCCTGAAAATGAAAGGTTAACATATTTATTTTAAATAAATTAATTTAAATCCTTAAATTAATATAAGTCATAGTTGAGGTAAGCAAATTATATATAAGAAATATTTATAACTAGCTTCTGCCCGCGGCTCCGCCCGCGTAAATGTCGGTCATCGCGGTAAAAATGCACTCCCTCCGCGTAAATGTTGGTTATTGCAGTAAAAAGTAGCATGTTTTTCCTCAAGAATCAAAGTTTCTACATACCAAATTCCATCTAAATTTATGACTCATTTTGCATGTTTGTAATTGCCCAAGTTTTCTTAAATTTATGTTAACAACATCATTCTGCTACATAATATTATGTGTTACACATAACATAAAGTCTGTATTTCTCTGCAATGTAAATAGCTTTAAATACACTTTTAAAGTATTAATTGTACTAACCTTATGGCATTGAACACCAGGTACAGCTGTTCTGAACAACTTCTTCTCAATAAAGCATGTGCTTTCAAAATGTTTGCTGCAAAGCATCTTATGTTTTGAATGGAGTTCATCCTGGAATTTTGGTGAAGACCAGGCTTTGTATGGAAAGCAATACTTTGCCCATAATTCACACCTGGAAATTAAAAAAAAAATTAAAATTAAAAAATAAAATACGAAATTAAAATTAAAAAGGAAATTAAAATTATTTTATCTCATCTGCATTGCAATGATAAATGTCCAAATGCCCAGAGACTGACAATGAAAAATGCTAGTCAGAATAGAAAGACTTCTACTGATAACACTGCGGATGGCGACCCTTCAAAAAGGCGCAAATCTGACTATTCTATATGTATGGGTAACAGAGGCATCCATTGGTCTACATTTGTAGAGAACAGGGGAAGGTGTAAAGTTTGTAGCTTGAATAAGGTTCAGTCGAAACCTCATAGTAAATGTTCGCATTGCAACGTGTTTTTGTGTGTAAATGAGAAGAAAAATTGTTTTGTTGAATACCATGAGGTTAATCTGTAATTAAAAACCTAATAATTTAATTATTACTAAGTCAATATTGGATCTCATTATTTTGTAGTTTCTATCCAAGTTCCTAACATTGTGATAACACGAAGTTCCTGACGGCACTTTTAAGTCTAGGTCTTGGTAATAGTACTTCTAGGTATAATAAAAATCTAAAAAAAATCTGTGCGTTTCGTTTTACTTACCTTATTATGTAAATAAAGTTCAAAAGCGAAAATTTGTTAAAAATCACTACCCCGGGGGGAAAGGGTTAATAATCATATTTTTAATTAAGTTTTATCTAAATAACAATCTAAACTTTCTGTACTTTCCTTTGATTGAAAGAGATTTAAAGGATGTAAACGAATAGCATGGAAAGTACTTAGGTAGGTACATACCGCAGAGCATTTTTTGAGCCAGGCTTAGGAAACCGATGCAAAGTGATGCTGGAATCTTTAGAAGGTGAAGATCCACACATGCAACAGATTCTAGTGTTTTCTTTCTGCGAACTCATTGCGAAAATTAAACACACAATCAAACAAGTCACTATCTCAACACCGAGTCTATATCTCACAAACACACACTTAATTTCACCAAAACACAGCCACGGAGGAGCAAACTCGACTCACGGTAACAATGTATGTAGAATTAAATGCAACTAGTTTATTTATTACAAATAAACATAGGTACAAGATAAAATGGTGCGGGAACCGCAGGCAGACATTTTTCTTGTGACGTCAAACGTGTTGCCAGTAGTTGCCACACATTTTCCCCCTTATCTTTTTTTTGTTTTTGTGTATTGATCAATTAAATATGTTATATTTCTTAGCAAAATAATTTTTTTGGGTATCAGAATAATCACAAAATGTATTTTTAAGGGTGACTTTCTTTTTTAGCTCATTGTTTTGGAGAAAACGAAATTGTAATTTTGGTGGCAACATTTTATAATTCATCTCTTTTACTCTAATGTTGTTGTCTCTTTCTTGTTTTCAAGCCCACCTACATCTTGTTCTAAGAACAAAGTTGACAGACCCTGCATCATCATTTCGAGAATACTCCGTCAAGTCCGGGAACGTTCCCGAAATGACAGTTCTCGAAATGACTTTTAAAAATAAACTCGCCTTTTTTAAAAGGTCGCCATCTTTGACATCATGTTTGGTTTAGTTAATGTAAAATGCTTGAGATTACTATTCGTTATAGAAACTATTATACGTATTTATCATTCATTCTGAGTTAATAAACGCATTCCCGGTATGATGACATATTGATGTACGCTCTGTAAATAATTAATCGAAAGGTACTTACCACTTATTTTTAATTATTTTGGCGAGAAACTTTCTTGACAGCCACTTTGTTTACATCTTTCACTACATTGCACCATAGACATCTACAAGCCACGTTCAGAAACACAATATTTTCGGGCAATCAAAACTGCGTTCACTCAAATGACGCTTACATTGTCGGACATAATATTTTGACATAATTCTCTTTACTTTCTTTGCTTTCTTTAATAATGCATATAATTACTTAATAATGAATAAAATTTAGGGCTAATAAGTGAGAATAACCGTAAAATTTATTTTATTTTATGTATATTTCAAGTGTTAGTTTCTAAAGATTGCTACTTAGGACGCGTTCTCGAAATGATTTTTGTAGTTATTTCTTCAAATAATAATGAAGATGTTTTACTTTTAAAGTATAATATACGAGGTACAGTTAATATGAACCCTTTACAGTATTTACAAATAATAATTTGTTTAAAAAAAAACGCACTGAGGCAGTTATTTTCAAGTAAAGCTGATTTTCCACCTTGGTGATTTTGACCCATCTGCATTTTTTCTTGTTTTCATGACAATGCAAACTAAATAACTACTTACCTAATGTATTATATTTTACCTACTTAGGTATACGTTGTAAAAAGTAGTCTGGTCCTGTTATAGTTTATTTGCAATTTTAAAGTACATTCTGAATTTAGGGCAAATATTTTTTCTGTCGTGATAATGCTCTACGGGAAACGATAGGAAAAATATTAGTTTCACTTTGATCACCATTTGGGGTTTTTTTCTAGGCATCAATAATCTTGTGTATCTTTCAGCCTGGCTAGAAACTACACTTGCTATCCATTTCTTCGTTATCAGAAAGTGAATGACACTAAAATTAATTTCCACATGTATAATCGAGCGCCTCGACATTATTTTTGAGTCGAGTGAATCTTTCATATCTAGTTTATGAACATTACTAGGTAGAGGTACCTGCCTCGAATTAGAGATTTTGATGTACTACTTTCCTACTTACTTATTGTTGGAAATTTCATTTGTATAGATGAAATTACAAAGATATTTTTTTACCTAGTAATTAAGTTTTTACTATACCTATATTTTTTTCAGATGCAAATACGATTAGTGTAAATAACGAAACTTTATAACATCTATTCATTCAGAAAAAAAATGTATTTGATTCAATAGGTTTTAAGTTTCGATTTACGAAATATGTAAATAGGTTTCAATTTAATCATGTGTGGATGGATAGTTAAAGGGTTAAAATGGCATGAAATAAAACATTATTTTATATGTATTATTGCTAAGGTCAATATTTAATTTCTATCAATATCCCCTACGTCAGATTACATTCGTTGACATTATTTCAAAAATTAAATGTAAGTAAGCCAAACACTTTTTCATACATTATCGGCGATTTGTACTCTGTCTTATAACTCTAGCTACATTCTAGGCCAAAACCCTACAATACCCAAACCTGCCCAAAGTAAATACAAAGAAAAAAAACTAAACCAAACATTAAATGACGGATAAATAAAATCTTAATAGAAAGATGTTAGTATTTTTTATAAATAAGAACGGAAACTATTCTAAATAAATAAAATACCACAAGTTAGAACACAAAATACTAAAGCAGAAAAAAAACGAATAAGGTGGACAGGTGTGTACTGGTATCTCTTCGGTGGAGAAAGCAAGCGTATTTGTTTTTAAACGACAGGGACGACACAACATAGATTATAAGTTAATATTGTATAAAGGATTCATGCTTATTTTATGCGCGATGTTTCATAACCTCATTGCTGCCGGCGCGGAGGCCTAAAGATGACTATAAAAAGTTAAGCGGGTTTCGATAATCACTGGCCATTGTTTTCAAACAGATTCGAATTACAATCTTTACTTAGAAGTAAGACGCTTCAAATCCCTATTCCCAAATAGGTACAATCGCGCACAATTACAGCACATCCACAATAATAGTATTATTATTCAGAGGTATATAATCTACCTTTGACTAGTTTTTATACACACCATTTAGTATTTCTTATGTATTGTGTGCTTTATATGGGTATATTACTTATATTCAACCAAACACCACACCAACATAATTTTAAACCAAAATTCTAAACTACATTTTAAATTATAGAACACAGTTTTCTTTAAATACTTAAGTATACATTACTTAAAGATTTAAATGTTGCGCAAAATTATAACTGACTAGTTTCGCGTATTTTAAGTACATTAAATAAATAATTACTCTTAATGAAACATTTATCCTTATCTATCATAGAAATTAAAGAAAATACTTATTCAAAATGCATTAATACAAGCCCATCTATTATTTTCGTGAATATCTGCTTGTTTTCCATTTTAATTATGATATGCATTTGACTATTAATAATTTAACTATTACAGAAAGTTCTAGAATTGAATATCTGAAATTATACAGTTATATAAGGTATTATTACTGAGTAGATTTACCCAACTAATTTTGAACTTACACTACATTCAATATATTAATATAAACATCGAAATGAAATCTATAATTTCTATTACGATTATGACAATAAATTATGTTTACAATGAATTTTAAATTACTTAAATTTAATAATAAATAGTGATGATTATATAATCAAATTAGAGAGACAATATCATGATGTGAAAGTCAAATATCATGGATATAATTTGTGCAAGTGTAATATAAATTTGACAAGAAATTATTGTGGTATTGCATAACTGGGCTCCAATACTTACACGAATATTGCAATGGCTCATTATCAATTTGACTTTCACTGTATAATATACAAACACTATAATAAATTATGTGCCCAATGTGATACATGAAGGTATCAGAGTCATAATAAAATGTTGATCAATAACTAATTAAGTGTACTGTCATGGTCCTTAAATAATTTTGATACGAGATTAACATTGTCAGATTAATGGAGAATTTATTCGATAATGGAACAATATAAATACAATAAAATAATAATTATGATCCTAATTATTAATTGTTCTATAAAATGTATCCACCCTATTTTATGACTTTGTGCACAATTCAAGCTCCAGAATTATATTATTTCTTAGACATTATTATAATAATGGGGCCATCCTTATTTTATTAACATGAATGGAAGTAATAGTTTTTAGTCATATTTTCACTTACAAACACCATTTTATAAATCAGTCAATGTATATCTGACCTCTTTGGTAATAATTATACAATGAATATTTTGTTTATATTATTTTAATTATTGCAATAAAATAATAAATGTTGTATGCAATAATAATTGCACTGGTTTTTTAATATACATATTTTAATAAAATATTTCTTTTTACTTACAGTAAAAAGTTTAATATTGCACTGTCAATTGTTTAACATATATTATTGCAGGGATCACTGTTACAATAGAATCTTGTTGGCATCATTATCCTACTAATACCAGAAGGTTAAGGGTTAACTATATTTAAAAAAATCCTGTGTAAATGTGGACATAAGTTAAATACAAAATTTGAAATTAGAAACAAGTCCGTAACTCATGTCATTGTTCTCTTAATTTGATTCAAAACGTGGTATGAACAAATTTTTACTTCATTACGCCACTTACACCTATTTTACGACCAGAATATTTAATATATGAAAACTTACACGACTTGCTCCTAATTTGAATATCTTAGGACATATTAAGGTATTTCACTAGACATGTATTTCATGGACATGATAAATTAAAATTAGGTCAATTTTGTAGAACACTCAGTATATGTCAGTCATTTAGAAATCTTCTAGATATTATTGTGATGTTATTATTTGTACTTATAATGTATGAACATTGTTACAAACTGACATTGTGTCATGATTTGAACCACATTTATTTCATATTTCGTTCAGTACTGTAAGTCAAACTTCAAACCATGACAAAGTAATGATCAACATTTTTGCATTTAGCTACAATTTATTGACTAGATTTGGATCATTTAAGATTTACTCTTGTTCGTTTTGAAGCTGACCTGGAGTACCTGGCCGTTCAGTGAGTATCCATTCAAAGATTGGATGGCAACAACAGCCTCATCGTAATTGGTCATGGTAACAAAACCGTATCCCTTGCACTTGTTAGTTGTGGGATCTCTTATTATTTTAACACTCTGGACGGCACCAAATGGGCCAAAGAGCTGCCAGAGTACACTCTCTTCTGTGTCAGCTCCTATGTTATAAACAAAAATGCACCATCCTGAGCCACCGATAGCATTACCTTGAATAAGTGGATCGGCCAAGGGAGAAAATCGTTGAAGACCCTTGTTGATAGCGAGCAGTGCTTTTCCAGCTGGACCTACGAAGCGACGAGCAGCTGCAGGAGCTAAATAAGCAGCTAAAGGGGCAAGAGCCTTGTTCTGGTTACTCGGGTTATTAGCACATTTAACTGTGATAGGCCCAGTACCACCTGGTGGTACAGTACCATTCAACTCACGTATCGCGTTTTCAGCTTCGTGTCGCTGGTCGTAGCGGATGAAAGCCACTCCTCTCGACGGACCTTGGATCGATGGCTCCTCGGCGCCAACTTGGAGCAGATGACCAACATTCACGTTTTCATGAAGAATGCGTGAGCTGATGATGGTGCCAAACGGGCTAAAGAGCTTCTCCAATTCTTGCTGAGTCATGTGCTTCGGCAGACCGGACACGTATAGGTTGGCACCTTTAATGGCATCCGAGCTCGGGCGGGCGTAAGATACCTTAATGATTTTATTCTGGAGTCTCAGGCCATTGAGCGTGTTTACAGCCTTTTCAGCGTCTTCTGGCTTATGATAGTTAACAAAGGCATACCCCAAACTCTGTCCATTGAGAATGTGGTCTGGGAATACTGTTACTTTGTCTCTAATAAGTTTGCAACTTTCTACTTCGCCGACACTCGAAAATAACGAGCGAATCTCTTCCTGTGTCATCGTTTGCGGCAGGTAGTTGATAATGAGGTTGGTCTTCGACTCATTATTACAAGGTTGGACCTTGCTTCCATTTTGCGTGGGCTGGTTCACGTTAACGCCGTCGAGTGGATTGGCCATCATTTTGCCTATTTCTATGTTTACACCAAATTAGGAGTAACGTCACAGAAAATGTGACTCTCTAATAGAAATATAATACTTGTGAGTCAAAACATAGATCCACGTTCTTAGTCAGCTATAACAACACTACCTTCGCGTTGGTTGAAATCATATGCAAGGGAAGAAAATCAATAAGATGCTGTTCACTTTTGTACTTATCCTGTTTTCGGTGGTACAACGCCGAGTCCGTTGAATCAAAATATAATCAGAAACACAAATTAACGTTAGTTTATTAGATCTTACAGAGAATATGAAAGAAAAGTGAAAAGGAAATCAACCAAAAATCTATGCGACTCGCGACCTATTCTCGTAAATTCATTTCTTTCACTTCACTTTCTTTTTTAAAATGTTGCCAAGTTATAAATCAAGACTCCACTCTTTAACTTCTTGTTACAATTTTATTCCTCACAAATAAGATGTAATTCCAACTTATTTTCTAATAGGAACAATAAAATTTCTTTTAGATAATTATAGATTTACAAGATAACTAATATTTGTTTTAAAATTGAAACATTTGAAATAAAATGCAATTAAAGAATTTGTTACACTTTGTTAGTTGTTGTTGTTAGAATAGTTAAAGCTTATAAGTGAATCATATCGATACTTTTTCAAATTTCGTGTTGTGAACTCTTTTACAATAGATTTGGCTTCAGAAGTCAGTTAATAAAGTAACTAAATTTTTTGTCTTTTAGTGGTTTTTCATGAAAAATAATCAATTCTGACTTCTAAATTTAGGATTTCAGATAAAATCAAAAACTAAACCATATTTTTTTCTTTTTCGTTTTTCTTTATTAATTTCTAATTATATTTTGTACAAAATTTTTTTTTCTTTTTAATTATGATTCGTTAATTAGATGGCACATATTTACCCTACGAAATGGTTAATATTTTAAGGAATACTACCCTAAAACAGGTATACCAACATCACGGTTACACTACGTAGCCAATACAAAAGTCAAAAACCAATAAGAAATAGCGTTTATAGAAATAGCTAAATTAATATATGGATGTAATTTATTTTATTTTCAACTTATTTCAGTCATTTTATGAATTTGCAATAAGCATAATTTTAATCTCCTAAATATTAATTTACGTATTAGTCTACAGACTGAACATTTTCTCTGTTTTTTTAATATATTCAATAAAAAACGATAGTTGCGCCATCTGTTATAGAGGGTTCTAAACGTAAAAAAGATGAAACTGCGCATGTGCACAACGCTAAGTTCTCCATTCTACGTTAGAGTGAGTGAGTAAAACTTAAGATTATAATAATAAATAGAAGAAAACCTTGAAGTCGCCTAACCAGAGTTTGAGTGACTACAGGATCTGTCTTCCCCAACAATTTGCAGACCTCGATCGACTAACGTCTGAGTATGCTCTAGAGCTGGGGAACTTCAATGTAAGATTCATTGCGTGGGGTTCTGTCTCCTAAATAGGGGCTCCACCAACACGACAGCAAGGAGGTTCAATAGTGGATTTTTCGTTCTGTTAGGAGTCTCGGAACCTTGTTTTTCTTTTTTGGATGTTAGGATGAGACTAAGGGCGCTAGACTATTAGACAGCTATACTATTGATGGAGAAATACTGAGTGTGCAGACTGTGAAGGTTAGAAGTGTAGGGTATGCAAAAAAGGTTGCAGAGGGCAAGTAAAACACCTCGCTATTGAAAATACAAAAAAAAAACAAAGCAAATTCTGTTTCAATAAGATTGAACTTTTTTTTGGTAACATTAGTCTTTTTTATTTTATTTTTATCGGTAAGCAAACAGATCATCTGATGGTAAGTGACTACCGCCGGCCATGGCCTCAATTCAAGAATCACAAGTGAGTTGAGAGTTAGTCCTTGGTTGTGATCACTCCGATCGAGGCAGCCAGCAAGAACATATACTGTTCAATTCTCGTCTAATATTGACCTGTTTTGAAGAGTTTATAGTTGTCCTGACGTAGGTATCTAGTAAATAGTGTTATAAGCATCGCGTCATAAAATAATAATAATAATATTCTACCACATACTCACAACGCCATCTAGTCCCAAACTAAGCAGAGCTTGTACTATGGGTACTAGACAACTGATATAAATACATATATACTTTTTTTTTTAATACATACATATTATACATAGAAACACCCAGACTAAATCAAACATCAAATGTTCATGCACACAAATGTTTGACTTGAGAGGGAATCGAACCCGCGACCTTTGGAATAGCAGTCCGTTACACAAACCACTACGCCATCCAGTCGTCAAAAGAAAAAAAAAAGAAAAAAGAAAGTAAGGTAATTTTAATGGCGCATTGTAACATTTGCAACACACAATTTAAAAATTTACATCTAGATACAGAGGTGCACGTCATCACCACACAAAGGAAATATTACTGTCCCAGTTAAAAAAACCCTGTACGATTGATGATTATGATTTCAACTTGGTACCGTTTTCTTGACAGATAGACAGGCGGATAACGAAGTGACCCTATAAGGGTTCTGTTAATTCCTTTTGTGATACGAAACTCACAAAACATAATTATATTTATCAATGCGTATGGTATCGGTCTACAAAAAATATCCTTGCAACCGTTTACGCAAGACCTAGATAGATGGCGTTGTGCCATCGAACGCTGATCGATCAGTCAGCCACTCAATCTTTTTTACCAAATTTCATGTAAACCGGGTCAGTCTTTATTGATTCCCCATACAAACTCTTCTCATATGGATAATTTCTGGGATAAAAACTATCATATTTCCTTTTCCGGGACTCAAATTATCTCTATATTAAATAAATCAGTTTTGAAGTGCGTGAATCAGTGAATAAGTAACCGACAGGCAGATAGACACACTTTCACATTTATAATATTAACATAAACTAGTTGATTCGCGCAACTTCGTCTGCGTAGGAATTAATTTCCCCCGTTTTGCAACATTTTTTATTGATGCTCGGCTCATATTGTTGGTAGCGAGATGTTATGTAGCCTATAGCCTTCCTCGATGAATGGGCTATCCAACACCAAAAAACGTTTCATTTCGAACCAGTAGATCCTGAGATTAGCGCGTTCTACCACCCAAATAAATTCTCAGCTTCATAATATTAGTATAGGTCAGGGTAGGCGAACCTTTATGCATCAACGTGCCATTTTTTCTAAAAAATGTGTAATGGGGTCATTGACGTGCCATCAAATAATTTTGACTTTCTGATTATTTTTTCATTTTGATAGGCTGATGATGATAATGATTATTTGGAAAATAACAATAATAAATACTATCAAAACTCTTTATTAAATAAAGTAAACAAAAGAGGTACATTTTGAAATGTTTTTATTACACGCATAAATTAAATTACTGTAAAATTAGTGTGACTTCTGTTGCTGCAAGTTAGATGACAAATAAATTATGTTAGGGTTGTAAGATGTTACTTTTAGCAAAATGCATGCTGAACTGGATTCATCTGACAAACGGTTTTTAACCGAGTTTTTAATGTTATACATCTCTGAAAATAATGACTCACAGGCATAGGTAGATGAAAACATTGTTAAAATAGCATGAGCCAGCTTCTTCAAACAGTTAAATGTGTCTGGTAACGCATTCCATGTTTCCAGAATTTTGTTATTAGCATTTTTTACTTAAATTACTTGTCAATCTTTCAGTTTCAATTAATTCCAACTCTTTCCTTGTTTCAATAAATTTTTGAATCCATATTGAACTAGATTGGAAATCAATCAACTGCATTTCAAATTCTTCAATTTCCAACCAATCGAATTGAGAGAAGTTCAGTTTATGAAATGACGTCTCATCGGGGTACATAATAAATTTGAGTATTTCCGACAATTCTTTGAACTGAGAAAATCTCCCTGAAAATTCTTTAATTAAAGAATCGATTACAGAAATAAATTCTTCAGTAAATTATTCTTTGTCTGCTGTCTCGTGAATGTCAAAATCAATTATATATTTTTTCAAGTTTGGAAAATACTTGTAGTTTCTTGTGATTATATCGTTTCTGATGCTTGCAGGTTAGCCTCGAACACTCCGTAGCGTAGGTTCGATCGTCATAAAATACCTACTTAACACATTTTTTACACATGTTTTATGATCGGCGACGTGCCCAAAATATTGTGTCGCGTGCCATCAACGGCACGCGTGCCATTGGTTCGCCTACCCTGGTATAGGTGATCTTGGTTGTGTTTTATACGACAGTAGATAGTATGTAATTATTGTAATTAAAACGACTTCTTGGGTTGACTAGTATTATATTGTAATCAGTATATTACGGACAGGCCTCGTCCTTACAGTGTTACAGACATCAGAACAATGAATATTTAATTCATAGTGCAATGCATCTTGACATATAAATCTACTAAACTAGATGTTAGGTTTAGATTGTTACGTTAGATGTCTGATGTCGTCCACCTTACGGACTAAGTGGCGGGTAGAAGCTAGTTTTAATAAATTTGCAGTAGGCTTATTATTCCCGTTATTATATGCCTTAAACAAAAGAAAAATCTTATTAAAGTCCGGTACCGTACGGTACCAATAGCTGGACGATAAATTGGGTTATATTTTGAAACTTGAATATGTTCGCTGTCAGTTGGTGGCTGTGGTTAATTGTTTAGTGAGTAGATGTATGCAAAACACGTTGATATATCATAAACGGATGTGTTTGGACAATGGAAACGAACTGAGTCATCGAGTTACGGTGCGTGTGTGTGCCTCAAGTGAAAAGAAAAGCGGTCTGTTATGAGTCCGGCACAATTTCAGAGTTGCAATACATGTGAGAATTTTTGTAACAATAAATACTTAAACAAGTTATACTTATGAGCTTAATAGTTTGTCTAATGAGTATAAATTGTTAAATTAGAACAGTATAATATAAAACTGACATGCTTGCTTGCCATTGAGGTTAACCAGAAATATAACGGTCACAAAATACCTACTTTAGGAAAACTTTATTCCAACAAAAACATTCTCATGGAAAAGTTCCCAAGACCAGACTATATGGCTTGCACTGTAAAAAGTTATCAGATCTCATATAGAGTCAAACTTCTAACTCTACACGCCTTAATTCTACAAGCCCTAACTTCAAAAACTCTACACCTTAGTCAAAATACGTGGCTTGGTTTTTGTTACTACAAGAAGTAATGAACAACAGAAAAATGAAGTGAAGTGATGAACAGTCAAAAATTTTTTCACCTTGCTAACGTCACATGGGTTGAAGGCGTCCTTCAACCCATGTGACGTTAGCCATGTAAAACAAAAAGATACGTTACTTTGAAGGAAATTAGGTTTTTTACCTTCGCCTGGTGATCAAATTTCGACTATACTTCATTAATTATAATAATTTTGTTTTATATTATTTACCAGTGCAATTTTAAATGTTATTATATAGGCTATCCGCACCATAATAAGCCACCATACAGATACTGGATCCCTCTAGCATTTTGTAGTCGCTTTAGGATTATTGTACACACACCATATCGTCAATTTTACACCTCATACGTCCAAACTGATAAGCTTTTCAGAAGGGACAAAAAAATACTTTAGTTTTTCTTTGATTTAAAACTCAATTAAAACATGCTTTATTAACAAAAAGGAAAGTTATAAAGATAAGGTTAAAATACATTATCAATTTATTTAACTAAACACAACATAAACAAACACAAAAATTTAATTAAACCAATAAAATACGAAGTGATATCTCGCAACTATCAAATTTAGAGCGACGCGACGGTATATTTATCCATTATCTTTATGTATTAAAAATAAAACAAGTTACCACATAGATAAAACGTTATTTACGACGAGGGTTACATAAATATCTGACTCAAAAAGAAATATCTAACCCTATGATAACCCATAATTGTACTTAAAAATAGTAACGATAATACCGCTTATATCTTGTACCAAATAAGGCCCGGTTCTTAGTGTATTCGGTGCGTATGTACCGAAATACTGCGAAAACGCGGTTTAATACACATCGCTTCCTACCATTTGGACTTTGAATATTTACGTCACATTATACTTGTTGGCGTTCTTTGAACTCGTATCAGAAAAATCTACAAGGCTGGATAAGCTAAGTACATTTTAACCACGAAAATAAATCTTAAAATATAATCAAAAGGCACATTTTGTCCTAATTCGGTCAATTAAAAGCTCGGGTGCGTGTACTAAGTACTCACGCAATTTGAACTTTGGATTATAATATTTTCTACTCAACCAAAGTTTTAGGAATTATTATCCTCTAGGATCTAACTTTGTAGGCCCTAAGCGCGTACCGTACACGTGTAACCGGTTACAGAGTACCTACTCTGATGTTATGAGAATATTATGGTTAAACATGTTCCTTGCGTCGAAATGTTCCTATCGAGTTAGTTATGGGGATTATGCTTTCGTTCCCAGATCTTACTGATTGAGTGACTAAACATATTTTTATATTTACAATTTCATTGCGTATTTCAAGGAATGTAGAACACACTCCTATAAAAAAAAGGTGAATTGTGTTTTTTAACGTACTTAATAATACGGCTCAAAAATAATTTTAAGGTAGGTCATGCATCTTCTTAATATTTTTTTCCCCTTAATTTCAGATATTTTTTTCCTATGGTTTATATATAGAAATTCGCAAATCTGTTTTCCAGCTTCATCATCATCACATCATCACATCAGCAGCCTTTAATAGTCCACTGCTGGACATAGGCCTCTCCTTAGAAAGGTGGTTTTCCAGCTTATTAATGAAATTTTACAACTTCATAACTTTGATACACTAGGATTAATTTAAAATATTAAATACTGTTTCTAGAGAGCATTTACTCGTATTTAATACGAGTAAATGCTATATCGAGCGCCATAGAGCATTATTCCTCCAACAGTTATAAATCTAAGTTTTAGTAAATGTTGTTTAAGGGAATATTCTGTATAAACAATTATTTATGATGTGCAATATAAAGACCTGATAAAACCCGTCTGAAGGTTCAGATACACAAGGCAAATTCGATTTCCACTCTCTTTGCTAACATCTCATTCGTCTCAAGGTTAAAAATTTCATTGAATTATATTCAATTAGTTTTTGTACGCGGATTCGTGAGTTTAAAGGATACTTGATTTTTTCGTCTCTTTGTAATTAGTAATCTTTTTGTATAAAATGTAACTAACCCATGTCCTTGTCGTTCTGAGTTTTTTTGGTATCGTGTTTTGCATCATTTCACGATGATTGGATACCTATTTTCATATATTAGATAAAAAGCTGAATTTGAAACCATATATTTGTGGTTCACCGCATTAGCATGTGTGGGAGAGTTACATATTCGGCCCGACCGAGGCGAAGTGACCACGGCCGCACAGGATACCGGCGTTAATCAATTGTTTTGTTGTTCCCTTTACGAAATAACGATTAGAAATAAGCGACAACATTACCGAAAATACAGAACATAAGAGAAAATGGTTATGAACTTTTTACACAATAAAGTACCAAGTAGCTGCTTACGAACAAGCAGACACCTAGAACTTGTGGTTTAAACATTAAAGAGAAAGTACTACAAAGTCAGAACTTGCGTATTTTCACTAACATAAATAATTATTGAGCCTTGTAAACGTAAAAGAAAACTTGGCATTATATTTAATTAACCCGCGGCTCCGCCCGCGTAAATGTCAGTTATCGTTGTAAAAAGTAGCCTATGCCTTCCACAAGAATCAAATTATCTTCATATCATATTACATATAAATCGGTTGAGCGGTTATATATTCCTTATACAAATTTCCACCACCCTTTTCACCCCCATAAAGGATAGTTTCTGGGATAAATACTACCCTATATGTCCTTTCCCGGGACTCGGACGATCTCTATATAAAATTTCATCAAAATCGGTTCAGGGGTTTAAGGGTGAAGAGGTAACAGACAGACAGACAGAAAGACAGACGAACTGACACACTTTCGTATTTATAATATTAGTATGGATCTGCTTCTCTTTAAGGGTCGTAGAGTGAAGTTACACATGACATAAAGCACAAATACAATATTATTATTTCAATTTTTTTTTATTCAAAAGACAACTCCCGCATCAGGAACATATCTTGTGTCGCGGGGGACTTTACAAACATACATGAAACGGACACAAAGAACAACCAGACTTAGAACGACAATTTGTGGATCACACAAAGTGTCGTAGTAGTGAGCGGCGTGGTAATTGTTTGATAGTTTTATAATAATAATAAAAACTTTACACATTTCACAAAGGGCAGACTAATCCCAAACTATCGCCTGTGCTATAGTAACCAGTAGACATGGAAATTATTGCTACTTTTAAAATCATAATTCATTGATGGAATGATTGGTTTTGGTCACAGCTATTTTACATGTGATTGTGATTACATCATAGATAAAGATAAATGGCATGAAAGTCATCCAAAACTCTTTTTAACAAATATTATTTTTAGATCTGGACCTTTCGCGAGTCTTGTGGTAGCGTAATAATAATAATTAAGTAGCAGTGGTATTGTAAGTCATTCACAGGTGTGATGATATGATTTATCACATGTGATTGTGATTTTTTTCCAGGACCAGGACTGCTGCTGATAAACATTCGAGATACATAGTTTCGTAAACAAGGCCTTTTCAGATCATTTCAACTGTAATATTTTAATGTATGTATTGTGTAAGAAATATATTACTTTTAAGAAGAAAAGAAACCTAATTTATTGGTAGATAAAGAAAATATATCGAAATTCATCTGTTAGGTAGTGGGTGAGTAATGCTTCAATTTAAATGGGCTGGCTCTACCAACGTGATGACACGGCCTCCATAATAACATCATTAAAAACCCCGACACAAAAAAACTTTAAAAACAACAACTGCTCATTGAGACTGTTCTAATAAGCCCAATAAGCCAAACAAAGTAAATATGCTGTAATTTTCTGAGGAGTTGGCTATCCCGCAGACTACTTGATGCAGCAGCCAATTCAAACCGGTTTTGAGCAATTATTTTGTTCCTTTTCATGGAATGGGTGCGGTCACAGGAGCCCAAACCCCTCCTCCTCTGATTCTGGGGGGCAAACTCAAAGGGCGCAACCCACTTGTGACTCTTGAACTGCAGGTGTTATTTGGCGGCGGTAGTAACTTAACGTCAGGTGATCCATCTGTTCGTTTGCCCACCTATCATCATCATCAACCAATTGCCTTCCACTGTCCGTCTTGGGCAGTCTATACCATGAAAAAAATAATTAAATATTTCAATTTTAAAATTCTTCCATAAACTGTAAGAAATGCATACACCGATACTATTAAAATCATAATTTAAAAAAATACGGGTAAGAAGTTTTCCAAATTTAGAAACATTTAGTTGCTTACCATCGGGTGACCTCGTCGGTCGTCGAATACCGTCGGGTCTGTCGTTTGCCCCCTTATACCATAAAAAAAACCAAATTTTTGTTCTATTCCCTAAAATTATTCAGGAAGGGCGAAATGAGTTTATTTCTTTCATTCTCTTTGTCATTATCCGTTTTTTTTTAATTAAAGTATATACAATTAATATAGCGATCTAAACATATTTAAAAACTCGCTTTTGCCCGCGGCACCGCTCGTGAAAGTAACCAATGTTACTCAGTGATAATGCAATTGACCGTGGCGGCTGGCTTGAATGTGTAACAAACAAAGAAAGTCACTTTTATCTTTATAATATAAGAATGGATGTAAAAATGTTAACTTGGTTTGTATGCGCTTCAAAATCTTAGCCACCAAACCGGGACACCTGGCTTACTAACCGGGACACCGGGACATAACTCTTCAAACTGGGACATATCCCGGTGTACCGTATGGCAACCCTACTCTAAGGTGATTATTATTAACTACAGATCGTCTGGCGGTAGAATTTTGTACGTTTTGACTGTTTTGTTTTATTTCGTTGACCAGTATGACTTGAACTATCATTGCATTGACTTTTATACCATGACAGATGAAAATATATCTTCATCATTAATCCGCCAACACACGGACAATTGTGCTGTTATTGTGGAAATTTTATAGGTAAAAACAAAACGTTTATTACAAGCAATTGTTGTCAATAAAGTCAATTTCGTTTAAAGTCTTTAATAGTTTCAAAGTGGTTTATTATTTTTAAAATTTCAATGTTTTTAGACATCTATGAGTATGCTTATCAACAATCTAGTTAACATTGTGTCATGACTGACTCAATATAATATAATCATCAGGCTATCGCAGTCCACTGCTGGACATAGGCCTCTCCTATTGCACGCCACTTAGATCGATTTCGGGCTTATCGCAATAATATCTATATCCATACAAATAAATAAAATTGGAGTGTCTGTTTGTAATATTAAAATAACCGCTTTTTACTAAATGCATATGTATGTTTACACTTTACATATGCCAAAATAACATTTTTTACAATTTTTGTCTGTCTGTCTGTCTGTCTGTTTGTTCCGGGTAATCTCTGCAACGGCTGGACCGATTTCGACGGGACTTTCACTGGCAGATAGCTGATGACATAAGGAGTAACTTAGGCAACTTTTTTTAGACTAGCTTCGCCCCGCGGCGTTGACCGCGGTTATAACAACAAACGCGGGTAACACCGCGGGTCTCAGCTAGTTATATAATATGAGTATATACGGTTTGTATTTGACGTTGATAAATCACTATCATTGAAGTTTTTGAGTTATTTTTATCAGAGTACCAAAGACGCGGCCAGAGACGGCGCGGCGTTGGGCATAACTTTTGTGTGCCACATTTTGTATATATGTTATAGATAGTCTATCTTATCGACCTTGACTTTAAACTGATCAGTCACCGAACTCGATTATTTGTGTCCGTGCGAAAAGAAAGTTTTACAATAATTTATACAGGTATTTACATAAATATACATAAAGGCAGGTTATATTTTAAGGTCACGGCGTAGCCCATGTGAAAAACGTAAAGGGCCAATAATGTAAAAAAAATATGATCTTCAATACAGAATTCTTTGTTTTGACGGTGACAAGCTGAATTTCATAATTGTCTGATAAAACTAATATTTACTGTAAGGAATCTACTTAATAAAACAAACAAAAAAACATTAAAATTAAAACTAAAAACTTAAAATATAATGTAACAAAAACTAGGAAAACACTGACACTAGGAAAAACATCTGGAATTTTTTTTTAAATTCCATTTTTAACTAAAGTTTCTTGAATTATTTTAACAATCTTTAGATATAATTCTTTAATTTTTGATATTATCCAAATTTCCTAAACCCTTCGTTTTTCCCTGTAACAACAAAATAGTAAAGTCTCAGTGCTGAAATGCAAAATAACCGCTGACAAAAACTTACTAGATGTAAAATAGTCGATTTACTGAATAATCCATTTAGAATTACCTGTAGGAAAAAAACTGCGCGGGTCACTCGTCAAGGCAATCCAGTTTTAAACTCTTTGTTGTGCACTAAGAAATAACTATCTGAATGGCATTTGTTGCGTTACGTTGGTGGAATAATTACTGTATTACAATAATGACTATTGTGTGTCATTAGGAATGGCTAATTAATGCTTGCTAAGCTTGCCTTTGATTAATGTAACCTTTCATCACTTGTATTAAGTAATCAGGTGCGTTGCTACACAGATATTCACGGGATATGGGGGGTTCTCCCAATACTTGCATCGCTTCAAGTGTCGGGAGAGCCCTTCATGTATCTGCGACCCAGCTCAGGAAGAGACCGTTCTGCACGTAGTTTTCAAGTGCCCTGTCAAAGCTGAAGCAGTACGAAGCTGAGCAACGCCTTGGGGTACAGCTCGTAAGAGAAGAGGCACACCTCTTTATAATTATCAAGCAGACTAGGGGAAACTTCCTACTGTATGCCGAAGCTATATGACGGCATAAATAAATAAAATAATAAATAAGAATAACGAAATTAAAAATAAATAAGCATGATACCACCAAACGATCACGAAGGACTCTTGTCATGCAAGAGGTTGACAGACTGTATTTAATAAATAATAAAAAAAATGTAACCAGGTGACCCGCGCAACTTAGCCTGCGTCTCTCAAAAGGAATAAATTTTCCCTATACTAACTTTTAAACTTTCGCGTTCCATGATAATTAATATTATTTAACGGGAATATACCTCTGGTTTGCCTGACGTTTCGACCAGGTTGCACCGGCCGTGGTCACAGGCTGACTGGCTCATCAGGTATGTAATACCCTAAATAAGAGATCGCGTTAATTCCCGTTAAATAATATTAATTAAATTTTCCCTGTTTATACAACCTTTTCATTGATGCTCGGTTCCCATTGGTCGTAGCGTTATGCTGTATAGCCTATAGCCTTCCTCAATAAATGGGCTATGCAATTCTAAATAATATTTAGTAAGACATACAAAAACCACATAAAAAGTCACTTGCACGTCACCTTTTGAAATTGGTCACCGCACAGCAAGCATGCTGATTAAATAAACTGCGGTATATCTTCACATTACATCAAGAGCATTTAACAGTCCACTGCTGAATATAGGCCTCTCCTTAGAAACTAGGTTTTGGCCTGGCCAGACGTATTGGTATAGGGTTTGTGTCAAGTTTTCCATTTCTTTGCAGTGCTGTTGTCCTGCGTGGTTTGCTCTCCTTGGCAGCTCTTATGATGAATGGGACTGGTGACACTCCGTATTCTTAATCCATCATCACATGGATTATAGTGATACCACCGATCAGGCAGGTGGTCATAAAAACTCTTTGAAATGTAACATATTATGATAGCTCCAATGATGGCTATTTTATGACGTAACTGGGACGAAAAGTTAGTGTTTGATAAAACAAGGAATGTGTTACGAAAAATCCTTAGGACAATATTATAAGTAGGCGATATAAACAGTTGTGTAACCGAACCGAGAGACGTCAACGGCCGACCACGTTCTCAGTTCACGTGTACTTAAAATGTACTCATATTTTACTTGCAACCGGCTACTAAGTGCGTAAGAAAAGCAGTTTTGTACGGTCTATCATTTAGTTTAAATTTTGTAGTTAAAAAAAAAACTTTTTTTTCTCTTTCCCACACGGTGTGTGGGAGAGCGATGCTTCGCTACGGTCAATTAGTCAAGGTCAAAAGTGATTTGCAAACCAAGAGTAATACATAGGCATATACATAAGTGTATGCTCTTATAAATTAAGGAATAAGCTTGGTAGCCTTTTTCAGGTATTAGGCCTTGCAGTCAGTAAACAGTCGAACAGAATACCGTTGTTGAGCAATTGTTTCGTTGTTTTTTAACAAGTGATTGAAGTTACCAGTGGTCAACCCCTCCATCCTGAGTCTGTGGTAATGCCTCTTGAGATATAAGTGTCGGCAGTAGCCACTTTTCATTAGATGACTCCTCTGCTTGTTTATCCTTTATACCATAAAGAAATTAATATGTCGCGGTACACGTGTTACTATACTATCACATGGCGTGGTGATGCATGCTGTGAAGACGCGTCGCCACGCCAACAGTCGCTCTGACGTTCCGCTTTAGATGTTTCACATCAAAAATTGAGCTTGAACTTCTGTTTAACACGCTTATGTTTGTAACACTTGGAATAATACACACGCAATTCTGAGTATTTAAAGCCTGTTCACTACTTAAATGTTCAGCACAAAAAAATATTTGCTCTGTAAATGTGCAAAGACAGACAAAGAGACGTACTATTAGAAACAACCTTTACTCAGACAAATAAATATATGAAAAGATTATTTAACTGTGTCAATGACTAACTGTGATATCCAATGTTTATATACAAAACTATCAGCGTTGATTCGCATCACGTCGAGTGCGAACTAAGTGCAAATGCACTGAGCTACTGATTGTTTTTTTTTTTATTTAACTAGACAATGGTGCTATTTCTGTTGTCCGAAAACTCTCTAAACTTAACAAAAAAAATCTGGTCAGGTAAGGGTCGAACTCGTGCGCCGAGGCTCCGAACCTACCCAGATTTTACATAGATTTTCGCGAAAATTTGTAAGTACCAAAATATATCTAAATTTTTAACTGTTTCTATTTTTTGGAATTATTCATTTATTTGTGCTATACAACGTTTCTTTTTGCCAAATTTCGTGATTCTAGGTCAACGGGAACTACCATATAGGTTTTCGCCCCAAAACCTCTAGGGTACTTCCGGTTGACCTAGAATTATCAATTTTGGTTAAAAGCATTTTCTTACAGCACAAGTAAAGAGAAAATTCTAAAAAATAAAAAAGTTGAAAATTAAGGTAAATTTTGGTACTTACAAGTTTTTGCGAAAATCGAAATTTGACCATATCTTTTTAGCGTGTTGACTCAGGACCTTGATTTTTATACACCTAATAGAGACCATAGACCTCAGTATCTGGTATAAATTTCAACTTACTAGATCTACCCGTTCCTGAGAAAATCAGTGGTGACACACGGACAGACGGACAGACAGACAAGAAAGTGACCTTATAAGGGTTCCTTTTTTACCTTTTGAGGTACGAAACCCTAAAAATCACTAAAAATTAGTTTAGTTCTGTCAAGTACTAAGTTTTCAGAATACGAAACGTTATTTGACAGGACTAAACAAATTTTTAGTGATTTTTAGTTTAGTTTAGAGAGTTTTCGAACAAAGCACCATTCTATTTCGTTTTGAATGTCTTGTGTTACTTCATAGACCAGTATATCTTGATCTGTTATCTCAACGAGTTGCATTTGACGTCAATGGTATCTATTTCGCGTCAGACTGCAGACTGCAATAGCCACGTGTTAGTCGTTGCCATACTTCCCTGGATGTAGAATAAGGCGTGTGCATAATTTATGTTTTTCAACAAAAGTAAGTACGCAAACAAGCACTTAGTATAGTTGTGATTACAGCGCAGGATAAGAAAACAGCCTTTGTTATGCAGTGATGTATTGGTTTTGCTCTATTGAGCATACCAAGCTTTGATCAAGGATTATGTAAATATTGTTGTGTAAAATATCGACGTTATCTAGAAGATCTTGCCTGTTTATCACTAAGTATCTGTTTTTTTTTATGAAATAGGGGGCAAACGTGCAGACGGGTCGGAAAGCGATTACCCATGGACGCCTGCAACTCCGAAATCACAAGTGCGTTGCCAGCCTTTGAGGACGGAGTACGCTCTTTCCTTGAAGGTTTGAAGGTCGTACTGGTCCGGAAATATCGCAGCCGATGACTTATTCCACAGGTTGGCAGTGCGAGGCAAAAAGTGTCTTGAAAAGCGCACAGTGGTGGAGCGCCAAAAAATCACAGAGAGTGGTCTTATCACTAAAGAAGAGAAAGAGAATGTCGAGTGATCAAAGAGAATAGAAGAAGAAAACTCATTGTACTGACCATAAATACATAAATTTGTGAAAAGGATAGGAAGATGATAGTGGTAGTCTTATTACAAAAATTAATATTTACAAGCAAACTTCAGATAGATGACTGCACGAATGGCGTAGTGGTTTAAGAGGTCGCCACGCCGCTTACTACTACGCCGAGTGTTGTGGGTCCGATCCCCACATAGGACGACATTGTGTGATCCACAAATTGTTGTTCTGAGTTTGGGTGTTCTTTGTGTCCGTTTCATGTATGTTTGTAAAGTCCCCCGCGACACAGGATATATTCCTAATGGGGTAGTTGTTCTAAAAAAAAAAGATAAAATATGCCAGGCAGAGGAAATTATGCCTGATTTGAATGTATTTTTAAATCGTATAAGAATTTTCTAACATCAAAATTATCCTCGATGAAATCGATCGAGGATCGAACTGGAACATACTATTGGAGCACGAACGCCTATTGTTACCGTGACTGTTTGATCACATTCGTCCGGTCTGGATATGAATGAAGATGTGCACATGTTATTACGTGACAACATGGTGACATTGTTCCTTTCTTCATCATTTCCATAGACCAGACAATAAATGAGAGAGAGAGACATGTTGAATCGCAAATGGGCCGGTTCTACTGGACTGATACTCAGCCTTACTGAATAACAGTGAGGTTACCAGAGTCCCATACCGTAAAAAAATAAAAGAATAGACACGGCAACAAAAGTCAGTCGAGCACGCTTTCGCTTACTGTTTTAATCAGCTACTTTTGAGGTATGAAATAAATTATCGCAAACGTTTGTATATTTGGGCTTTTATTCAAATATATTCCTATATAATAATAATTGCTGAAACCGACCGAGACATTTCGAAACAGAAAACTATAAACCATGGACCAAGCTCGATCAATGTAAAACTATCTTTTTTTTTAATCAGCCTATTACACCTAGTACTTATTAGGTTAGGAAGTAATAAATTTCATTTTTGGTGCATATTTACTAGAACTAAATGAATAAAACAATGAGCTGCGCTTGAGCAAGACATGCGCAACAAAGCCTGCGACGAGTGCATTTTGAGTGCATACGCACTGGACCGGACGATTACCTTTGTACTTTGTGTAATGTAGGCTGACCACTCATTGTCAAACACACACATATATACATTATATGCACAGAGACATTTTATCCTTTGTCTGCTGGCTCCTGTCTTTTGTTAGTATTACGCATTTAAGTTAAATACTCATCAAATCATCATGAAGTTTTGCACACACGTTATCAGGAGAATAGAATGATGTTGGGTACCTTTTCTTAAGAAAGAAAGAGTGTCCTCGATCGATTGAACAAAAACGGCTTTAGGGGTCTATGGGCCCCCGGTCGGAAAGAAATATAGCAAGGAGTGTCGGAAAAAAGTCTTGTTAAATACGCTCTAAACTTCGTTCCAATAACTTTTACGTGAATGAAAGTTTTAGTTAATATTTGTCATGTCCCTCTAACACACAGCTAGGATGCTCCGACCGAGTGAAATGATCATGCCTAGTGGTCCACGGCCAAACGATGTATGTATGTTGCTGTTGTATATAAGTCGTATATAAGATACCGCACGATAACTTTTATTTCGCGATGCAGGATTAGCAGTTCCTCTATAGTTCGGTTTATCTTCGTTAGATGGCATTAAATTACGATTCTCTTTGCATGTAGATTAATAACTTAGACTTGTGAAAAATAAAATACCTAACTTAATCGTATAATAAAGTATTGACCTTATTACAGTCAATAATAGGAACACAAAGGACATTTGAAATTGGAACGGCTATCAAATGCAGGTCATGCGCTGGTGACACACAACTTTGTGTTGTTCATTGCGATTAACAGATATGTCTATCAGCTAACATTTGTCTCATTTTATTACGTAATATTGTTGTGTTACAGCTTTAAAAGGTAGGTATGAGTATGAAGGGTATGTTTTTCGGTATGTGGTAGGGTCGCCATGAGATGTATGGGGGCTCGGTTAAATAAAAATAACTGTTCACGTTAGCTTCCACAATTATAATAATATAAAACTTAAAGAAATACTTAGTGCAATTCCAAAACACAACATAAGCAATCATTTGAGGCAGTTGAGACATCGTTGCAAAGGAGTATACTTACTGAATAATATAAAGAAACTTACATACACTACAAATGTATGTATACCTTCACAAATCTCACACACGCCATCTGATTTCAAAACTAGGCAGAACTTGTACTATGGCAACCAGACTGCTGATAAACATACTTACATATTTCTAAATACATACATATTATAGATAAATAACACCTAGACACAGAACAAACGATCGTGCTCATCACACAACTATTTCCACTGAAGGGAATCGAACAAACGACCTGCGGCTGAACAGTCAGGGTTACTAACCACTAGACCAACAGGCCCGTATGTATATTTCTTAAATGGCTTGATGAATTTAGGCATTCGAGGTGTCGTTAGATTCATCTTAATGGTGAGACCGACATTGAATATAATGGCAATTATAAAAATTAGCAACGCCTGTTTGTAAAAATTTAATAGTTAAGTTTTTTTTTTATGTTCTTCCTTATTTGTTTCTTTTGCAAACAAGCAGACGGGTCAGTTGATTTGAGCCACTAACCCTGAGGGGGAAGTATGAGGCTTAGATAACCTCACTCGCTCGGTGAATAGCAATAAAGGAATCGTTTAACACTGGTTTTCTGTGTAATATATATATTTATGTAATATAAATAACTCTTTTTATATATAAGGTACAAATATGCGCGATCTGTCATGCTGGTGTTAACAGACTAAAAAAAGAACCTACACGTTCTCTTATGTTAAAAATTGTCAATTAACACATCTAAATTTGTTTTAAAACTAACAGAAAATGAGAGTATTATCATATCACTATTCATAACTAGCTGTACCCTGGTACGCTATGGCACATAATTTTTCGCTAGGAGGGGTCCGGATGTCTTAATAAAAGCAGTTCTCGGATCCCTCCTATTACAAGCGCAGAGTGGCACACCGTGTGGTTTTAGTCGGTCAGATTCGTACATACCACCCAGCCGCAAACCCCGGTGGGGTGACGGCCCGTTGGGGTTTAGACACGTAAAAAAATGGGACATAATTTGCATTCAGAAAAAATGAGAAACAAAATTTACACGAGAAATAGATAAAAACCAATCTTTGAAGTGGGTTGTACCCATATCGTGTCGAGAGCGCAATCGGTGCGGCAGTTTTTGAGTGTTTGAAGAGTACACAAACCAACTTAACATTTTTATATATATACTAACCCGCGTTGTGCCCGCGACTTCGTTCGCGTGGAATTTGAAAAGCGCTGCCTTAGTGGGTTCGATTCCCGGACCGGGCAAAATTTAATAGGGTTTTTCTGAGAAAAAAACTTGTATAGACAGCTAATTGGTAGTAAAATATTTTTCAAAATCGGTCCAGCCGTTTTGAAGATTACCGGGAAGAAACAGACAGACAGACAAAATATATTTAAACTAGTTGTTTAAACCGCATGAACATGAAAAAAAACCTATTATTTTAACATTACTAACATACACTTCAATTTTATTTATTTGTATAGATTATTCCTCGACTAAGTCCGTACATAAATACATACATATACATACATAAACCCGCACAAATTTAGATCATTACTACTTTTTCATTAATAATTAATTTACCTACATTAAACTAAATAATTCAAGGCCGTTGCCTAATATGTGTGGTATCACTGGGCCGCAGTAGGTATTTTCCACACTTATATACACGCATTAAGCCAGTAATGGGAATCCTCAACAGCATAAGGCCATTAGGACGGTAGGTACCAGCGGTAGTTTAAGTTCAAAATAACAACCTGTTTAAAAAGCTCATAAATATTAAGTGAAATGTTTCCCGAGACAACATTAGCTTAAAGCCCAGAAGGCCAATTCTTGTAATAAAACAAATAAAAACATTCGATCAAAATTCCATTCCAATCTGCTCTTGATCTCACAAATGTCATAACAGGTATTGTTGTGGTAAAGTTTTAAATATCCAACGTCGACTGTAAACAGATTATATCGTACTGTGACCGAAATTTGAATCAGAATCTGCTAGTCTTTTTAAATACTTAACTATTTTACTACGACAATACCTTTTCTGACATTTTTGAGATCTAGAGTAGATTGGAATTGAATTAAGAACTATTTTTTTACGAGCGTGATTGGCCCAAACTGATTTTTTTACTAATTACTCGCTCTCGCTTTCGAGAGCGAGTTGATGTGAATCAAACTCAAACTTGGGACTTTGAAGGCCAATTCTAGTAATAAAAATTCGCTCTCAATTCAGTTCCGATCAACTTTCAAGCTAACAACTGTCATAAAAGGTATTAATGTTGACTGTAATGTGATTATATCATATTTTAACCAAAAATTGAATCGGTAATCTGCTAGTCTTAGTAATAATTTACTATTTCACCACCACCAGTGCGTGTGGTGACGGATTAAGAATACAAATTGTCACCACCCCAATTCATCCCGTGGGTGACGTAAGAGCCGACTAAGGGAGCAAACTAAGCAGGACCACAGCACTGCAAAGAGAAGGAAAACTTGAAACAAACCCTATACCAACCCGTCTGGCCAGTGTGGTATAGTAGGCCAAAACCTCCTTTCTAAGGAGAGGCCTATGTCCAGCAGTGGACTAGTATAGGCTGTTGATGTGATGATGTGATGGTGAGATCGAACGTTGATCGGAATTGAATTAAGAGCGAACTTTTATTACGAGAATTGGTGGCCTTCTGGTATGTTTCATATGTATATTTGACTAAACTTAAGATATTTTATCGGTATCTATCGGTAACGGTATCGATACACTAATGGTATCACTATCGGAATTAATATCTATCTGTGCTTTCACCCGAGTACCACCTAGTACCTACCTACCTAGGCAGAGGGAGCAGATTCTTCGCAGAAATTACCAAACCAACATAGAATGGAGGTAATAAATGGTAAAAATATTTTAATATACCATTTATGATCCGATTTCGGTAAATATTTTCTTATTTGAAATTGATTATCTCCCGTCTAATCTCATGCCAAATTTTTTAAGATTACCTACCGCATTTATACTTATAATTCCTCCACCTTGAGCCAGTCTATCGACTAAAATGATAGTAGTCTGGAGGAGAAGTCATCGTGCTCATCACATATATTGCCGTGGATGAGAACAGTACCCACGCCCTCTAGCTGTCAGGATCACATACCACTTGACCATATCGATAGAATCATCATCATTTTTAGTATTGGCCACTGGTTAGTTAATCATTGATAAAAGTGTCTATGGCTATCATCAGTAATAGTTAGTGGAGATAATAATAATAATAACTCCATACATCTCACACACGGCAGTCTGATCCCAAAACTAGGCAGAGCCTGTACTATAGTAACCAGACTGCTGATAAACATACTTATATATTTCTAAATGCATACATATTATAGTTATTTATTTATCACAGAAAAATACATATTATTTGCATTATTTATTAACTCTTGTTTATATTATTTACTAGAATTTGAAAAGCGTTGCCTTAGTGATGTAGTACGGTACGCGTCTGCAGTCCATGAGGCCTGGGGTTCGATTTCCGAACCGTGCAAAATTTTACAGGGTTTTTCTCAGAGGAAAAAAGGCTAAGTTACTTATTAAAAAGACAGCTACCTGGTAGTTAAATATTATCAAAATCAGTATAGCTGTTTTAAAGGTTACTCGGAACAAACACACCGACAAAGTTTAAACTGGTTTTAGGCATAGGTATCGTGCAAATAACCGTATGAGTATAAACAAACCAATTATTTTGATGTTACAAACTTACACTACAATTTTATTCATTTGTATACATTAACTGTAAAAATGTAATTGTTTATGATTCATTATGTTTTATGAAGTCACATTGTTTATTATAACCCATATTTCAAACAAAAGTTCTTAAATATTTAAGTCGAACGCTTTGTTAGGGTTGAGTGCGTTCTCGGTACACGCGCACTTACTTGAAGTTTGTGGTTTTCTAAATCAATGCGTGATTGTTTCAAAACAGATGTTTCAGTACAACGGTTACACTACCAATTCAAAATGATATTTACAAACAACGGACAGCACTGTTGTAGCACACATATTTAAACAATAGTGTTATAGTTTGGCCATGTTACGATAATAGTATTTGATATCGAAAATTGATACTACACGCACGTTGACAAGAACGTAATTTGATAACATTGTACGTACGAGTAGAGCAACATTATTCTGAATATGATGTTAAATAAAGTGCCTAGGTACATATGCTTTATATCGGAGGCACTTGTATTTCACACACACACGCACATATTTAGTTGTTGTAAATTTTAGGGTCGTTTCACAAGGACTTCCTTAAAGTTCTCTTACTTACAATTAGTTAAGGAATTAAAAAATAAAGTAGTTATACATGCCCCCGAGGTTAACTGGAGGAGAATGTCCTGGGTATTATTTCCACCTATGTACAAAATTTGTGTGCAGTTTAAATTTAAGTAAGATTCTTGTTTATTTCTAGGGCTCTACACGTTGACAGGGAAAATGTAGGATTACTTCATTACCTATCTATCTAGCGGTGACACCAGGCCCGTTTCTAGCCTATCGGAGGCCCTGGGTACATTAGGATACTGGGGCCCCTACGAACTTGACCGAACACTATTTTCCTAGCATACACAAAGAATCTGTTATAGTCAGTCATTACAACTGGATTTTAGAAATAAATATGTTTTTTCGGTGATAAATATTGATTTTCGATTGGTGATCTGGCGGGAATTATTGGGGGGGGGGGGGGGGGGGGGGCGATCGAGGGGCCCAGGGCACGTGCCCAAAGTGCCCAGGGGAAAAGAGGTGACATTTAAATTTACCTTACTTCATTTATTTATATAACTTAAAGCACAAGTTGTACACAGGGGACTTAATGCCCTGAGCTTTCCGTTCATTCCTTCGACCTTGACTTCGAGTGATGTAGAAAAGTGTTGCGGCAGGTGCAAAAGAAAACAGAGAATTTGACTTCATTTATAATAAATTTATTAATTTAAAATAAAACTAACTTACATAAATACACTATTTACTTTAGTAGACTTATCAAATCTAAGGGGGTAGAGACATGGATTTGGCGAGAAGCTACATGTCGCTTCAATATAGTAAGTCGCTTCACTGGGATAAATAGTAGCCTATATCTTATTCCAGACCATAGTCTGGAATATAATTCCGTTTCCATTAATCCAATTCCGTTTAGCCGTACTGGAATGATTGAGTTAAATATCCATTCATATATCTACCCAGACTTTCACGTTAATCATTTTACTATATATACTGTTAAGTAATTATTTCTATAAGTTAGTATTATATAAATGATTCATTAGAATAATTGTCATAAAGTGTCAAGTAGTTAAAAAGGACAATTTGTCAATGGCCTAATGCTGAAATACATTTTAATGGATTATGTGAGATACCAAGATTTTATGTAAGTTTGCCCCGCGACTCTAAAAGCTGTTACGACTGTTTTTATTTGTAACTAGCTGAAACCCGCGGTGTTACCCGCGTTTGTTGTTATAACCGCGGGCAACGCCGCGGGGCGAAGCTGGTCTAAAAAAAGTAGCCTAAGTTACTCCTTATGTCATCAGTTATCTGCCAGTGAAAGCCGTTCCAGAGATTACCCGGAACAAACCGACAGGCAGACAGACAGACAGACAAAAATTGTAAAAAATGTTATTTTGGCATATGTACCGTGTAAACATACATATGCATTTAGTAAAAAGCGGATATTTTAATATTACAAACAGACACTCCAATTTTATTTATTTGTATAGAAAAGGTTCACATGCCCATAGGACGTGGAGTCGTTGGTTGGCATTAAGTAGAGTAACAAGTGTGGTAAAGATTGATTTTACGGAAAAGGTGTACTAAGGCATATAATACAAGGCTGTGTCGTGACAATGTTTTTTATTTAATTGGTCAATCCTGACTGTACCTAACAATACGTATGAAAGAACATTTTTTAGACGACTTTTGAGATAAAATCTATAAATAGTTTTTCTTTATGGAATAGGGGGCAAATGAGCAGACGAGTCACCTGATGGAAAGCGACTACCGCCGCCCATGAACACCTGCAACTCAGGAGTCACAAACGCGTTGCCAGCATTTGAGGAAAGGTTTGAAGGTCGTATCGGTCCGGAAATACCGCAGCTGATAACTTATGAAGACTTATAACTTATAATTTGCCAGAATTGTGTAAAAGTAGTTACATAATACTGACAAATGACAGCTCATCTATTGCTGGACTTTGTTAAAAGTATGTGTTTCCTTACTGAGCTCTGTCTGAGACACGGATAATATAATAACAATAAAACCCAAGTTACTTTTTATAAAGGGTATGAAGTCATCACGAATACAAGTGAATTAAACAACGTAATACAAATATAAACTATTTTAGACAACTTAAACAAATAGTCATAAACAAAAGAGTTTATTCTTTGTTTTGTTTATATTACGGCCTAATTTTGATTTCCATATACAAACACATAACCATTGTTATGTTATGGATCCGGAGTAACCGTACAAATTTTATAAGATTTTAACTTTCATCATTAACAGCCTTTCATAGTCCACTGCTGGACATAGGCATCTCCTTAGAAAGGAGGTTTTGGCCTACTATATCACGCTGACCAGACGGGTTGGTATAGGGTTTGTGTCAAGTTTTCCTTCTCTTTGCAGTGCTGTCGTCCTGCGTAGTTTCTCCCTTAGTCGGCTCTTAAGACACCCACGGGATTAATAGGGGTGGTGACACTCTGTATTCTTAATCCGTCACCACACGGACATACTTTTTACGGATACGGATTTTAACTTAGTTAAATATAAATAGCAGTCGTGTCCCACTGCCCTGTGTCAAAAACAAAAAAATAAATATATTTTGTGACCCACGAAGCGCTTTGTGTGGCAAGCGATGAGCCGAGTGCGTTCTTAGTACACGTGCACCCGAGCGGCCGATTACCTTTGTACTTATTGCGTTACGATGGGGTAGCCATGATGGCTCGAAAATTGAGAAATGCTGGCCAGACTGGCGGTTGACTACTCAGATTAGTGTAAGAGACTAAATGACTCTTGTAATAAGTTTTCCTTCTCTTTGAAGTGGTGTTGTCCTGTGTAGTTTTCTCTCTTAGTCGTCTCTTACGACACCCCCCGGATGAATAGGGGTGGTGACACTCCGTATTCTTAATCCGTCACCACATGGACTCTGTATTCTATGAGTTCATGTATATCTACGAAATATAGATGTACGAAAAGTATGATTCCACGTATAGAAATGTCATCACGGTCACACAGCTCACTAGTCACCATTCACTACTAGCCGCCGATTATTACTATACATATTCACATATGAAATGTTTTATTAAGTATCTGCACACTTTATAAATAAAAAACATTGCCTGTCTCGAGGACTTCTTTAATAAACACGGTAAATGAACCTGGTCAATTTTATATGTGTGTGAATTGTAAATAACTCATTTCGTAGGTCAATTTGAAAATTCATATTATTTTGACCATACCGTGTAATTACTTTTAATTTCTCTAGTAGAAGTTCATTAAAATCATCTTCGTTCCACTCACCAGGTACTTCGTTTGCCGCGTGTTAGCTCTTAGCTAGCTAGTTTAGCTCATGCTTCTTTGTTACATTCCAAAAATGACCGAAGGCATCGCGCGACGGTACTTGACACGACACCGGCCTACTCCTTTCAATACTATTTCTCCATCCAAAACGTAGGTACAGCAGCACTCATCCTAACTTAGTCGACCTAATTTAATTTCTTGTTTTGTCTGGAGAGGGTTACATTCCCAAGAATCATACGCCGGCAATACAAGAAACCAGCCAAAACCCTTGTAATTACCCTTAATCATTGCGCCGACACCAAATAAAATTGGTAAAGAGCTGGAAAATGATAATGATATTTAGAAATCCTTTTAAAAAAAAGTTGAACCGACCGACCGAACATATGGCACTTAAAATTGAAAAATAATTACAAATCTAATTGAAAAAACCAAAATAAGTGCGACCCTCAATATAAGAGGTAGCTTTATAATAGCAATAGATACTTTCTAGTCTGTTTGAAGTCGGTATTGATAGTCAAAATTTTCTTAATACTAAGAGCTACACTATTAAATGTCGGTTGCTTGCAAAATTTCTGTACGAACCGGTCTCGTGATGTCTTCATCAACTCGTTACGACTAGTCTATCGGTCCTCTATTCACCATTTCAATCTTATTATTAATAAAATGTTTGTGGTAAAATTATTTCCCAGTACAATGTGGTTTGTAAATAAAATATATAGCTGTTTATTTTGAACAATTTGAACGCTAATAAGCTGAATTGGTATATGAAATAAACGACGAGGTCACGTTAAGCGCGTGACCCGTTTCATACACAGTGACGTATATAGTATATACAGTACACAAATGTGGTCAAGATTCTACTGTTATAAGGTCTACTATTTTGGCTTAAAATATATTTGAGAAAGTTATAGTTTGTTAAACGAAGTTGCTTGTCAGGTCCCTGTGGTGACGATGATTAAGAATACGGAGTGTCACCACCTCTATTCATTCCGTGGGTGTCGTGAGAAAACTACACAGAACAACAGCACTGCAGAGAGAAAGAAAATTTGGCACAAACCCTATACCAAATACTTTTTTTTACATGTGGTACCCGGTGGTACTCGGGCCGTTACCAAACCGGGGTTTTAGCGGGTTGTGTGTCGGAATCGGCCCGACTAAAACCACACGGTGTGCCACTCTGCGCCTGTAATCCGGGAACTGTTATTATTGAAACATCCGAAAATCATAGTCATCCTACAACAGCTGTAAATAGTCATTATTTCTAAATTACTCAGGTCCAAATTACATTGCAATTTCCTCAGCTACGTGGATTGTCTAGCAAAAAATCGTCTTCATCTCATTTATGTTATTAATTTAATAAAATTGCTTCATGTTCATGAGTCAATGGAAAAGCATGTATGTAATTATCTCGCTGAGATGTAAATTCAAAGAAATCTTTCTTGCCCATGGTATTAAGATAGGGTACATTAATCGCATGTCGGCAAACGTACTGTAGGACGCCCACAGGCCAAGGCCTCAATTCTGCTATTTTATGTTCACGCCAAGCCACTGTCATACCACTGACACGCTATTGAGATGCCATCGAGTGGCCATTGGGCTCAGTATAAATATACAGTGGCAATTGAATGGCAGTGGCTCATCAGTGGTGATATCAAAAAGATGACAGTGGCTTGGCGTGAACATAAAATAGCAAAATTGAGGCCCAGGTGGAGTGACGATTTGCGCAAGATGGCTGACAGGAGCTGGATGCGAGAAGCCCAAAATCGATCTAAGTGACGTGCAATGGGAGAGGCCTATGTCCAGCAGTGGACTGCGATAGGCTGATGATGATGATGATGTACATAATGATTCTTTGTATCATATAGATGGAGAAATCCGTGTATATTGTATATAATTTAGCAATAACTATCGAAATATTCAGCATATACAAATATTCATATTTTTGCGTTGACTTCTTTCTGAGGAAATAAAATAACTCCGTTTCTTAGTTCTAAAAATTCTTAGTCCATAACCTTGAGATCAAATCGGGACAAGTCCAATGTTATGTAAGATGTAAATGACTCAAAGTTATCGATGATAGAACCTCATGCTCCAACAGTTTTTCCTACAGTTTTTTTTATTTCAAGTTTTTACACCCGTTCTGTCATTTTTAAAGTATGTTATAATCCTTTTTTAGAGCCTTGAAAACTTACAACGACGTGATCTTTATCTTTTCGATCGTCAGATATCTCCATGCTTTTGTAGGTCTTTTTATTTCTGAGAGCAAGAACAAGTCCCGTGAAATAAAGCCTGGCGTGTTCCGCCCGTGTGGCCGAACACGGTGTGCTCAAGCATGATTACAGGTGGTTTTGAGAAAAAAAAAACATGATAAATATTTGGCTAAATTTGGTGAATTTTGAAAAAAAAAACTTGGCACAAGTTATTTGCATATAATATTAAATAAAATTTTATGACCATACTACATAATCACAATGACCTTGCAGAAATAAATTTTGTTTAAGTGACCAGTGACACAATAATTTTAGTCAATGTTCGAGAACTTAATTACATTTTTTAGACAAAAGTTGTGTATCTTTGACCTTTTTTTTTAAGCAAAAAATCGCCAAGTACGTCAAACGTTTGTATCCTTAATGACCATCTAAAACAAACTAAAAACGCAAAATGGCTGATGATGCAATATATTCTGAGGACATAAGGTCACATTCATCTTTACCCTTTTTTTGTAAATCTCGTACTTTTTTTGGTGGTTCTATTGCAGCAAGAATTATTGGGCGTTAGTTTGTTTACCTAGGGAGAGTCATGTTTCGATCGATCGGAGCAATACCACGACCCTACACTAGGTGAAAAGCAACGGTCTTAGAGGCAACCGGTGTTAAATATTTTTTTGTTTAACACCGTTTGCTCTAAGACCGATATGTGCCGAAGCATGGCTCGCTTGATAAACTCTTCCACTCCACATTTTGACTGCACGGATGGCGTAGTAGTTTAAGCAGTCACCTCACCGCTTCCTAATGCGCGGGGTGCACATGCGGGGGTCTCACATGGGACAACACTTTGTGTGATCCACAAATTGTGGTTCTCAGTGTGGGTGTCCTTTGTGTCCTGTGTGTGTATGTTTTTAAAGTCCGCGCTACAGGATTTATTCCTAGTGCGAGAGTTGTCTTTTAAGAAAGAAAAAGAAATTGTTTAAAACTTTATCGTGAAAAAAAACCTACTTATTATGTTCTAGCAATTTTGTTATGAACACAGCCGCCATTATGCCTACAACTAAACCCCGTTGAAGTTACATACTTGCCATTATCAATGACACAGTCGTACATGATAGAATGGTTTAAAGTTCATTCTATTGTTCCGAGTTCTGTCTATAATATTGGCATTATTCATCTCTCTTTTATCTAAATACGCAAAAGAAGTATTACTAATGAAACAAAAATGGCAAATTTAAACAAGAATAATTTGATAAATTAATACAAAACTTCTTTGATACATTTCTCTATGGAATAACGAGCTGTTCTCAACAAATTTCACCTACGTTGATGACGATTGATCCGCTCCTGAGGGTGTTAGCGTTTTTTGAAGTGAAAACTTATCTAGGTGCGTTGGGTATTTTTTAAATACAAATAAAAGAATGTATTTTTTGAGATGCTAAAGAAAACCATTGAACTCGCGACACTGTTATCGTTACATCTGTAATATAAATGTTTATATTATATATTGGCCCCGTTTACACGAGAGTTGAGTTTAGATTGAAATACATTGATAATATAACTATACACGAGTATAATATAAACATATATTGTGTATATACATACAACATATTCATGTCGGAACTTTTCGAATAAAAAAAAACCATATTTATTTTTTTAAATTTTAAAATTTTCACGTTGTTACACTCTCCCGGAGTGCCACTATGTTTTTTTATAGATTTGGGACAAATGAATTAATGGGTTACCTAATAGCAAATACCGTGGTAACTTCACTCACTCTTTGAAAAGCAATGAAACTATTAACAGCGGTTTTTGTGCCAGACCGTAGTATCATTCTGAAAACCAATTCTCGTAATAAAAGTACCGATCAACTTTCGTTCTCACAACTGTCATAAAAGGTATTTTCGTAGTAAAATAGTGAAGTTCCTATAAACCTACTTCCTGTTCTCTCTACATCACCCAAAGGTTGACTGGTAGAGAATGCCTTAGGCAGTAAGTCCGCCAATGCACCAAAAGTTCATGATGTATAAATAAATAAAGTCTTACTAAGACTAGCAGATTACAATTCGGTTACAATACGATGTAATAACATTACCTTTTATGACAGTTGTGAGATCGAAAGTTGATCGGAACTGAATTGAGACCCCGAACTTTTATTACGAGAGTTAACCTTCTGGTCCAGTCAGTCCTGATATGCCAAAGTAATCAATATGGCTCTCACACTCCTCCGCGTACATGGATTATAACAGTTCCCACAAATAAAATCCTTTAACAAATCATAACGTCAAACAAATTATATGTATAGTGTTACCTAGCGCTTTTACGTTTATTTTATAGTTATGCGTCTTCTCCCACAAAACCACAAACATTTAACCCATAAAACAGAGAATCTCAGTTCTGTTATTACCTAATTGCTATTAAAACGAATATTTATTATTAACTCTAGCTTCTACATTGACTGGCCAATGAATTCAAGGGAAGAAAAAGCATAAAAACATAAAAATAAATCTTTTTGTTCTACTGACACTATTCCAAAAAATAATATTCTGTAGATTAGCTAAATCTATAATGATCTCACTAGCTAGTAAACATGACGTGTGTCACAGACAATTAAATGTTTACTTATCTAGCTAATCTGGTATTTATATTACGTCATAAGTCAGTATGACGTTGTTTTGTTAAAAAATGCATCCTGGCCACGCTAATGACGAATAAAATAAAAATAATAACAAAAGTAGGCATAATTAAAATTAATTAATCTGAGATGTTTGCCAGAAATAAGTCGAATATTTTAAATGGGCTATATATTAAAGTATCCATACTAAGTGAAATTAAGGATAAAATTAATTAAAAATTAAGTTAGAATATTAATAACATGTAAAACGGGCATTTAATGGGCTTAAATGTAGTGTTGTCTATGATTCATACACCAAACACTAATCATGAAAACAGTTGTTTTAATACTTTTTGCTGTTACAGTAATAAAATAAAAGTAATAACCTGAGACACCATAGACACAGCCGTTTGATACCACATTGGACAGAACCCGTACTGCGGTAAACACCTTATAAATACGCCTCTACATTACTAAATACACGCATAATATAGCGAAATGAGATCCAGACATTTATCAAATGATCTTTATAATCAAACTGTTACTTGTCATAGGAATGCAACCCACGATATCTGTTTCAGCAGTCAGAGTTAAATCCAAGAGCCATTCATAGTGCGAGTTCATTGCAAACAAAGAGATAAGAATTACAAAAGCTATTTTTACGGTGCTTGTTTTGCGTACTTACTACTGCTTAAATCTACATACGGTAAAAACATTTCACACTCTTATCAGCGTAACAAATATTCATTTATACAAAGCATTCAACGACGCCTCAATTTTTTTTATGGTGATATTTCTTCGCTTTTGTGTTTCTCTTTATAGACTACCATTGATTCCTTTGTCATAAAAATAGGCTGCCTTAGCCGATTCCTATCTGGTTACAAAATAATCAATTTAACACCAGACTACGCTCTAATTTAGTTAACAAAGCAACTACATAGTATTCATAAGTTGTTTCCATCACTAGTATACTCGTGGTATGTATCTAGTATACATGGAATACAGTGGAAATTATTTCTAGGGATTTGGTTAAAGACAAAGATGAATGCCAGCAATAACTTAAGAAAAGAAAAAGCAAACCCTTACGCAAGTCTGTCGCTAGCGTTATCATAATCATAAGTCGCAGTGGTGTTGTAAATTAGTCACAAGTGTGATTGAGGAATGCATCCTGCGTCGCGAGGGACTTTACAGACATACATGCAACGGACACAAAAAACACCTAGACCCAGAACAACAATATGTGGATCATACAAAGTGTCGTCCCATGTGGGGATCGGACCCACAACACTCAGCGTAGTAGTGAACCGCTTAAACCACTACGCCATCCGTGCAGCCAAAATCAAGAACCAAGAACAATCATAGTCATATTTTAAGCGATTTATACAAAATAATAATAAATTATACACGTAAACATTCCTCATGATTCATTATATCAAATTGTGAAAACCGCATGAAAATACGTTCTGTAATTTTAGAACTTGTCGACATACAGACACTGAGGGTAAGCAGTTAAGCAAGTGTTGTCCCGTGTGGATCGAACCCACAACATTTATCCCAGTAGGAAGCGGCGAGATGACCGCTTAAACTACTAGGCCATCCGTGCAGTCGAACACCCACATTTTGCCATTATTTTATAATTTACAAGTCCTACTCACTCAAAAATAAAAGCAACAGATCAATTAAGTAAAGGTCACATCACACATCATCATCACATGAACAGCCTTTAACAGTCCACTGCTGGACATAAGCCTCTCCTTAAGGTCAAGGTCGTGTATCTATAACTTAAACTGTGTGTGTCGGAGAATCCGACCCTACAATTTTTAATTGTAATGCACGTCTAATTTAATGTTAAATTACAAATGTTTATACAACAGTACCAACATCTGCTAAATAATCATCAACAACAATTGACTCATCAAACGTAATTGGGTATTTACTGTTATGACGGAAATGAAACAGTTCTTTTGTTTATCCAACGATAAATATACAGTAAAAACATTCCCATCCTTAGGAGATGAAACAACAAGTCGAAAGCTGTTACAATCAAGTGTGTTCAATTGAGTCTGTCATAGATATGGACGGTTCTGAGAAAACAAAAACAGCTGATGACTAAGCCTATGAGTATATAACGTTTTTATTGAGGCACTTACACTTCTGACAAGCCAGAGGTCGTGGGTTCGAATCCCCTCTTAGGACGAATATTGTGTGGTGAGCAACGATCATTTGTTTTGTATCTGGATGTGGTTTCTCTATAATATGTATGTTTTTAGCAATATATAAGTATGTTTATCAGCAGTCTGGTTATCATAGCATATACAGGTTCTGCCTAGTTTGGGATCAAGACGGCCGTTTGTGTGAATTGGGAAATTATTATTATTATTTCTTAACATCATGTTGAAAAAGTAGTTATGGTGTCTAGTTTTTAGTCTGTGTTGAAATCTCTTGACATCCGAAACGATAGAATGATTGTGTTGACTAAATAAGACAGCGTTTCCGATATCAGCCATGTTCCTAGACAGCTACAAACATCAAAGCTAATGTGCTAGACTGTTGGCACTGAATGGGGTCACTAGATGTCCAACAGGATGGGAATATAATTGTCAATACACAAGCAATAATCCAAAGCGGTATGCTCTTTTATAGGCCTGGCCGTATTAGGTCATCGCGGGGCCTTTACGCACATTAAATTTGATTTCATGATAGATTGTATAATTAATACTAAAATACCGACAGAAACTACTAAATAAAAAAGTAATTAAATTTCGAAATCTATTTCTGAAGGACTTTAATTTTTATTCCTGTAATTATGGCATATAAAATTTGGGCTCTTTAAAATTTTATTACTTTTTTTAGTTGCAAAATATTTTTGCAACTAGGTATTGGTGGCCTTGATCATGCCAAAGGAATATTTTCGCAGTAATTTCAACATTCACAAAAGTGTCTTCTATTTCAACATATAATAAAATAAAAAAATATTAAAAGATTTTTATCTGTCATTATAAATACTGTTCTGATTCCCTATTTAATATATTATATATTCCAAATATGTATGGGTATGTGTGTATGTATGTGTATTTGTATATGTGTAATGTCCATAGATGTATATTTGTGTATGAATGTGTTTGTGAATATTTTTAAATATTCACGTGATATTGTGTTACGTGTATGTATACTACCCTAAATTGTTAAATACCTAAAATCCATGTTAAGGTTGCCTGGAAGAGATCGCTGTGAGCGATAAGACCGCCGATTGTTACGTTTACTTATTTGTAACTCATCTTTTGTTTTGTTTTTTCTATTAGTGTATACAATAAAGATAATAAATAATAAAATTAATAATAGCTTTGTAAGTGATCTACTCAAATAGGCAAGGAATTAGCTTTCCCGGGATCCTGTGTAAATGAAGCCCCTGGGCTTAGTAACAATGGTTCTAGTATCCATCACTGTTAATGGTTATTTTGTAAAACCAAAAATAGAAAAGTTGTTACATGGATCATGTAGAGTAAGTATAGGCCACTCTGGTAGAATTAACTTTGATGACATAATGTCTGTGAAGTAGTTATGACTGCTGCTGCTGCGCTTTCTACTGAGCCGAGGGTTCGATCCCCACATGGAACAACACTTTGTGTGATCCACAAATTATTGTTCTGAGTCTGGGTGCTTTTTGTGTCCGTTTCATATATGATTGTAAAGTCCCCCGCGACACAGGCTGTTAATATAGTACGGGAGTTGTCTTATTTAAAGAAAACAAATAATGATGTAAATATATCACTGGTACTACAATAATATCAGTATTGTAAGTAGGAGAATTTCTATTGATACTTTTTGTTTGCGTCTGGTTACATATAGGGCATTAAACTTGACCTTGAGTAGCACCTCCTCCTCACCCGCCAGGAATTATTGTTGCGGGTGAGTAGGTCCGTCAACCACCAACACAAAAAAAGGTCCACCCCGACAACACAAAAAAAAGGGTCCCAGTCATGACAGTGAAACTTAAGTGACTTAAAATCAAAATTTGTTTTTTTTTTATTAAAAAAAATCTGTACGGTAAGCCCCTCGGATACTACCCACCGGTGGTTATATGAGTCCGACATAACCACCAGCCAGGGGACCAGGTGTACCCTAGGAAGGAAATCTCTGGTACCCCAACGGTAAAATTGAAAATCAACAACAGCTAACTGACCCCACACAGCTGAGCTTAATTGTAAAGGTTCACAAGAACACCAGTGACGTGTGTCTTATTTATTGGCTAGTTTAAAATCCATCTGTTGCAATAATCCAAAAATTTAATTGTAATATATTATTCTGTCAAAAAAAACAAATATAATTAGTGGATATATCTAATTAGGTACAGGTTTATTGATTAGCGATGTTTTCTTAAAATACACCCATCTACAAATAGAAATGAGATCCCATACCTTATCGAAAAACGGCGTGAGAGGGCTATTAACCCTCCGTCGGAACGAAGTTCCTTTCGCATTTTGGTAGACGTTTGCCATACAGACATTATAATTTATTTTACAAATTATCAAGTTAATAGAATTAAATTGAAATATAATAAATAAATAATGATAAAATTAAACACTGAATCATTTGGGATATTTAAGTCAATAACAAAAAGCGGAAGAGAAGAGAGCCGTCGAGTCTTTCGGCGCGCGAGAGAGCTGTGTGTGTAACTATAGCAAGGAGTGTCGGAATAAAGTCTTGTTATATATTTTTCTGCCTCGCTCCCAATCGTTCAGAGTGTGTAACGCGTGGTAAGGAAATTCGTCCCATTAAGTTTTTATTGCGGGATTACCATGCTTCAGTGGGTCGACTTGACTGGAGTGACACCTCAGCCTCACAGAAAACCAGTGTTTAGCAATTGCTTTTCACCGAGTGACTTAACGGTTTACAGAGTTCAAGCGCCTCCTCTAATTCTTAGGATGGACTTACATTTACAGTGTATCTGAAGAGAAGAGGAAGACGCGTATTCTGCTACAGTGGCCGTCTTAATCACGACACCTTATTTCTTCAATACATAGAATAATTTGGTCATCGTGCAACATTATAATCACATAAAAATACTGTACTATTTTGTACAGGCCTAATTCAACACAGCGCTAACGAACCTTTTTATGTTCACAAACATTTGCTGTGATTTAGCTTGCTCATTATATGTGATTTCTACAATATACTATCTCTGAAGTTTCTCCTAAATTAGGTAAAGAAACTATAGTCATTTGTTGGTATAAAGTGTTTGTTGTGTGCTTATAACTTAAGTCCAAAAACTTGGCCTTTTTTTCACTGAGAGTTCCCACAGCTCTACCATCTGCATTTTCAGCTCCAATCAAAATACATAATTTATTTTAATAAAACCCATTATATTTAGGTAGTAGGCCAAAACCTCCTTTCTAAGGAGAGATCTATGTCCAGGAGTGGACTATTAAAGGCTGTTGATAATTATCGTTAAGTTTTTAATTCAGAATCAGTTAAATAGGCTAGTCAAATACGGCGGCTTACTGCTGCTGTCCTTACATACTCGTATTATAAAATGAAGTCCCCCGGCCGCGTCTGTCTGTATGAACGCTATAAACTCAAAACTGCAAAACGGATTTATGTACCGTTTTCACCAATAGATAGTATGATTCCTGAGGGAGGTACCTAAACCTATATAATTAATAAATATATATATATATGTATATCAACATCATCAACATGATGATGATGATGATGGAATATAATTAATGATGGTTTTATGTAAATTTTATATTATAATGATTATTGTCGGTTGCAAAAAATCTGGTCTGTCTGTCTTTTCTATCTGTCTGTTTGTAATGTCAAAGTAATAGGTTTTTTAATGCTCACACGGTTATTTGCACGATATCTATGCCTAAAAACCAGTTCCATTTTTTTTTGTCTGTCTGTCTGTTTGTTTGTTCCGGGTAATCTTCTAAACGGCAGGACAGATTTTGATAATATTTTACTACCAGGTAATTGTCTGTATAAGAAGTAACTTAGGCTATTTCTTCTCTCAGAAAACCCTATAAAATTTTGCCCAGCCCAGGAATCAGACCCATTAAGGTAAGGTTTTTCAAATTCCACGTGAACGAAGTCGGGCGCCAGCTAGTGCTATATAAACCGGGTGAAAAAAAGGAGCACCTAAATCTATCTAATCTCTCTATTTAATCGAATATATCTTATGCAAGTATATGATATATTCCTTACGTACCATTTGACTGGATGGCGTAGTGGTTTGTGTATCGGGCTGCTATTCCAAAGGTCGCGGGTTCGATTCCCGCTCAAGTCAAACATTTGTGTGCATGAACATTTGATGTTTGATTTGGTCTGGGTGTTTCTATGTATAATATGTATATATTTACAAAAAAAAAAAGTATATATGTATTTATATCAGTTGTCTAGTACCCATAGTACAAGCTCTGCTTAGTTTGGGACTAGATGGCGTTGTGTGTATGTGGTAGAATATTATTATTATTATTATTATTTTACATTTTATCCTTTTATATTAAACTCCCAATTTGCCGATCTAAAGAAGTTCTATAGAACCCGGTAGACAACGATAGTCACAGAAATCGTGATTTCTATGGCGATAGTCTTTATATACACATCAAAAACCTTTAATATTGCTGGACATAGGCCTTTCCTTAGAAATGAGTTTTTGGCCTACTATACGACGCTGGCTAGACGAGTTGGTCTAGGGTTTGTCTTGTTTAAGTTTTCCTTCTCTTTGTAATGCTGTTGTCCGGCGTAGTTTCCTCCCTTAGGGGCCATCTATAAATTAAAGGGTCACAAGTTAAAGGGCCCTAGGATTGTATCACCGGAATGTGACATTGTGTGACAACGGGCAAGGGGGGTCAAAAGCTTAGTGACGTCACATGCTAAAATTTAAAATTTGAATAAAAATCTTTAAAAATTTACAAACTCGATCTTTTTTTTTTAAATACATGCATAAAATTTAAAAATGTGTGACGTCAGGAGGTTCTATACATGTGAAAAGGACGGGGGGAAGAGTTAAATAGTCCTAAAATTCGTGTGACGGAATTAATAGATGGCGCCTTAGTCGGCTCTTACGACGCCTATGGGATGAATAGGTGGTGGGTGGTGGGTGGTGACACTCCATATTCTTAGGTCTTAATATAAGTGGGCCTAAATTTATAGTCAACAAAATGTGAGAGTTTAATACGCTTCAGCCTATCCCAGGTAAATAAGCGTGAGTGTATCCAAGTTTGTACTTCTTTCATTTACTCCTCGGTTACTCCTAAATAGATCTATCTCTCTTCTTAGTACTATTGAACCCGAGAAGGACCCGGACCATGTTATTTCAGGTCCCCCCCAGACGCCGCGCCCAGTAAAGCCCTATCCCGGGGAAGATGCGGGCTTCCCCCTCCTATCGGCCCAATCGTTATAATATGTTGAGGCCCGATCGCATTTTTGCGACCAGGCCGCCATTCTATCGCCTACCGCAGCAGTTTAAGTGCCACCAGATTTCCCTATAGTACTTTTTAACCTACTGGTAAGTCCTAATTCACAGGAGTAAACTATTTACAATTGACCTATTTAGTTTAAAATGCATAGCAAAAAAACAAAGAGAATTAATCATTTTGATCCCGTACATCTGATAATTAATTTCATAGGAGGTCTAAACAAGATCTTAATTACTGCCAATTAAGGTTCATCTAGAAATGAAACACGTACTTCGATAAGTAGGTTATTAACATGTAATTGTTAGATCAATGTTAGGCTTTCGGCCCACTATGAAGCAACTGCACACATTTTTGTACACATCACATCATCACATTGTAACGGCTGTACGTGACTGTACCTACAGTATTAAGTGCTTACGTAGCTTAATATATTGTAGACAATGGTGCTAATTCTGATGTTCAAAAACTCTCTAAACTAACCTAAAAATCACTAAAAAAATGTTTAGTTCTGTCAAAAAACGTTTCCTATTCTGAAAACGTAATATTTGACAGTACAAATTTTTTTTAGTGGTTTTTAGTTTAGTTTAGAGAGTTTTCGAACAACAGAATCAGCACCAATATCTTCAGTCTTTTGTAACACACTCTTTGTACTGATACGAACATATAAACACGTTATTACCGCACACAGTCTTCATATTCATCCGCTGCCTAAGCACCCCCAACAACATCAACAGCCTTTAATAGTCCACTGCTGAACATAGGCCTCTCCTTAGAAAGGAGGTTTAGGCCTACGCTGGCCAGACGGGTTGGTATAGAGTTTGTGTCGAGTTTTCCTTCTGTTTGCAGTACTGATGTCCTGTATTTTTGTACAAAGCTACGTAATTATTCTAGTTGTAGTTATTCTATATGGTTGTATTTTACATCCATACATATTCATTTGGTTGTATTTTACATCCTGATGCATGGGAGAGTTTCTCTGGTGTGGGACTTATTTATAACAAAGAAGTTGTTTATAAAATAAAAAAGGAAAAAAAAAAACATATAACTACATGAAAATCGTTAATATTTAAAATAATTAAATCAACACATCAGACTCTCGCAGCGCTCTATGAGAATGCACAGCCTATGACTCATGGTGTATACATCCCTTTATATATTGGTCTGCCTCTGCAGCTGTTAGCTTAAATGGTTCCGATGGCCGCTAAACGATGTTGAACTTGTGTTAACTAAACGTAATGAACACAAGTGGTCGCGAACCAATTGCTTATTGTGTGTATTTGTTTTATACCTGTCTGTTCTTCCTTAATGATACGATCATTAATGATACATTGTAATGGTTTAAGCGACATTGTAGATTATTTTTACAGACTTAGGACTTATAATTCCATTCTATAAAAATTTAAAGTTAGTTTTTTATTTTCAAAATTTTATAATTACTGTACCAATGCAGTCAGTATATTAATATACAGTATTATTTTTTAGTTTAAAAAAAAGACAATTCCCATATAAGGCATACATCCTGTGCCGGGGGACTTTACAAACATAAGACTCAGAACAACAATTTGTGGTTTGTGGATAGTTTGATTTTGAAAAACGACATAGACTACTTTTTACCTCGATAACCGACACACACGTGGGCGGAGCCGTGGGCAAAAATAATAATAAAAAATTCAAATATTAAACACAAATCATACCCGAACGCTCAAAGCTAAATGAAACACTATTCAATAGACTTGAAAACGCCAAATATATGATAAAACCAAATTAAGGCCACAAAATGCCAACGGAATACAAATTTGTCACCACAATTGCAAACAATGGAATCGTTAGTCATCACCTACAGGCCATTTATATTTACTTAGTACTAGCTGAGACCCGCGGTGTTACCCGCGTTTGTTGTTATAACCGCGGGCAACGCCGCGGGGCGAAGCTAGTCTAAAAAAAGTAGTCTAAGTTACTCCTTATGTCATCAGCTATCTGGTAGTGAAAGTCCCGTCGAAATCGGTCGCGCCGTTCCAGAGATTACCCGGAACAAACAGACAGACAGACAAAAATTGTAAAAAATTTTATTTTGGCATATGTACCGTGTAAACATACATATGCATTTAGTAAAAAGCGGTTATTTTAATATTACAAACAGACACTACAATTTTATTTATTTGTATAGATATAGATTAATTTATGTACAGATAGAAAACTCCACATAGGTATAAACAACTGGCCTAATCCAGACGTTATTGTTTGGCCGTGGCCTTGTAAGGCCGCCACAAGAAATGGGTACAATCACACTTACTCTTATTAAGTTACTTAAGCAATTTAGAAGCTTAATGCTAAGCAAGTTGAAGAGAGAGTTAAGTTAAATTGTCTTAGAACGCGAAACGAATATAATCTTCTTTTTATTAATACGTGAGGAAAATTCTTTGTGACTCTTAAAAACAAAATGACACTCAGAAGTATTTCATGTTTGGAATACTTAAAATTAAGCTATGTAGAAGAAGTGCTTAGAGCTACAATTTTTAAACAATGTTAAAGATTATGTAACAAGTTAAAAAATGTAATCGGGTTTTAGATTTTTTGCTGCAAAAAGACAATTCAAAAGTAGTTAGATTTTTTTTTGGAGAAAAGGTTCCCGAGCTCATAGGACACAGGGTCGTTGCTTACTATTAAGTGGAGTAACAAGTGTGGCAACGTTTTTCATTTAACTGTTCAATCCTGACTGTACCTAACAAATCTTACAATCATAATTTTAATTAAAAATAAATAAAAATACCTAATTTATTTCTAACACACTTTTTAATAGCAATAGTTATAATAACCGATTTATCGGATTAGAGCATAATGATATATTTAACTCGATTGACAATAACTTCACTATTATCGCGTGACTATAAATGCCAATTAGATCCAATACATCATTAACCGATAACAAAGCTGACAGCTGTCAATTAGTATCATAATTTTACCTACATTTAGTATCGGTAATTTTGTATGGAGAGTTGTCAGTTAATCGGTTAGTTACGTAATCGAATCCGTTGCAAATGTTTTAGCTTGAAACTTTATTTTATCGATTATTAATCTTATGAACTTTAACTAGGTCATCAGGGTCATTTCGTCTCTGTTATTCTAGTATCTCGTTTTCTTATTAAATTTGATTATCAAATTGTAATATTGACACTTGAAATTGCACTGTAACAAGGCCTTCTGACTAATAAATATTTAAGTTTGTTTATTTTTAATTAGGTTTTTGTAATAGAATATTATTTATTTGCTTTAAAAAGTCCTTTCTTTTTTCTGGAATAGGGCAAACGAGCAGACGGGTCACCTCACGGCAAGTGACCACCGCCGCCCATGAACGTCTGCAACTCAGGACTCACAAGCGCTTTGCCAGCCTTGGAGGAAGGAGTACGCTCTTTTCTTGAAGGTTTGAATTTACTTATCTATGAAATGAAAACATTCCCACACTCGGCCATCGTTCCTATTGAAGTTATTTAAATACGATTATTAATTTGTATTGAATTATACTTGAAAACGTTTCAATTACAAGATTTCGAGTATACAGGTACTCTTAACCATTTGCAGATTAAATTGTTTGGCAAATAAGTAAATGTGTCTGATCTGCAGTCTTTGGTTCAAAGGCGTCTAGTTTAAAGGGAGTGAGAGTATTTTACAGCCCTTATCAATATTGTGTTCGAGATAACGATAAAAACACTTCAAATTGAGGAACAATCTCGAAGTATGTCATAAATTAGTATAGTTTTTGGACCCAAGTATAGCACTTGAGTATCTCAAGCACTTGAAGTGTGAAACGTGTCAAAGTGCTGATTTTATACGATGTGAGAGTGGGCGATGAGAGACTAATATTCGACTTTTAAAGAAATACTCATACAGATACACACGTTAAGCTTATAAGGCCTCTTTTATGCGTCGAGGGATAAAAAATATCGTCTGACGTTAAGTATTTGTGCTGTGTCACCGAAGCAAATACAAGATTTTCTTAAATTTTAGTATGATTTCCAGTCAAGAAAGAAAAGAAATGAACAAATCTTTCCTTCAGAAACTAGGATCAACACGTTCCAACGAACTAGTTAGCTTTTGACATTTGTATAGAAACTATATGACAACCGACAACAACTATAAGATCAAGGGGTGACGGCATCATCATCATCATCAGCCTATCGTAGTCCACTGCTGGTCATAGGCCTCTCCCATTGAACGCCGCTTAGAACGATTTTGGGCTTCTCGCATCCAGCTCCTGCCAGCCATCTTGCGCAAATCGTCACTCCACCTGGCCTGTGGGCGTCCTACACTACGTTTGCCGAGACGCGGGCGCGCGTTGCGCGGTGACGGCATAAGAATTCGGAATGTCACCACCCCTATTTATCCTGTGGGTGTCGTAACAACCGCCTAAGCTTTATAATACTCGTATTAGCATAGATTAAAAAAAATTGTGTTTAAGAGAGCCTATAAACGTTTTAGACGTTATTAAATACTAAAGATTATGAAGCACTTAATCCGTGTGGCGACGGATAAAGTTTACAGAGTGTCACTATTCCCTGATTCATCCCGTTGGTGTCGTAAGAGCCGACTAAGGGAGCAACTTACGCAGGACAACAGCGCTGCTAAGAAAAGGAAAACTTGAAACGAGCCCTATACCAACCCATCTGGCCAGCGTTTTATAGTAGGCCAAAACCTCCTTTCTAAGCTAGCACTAGACTGGCTATTGATGATGATGAGGATGTATGACACCACAATAATAACGCGACAACTGCATTACAATTGAGCAGGAAAATGAGGAAAGATACTGTATAATTAATTACTATATTTTAATTTATAACATACTAACTTTTGCCCGAGGCTCCGCCCGCGTGTAAAAAAATAGCCTTTGTAACTCGCTGATAATGTAGCTTTCAATTGGCAAAAGAATTTTTTAAATCGGTTAAGTCGTTTAGGCATAAAAGCAAACAAACAAACAAACTCACTTTCACGTTTATGTACAAAGTTCCATACTTTGTAAAATAGTATGAATACACAACATTTTTCCACGTAATTTATTACATTTATTACACACATAATTACGACAACAACAACAACACATAATTTATAACATTTATGTGTACAAGCTAAGAAATTAGACAAATAGATTGCGACTTGTTTAATTTACTTAAAATGTTTTGGTTAATGTAACAAGGCCTTTTGACGTCATCATATTCACCACTTGGTACCACCACTACATCAGATAACCTTAAATAAGAACTGTTTATAGTTGACTTATCTCAGTAGCTTGATACATACATGCAGCTGTACCAGAAAATGTTTTAAGGCCATATTTTGATACATAGTTGTGTGTTTTGTGACACACAAGTACACACCTTGGTAAAAACTAAGAACCAGTCACCTGACTGCACGGATGGCGTAGTGGTTTAAGCGGTCGCCAAGCCGCTTCCTATTGCGCCGAGTGTTGTGGGTTCAAACCCCACATGGGACAATTGTTGTTCTGAGTCTGGGTATACTTTATGTCCGTTTCATGTATGTTTGTAAAGTCCCCCTCGTCACAGGATAATTCCTAGTGCGGGAGTTGTCTTAAAAAAAAAAACCTATTATCGACGACCGCTCCCCGTTGACAATTGGAATTTGAGAGACCTAACCCCTTACTTATGAATACTGTCAAGTATTTTTTACATCGAGATATTACATACTAAGTGTACTCTCGATGATTTTTTTATTTAATAACATAAGTACTTTGTTCGCCCACTGCATGTACCAATTTTTTTTTTGTTACCGAAATAAGACTCATAAATGGATACTCTGCCCTAAGATGCAGACAAGTTTAATGCCTAGCTTAGGAAAGAGAGTCCTATGACCTATTGTATATTTGTTTTACTGGTTTTCCTTTTAAAATTGAAGTATATAAGACAAATCTGTATGCCATGTACAAACTGCTTAAATAAAATATATATATACTAGCTGGTGGCGTTCGAAAAGGGTTCGATGCCCGGACAGGGCAACATTTTAAAGGATTTTTCTGAGAAGAAAAATAGCCCAAGTTATTCCTTATGTAGACAGCTACCTGGTAGTAAAATATTATCTCTATCTAGAAATCGAAAATTAAAAGATTACCCGGATAAACAGACAAACAGACGGACAGACAAAAACTAAACTAGTTTTTAAGCATAGGTATCGTGCAAATAACCACACGGGTATTAAATATATACACAGAGCATGAAAAAAACCTTTAATTTGGACATTACAAACAGACACTTCAATTTTATTTATTTGTATAGATATAATATATAAAATAGCAGAGATGTGTAAATATCCTTACAATGTCGACGTATAAGGCATAACATTATCGTCGTCGAAGAAATCCTAAAGGTGTCTTTACACAATCCTACGTAATGTACTTTAGTAACACATATGACCGCAGCAACTAATTATAAATATTATGATTCATTGCATACTTTACAACAAAGTACTTAACTGCTTACCCTCAGCGTCTGTATGTCTGACCGCGACAAGTTCTAAAATTACCGAACGTATTTTCATGCGGTTTTCACAATTTGATATAATGAATCATGAGGAATGTTTACGTGTATTATTATTTTGTGTAAATCGCTTGAAATTTGACTATGATTGTTCTTGATTCTTGATGCTGTTGAGTGTTGTGGGTCCGATCCCCGACGACACTTTGTGTGATCCACAAATTGTTGTTCTGAGTCTGAGTGTACTTTGTGTTCGTTTCATGTATGTTTGTAAAGTCACCCGCGACAAAGGATATGTTACTAATACGGGAGTTGTCTTGAATTGAGTTGAAGGGCTTCTACTACGTGCTAAGTCTTCAATGAGTGCGTCCTACCCGTTATGACATACGGAGCCGAAACGTGGACACTTACGGTACGGCTCTTCCACAAGTTCAAAGTCGCTCAACGTGCTATAGATAGGGCTATGCTCGGCGTTTCTCTAAGGGATCGCATTCGAAATGAGGTGATTCAGCAGAGAACCAAGGTCACCGACATTGCCTACCGGATCAGCAAGCGGAAGTGGCAGTGGGCTGGCCATATTAGTCGCAGAATTGACAACCGTTGGGGAAAACGAGTTATTGAGTGGAGACCACGTCTCGGCAAACGTAGTATAGGACGCCCACAGGCCAGGTGGAGTGACAATTTGCGCAAGATGGCTGGCAGGAGCTGGATGCGAGAAGCCTAAAATCATTCTTAGTGGCGTGCAATGGGAGAAGCCAATTTCCAGCAGTGGCCTGCGATAGGCTGATGATGATGATGATGATGATAACTACGGCATTAGTCCTCTGAAATAAATCTATTGAACCGCACCAACGCTATATGTCTAACTTGGAAGACTAACTAAAAGTTAGGATAAATATTACCTATAAAATACTTTTAATTAAATTAATTGCTTTAGTTAATTTAAACATACCTATTCGTTTTTTTTTCATGTAGAAACCCCAACGGGTCATAACTTTGCCTTTCCCCCGTCATCCAAAGTGGAGTGGGATGCAAGGAGTTCGCCTAGGAGATCGGCGTTCTCCTTGGAAGGGGCTCACGGTGAAGTGGTATGTCTAAACCTACATGGTGTTCCGTCACATGTAATACTACTCCAAGGGACCCAGTTATACGTATACCCTAGAAAGAGAGGCCCCGAGAATCCTGGCAGACCTTAACCCCCACCATTGGCTGGAGAGCGCCTTACCCTTCATATCCTGCACTGGCCAGAGAGTAATTAGAGCTCTCCTTTTTAATTTTATTAAACTAATGATTTTAAAGTGGTAAATCTAACTGTTTTCAGGGTGGGGCACCACAAACTAAAATTTTTTTTTATGAAACTATACACCTTATCTGCTGAACGCCTGTAATAAATTCGCTCGTATCGCTTTGTGACAAATTTATAAATAAAAGCAAGACATGTACGTAAAAATATTTACATTATTAGCAGATTTAAGGTCGAGATAAAAGGCCTTGGTTATTCAGATTAGGTTATTTATAAACTACTAGCGATCCGCCCAAGCTTCGCACGGGTGCAATGTAGATACTACTAATACTATGTGGTGTCAGTGTGGCGTAATAACGAGTAATTATACTATTATTATAATAGGACTATACTACAAGACATCTTTAAATGCAATATTTATAGGCCTGGGATCCTGCCAGCCGCTGCCACCCGCGACGGGCGTACGGCTCGGCGGTCGTTGTGCCCCCGCATTTTAAACTTCTGATATCTTCTGAAATATTTATTTTAATGATATGCTGTAAAGAGCAATTTTAATCTACACTAGCTGAGACCCGCGGTGTTACCCGCGTTTGTTGTTATAACCACGGGCAACGCCGCGGGGCGAAGCTAGTCTAAAAAAAGTAGCCTAAGTTACTCCTTATGTCATCAGCTATCTGAGAGTGAAAGTCTCGTCGAAATCGGTCCAGCCGTTCCAGAGATTACCCGGAACAAACAGACAGACAGACAAAAATTGTAAAAAATGTTATTTTGGCATATGTACCGTGTAAACATACATATGCATTTACTAAAAAGCGGTTATTTTAAAGTTACAAACAGACACTCCAATTTTATTTATTTGTATAGATTAAATGCACAACGTATGTAACGTATTTAATTGGATAAGGAATAATAATTTATTCTTTAAAATAGCTTTGTAAAAAACCATTTTTTTTGTAATATTTAAAAAATAAAAATGGTTACTGTTGGCTATCCTTAGGAGATTGACATATACCATTGCGGACTTTTTTGTAGATCTTTTTAAGAGATACAATTCCGTGGTATATCTATTATTTATATTTTGGTCTTTTTCGTAAGGTTTAGACGGCGTTTGCAATGTAAGCACACAAAAACATGTTTTTTACGACATATCTGTGAAATTCTCGAATTTTTCTACTATAATATGCATGTATTATACATATAAACCTTCCTCTTGAAACACTCTCTCTATTCGTACAACACAAAAAAGTGGCTTTATTTTATGTAAAGATGAATATAACCGAATAAGCTCACAATGTTTTGGAGTTTCGTTGCTTTTCTTGAGCATTGGAGATGTAATACGAAATGATACGAATGATGGTTCTTATAGTCGGTGATGTCGTTTGACCATTTATGTTTTAAAAAGATTAAAAACAACACAATGAAAAATTAATTACGGTGGCAGTCCCTTTAAGGAGTTTAATAAGTATTTCTTTACACGAAATAGTAAAAAAGCTTTACTTTTTGCTGCGTGTTACATACGTTAGTTTGGTAATTTTATCAAAACACCCGACTGCGTAGAAATGTGTAGGAAATTAAAATTTACAAACCGGCGACTTTAATTTTCATATACCTAGTGGCACTTTCCCGAACCAAAATCCGTCAACCCGTTAAGAGTACAGAACGTGCTGAAAAACAATACATAAGTACATACATACATAACATTAGAAAAACATAACACAACATAAGTATGACACCTTAATGTAGGAACACAGCTTTCAAAACCACGAATCTAAAGATCTCTCATGCTTGGAGTGGACTTGTTTACCCTCTTTGGTCGCTGCTCTAAGCGGGAAATAGCTTGACCTCCTTACCTGACGCCCATTTTAATGATGCTGACTTATTGTGTTTTTTGGTGCAGTAGGAAAACGATCAGATAGGTTACCTGATGGTAACACGCTGCTAATAGACACAAGCACAACATCATCATCATCATCATCAACAGCCTATAACAGTCCACTGCTGGACATAGGCCTCTCCTTAGAAAGGAGGTTTTGGCCTACTATACCACGCTGGCCAAACGGGTTGGTATAGGGTTTGTTAGGGTGCTAGGCTAGAAAACCTCCCCGTGGTGCACCCTGGAAACGCTGGCGATGGTACTGTTTCCTCCTTGTCCTCTTGGAGGAGAGGCTCTCGGGCAAGGCCTGGCCCAGCAGGGTGGGCGTGTCTGCCGGTTGCCCTGCTGGCTCTTCGCTCTTCGGAGCATGGAGGTGGAAACCTCGGTAAAAAACCTGATGGCGGGGCCCTGTAGGGGCCACAGTTTCTCCGCTGACAGCGGTGGAGAAAGGAGGACGGGCTCGGCGTGTACTCACACTACCACCGAGCAGGCAGGGGGACGTAGTCTCCCTGTCAACCGTCGGCATATCGTAATCCCGAGAAGAGCGCTGTGGTTAAGTCTCGCGGCTCTGATCGGGGGCGAGGGTCTTGGCTTAACCGCCCGGACCGCGAGGAAGATAACCTCTCTAAAAAATTCCCCGAATCCCGTGTTCTGGTGCGTGGCCAGGGGATGCATGGCTGATGGGAAGTTCAGTCTCGAGCGCACTCCAAGCCGAGGTACCTGCGGACCCCTCGGTTGTGTTAAAAACTTACGCTTGCCCGGGTAATGGGGGATCTCTGCCCGGGTGGACCTTTTAGTTCTCCCCCACTCGTGGGATTTATTATGAATTTGAATACAAATAAAAATACAAAGAAACGGACACAAACGGAAAACAAACAAAACCAGGCAAGCAAAACGGACACTGAAACAAAAGGTGCAAGGGAGAAGAGGAACAGTGGAGTCGATGGGTCGTCCACTGAGGGTGAGGTGGCGTCGGGAACGCCCATCTCGATGGGGCTCCCAGAAGTCAGTCTGACTCTGATCTCTGGGAGCCGAAGAGCATCGGATCGGCTGCGTTCCGGATCCGCCGCTTCGTCGGATGGCGCGGAGGCCATGGAGGCGGAACGAAGCGACAGCCGGAAACGCGGACGCTCCAGGGACGAGGAAACGGATACGTCCCAGGAGATGATGCCACCAAAAGTGGCAAGCAGCCGCCGAGGGAGGGCACGCAAACCGGCCTCGGTCGCGATCCCGTCAGGCTCCGCGTTCTCAAACGCGGAAACCTACAGAAGTGTACGGGTGGACGGCGAGGCCGTAGCGGAGGAGGAGATCGCGGATCTCCTGCTCAAGGTTCGGGAGCCGGTGGGGGGAAATGCCCCCCAGGCTCCCGTGTCCGTGCAGGAGAGGGCGAAAGCGGCGGTGGCCGTCATTCACAAGGTGGCCACCAAGTCCGTGAACCTTAAGGGCTCGTTTGTGAGGGCCCTTAAGGACTCCTCCTCCGCTTTGTCGGAGGTCGTCGAGGGTCTAGTGGGCGACGTCTCGTGCCTACAGGTGGCCAACGAGAGGCTGACGGAGCGGGTGAACGAGCTAAGCGCTCAGTTCGCCCGCTTCCAGGCGAACCTCCCCGAGCGGGAAGCGTCCCAGCCTGCCCCTACCACCAACTCAGGGGCATTTGACTCCCAACAGCGTGAAATCCTCATCGCAGTTGGGAATATGCTGGACGGACGCCTGGCGGGCCTGGAGGCCAGACTGCCCCCTGCGCCGGTTGTGCGCCCCCCGCTCGCGTCGGCACAGCGGCCTAAGGCCGCCGCTCCGACCGCGCTCCCCGTAGTGGGAGGCCGCGTCTCCTACGCGGCGAAGGCGTCTGCCCCGACTCCATCGGCTCCCCAAAAGCCGAGGAGGGGGGCCAAGGCACCGGCCCAGGCGCCGGCCAAAGGGCCGGCCAAGACGGGGCCTAAAACGGCGCCGAGGAGCGGAGTGGCATTCCCTCCGCTCCCCACTCCGACACCCCTGCCGGGCCCCTCCGCACCTGCCCCCTCCAACGAGGGCTGGCAGGAGGCGAGGGGCTCCAAGAAGTCCCGAAGGCGGGCCAGAAGGGCTGCCCAAAAAGCAGCCCAAGCCCAGCCTTCGCCACCGGTGGCAACGGCCTCTGCAAAGAGGCCGCGGAAGCTGCAGCCGCCCAAAACCGCAGCTGTAGTGGTGACCGTGTCCCCGGAGGCGGCTGACGGCGGGTTGTCCTACGCGGCCGTTTTTAAAAAGGCCCGGGACAGCCTCGCCAACGACTTTGGGACGGTGGGGGTCAAGATGCGCCTCGCCCAAACGGGAGCTCGAGTTCTCGAGTTCCCAGGGGCTGAAGGCGGCAAGACGGCGGACACTTTCGCTGAGAGGCTGCGGGGTTTATTCGCCACCACAGATGGTGTCAAGATCGCCAGGCCTCCCAAGTGCGCGGAGCTGCGCATCTCGGGCCTGGACGACTCTGTGACGGCCGAAGATGTCCGCGCTGTAATCCGGGAGAAGACGGGGTGCAGCGCGGACAACGTCAGGGTCGGCACCATCCGCCCCGGTCCAGGGGGGCTTGGCGCCGTGTGGGTCAGCTGTCCCGTAGCATCGGCCAAAGTATTGGCCGACGCCGGCAGGCTGCTCATCGGTTTCGTGAGCGCTAGGATCACAGTCCTGGCGGCGAGACCGATGAGGTGTTACAAATGCCTAGCATCGGGGCACACGCGCGTCAAGTGCCAAAGCTGCTTCGACTGCAGCGGACTATGTTTCCGCTGTGGTCGACCGGGGCATGTGGCGGTGGAATGCTCTGCCGCCCCTCACTGCCCGGTGTGTGCGGCGGGTAACAAGCCCGCCAATCACCAGATGGGGCAGGGGGGCTGCAAGCCTCCCCGCAACTCTCAGCAAGCATCGGGGGCTAGCCAGTCGACCCAGGCTGCCTCCGATGTAGTTCGTGCGTCGACGTCGTCGCCCATGGAGGAGGCTGTAGAGACGATCCAGTAATGGATCGGGTCTCCAGCCTCCTGGTCCAGACGAACCTGAACCACTGTGCCGCGGCGCAGGATCTCTTCCTGCAAACCATGGCACAGTGGTCGATAGGTGTTGCCGTAGTCGCGGAGCCCTATTCTGTCCCTCACCGTCCAAACTGGATGGGTGACCGGGACGGCTCCGTGGCAGTCGTCGGTTCCACGACGGCTCATTCCCCGCCCTTGTCGCTAAGAGACAAGGGCACTGTATATGTTGCCGGCGAGTGGGGGGGGATCACAATATATGGCGTTTATTTCTCCCCCAACCGGAGTTTGAACGACTTCGAGGTTTTCCTAACCAGCTTGGAGACCTCGATACGGCGACTAGCGTCTGGGCACGTCCTTGTGCTGGGGGACTTCAACGCAAAGTCCATTGCGTGGGGTTGCCCCAGGACGGACGCAAGGGGCGAGGCCGCATCGCATACATGCTGTCGGCCTCCAAGGAAGGAGGTCTACTGGTGGTCCCAGGAGCTGGCGGACCACCGTGCGGCCTGTACACGTGCCCGGAGGTCCTACACGCGCAGTCGGCGGCGTCACCGTGGAGACGGTGAGGAGGACCGGCTTCATGAGGAGTACCGACGGGCGCGGAAAACTCTGAAGCTGGCCATTAGCCGCGCCAAAGAAGAAAAGAGACAGGAGATGCTGGAGGGTCTTAATCGTGACCCCTGGGGTGGCCCTTACCGCGCGGTGCGACAAAAGCTCCGCGCGTCGGGCCCCCCCCTTACGGAGACTCTCCAGCCCAGCTTCCTGCGAGAAGTGGTTGAGGGCCTTTTCCCACAACGGGCGGAACACACTCCCCCGTCGATGGCCTCCCTGGCCGGAGACGACGGGGAGCACGGGGAGGATAATGTTCCGCCCGTCCGGGATTCGGAGGTAGGGGCGGCTGTTCTACGGATCCGTTCCAAGAACACCGCTCCTGGGCCTGACGGGGTACCGGCCCGAGTGCTGGCCCTGGCCCTCAACCACATGGCAGACCGCCTCGGGGAGGTGTTCGACGCTAGCTTGGCGTCGGGACGCTTCCCTGAGTGCTGGAAGAGCGGGAAGCTGGTCCTATTGAGGAAGCCGGGACGGCCTGCCGATTCGGTCGCGGCCTATAGGCCCATCGTGCTACTGGACGAGGCGGGCAAATTGTTTGAGAGGGTTCTTTCTGCCCGCATCGTCCGGCACCTCTGCGAGGTGGGCCCCGATCTGTCGGACACCCAATTTGGTTTTCGGGCGGGGCGTTCGACGGTCGACGCCGTGTTGCGCCTGAGGGCCGTGACCGAAGAGGCCGTGAGCTGTGGCGGCGTGCTGTTGGCGGTGTCATTAGACATCGCCAACGCATTCAATAGTCTGCCATTCAGCTGCATCAGGGAAGCACTCCACTATCATGGGGTGCCAAAGTACCTGAGGCGGCTAGTGGCAGACTATTTAGAGGAGCGTACCGTCGTGTACGAGGACCGAGAAGGTAATCTGAGGTGTCGGCCCATGTCGTGCGGTGTTCCACAGGGGTCTGTTCTTGGACATCTCTTGTGGAACATAGTGGGGAAATGGGCCCTTCGCGCCGATTTCCCCCCCGGGCTGGGTGTAATCTGTTACGCAGACGATACCCTGGTGACAGCCCGGGGGGCAAACTTCCAAGAGGCGGCGCGCCTGGCCACAGGGGGAGTCTCCCTGGTGGTCGGGCGCATTGAGGCGCTGGGCTTACGGGTGGCCCTAGATAAGACGGAGGCCCTGTTATTTCATGGGCCCCGTCGTGGTCCACCCCCTGGCGCCTCAATCGTGGTCAACTCGGTCCTCGTACCGGTTCGGGCCCAGATGAAATATCTGGGCCTGATCCTCGACGGGAGGTGGCTCTTCGACGAGCACTTCCGACAGCTTGCTCCAAAGCTGGTCGGCGCTGCGTCTGCCCTAGGGCGACTCTTGCCCAATATGGGTGGACCCAGCGTCGCGACAAGACGGCTGTACACGGGGGTTGTCCGGTCAATGGCACTGTACGGTGCACCGGTGTGGGCGGCGGCTCTGACCGCCCAGAATAGGGTACGCCTCTGGCGCCCTCAGAGGGTAATGGCGGTCAGAGCCATACGCGGTTACCGCACCGTCTCGACGGAGGTGGCATGCGCGTTGGCCGGAACTCCCCCGTGGGATTTGGAGGCGGAAGTGCTCGCCGAAGTTTATCGGCGAGTGGCTGACTCCCGGGCGGAGAGCGGATTTCGCCCTCCGCCCGAGGATGTGCGCGAGTGGCGCGAAGCCGCTCGACGAGCCACGATGGCTCGTTGGTCGTTCCGGCTGGAGACTCCACGCGCCCCTTCGCCGCCGTGGAGGCTCTCCAGCCGGTCATCGCCGAGTGGGCAGGGCGGCAGCACGGGACCCTTTCCTTCCGACTGACGCAGGTGCTTTCCGGGCACGGTTGCTTCGGAAAGTACCTGCACACGGTCGCTAGGAGGGAACTGAGTCCCGCCTGCCACCACTGCGACTGCAGTGAGGACTCGGCCCAGCACACGCTGGCGGTCTGCCCCGCATGGGCGGCGCAGCGCCGGGCCCTCACTGCAGTCATCGGAGTGGATCTCTCGCTACCGGCCGTAGTACGCTCCATGGCCGGTAGCGACAGTTGTTTTACCGCGGTCGCAACCTTCTGCGAGGTAGTAATCTCGCGGAAGGAGGCGGCGGAGAGGGCCCGGGAGGACGACCTCCACTCGGACCCGATCCGCCGCCGGCGAACCGGGCGGCGGAGGCCCGCCTATCACAGCCTCATGCCGCCCTGAGTGTGGCCGCGGGTGGACGGGGTGGGTTTCCCCTCCACCCGCATTAGTTTGGCCAGCCGCGAGGGGGCGGCGTCCGCGTGTGCCGGACGTCGCCTAAAGAGAGGAAAACAAAATATTGAGACGGAGCCCGCACCAGGAGCGGGCTGGCGCTAGGAGGGGTCCGGATGTCTTAACAACAGCTGTCCCCGGATCCCTCCTGTTACAGGCGCAGAGTGGCACACCGTGTGGTTTTAGTCGGTCCGAGTCCGACACACCACCCCGCCGCAAACCCCGGAGGGGTGACGGTCCGAGGGGATTTCCACCCGTTAAAAAAAAAAAAAAAAAAAAGGGTTTCTTTCAAGTTTTCCTTCTCTTAGCAGTGCTGTTTTCCTGCGTAGTTTGCTCCCTTAGTCGGCTCTTACGACACCCACGGGATGAATCGGTGTGACATTCCGTATTCTTAATCCGTCACACAAGCACATAACCACAAAATTGGGAAGTGGGATTGGAGACTATGATAAATTCACGTACTCGGTAAAATACAGTGAGAATTGATTACCACCGGTTTTCTGTGATATAAATAAATAAAAATAAAATAAAATAAAACTTTATTCTGTAGAAGACACAGCATAGAACTTATGTTAAAAAAAAAGCAAAGAATGCATTGAATGCCATCGTTCCATACAGCAAAATTTTCATTTCCACCACTTAGATAATTGGCGCTCCTCCAGTGTGTGCTTTTCAAGACACTTTTTGCCTCGCACTACCAATCTGTGGAACAAGTTATCGGCTTCGGTATTTCCGGACCGATACGACTTTTAAACCTTCAAGAAAAGAGCGTACTCCTTCCTTAAAGGCTGGCAACGCGCTTGTGAGTCCTGAGTTGCAGGCGTTCATGGGCGGCGGTAATCGCTTTCCATCAGGTGACCCGTCTGCCCCCTATTCCATAAAAAAAACATAATAAAACATTTTGAGGCGTATAACTATTGACCGTATTGTACGTGCAACACTATACTACGCTATCCGTGGTCATGGTCATATATGACGTGGCGCTGACGTGGTGATCACTATTATTTCAGGTTAGGTACTAAAGAGGAGAGAAAGTACCTATTGTACGTAACCCAGTAGTCCTCTCGGCTCTCAACCGTAACCACATCGATAGCTTGGATGAGCGTTATACTCTGTGACCCACAAAACAGGTGGACCCTCAGCATTTACTGTGATGGACATGGGCCGTCCCAGTACTGATTTTTAGTGCCCACCAGATATCCAGGTATTATTACGGTCTAGGCGGTGTTTTTTTTTTATTATAAAAGTGGTTTATCAGTTTTTAGGGTACAAAATAACAGTGACGTTTGAAAAGTAGGCGCTTCCCGAGGTTTGAAAGTTGGTTTGAATTTTGATTGCATTTTGAAATTTCTTATTAAAAGTAGGTATCAAACATAAAAATAATGTGAAGACGTTTTTAAAGAAGTTCAATAGTAATTTTGTAATTATTTATCCTTACATTAGATTATCGTTTGGTATTTTGGTATTCTTGGTATTAAAATAATAAGAAGCTGATCTCATTTTAAGTTATACATATATTATTGTAAACTAGTGCTATAAACCAACGCATTGTTAAATTACTTCGTGTTTGTACATATAAAGTTCATAACATCCTTACAAAGAGCTTATTAAAATACTAATCTTCACTTAAATCATTACATATGTTCCCAAGACACACCATGCATTTTAATAACCTACGAATCAACGATCAGTAAGAGTGCACTTTTTTATTTTAAAATAAAAACACGTATTTTATGAAAGAGTTGTGATATTTTTATTGGATTGTTAAGAAGACATGTTCCGATTAAGAATGGAATAAAATATCCGGCAAATGCCCCCAAGGCTCTGATTTGAGCTCAGGAATTGTTTCTGGTTTGCATTCGTATTCGCATAAACCCGAGATTTCACAAAACCCCAAAAGAAAAAAAACGCACTGCGTTTAATCGCACGATCTTGGTGGCCAGTTGACATCAAAATTTCGTGAGATAATGTGTTCTGGAAATCGTTTCTGCAATAAATCTTCAATTCGGTGTGGCAGGTGGCGCCGTCCTGCTGAAACCACATGTTGTTCAGATCCATGCCGTCCAGTTGAGGCCACAAGAACTCCGTTATCATATTCCTGTAACGAATGCCATTCACAGTCACTGCAATTTTTGCCTCATCGTTGCTCGTTGTGGGTGCATTTGTTTCTCATTTATTGCATGAGGATTTCCTGAGTCCCAAATTCGACGCGTAGTGCTTCGTGAAATTTGAAGTTGTTGATGTTTTCCGGTTTTCGGCGAGACTCGTTTACAGCAGCAATATTTTCAAGAGACCGACCGGTACGTTGTCGCAAAGAATTCTTAATATTTTTGCTTCTTCCTCCATTTTTGTAATGAGTGTTCACAATTATAACGCTTTGCTCTTTCAAAAAGCGCTCCATTTTTAATAATCGAAATTAACATAGGAGACAGCTTTCAAATTTCAGAGTTGCCACTAGCACGAAAATAAGCTTTACATGTACATATTTTGAGTGACTCGAAACCGGCTTTAATGATTTGCATTCAATTTCATATTTGTTTCGGGTTTTGCTTGGTTTAAATTCTTAGATATTCACACATATATAAAAACAAGAAGTGCTTGTATATAATTATTAAATAGTATTGCATTTGAAACATATTCATAATCGGTCATGGTTAATACAGTTTTAGGTTTCAGCCTTTTTGGAAGAGTCGTAAATTCACGCATGTGTTAGTCATTTCCGCGTTTATAAGCAGAAGCTAAATATTTTATCGCGTGTCCTCTGGAACCGCGATAGCGAAAATGGTTTTGATTGAATGTGTGTTCTATTATCTTTTAGCTTAACATTGACACAATGTTATGATTAAACCTTTAAATACATGTATATTAATAAAATATACAATTCATCATCTTCCTGTTCCTTAATTGTCCACTGCTGGACATAGACTTCTCCTTAGAAAGGAGGTTTTGGCCCAATATGTCACGCTGGCCAGACGGGTTGGTGTAGGGTTTGTTTTAAGTTTTCCTGCTCTTTCCAGTGTTCATGTCCTAAGTAGTTGGCTCCCTTAGTCGGCTCATACAACATCCACGGGATAAATAGGAAGTAAAATTAGGATATGCTTTTTCCCGTAAAATAAAAAGTCTTTTTTTATGATATAGGGGCAAACGAACAGAAGCGTCACCTGATGGAAAGTGACAGTTTATTTAGTTTGTTCTAGAACGACGTTTGTTGAGTTAGCCAGTACAGAGTGGTTCTGTAGGATAGAAAAAAAATATAACGCAAGCTAAACCGTGGGCAGAAACTTGTTTTTAACATACTTAACTTAATTATATTAAAATAAACGATGTAGAATAAAAACGTAACGGGTGAATACTTTATCAATGTATTTGATAAATATCAAGGTTTGGAACGACGGGGGATCTTTATCAAAAGTTGACGCGATCTTCCGCATTCGTATCAGGCGCTACACTGATCAGTAGTCAACTCTACTTACGCAGTCAGTAGTCAACTAGACCCTAGTTTTCTACTGACTATGACCCTGATTTATACATGTTTAATAGCAAACGTGTTATATTTGAAATGGGTTTGTGACACTAGTAGGGATTTCAATATAAACACTGTGCACTGCACTATGGGTTTGTAAGACTTCACGGTTTATTTTGTAATCGCCTTTAACTAAATATTTATAGGCCTTATATAGTAACGCGTGTAACACAACCATACCGCGATCTAAGTTTTGTCTAACAGCTCCATCTAGGGAACGAAAAGGTAACTAATATTTTTAACTTATGAGTTGTTTTCGCACTATGTTGTTTTTTTTATTGTGGTATAGGAGGGTTTGATTTTAGTCGGTCCGACTCTGACACACCAACCCGCCGCAAACCCCGGTGGGGTGACGGCCCGAGGGGGTTTCCACACGCAAAAAAAATAAAATAAAAAAAAATTCGCTCCGGTCGAGCCGGCCATCTTGTGGCAAAGCATGGCTCTACCACGATCAAGACTTTACCCCAAATTAAACAATTTAACAACAACAAAACAAAGTTAGTAAATGTGAAGGTAATAAAAAAATGAAAAAGTGTGTGTGTGTGTGTGTGTGTGTCAAAAAGGTAACCTTATAGTATGAACTCAGATCATACGTATGATCTGAGATGATGGCTGTGACAATACTCAGTGTACTTATTAAAGGGCAAAGGGCAAATACGTCATCATTTATTTGTTGTGATGATTTGTGATTTCAGTAAACGCAACACTGTGATGTTTGCGTATGTAAATGTTTACATAAAGATATATATTTTGTTTGTAATGTAATCAATATATTTCTTGGATTTTGTTTCATTACAATAGTACTGATGTGATCTTTGTTCATTAGTACCAATACCGTATATGGGAAAGGGTAAAAAAATATGATTTTTGGGAAAAACGAGTAGACTTTCTTGTTTTTTTTTAAAAGACAACTCCCTCACTAGGAATAAATCCTGTGTCGCGAGGGACTTTACAAACATACATGAAACGGACAAAAAGAACACCCAGACTCAAGACAATAATTTATGAATCATACAAAGTGTCGTCAAATGTGGGGATCGGACCCACAGCACTCAGCTTAGTAGTGAGCGGCGTGGCGACCGATTAAACCACTACGCCATCCGTGCAGTCAAACTATCCGGGCCTTGGGTAGTCCGATTCCTTCTGCTGCTAGTCACTTTCTTCAAATTGTCACACTTGGTTTGCCTAATGGCCGGCTTCACTCGGCTCCAGCGACCATCAGTCGCAGACGCAGACACCTCAGTTGCAGACGCAGTCGCAGACGCGGTCACATAATGGAAACTTACGAGTATTATCGCCGTCCATGACCATCTGAAACTCAGAAGCAACATCCGTGGTGCCGGTCTTTGAGGAGGGACACTCTTTTCTTAAAGGTGTATAGTGTGTATTTATCTTCTTACAAATCACTCTTCGGTGGTGCAATGGTAGCCTATGGGCCTGCTGTTCTGAGGTCCCCGGGGTTTGATTCCCGGGTCGGACTAAATCTTCTATATAAAATTCTCGTGTCACAATGTTCGTTCCCGTACTTCTCCGAAACGGCTTGACCGATTCTCATGAAATTTTGTGTGCACACCGGGTAGGTCTGAGAATCGGCCAACATCTATTTTTCATACCCCTAAATGGTAAGGGTGACCCATCCCTAATTTTTTTTTGTTTTGTCAGCTAGTATTTTATAAAAAAAAAGTATATAAGTATTCTATCAGTCCATCTAGCTTTCATAGTACAAGTTACAAGCTCTGCTTAGTTTGAAACTGGATGGCATAGTGTGTTAGATGCCCGAAAATATTGTTATTATTATCTACTGTTCCTGATTAATACCTGAATTAATCTATAAAATCTACGAAGTCGAGAGTGAAACTGGAAATCATTACAGATCCGTGTGAATCTAAAGGCAACGGGCATTTGGGCCGTAGCGTTTAAAAATTAACATTAGTCAGGATCTAGACCTAGTAAGGATAACTAACCTGAATGACTGAGGTTACTAGCGACTAAAACCCAACCCCCCGCTCCCTGACCATGAGAAGGACGGGGGACTCTAAGGCGCTGGTTTATCTGGTCCACCACCGGTAGCGTACGAACGCTGGGTATGGAAATGCTTAACGCTCGGTTCTTAGAAACGTCTCCGGCAGCGGACAGTGCGACGCCGTCTACGACGTTCCTAAGAACCCAAGGCGGGGCACGCGTCGGTTGTCGGTCGCGTCAACAACGAACTTATAACTCTTCAGAAACAGATATGCATGGGCGACGGTAGTCACTTACCATCAAATGATTCCTGACTACTCTTTTGCCACCAAAGGCCACCACAGGTGTTACAAACAGAATCAGCAGAGATTACTACCTGTGTGCGTTTTGTTGTTTAAATTATGGAGCAAAGCAATAACAGTTCTCAATAAGTCCCAGATCTTTAGTGGTCAATGACATCTTTAAAAGGCTGGATTTACGTGAAATGAATATTCATGTACAGGCTTAAGTTTTAAATTGCTAATGTTTGAAATAACTTAAATAGCCGCAGCATTAAGACCAACTAAAAACAATTTTCATTAAACTGGATTTACCTTAGATTTTATCTTTGTGAGTGATGAAGAGTGATTTTTCTTAACTGTCATCTACCCACGGAGCATCTACACTATTTTTATTGCGTGAAAATCACTTCAGATATTCGGCACCTTGAGGACGCCGAAAATCACTTCAGATATTCGGCACCATCGTCGCGATGCCGGAGTATATGGTGTTTCCACTAAAAACCATCCCGACAGCCAGCCTCCGGCGCCGTACTCTGAGGAGTACCTGGATCAAGTAGTTCCAGGAACTGTCATCTATCATAGATGATTTGATTAAACTGCCATTTAAAACTAGATGACCGTTCGGCTTCTTCTCTTCTCGTTCGGGTAAGGTACCGCTTGGTCAAGTTCACGTTTGAAAGGTTCCTTGTAGTCAGTTTTTGTAGTGGGAATTATGATTAAGAAGTAATAAGCGTCCTGCTGTATTAAGCGTCAACATGGTCTTATAGAAGGTATGTATATTATTACAGCGAATTCTAGACTAAGTTTTTGCTGTGCCGTTGGATGCGGGCACCACAGGACCGGTTGTTGTGTAAAGCTTTGGGGGAGGCCTAAGTCCAGCAGTGGACGTCTTTCGGGTGTGATGATGCTAATGACGACTATTATAAAACTGAAGAGTTTGTTTGTTTGATTGAACACGCTAAACTCAGGAACTGCGAGGTCGACTTGAAAAATACTCTTAATGCTGGATAGACCATTTATCTAGGAAGCTATAACCTATATAACATGGCAAAATAGAAATCGTATTACGAATCTGTGAACATCAGGCTGCCCCTAATAGCAGCTGAATATCAATGAGAAATATTGCAAAAACAGGGAAAATCTATTCCTTCACAGAGAAACATATGAAGGTGCGCGGGTCAGCAGTCTATTACGAGTATCCACAGAGTCACTCAAACCAATGATTTATGTACATTTCATCACATCATATCAACAATCTTTAATAGTCCACTACTGGACATAACCCTCTCCTTAGAAAGAAAGTTTTACAATACCACGATAGCCAGACGGGTTGAAATAGGGTTTGTGTCAAGTTTTCCTTCTCTATGCTGTGATATTGTCCTCTGTAGTTTGTTGCCATAGTCGGCTCTTACGACACCCACAGGATGAATAACGGTGGTGACACTTGGTACTCTTAATCCGTCACCACACGATACATTTATACATTTACTGACCTGAAATCGAAACTGCGATCTCTGGAACTTGCAGTCAGCAGATTCAGTTCAATTGTCGCAGCACATAGTTACAGTCCGAACATAATCGGTTATAAGTCCTTTTAATGAAAGGAAAAAATCTAAAATACCATTGACACACGACAGCACATTTATGTTTAAACGATAAAGTTTTGACTAAAACGATTAGTCAAATGTACTTTGAACTGGTATACAATTGGTTAAAATCACTTTTAATTTATTATAATGTAAATAAAAGTATCTAATTAAATCTAACCTAATACAATTTTTGATCAGCTCCATTGGAGAACATTGCAAACTTATCCAGACCAATAATAATAATTATAACATCACTGTCTCAAACTAGGCAGAGCCTGTGCTATGATGAATGTGTGCTGTGCTATATACATGATTTAGATTTCTAGACGGAAACTCCTCAGTTCTGTTCGCATTTAAAGGGCTACGTAGCTAGATCGATATTGCATTTCCAACGTCCGGTTACCGCCATGTAAATTGAACATAGGGGTCGATGTACTGTAGGCTTTCTGTCTGAAACGTTTGTATGTTTACATCGCACGATACGGGCACGACAAGATTCAGACAAAAACTCGTGAGGATCATGAGGGATGAATCTCATAATGGGACCATAATTTGTACGTCGGCGTCGTCCCAACCAAATGATTGAATGATATTCATATCCACTAAACTAGTGATATCCGTTATGGTAGATTCACCATAGATTAAAGACATGAAAGATGTTGTCATAATACCCCTTTTAAATGCAGTGAGACGAAATCGGTCAAGTTTTATGAAATAAATATCGTAGAATAGTACAAGTGACTTAATTTAATATTTATAGCAAGTAACTTACACGTTAATAGCCAAGTGCTATCAAAGCCATCAACTGAATAAAATATAATGACATGGCAATGACATGTTGGAATGAAGTTCCTTATCGCGCGTTGTGAAAAGGGGCTAGACGGAAAAAAATCTCACGAAAAGTTGTAACGACACTTTTTATGTCAGTCATTCAGCGCCATATATCGAATAGATAGGAAATCATTTCTCAAGGAGATTTTACCAATATATAAATTGTTTTAATTAGAAACCAACTGAAAAATATGTAGGTAATAGCCGCTTTCATAGATGGCGTTGTAATTAAAATCGTGTCGAATCAGTTTTACTCGATCGTCACAAGTTCGTTCCTATCGGGTGTCCCACGACACCACACTTTTTTTTAATTGTGAAAACGCTCAAGAACCCAATTAAAGGTTTTGCATCGCGCGTGATACTGGCGATGTCTCACTCATGTTAAAATTTTATAGGTAACTAGTTGTACCTGCTATTTACTGTGGCACAATGTGGTTGCATTGATGTGAAATGAGGAATAAAAAAAGATGCGAAAAATAGATAAAAACCATCTTTGAAGCGGTTTGTATATCGTGTCAAAATTTGATCTAAAAAAAAAAAAACTTTATTCTGTAAGAAAACACAGCATACAACTTAATATTAATTACTAACTTAATACACCTTACAATAATATTACATTTTTTTAAAAGCTTATAACTATTGACGTACGGGCAACACTATACTACGCTATCTGTGGTCCTGATCTCAATCGGTGCAGAACTTTTTGTTTTTGAAGCCTTCAAAAACCAACTTAACATTTTTTATATAGTCAGAAAAATAATAGTTTTAAGTGGGCCGTGAGATTATTGCTTTGTTTATCCCGTGTGATAAAATTTTCAGATAAGACTCGAGTATAACCGACTCCAAAGAGGAGGAGTTTTTTAATTCAACTATTTTTTCGTGTAAGCTTGCTCATTTGTAAACTGATTTTAATAACTCTTAATTGAATTAGTTTTACTTCAAGCTTGTTTCATTTAAATTTAAAGAAAATATGTTACTTTCAAAATTAAAAATTAAGGGATAGAGAGTTAGAATTCATCACGATTTAAGAGAATTCAAGTCGGTTATACGTACTTCAAAAAAAAAAAAACTAAACTTAAACTAGGGGCTTCGGACAATGGAACCGAGAACAAAGAATTATTCTTAATGATCCTAACTTTAGGGTGAATCATTTGTGATTATTACAAAGGAATCGGTACTGCGCAGCGCAGCCCACTCATAATATCATCTAATTAAAACTATTACAAGACATTCTTTTCATTGCTTTATTAATACTGTACTCTCATATTGTGACAACATGATATATGATACAAAGATGGCTAAAATTTTATATCTCCTTATATAAATATTAATACAAAACTGACTGACTGCACGGATGGCGCAGTGGTTTAAGTGGTCGCCACGCCGCTTCCTACTGCGCCGAGTGTTGTGGGTTCAAACCCTACATGGGACGACACTTTGTGTAATCCGCAAATTGTTGTTATGAGTCTGGGTGTTCTTTGTGTCCGTTTCATGTATGTTTGCGACACAGGAATATATTCCTAATGCGGGAGTTGTCTTTTTAAAAAACAAAAACAAACAATATTCTATCAAGTTACTAGCTTATCTTGAGAGACGGGTTGACAGTCGTAGTCTTATGAAAGTATTAGCTAAAATGTAATGTAAAATAGACGCCGAAACTAGTAGGTATTAGGGTGAACTTCAATGTTTAATGGTTCAAGTTTGTAGAGCCATGCTTCGACATAATATTATGGACTACACATGGGCCAAAATCATAGTTAACTGTGAATGATCGGTGATTGTCCGTGTACTGACGGATTAAGAATACGGAATGTCACTACCCCAATTCATCCCATGGGTGTCGTAAGAGCCGACTAAGGGAACAAAACAACGCAGGACACCAGCACTACAAAAAGAAGGAAAACTTGACACAAACCCTATACCAACCTTCTGGCCAGCGTGGTATAGTAGGCCAAAACCTCCTTTCTAAGGAGAGGCCTATATCCAGCAGTGCACTGTTAAAGGCTGTTGATGTGTGATCGGTGATTTATCATTCAATTTTTTCATACGTAGGTTAGGGTTACTACTACTCACCCGTTGTTGCCAATAAGCTGTTTTCAGACGATGCATAAAAACAATATTTCGCCTATTTAACAGTAAATCTAGTAATTATTTTATTATATATAGCTACCATTCTTTAAATAATAATTAAAAATACTAGATTTACATAGCGTCTAACCTACCGACCTAGCAACCTTAACCTACGTACGCAAAAATCGAATGATAAATCACAGATCACTGTGATTTTGTGCCATGCCTACTATATAAAAAAAATATTTCGTTACTTTTTACACTCTAACTTTTGGAGAGGAGGGAAGCATGCTTTCATGCAACGAATTGTATTCTTGTATGAGGTGAGGATGTGTTATAATGATAACGACTTTACTGTATTATATTATCACTAGCGGACCCGACAGACGTTGTCCTGTCAAATTTGACACTGCGATAGTAGCGCCGTCTGTCGGATCCAATGTAAAACATTCCAAAATCAACAACTACTAATAAATTAAAAATTAATTAAAAAAACATTGTCCAGCGGACAAAATTGTGAATCTAAACCATTCCCAGATCCCCTTGAACACACACAAAAAATTTCATCAAAATCGGTCCAGTCGTTTGAGAGAAGTTCAGTGACATACACACTCACAGAAGAATTATATATATAAAGATATATTATTTTTTATTTGTGTGCATGAACATTTGATGTTTGATTTAGTCTGGGTGTTTCTATGTATAATATGTATGTATTTACAAAAAAAAAATTATATATGTATTTATATCAGTTGTCTAGTACCCATAGTACAAGCTCTGCTTAGTTTGGGACTAGATGGCGTTGAGTGTATGTGGTAAAATATATTATATTATATTATTATTATTATATCTATAATCAAGTATTTAAGTAGACAGTGTGACGGACAGCACAGCATGTACATGTACATCCTGCTACATACCTCAGTGATGCGACATACTTACTAAGGTAGTGATGTTACAACACAACTTACTTGAGTTCCAGATGTCAATGGGTGAGGTTGTCACTTGTTATCAGCGAGCCCTTCTGCTCGTTTCCCCCTATACCGTAAAACAAGCGACCTCATTTTATACTTCTCCTCTTACCTATTACGAATACATAAAATGCTGGATAGATTAACTGCAAATCATTTAATATTGTGTCTAACTCAGATATTCAACTTTGACTAGTACTTTGTCTCTACACTACTCTACTACAACGTTCGAAGCGTCAACTTCCTCGCCTCTATAATCAAGCTTACATATAATTATATCAACAATAATGCCGTCTCGCCGTCACAACAGACTGTCGCGAGACGGGCTCCCCTTGCCGTCGAGCCTGACTTCCTTCGCTATCGTATCGGTGGGTTGTCTCGTCTACTTTAGGTACTGGTGCTAAAGCGAGCGAGCAGCGGTTCTACTTAATACTTGCATTTATTAATGGTACATTTATAATTTAAATAAATAAAAATTATAGTCGGTAAATGTGGGTTTAATACGCCTCTACTTACTCCTTTGGGGATAGGCTTAAACGTTTTTACGTATGTTTGCGACAGCCTCGTGTTGGCAAACATACGTTACGTTACGTTACGATATTGGTAATTAATCAGAAGGCCAATGCTCGTAAGTACGAAAATACCTTTTATGACAGTTGTGAGATCGAAAGTTTAATTTCAATTAATTAAAAAAAAGACATCTCCCGCATTAGGAATATATATCCTGTGTTGCGGGGAACTTTACAAACATACATGAAACGGACACAAAGAACACCCAGACTCAGAACAACAATTTGTGGATCACACACAAAGTGTCGTCCCATGTGGGGTTACAACCCACAACACTCGGCGTAGTAGGGAACGGCGTGGCGACCGCTTAAACCACTAAGCCATCCGTGTGTCGATACGATCTATGTATGTCGGGATGGAATAAAATCACAATCACTTCTGATAAACCATATGGCCATGAAACATAATCAAAACTGCGACTTTTGATTATGAACTAGAGCGCCAGACTCACGAAAGGTCCTATGTGAAATAGCAGTGACTAAAAGCAATACTTCATCGTATGATTATAATTTAAAAGTAGCAATGATTTCAATCACCAGCTCTATTTCTATGAATTTGTAATTATTATGTACGTGTCAATTACGATACTGCCAAAGTTACCATTTTGATAACATAATGTCGACAAGGCTAATCACCACTACTTCCACCAGCGTCATCTAGGATTAAGCTCTAATAGGTTCAACAATAGGGTAACATATGCGAATGGCTATTATAGCCGTTCGCATTTGCATTTATCAGTTCAGGCATGAACTACTGTAATATTTCATGATTTTAAAACTTGTTAATTGCCAACTTTTAAACTTTCGCGTTCCATGATAATTAATATTATTTAACGGGAATTAACGGTTGCACCGGCCGTGGTCACAGGCTGACTGACGCGGCCTGTGCAACCTGATCGCAACGTCAGGCAAACCAGAGGTATGTAATACCCTAAATAAAAGATCGCGTTAATTCCTGTTAAATAATATTAATTGTTAATTGCCGTTAGATTCCATTAAAAGAAATTAACAACAAACTCATACGAGAGTGTACAATACAAAAACATTGCTTAGGATATCTGTTACAGTTTTTTTTTACGGTATAAGGGGGCAAACGAGCAGACGGGTCACCTGATGGTAAGCAACTACTGCCGCCCATGGACACATGCAATTCAAAAGTCACAAGTGCGTTGCTGCCCTTGGAGTCCGTCCCGCTCGAGTCATTCGGGGATTTGGGCTCCGGTAACCTCGAAGTGAAAGGCAACGAAAGAATTGCTTAACACCGGTTTTCTGAGAGGCCGTGGTATCACTCCGGTCGAGCCGGCCCATTCGTGCCGAAGCATGGCTCTCCCACGGTAAGCATGCTGCAAAAAAGCAGTTGTTAATTTATTCCTATTTTGTGTTTCACAACGCGAATAAAGAGATATAGAAAACAAAATAAATATCTTAAATGCATGGCAATTAATTTTTAATCATTTTCTCCGAGGAAAGTAAAACACCTTAACCCGCTGCTCTCGTGACAGTGCGACCGATTCCTAAAACCGCTTCAGGTGTGTGTAGTGTTGTTGACAGGCACAAATACAGTTCCGTGGTAACCAGAACATTAGAATGAAACCTGAATAATACACAAAGAAAGGTCACTGACCGCGTGTGGACTTAAATATCATAAATATTTACCCTTTATCTTTACGATCTTCTCTATGATATCAACAGTTTGTCTCGTTTTCGTTAAGGTAGCAAATCAATTCTTTGCACTCGTAAAGAAATACAACATTGCTGGTGTTTAGCTGCGATCTTCAGTATTAAGGAGGAAGGCAAGGTGTACAATAATTATGTATTTTGTATATAATTGACTGTAACTCAAAAGATATTTAGGTGTTCCTGATGTGCGGTGAATGGGACACCAGCTTCACACAAATGTTCCTCTTATCATTTAATTGACTGCCTCGGTGGTGCAGTGGTAGCGTATGCTGAGCTGAGGTGTCGGGTTCGATTCCCGGGTTTGTTGTGGGTTTGGCCAAATGTTTGTATGATCTGCAAAGTTTGGGTGTTTTCTATGTATAAAAGAATGTATTTACAAAAAAAGTATAAAAGTATTCTATCAGCCAATCTAGCTTTCATAGTAAAAGCTCTGCTTAGTTTGAAACTAGATGACGTTGTGTCCGAAAAATGTAAAAAAATAAATGAATTAAAAAGAAAAATGAAACTGTTCGTTCAAAAGTTATAACCGTTTTCAGCTCCGATTCTCATCTAAGCAGTAATATTATGTCACTACGATCTCATAAATTGTTTTAACAAAAACAAATGTTTACTGTGTTGTTTTGTTTGTAATGCCTTAAGGACGTAGATATTGACGCAAAAATATTGTTATACGCACAGTTTTCTTATATGTGGTAGGTTTGTGTTTTCTCTACTGTACTCCTTTGTCTTCACTGTGTAGAAGTCACATTGAAAGAGAGGGTATCGGATCCATATTCTGTCGGCTCTTTTTTAACTAAATGGTCTTAAACAGAATTATATTTTTCTTAATTTTAAGCTACCGTATTATTATTTATCCGTTCATCCGTGAGCGTGGATATGGGAAACATAAAAAGCCGTTTCTAATAAATAACTTATCAAGTGAAAATGACCATGATAGTTCGAATTACTACTATTGGCAACTAGGCTTTGCCATATACCTCCTCACAGAACCACTTTTTGTTCACGTCAGCTACCCATCTCTAAATACAAAATTTACAATAACATCAATTACACTGTAGGCTTGCAATACCAAACCCAGTTCGAATTAAAAAACAAACTGACAAAATGGCTGTTAGCCTTAGACTACGACGAAACAGAAAATCTCTTGACAACATTACATTAAACTGATACTCACACAGCAACTCACATTCACACACACTTATACACACCCTCATACATACACCCACACATCCAGGAACACACTCACATACACACATCGCGCTGATATTCTTACAATCCATGCTCCTATATCTAAGCCATAATCATGTTATTACTAAAAACTGTAACAGTAAAGTAGTCAAACAGGTCCAAGATTGACAATATTGTCAATAGTGGCTCTAGCAGGAATCTGATGTCCAAAACACAGGTCTGTACCTAGTTTGGATGTCAGGGTTCAAAACTTATGTACCCACAAGAAAATTGTAACTTTAATGATACTGTACTTCTGCAATCCTTCTGACGAAATAAATGATTATTATTATTATTAAATTAATGTATAAGATACAGTTTTCACTCTGTTTTTCTTCATGTAAGTTTAAGTTAAGCATTCGGTATCATCATTCATCTTAAATTATAATTTGGAAGTGAGTTTGTTTGTTATAAACCACTGCCTATGACGGGCCTGTTGGTCTAGTGGTTAGTGACTCTGACTGCTAAACCGAAGGTCGTGGGTTCGATTCCCACCCAGGACAAATATTGTGTGATTAGCACGGTCATTTGTTCTGTGTATGGGTGTAATTTGTCTATTATATGTATCGATTTAAAAAATATATAAGTATGAGTACAGGCTCTGCTTAGTTTGGGATCAGACGGCCGTGTGTGAGATGTGTGAGATATATTATTATATATTATATTATCCCGTGGGTGTTCTAAGCGCCGACTAAGGGAACAAACTACGCACGACAATAGCACTGCATAGAAAATCTTACGCAAACGCTATACCAACCCGTCTGGCTAGCGTGGTATAGTAGGCCAAAACCTCCTTTCTAAGGTCCTGTCCGCACAGCGATATTATACTGAACGTTTTATTTCGCAAAATACCAAATGGGATCTATATAGGGCTATCCGCACTATTGGAAAAAAAATCGCGCGTAAAATACTTGTAATCTGATACAAAATGAACGCGAGAATTTTGCGAAAAAAAATTTCCTAAGGTATAAGGACCATTAAAGACTGTTGGTGATGATGATGATGATGATGAGGCGTTATGATGCCGAGCAACTTAGACTCGACCGGAGTAGTACCACGGGATCACAGAAAATCGGTGGTAAGTTATGTTTCTGTTGTTTTTCATAGAGTGCAAAGCACGGATTATATATGTTGCTCCATGTGGTGATCGAACCCACAACACTCAGCACAGTATAAAGGAGCGTATCGACCGCTTAAACCACTACGCCAGGGTAGGCGAACCAATGGCACGCGTGCCGTTGATGGCACGCGACACAATATTTTGGGCACGTCGCCGATCATAAAATATGTGTAAAAAATGTGTTAAGTAGGTATTTTATGACGATCGAACCTACGCTACGGAGTGCTCGGTTGAGGCTAACCTGCAAGCATCAGAAACGATATAATCACAAGAAACTACAAATATTTTTCAAACTTGAAAAAATATATAATTGATTTTGACATTCACGAGACAGCAGACAAAGAATAATTTACTGAAGAATTTATTTCTGTAATCGATTCTTTAATTAAAGAATTTTCAGGGAGATTTTCTCAGTTCAAAGAATTGTAGGAAACACTCAAATTTATTATGTACCCTGATGTGACGTCATTTCATAAACTGAACTTCTCTCAATTCGATTGGTTGGAAATTGAAGAATTTGAAATGCAGTTGATTGATTTCCAATCTAGTTCAATATGGATTCAAAAATTTATTGAAACAAGGAAAGAGTTGGAATTAATTGAAACTGAAAGATTGACAAGTAATTTAAGTAAAACTGCTAATAACAAAATTCTGGAAACATGGAATGCGTTACCAGACACATTTAACTGTTTGAAGAAGCTGGCTCATGCTATTTTAACAATGTTTTCATCTACCTATGCCTGTGAGTCATTATTTTCAGAGATGTATAACATTAAAAACTCGGTTAAAAACCGTTTGACAGATGAATCCAGTTCAGCATGCATTTTGCTAAAAGTAACATCTTACAACCCTAACATAATTTATTTGTCATCTAACTTGCAGCAACAGAAGTCACACTAATTTTACAGTAATTTAATTTATGCGTGTAATAAAAACATTTCAAAATGTACCTCTTTTGTTTACTTTATTTAATAAAGAGTTTTGATAGTATTTATTATTATTATTTTCCAAATAATCATTATCATCATCAGCCTATCAAAATGAAAAAATAATCAGAAAGTCAAAATTATTTGATGGCACGTCAATGACCCCATTAAACATTTTTTAGAAAAAATGGCACGTTGATGCATAAAGGTTCGCCTACCCTGCTCTAGGCAAATGGGAGCGAGACCGAAAAATGTGTAAAAAGACTTTTTTCCGACACTATAGCAAACATTTACCAAAAAGCGAAAGGAACTTCGTTCCATCTGAGGGTCCATAGTTGTACTACAGATAGGCATTTACCTTTTCTATAAATATATGTATTGTTATTTGTTACTTGAGGTGTTTTGAAAAACAACATTTCACGCACGGCATTGCACGCACATCCATGTATTTATCGTGCGTAAACAACGCACACAAAAACTGAAGGTTATCCATACTAATATTATAAATGCGAAAATGTGTCCGTCTGTCTTGTGTGTTTGTCTGTCTTAACAGTCAGACAGACAGTCGTCTAAGCGTGAAGAGGTAACCCTCACTGTAAACCTATTATAAACCTCTGAACCGATTTTGATAACATTTGGTATAGAGATAGTTCGGAAAGGACATAGGATAGTTTTTATACCAGATATCATCCTTTAAGGGTGTGAAAAGGGAGATGGAAGTTTATATCATCATTATCAAAAGCCTTTAATAGTCCACTGCTGGACATCAGCCTCTTCTTAGAAAGGAGGTATTGGCCTACTATACCACGCTGGCCAGACGGGTTGGTATAGGGTTTGGGGTGCTGGCTAGAAAACCTCCTCGTGGTGCACCCTGGAAACGCTGGCGATGGTACTGTTTCCTCCTTGTCCTCTTGGAGGAGAGGATTATCGCCAGCGGCCAATATTCTAGCAGAAGAGGCAGCTGTTCATCGGCTCTCGGGCAAGGCCTGGTCCAGCAGGGTGGGCGTGTCTGCCGGTTGCCCTGCTGGCTCTTCGCTCTTCGGAGCATGGAGGAGGAAACCTCGGTAAAAAAACCTGATGGCGGGGCCCTGTAGGGGCCACAGTTTTCTCCGCTGACAGCGGTGGAGAAAGGAGGACGGGCTCGGCGTGTACTCACACTACCACCGAGCAGGCAGGGGGACGTAGTCTCCCTGTCAACCGTCGGCATATCGTAATCCCGAGAAGAGCGCTGTGGTTAAGTCTCGCGGCTCTGATCGGGGGCGAGGGTCTTGGCTTAACCGCCCGGACCGCGAGGAAGATAACCTCTCTAAAAAATTCCCCGAATCCCGTGTTCTGGTGCGTGGCCAGGGGATGCATGGCTGATGGGAAGTTCAGTCGCGAGCGCACTCCAAGCCGAGGTACCTGCGGACCCCTCGGTTGGGTTAAAAACTTACGCTTGCCCGGGTAATGGGGGATCTCTGCCCGGGTGGACCTCTAGTTCTCCCCCACTCGTGGGATTTACTATGGAAAATGCTAACAAAAACTTGAAAAAAACGATCGGACAAACACAACGAAAACAGGCAAGCCTAACGGAAAAGGAAGCACAGCGAAGGAAGGAAAAGCAGAACAGTGGAGCGGATGGGTCGTCCACTGAGGGTGAGATGGTGTCAGGAACGCCTATCTCGATGGGGCTCCCAGAGGTCAGTCTGACTCTGGTCACTGGGAGCCGAAGAGCATCGGATCGTATTCGTTCCGGATCCGCCGTTTCGTCGGATGGCGCGGAGGCCATGGAGGCGGAACGAAGCGACAGCAGGAAACGCGGACGCTCCAGGGAGGAGGGGACCGACACGTCCGGCGAAATGATGCCACCAAAGGTGGCAAGCAGCCGCCGAGGGAGGGCGCGTAAACCGGCCTCGGCCTCGGTCTCGACCCCGTCAGGCTCCGCGTTCTCAAACACGGAGTCCTACAGGAGCGTACGAGTGGACGGCGAGGCCGTAGCGGAGGAGGAGATCGCGGATCTCCTGCTCAAGGTTCGGGAGCCGGTGGGGGGAAATGCCCCCCAGGCTCCCGTGTCCGTGCAGGAGAGGGCGAAAGCGGCGGTGGCCGTCATCGACAAGGTGGCCACCAAATCCGTGAACCTTAAGGGCTCGTTTGTGAGGGCCCTTAAGGACTCCTCCTCCGCTTTGTCGGAGGTCGTGGAGGGCCTAGCGGGCGACGTCTCTCGCCTGCAGGTGGCCAACGAGAGGCTGACGGAGCGGGTGAACGAGCTGAGTGCTCAGTTCGCCCGCTTCCAGGCGAACCTCCCCGAGCGGGAAGCCCCGTCCGCGTCCCAGCCTGCCCCTACCACCAACTCAGGGGCATTTGACTCCCAACTGCGAGAAATCCTCATCGCAGTTGGGAATATGCTGGACGGACGCCTGGCTGGCTGCTCCGACCGCGCTCCCCGTGGTGGGAGGCCGCGTTTCTTACACGGCGGCGGCGTCTGCCCCTACTCCATCGGCTCCACAAAGGCCGAGGAGGGGGGCCAAGGCACCGGCCCAGGCGCCGGCCAAGGCACCGTCCCAGGCGCCGGCCAAGGCGCAGGCCAAAGTGCCGGCCAAGACGGGGCCTAAAACGGCGCCAAGGAGCGGAGTGGCATTCCCTCCGCTCCCCACTCCGACACCCCTGCCGGGCCCCTCCGCACCTGCCCAATCCAACGAGGGTTGGCAGGAGGCGAGGGGATCCAAGAAGTACCGAAGGCGGGCCAGAAGGGCTGCCCAAAGAGCAGCCCAAGACCTGCCTTCGCCACCGGTGGCAACGGCCTCCACAAAGAGGCCGCGGAAGCTGCAGCCGCCCAAAACCGCGGCTGTAGTGGTGACCGTGTCCCCGGAGGCGGCTGACGGCGGGCTGTCCTACGCGGCCGTGTTTAAAAAGGCCCGGGACAGCCTCGCCAACGACTTTGGGATGGCGGGGGTGAAGATGCGCCTCGCCCAAACGGGAGCTCGAGTTCTCGAGTTCCCAGGGGCTGAAGGCGCCAAGACGGCGGACACTTTCGCTGAGAGGCTGCGGGGTTTATTCGCGACCACAGATGGTGTCAAGATCGCCAGGCCTACCAAGTGCGCGGAGCTGCGCATCTCGGGCCTGGACGACTCTGTGACGGCCGAAGATGTCCGCGCTGTAATCCGGGAGAAGACGGGGTGCAGCGCGGACAACGTCAGGGTCGGCACCATCCGCCCCGGTCCAGGGGGGCTTGGCGCCGTGTGGGTCAGCTGTCCCGTAGCGTCGGCCAAAGTATTGGCCGACGCCGGCAGGCTGCTCGTCGGTTTCGTGAGCGCCAGGATCACAGTCCTGGCGGCGAGACCGATGAGGTGTTACAAATGCCTAGCATCGGGGCACACGCGCGTCAAGTGCCAAAGCTGCTTCGACTGCAGCGGACTTTGTTTCCGCTGTGGTCGACCGGGGCATGTGGCGGTGGAATGCTCTGCCGCCCCTCACTGCCCGGTGTGTGCGGCGGGTAACAAGCCCCCCAATCACCAGATGGGGCAGGGGGGCTGCAAGCCTCCCCGCATCTCTCAGCAAGCATCGGGGGCTAGCCAGTCGACCCAGGCTGCCTCCGATGTAGTTCGTGCGTCGACGTCGTCGCCCATGGGGGAGGCTGTAGAGACGATCCAGTAATGGATCGGGTCTCCAGCCTCCTGGTCCAGATGAACCTGAACCACTGTGCCGCGACGCAGGATCTCTTCCTGCAAACCATGGCACAGTGGTCGATAGGTGTTGCCGTAGTCGCGGAGCCCTATTCTGTCCCTCCCCGTCCAAACTGGATGGGTGACTGGGACGGCTCCGTGGCAGTCGTCGGTTCCACGACGGCTCATTCCCCGCCCTTGTCGCTAAGAGACAAGGGCACTGGATATGTTGCCGTCGAGTGGGGGGGGATCACCAAATATGGTGTCTATTTCTCCCCCAACCGGAGTTTGAACGACTTCGAGGTTTTCCTAACCAGCTTGGAGACCTCGATACGGCGACTAGCGTCTGGGCACGTCCTTGTGCTGGGGGACTTCAACGCAAAGTCCATTGCGTGGGGTTCCCCCAGGGCGGACGCCAGGGGCGAGGCCGTAGAGGAGTGGGCGGCCTCGGTGGGCCTCTGTCTTCTAAACAGAGGCTCCACCAACACGTGCGTGCGACAGCAGGGGGGGTCGATAGTGGACCTCTCGTTCGCTACCCCTGCCCTCGCCGCACGAGTAAGGAACTGGCGTGTCCTGGAAGAGGTTGAGACGCTCTCGGATCACCTGTATATCCGATTTGAGCTCTCCCGGACCCAGGACTCCAGTAGGGGTCACGTGGCGCGGCGTTTATCCCGCTTTCCGCGGTGGGCTGTTGCCAGGCTGAACCGGGACCTACTAGAGGAGGCAGCCATAATTCACTCGTGGCTGTCTCCTCAGGCTCCGACCGAGGAGGTCGACGTGGGGGCTGGCCGCTTTCGCGATGCGATTACGCATGTATGCGATGCGGCCATGCCCCGCGTTCGAGGTCGTCGGCCTCCAAGGAAGGAGGTCTACTGGTGGTCCCAGGAGCTGGCGGACCTCCGTGCGGCCTGTACACGTGCCCGGAGGTCCTACACGCGCAGTCGGCGGCGTCACCGTGGAGACGGTGAGGAGGACCGGCTTCATGAGGAGTACCGACGGGCGCGGAAAACTCTGAAGCTGGCCATTAGCCGCGCCAAAGAGGAAAAAAGACAGGAGATGCTGGAGGGTCTTAATCGTGACCCCTGGGGTCGCCCTTACCGCGCGGTGCGACAAAAGCTCCGCGCGTCGGGCCCCCCCCTTACGGAGACTCTCCAGCCCAGCTTCCTGCGAGAAGTGGTTGAGAGCCTTTTCCCACAACGAGCGGAACACACTCCCCCGTCGATGGCCTCCCTGGCCGGAGACGACGGGGAGCACGGGGAGGACAATGTTCCGCCCGTCCGGGATTCGGAGGTAGGGGCGGCTGTTCTACGGATCCGTTCCAAGAACACCGCCCCTGGGCCAGACGGGGTACCGGCCCGAGTGCTGGCCCTGGCCCTCAACCACATGGCAGACCGCCTCGGGGAGGTGTTCGACGCTTTCCCTGAGTGCTGGAAGAGCGGGAAGCTGGTCCTATTGAGGAAGCCGGGACGGCCAGCCGATTCGGTCGCGGCCTATAGGCCCATCGTGCTGCTGGACGAGGCGGGCAAATTGTTTGAGAGGGTTCTTTCAGCCCGCATCGTCCGGCACCTATGCGAGGTGGGCCCCGATCTGTCGGACGCCCAATTTGGTTTTCGGGCGGGGCGTTCGACAGTCGACGCCGTGTTGCGCCTGAGGGCCGTGACCGAAGAGGCCGTGAGCTGTGGCGGCGTGCTGTTGGCGGTGTCATTGGACATCGCCAACGCATTCAATAGTCTGCCATTCAGCTGCATCAGGGAAGCACTCCACTATCATGGGGTGCCAAAGTACCTGAGGCGGCTAGTGGCAGACTATTTAGAGGAGCGTACCGTCGTGTACGAGGACCGAGAAGGTAATCTGAGGTGTCGGCCCATGTCGTGCGGTGTTCCACAGGGGTCTGTTCTTGGACCCCTCTTGTGGAACATAGGGTACGACTGGGCCCTTCGCGCCGATTTCCCCCCCGGGCTGGGTGTAATCTGTTACGCAGACGACACCTTGGTGACAGCCCGGGGGGCAAACTTCCAAGAGGCGGCGCGCCTGGCCACAGGGGGAGTCTCCCTGGTGGTCGGGCGCATTGAGGCGCTGGGCTTACGGGTGGCCCTAGATAAGACGGAGGCCCTGTTATTTCATGGGCCCCGTCGTGGTCCACCCCCTGGCGCCTCCATCGTGGTCAACTCGGTCCTCGTACCGGTTCGGGCCCAGATGAAATATCTGGGCCTGATCCTCGACGGGAGGTGGCTCTTCGACGAGCACTTCCGACAGCTTGCTCCAAAGCTGGTCGGCGCTGCGTCTGCCCTAGGGCGACTTTTGCCCAATATGGGTGGACCCAGCGTCGCGACAAGACGGCTGTACACGGGGGTTGTCCGATCAATGGCACTGTACGGTGCACCGGTGTGGGCGGCGGCTCTGACCGCCCAGAATAGGGTACGCCTCTGGCGCCCTCAGAGGGTAATGGCGGTCAGAGCCATACGCGGTTACCGCACCGTTTCGACGGAGGTGGCATGCGCATTGGCCGGAACTCCCCCGTGGGATTTGGAGGCGGAAGTGCTCGCCGAAGTTTATCGGCGAGTGGCTGACTCCCGGGCGGAGAGCGGATTTCGCCCTCCGCCCGAGGATGTGCGCGAGTGGCGCGAAGCCGCTCGCCGAGCCACGATGGCTCGTTGGTCGTTCCGGCTGGAGACTCCACGCGCTGGCTTCGCCGCCGTGGAGGCTCTCCAGCCGGTCATCGCCGAGTGGGCAGGGCGGCAGCACGGGACCCTTTCCTTCCAGCTGACGCAGGTGCTTTCCGGGCACGGTTGCTTCGGGAAGTACCTGCACTCGGTCGCTAGGAGGGAACTGAGTCCCGCCTGCCACCACTGCGACTGCAGTGAGGACACGGCCCAGCACACGCTGGCGGTCTGCCCCGCATGGGCGGCGCAGCGCCGGGCCCTCACTGCAGTCATCGGAGTGGATCTTTCGCTACCGGCCGTAGTACGCTCCATGGCCGGTAGCGACAGTTGTTTTATCGCGGTCGCAACCTTCTGCGAGGTAGTAATCTCGCGGTAGGAGGCGGCGGAGAGGGCCCGGGAGGACGACCTCCACTCGGACCCGATCCGCCGCCGGCGAACCGGGCGGCGGAGGCCCGGCTATCACAGCCTCATGCCGCCCTGAGTGTGGCCGCGGGTGGACGGGGTGGGTTTCCCCTCCACCCGCATTAGTTGGCCAGCCGCGAGGGGGCGGCGTCCGCGTGTGCCGGACGTCGCCTAAAGAGAGGAACAACACTGAGACGGAGCCCGCACCAGGAGCGGGCTGGCGCTAGGAGGGGTCCGGATGTCTTAACAACAGCTGTTCCCGGATCCCTCCTGTTACAGGCGCAGAGTGGCACACCTTGTGGTTTTAGTCGGTCCGAGTCCGACACACCACCCCGACGCAAACCCCGGAGGGGTGACGGTCCGAGGGGATTTCCACACGTTAAAAAAAAAAAAAAAAAAGGGTTTGTGTCAAGTTTCTCTATTCAGTGCTGTTGTTCTGCGTAGTTTGCTCTCTTAGTCGTCTCTTACGACACCCACGGCATGAACAGGGGTGGTGACACTGTCTCCTTCTGCGAGCAAGTTATGCTCGCGAAGGAGACGGCGGAGCGGGACCGGGAGAGGTTTAGGACTCTCCCGGCCCGCCAGGCCCGGGAACGGGCCAGGTACCGCAGGCGACTCAGGCGCCGGAGGTCGCAGAACGACCTCCGTCCTCCATAAGCGCAGGCCTGGGGGTGACAGGTGAGGCCATCTGTCACCCTAGCAGAAGCAGGCCGGGGTGGCGGCGAGCGCCTTGCGAAGCGCGCTCGCTTCCAGGGAGCACAGGGAACATGGGGTTCCCACACGGGGGGGGGGGGGGGTCGTCTACTCGTCTGTAGATGACCCGGGGACTTCCTTTCTAGGGTATACCTGGTTCCCTGGCTATTAGTACCCGAGACGGCGTGCGGTTTTAGTCGGTTCGAGTCCGACATGCCACCGCGACAGGTGGTATCCGAGGGGATTTCCGCAGGGAAAAAAAAAGGGGTGGTGACACTTTGTATTCTTAATCCGTCACCACACGGACAGTTTGTATGGAATTTTTTTATGGGGAAAAATAACCGTTGGACCAATTCATATGTAATTTGGTACGGAGATAGTTTGATTCTTAAAAACGGACATAGGCTACTTTTTGCCGCGATAACCAACATACTCGCAGGCAAAAGCAAGTCTGTAATAATTAAAGTTTTATTTATTATGTTCTCATGGAAAACTATGGCAACATATTAGTTTTATATAACCTAAAGAAAACTGCCTAAAATGATTTCTTCTCTGTCTCTTCCTTTAGTCTTTATGTTAACTATTAAACACAACATTAGACTGCAAAAAAATGAAATTGATAGGGGGAATTGAGCATGAGAGAAACAGGGGATTGAGGGTAAAGAAGGGAAAGTTGAAAATGGGAAAATTCGATGCGGCTTTATTGTATTTTGCAACAGAAATAATCATTCGTATGATCATAGACTGAAAAACTAAAAGATGAAGAGTGCAGGTTGGTATAATTTACCATGATTTGGTCATCATGGATCCGGTTCATCACATCACATCAACAGTCTATGACAGTCCACTGCTGGACATAGGCCTCTCCTTAGAAAGGAGGTTTTGGCCTACTATACCAAGCTGGCCAGACGGGTTGGTATAGGGTTTGTTTCAAGTTTTCCTTCTCTACTACTAAATCTGGTTACTATTTAAATATATATATGATGATGATAGAACCAGACTAATCTAAGTCACAATTTTGGTCTTTTTGAGAAAACTAGGGAAACGTGTTTGTACTTGTGGCGAAAAACGGGAAGGCCTCATTGCTATTAAATATTTATTTAAATCATGTCTAACATGTTGAATTGAACTTATAACAATGTTTCCTTCGACATTTTAAATTAATAGTAACATAAATTGAAGTTTTACACAAAGATAATCACTCACCACCATGGCAATGGCAGTCAGTAAGCCATTCATTCTACACTGAGAAACATACAGTTCTCCAGGAAAATAGTACTATTATAGTCCATCAACGTCGTGCGCGACCGTCCTGCGGGGTGACAGACGGTGGCGGGGACGAGGTACTCAAGATGTCAGCGGGTAGCGGGTGGTGTAGCGGGGAAGGGAAACGCCTCTCTTCGTGTGTAGCCGTGTGCTAGAATGACGCGCTACCTCGCCCCCGCCACTGTCTGTCACACGAGACGGTCGCGCACGAGATTGCCGGGTTATAGCACTTGGATGACTGTGGTGTTTAAGAATTGTGTTTTTTTCGTGCCTATATGAGAACACGCAAAAAAATACACTTGGATCAGTCTGGTTCTGCCATCGTCATATCTGTTGTTGATGCATTTGTGTATCAAAACAAGTATGAAACCAAACATTAACAAACGGATGCTCAGGTGTGATGTTCACAAACAAAATTTTGATGGCCATTTTCCTGTTCCCACGTTTACATGACAAATGGTGTTTAGGTAGCTTACTGCGTTTAGAAATTTGTAATTAAACTTAATGAAAGTAGGTATATTTATCAGGGCTCGCCTTGAGTTTTTCCTCCTGTGATGTAACAGTTTATAAAAGACGAATTGCAAGGATATCTATTTCTTTTGTTTTTTTAAAGTAGCATAATTTACTCTTCTTAACATTGGATATTGTATATGCATATTTTTTGTAAATAGGTCCATCCGTTCTGAAGATTAGTCGGAATAACCAGACCGATAGACAAAATTTACTAAAATTGATTCTTTGAAATAAATAGATGTACTGTTTTACTCACTCGGTACGCGTCTGAATACCTTACTGGGCGTCTAATAAGTTAATTTAAAAAATCCGATCAAAGTTTATATTCTAATATACATACGTAGATCTGTTACCAAATAAACCCAATTCAATTCAAATTTATAAGAATCAATCCTAGAAATACCTACTACTACTACCTAATACATTGCGTCCGAAACACTACTTTAGAAAACAAACATAAATCTACTATGTAATATTAAAAAAAGTTGAAGAGATCTATTCCAGTAGATGATAATTATGCAATCACCAACGGCATTGCCACAGCCTCGTGTTGGCAAACATAATTTATACTATCAGTAATCATAAGAACTCATATCCGTTACGTTACGAGATTGGTAATCAGAAGGCCAATTTTCGTACGTATGAAAATACCTTTTAGGACAGTTGTGAGATCGAAAGTTTAATTTAAAAAAAAAAAAATATAGTTTTAAAAAACTAAAAAACACGCTTTCTATAGAAAACCAAACTAAATAAACAAAAATTTTTAACAAAAAAAAAACCGACTTCAAAAAACACTATTCCAAAACAAATTAATATGCACTAAAAAGGAAAAAAATAAATGCATATTCTTCTACAACTTAATAATCAACTTACTTTTTCTACTCATCTATATGTAGGTACGATCTATGTGTTAACCGCGCAAGAAGGTAGGTAGGTACCTACCCATTTCAAATCTAATTTAACATATACCTGTGAATAACAAACAACGATCAAAATATTTATTTGCGTTCTCCTAAGTAAAATAAAATGAATATAATGTAGTTACAATTATTGTTATTTTTGGAGTCGGTGTCAGCCAAGTCGGTGTCACCTACACCTTATAAGTGAGAAGTGCTTGTGTCGCACGCGCGAGTTGACGAGTCTTAAAGTATTCTCGTATTATTATTGCTAGGTATATCGTAGTGTTTCCTTGGCTTGTTTTATTTTTTGCTTTTTAGTGAATCTGAAGTACACTTACTAATTTGTCTGAATATGGGTAGACCTAATAAACGTGCTGCTCAAATGAGACAGCGCCGTTTGAATGAAACAAAGGGAGTCAGGAAGAAACGCCTATCTCAACAGAGGCAATCTACCCTGTGATAACGGATTAAGAATACAGAATGTCACCACCCCTTTTAATCACATGGGTGTCGTAAGAGTCTAGTGAGGGAGCAAACTACGCAGAACAACAGCACTGCAAAGAGAAGGAAAACTTGAAATAAACCCTATACCAACGCGTCTGGCCAGCGTGGTATAGTAGGCCAAAACCTCTTTTCTAAGGAGAGGCCTATGTTCAGCAGTAGCTCATTAAATGCTGTTGATGACGAAAATTACTTGACCATAACGACGTTACTGTAGGTGACTCAAATATCCAGATAGCCCATAAAAGATTCAGCCGAGTATCGTTGATTTGCTCCTAAGAATTGAAGAGTTCCGTTACTTTGTCGTGGATCCCATCATCAGAATCTAACCAAACTCTCATCAAAGTATCCTTAAAGTATATCCATTCCAATAAAAAAAGAATTATCGAAATCGGTTCGCGTGAAATTGAGTTATTCGTCTATTTGTCGCGAACATACTAAATGCAAATTTAAGACTTATATGGTTTTCTCATGGATGCCATTATCAGAGCTAAACCAAATTGAAATGGGACCACACGGGAAGCACCAGCTTTCAAATAAAAAAAGAATCATCAAAATCGGTTCACCTAGTCAAAAGTTCTGAGCTAACAAACATAAAAAAAAAAAAAAAAAATACAGTCGAATTGAGAACCTCCTCCTTTTTTTGAAGTCGGTTAAAAATAGAAAATAAATTTGAAAAAAAGCGTTGGGTGCTTTTTACTATTGACAACAGGCACCCAACGCTTTTTTTCAAATTTATTTTCTATTTTTTAGTTTGGTTTTCTATAGAAAGCGTGTTTTTTAGTTTTTTAAAACTATATTTTTTTTTTGAAAACTATAATTTTTTTCATTTTTTTTTCTATTTTAGTGTATTGTCATCGGTCCTCGATATATCTACAAAGTTTAAACGAACGAATGACAAAAAGACAATTGAAAGTCGAAAAGCGAATGTTGCACAGTAATATTTGGAGCAATGCGTTATTCGGTTGTAAGCATGAACACTGACCCCGAAAGAAAAAAGCTGCTATTGAATCTATGCTTTAATATTTAAATAAATACTGCCAAGTTTGCAATGCAGGAAGAGCCGAAGGGAAAAGCTTCTGGCAGTATCAGGTAACCACCAGTTGACTGCACGGATGGCATAGTATACTACGTCGAGTGTTGTGGGTTCAAACCCCCACATGGGACAACACTTTGTGTGATCCACAAATTGCTGTTCTGAGTCTGGGTATACTTTGTGTCCGTTTCATGTATGTTTGTAAAGTCACCCGCGACACAGGATTTATTCCTAGTGCGGGAGTTGTCTTTACAAAAAAAGTTGTGAGTAAGAGTTTTCAGTTGTCCATTGTCACAAAGTTCGGAAACTATATAAACGGTACATTCTTTGTTCGTATTTCTAAGACAATTGTGGTAATGAAGGAGTGTGAAATTTGGATTTTATAGAGTTTATAAAAAGTAAGTATTAAAAGTTTAATAAAGTGAGTAAGTGTTTCTCACCACTAGTTCTCACCACTATTAAAAAGGGGGACTAACAGTAAATTGGCAACACTGTATTTATATTGAAGTGTATTTTTAGAATCTGCACGTTGATGTCCAATTCACGCGATAAGTATTTCTGAAGATTTATTTTTAGATGAGATTTGAAGAGATAGCTCAAAGATGCAGTGTAAATATTTTTGTGAGCTACTGGCACACTTCAGGGGTTATTTGGTTTAAAAAATTAGATTCTCAAAAGTGATAAAAATTTGATTAGTTTTCATTTAAATTTAATGGTTTCTATGGTATAGTAAGCCAAAACCTCCTTTCTAAGGAGATGCCTATGTCCGACAGTGGACTGTTAAAGGCTGTTGATGATGATGGTTTAGGAGCCAAACACGCATACTCTTCACCTGATGGTGAGTATTGGTGAGTGACCCATGTTCGTTGCCGTTCTTTCGATGCCCATGTCAGTATGTGGGCCTCCAGTGACCTCAATTACTCGATGAAATACAACATAAATTCCGTTTTCAAGAAAAAATGCTTAAATTCGTTAAATTTGCAATAGTTATTTATGTATAGAAAAAGTGTAGTAATCATTAGATAATTATTAAATATCATGGAAATACACGCCACAAATATACGTCATTAAATTACATCATACGTAAAAAATGAATAAACTGGTCTTAGAAACAAAGCAAAAAAATAAAACATATTGTTTGACAGTCAACCTCTAAGCGATGTTAATTGCCTAGTACATAATTGGCAGTCAGACACTGCCCTTGGTAGAAGAACGAATGGTTTACGCAAATAACAATCCCTTTTGGAAACGGATCCTACATCCGCTTAGTAGTAAGTGACTAAGTATATGTAAGACTGTAATTTGCTTTTTTAAATACACTTTATTTCCTTAAAGCACTTTATTTTTGTGGCAATGACATTCTATTTACAAGGACCTGTCATATCAGCAAAGAGCAAAGTAAGACTGTGTTTTATTCGCACAATCTCAGATTTTTTTCTTAACATCGCTCACCTACTTTTCGAATATAGTGTCATATTTTTTAAGTTTCTTTGGGAACCAGAATCAGCTCCACTCAGTATCAGTATTACCATTTGTAATTATCACGCAACATACATTTGTTTTTAAGATCCTGTTTGTATAATGTGATAGGCATTATTATCATCATCATCAACCGCCTTAAATAGTCCACTGTTGGACATAGGCCTCTCCTTATAAAGGAGGTTTTGGCCTACTATACCGCGCTGGGCAAACGGGTTGGTATAGGGTTTGTTTCAATTTTTCCTTCTCTTTTCAGTGCTGTTGTACTGCCTAGTTTGCTTCCTTACTCGGCCCTTACGACACCCACGGGATGAATAGGGGTGGTGACATTCCGTATTCTTAATCCGTCACCACACGGACTCTTTATTTTTTTTTTTTTTGTGTTCTTCTATGCATAAATTTCAAGTACTGCAAACTATAACTTGTTACGTTCGTAAAAAACGTAACGATATCACGCCACGTATAAATTGGTATATACCTACATAGATACATTTCACGCTATATTAAGAGTTTGAGAGACGATAAAGAACAAAGAAATATCACTTCATTAATATAATTAAACAAGCATAATTTTGTTCATTAAGCTAATTGTAAGATACACCGAACAAAATGGTATCGAATCCATTGTTGTTATTCACTTAACTCGAATGTCGATTGATATTCATTCTTTGTTCGACAGCTAACAAAAAAATAATGTTGTTATAAACCAAATATTTGAATAACTAACAATATATAAGTGACTACCTTATGCCTGCTACTCTTGCTATATGTTGTTGGAACAAAGCTCCTTAACGCGCGTGGGAGTGAGACAGAAAAATGTGTAACAAGACTTTTTGCCGACACTTTTTGCTATACTTTGTTCGTAGCGGGGGTCCATAGATAATTAATTAAATCCAGTTATCCCTTAGAGACTGTAGCTACTTGCTAAAGGAGGGGGGGGGGGGGGGGGGGGGGGCAAACGAGTAGACGGGTCACCTCATGGTAAGTGACTTCTGCCGACCAAAGACACCACTCAAGAGTCACAAGGCTGTTTTTCTCCCTTTGTCCCCCCACTCTTCTCCCCCGAAATTATGTGGGGTGGAAAGATAGGGGGTTGGCTCCCCCCCCCCTCCCCCGTTCGCTAAAATATGAAATTCGCCACATTACAATTATAAATTTGATTAACATGCGATTAGTTTAAGCAAAAAAAAAAAACAAACAGACAATCTCACACTTACAGTTATAATACCTACCTACCTATTAATAAGGTTTAGGAGTCTAGTCCCGGAAGATTCTTCTTCATATTTTTCTATCGTCACTGTATCGTCATAACTCTATGGGTACCTATAACATTGGGTACCTATATATGGGTACCTATATAATCCTTTGACAGTTTGTCTTCAATTCAATTTCGCCAATATCATGTATTTGATACATGATATTGGCGAAATTGTAATCACATTTACCACAAAGCCGTTAATCAAAAGTTGAACATTATTCTCTACTTAATGGGTAATCTGGTAGAGCTAGTAGCTAGAGTATAGGTTTTGGTGGCGGTAGATGGTACCTTCAAGTGAATAATATAGCTCTATAATTCATTCTTAGTTCAGTTCTAACTCAATTTAAGAAGTAATTTTCGAAATCATAAAATATCGACAAGTATCTAATTTATGCGCAAATATCGATTGACATTACAGCGCTAATACGATTCTCTCATTAACTTGTAAGCAATTTACTCATTTCGATAGCGTTTAATAACATTTTCAATCAAGAAAGGACTTTCTTGATGGGAATCAGAAAGTAATGTAAAATAAGTATACCTATAAACGTCTGTACGTTTTATTTTCATAATAGTCAATTCGTGCTATTCACCAAAACCAGAAATCAAAAAGGCCGTAACATTTAAATTTAGAACACTATTTTTTCCTTCTATTCATTTTGCAGTCTTAGATTATCGGCTTCATCATTAACGAAGCTACAAAACAGAAATAAAATTTTTATTCATTTGAAAATAGAATTCCATTTCAAATATGGAAGTTCTTTATCACATTGTAGACAATATTGGATTATTTTTGACTCGGCAACAAACGTTGGTAGCGAATGCACTCAAAACTTAATCCCAAAATAGGGCAGTTATTTCCCGAGCCGCTACATCCGCAGTGCGCGGCAACTCCGCCAGAAAGAGGGCACATTGCGAAAGAAAAGGACAGGCACAATGACCGAAATCGATGTAAGAGAGAGCCGGCAACATTCATTGCATCTCACTCACCGCCGGTGCGGCCGTACTAAAAATGCACTAATCGAAAGTGCGTGGTGTACTCGGTCCGTACTCTGTGTTCTTATGTAACACAGTATAATAAATAATAACTAAATAATGAACTAACAGTGTTATTTTAACTTACTTAAATTGCTTACAGATTATTTATCATCGATTTTTATAATTTAATAACATGCGTCAACCCAATATCCTAAAACTAAACATATAACATTACTGATTACTATTAGACGCTCATGCTTTGATTCGAAAAGATCTTAAAGATAAATATTACAATAACTATGCATAAAGATAACTCGTTACGTCACAATATTACAATCGACAATCGATTGGCAATGTGTCGGGTTCACAAACATTAAACAGCTGTAGAGCTTCGGGCAACATCGCCTTTGTTCGGCGAAAGCCATACACAACTATACCGATTACGAACGGCTGAGCCGCTCGGTTGCCGCGTTGAGTTCGTTGTCGTGATGAATCAGTATTCAGTTGCTCAGTAGCACATGAACATTCATGGTGAAAGGATGTGTTAACGTTGTACGCGCACGTAACAATAAAATATTAACTAATTCCTTTGTAGTGCGTATATATTTTTATTTTACACATGTGTGTGACGAACAAGTGTGAATTGTGACAGAGTTTTTTATGATCCCTGGATTGGGTTAGCTAATTGCATTTCAGGTAAATTTTATTTAATTTTCTCTTGTATTTTAATAAAGATGTGCCATTGGTTTAGTGTTAAACAATGACGAGTGTATGGTAATTGTTTGGTGAACTGTCTCTAAATTATGACATTGTTAAATGTCATTTTAGACACAATTCGAGTGAAACAATACACAGACATGTTTAGTAATTTATTAGTTCCATTGCAATTACTGTAATAAAAGTGCGATAGTTCTAATAACCAGAAGCGATGTAGTAAAAATTTTGTATTCTTCGTAAGATTGCTTTACTAATTAATCATAGCATAAGGGACGGTTGAAAGTTATATGGGTTAAGGGGTTATTTGTATGTTCAATTAAACTGTATATGACCGCATTTATTTTAAATATTCTTTATGACAACTGTTTGCTTTATTTATTTTGTGATAGTGCACTTTAAATGTGTGTATGCGATTAATTTGCAGTTTTATTCATAAAAATTAAGAATAGTTTTTCTCTGCTGACTTTTAATACCTCGCGTCGCGTTAATTTAATTTCAATCAACAATTGTTTGATTTATAAGTAGACAGTAGGTATTTACTTTATCTCTTTATTCAATAATTAGAGTTTAAATCTTTTTTCTGAAATACACTTCTGTTTATATGAAGATACACTTTCAACTCCAAGGCCGACTATTGACAAGATGAATTTAAATAAGAAAGTAGAAAAATCGTAAATAAATTACGGTTTTTTTTGCACACTTAAGTATGGTGATAGAAGTTATAGGTATTTATAAATCAAACATTAGTTAAATTTGTGGACAGTGTAACTAACTTCGATTGACGTTTTATAAATATTGTTAAATGACATGAATAAGAAAATAATAGAGTTAGGAAGTTTCGTAACGTAAAATAAAAACAGAAAAAATATGTCCAAATTACAGACAGTCATTCGTTTGTTTTGCGAGAACCATAGATGTTCGAGAAAGTTAAGTAAATTAACCAATACTTTTACCTTTTTTACTTTCCTAGCTTTGCTTAGCACAACTCTAGTGGGTTTTAGTGAGGTTTTTCTTTAGAGAAACGGAAAAAGTTCCATGTGTGTGCACAGGATTCGATTGAACATGTTTGCCATAGTTTAGCAGGCCAAAACCTCCTTTCTAAAGAGAGGCCTGTGTCCAGCAGTGGACTATTAAAGGCTGTTGATGTGATCATGATGAATGATATTTGCCATGGCTTGTGCTGCTTTATCAATGGACGGTGTTTATTGCATTCTAAAACAGCTCAATTAACGAAGCTCGCTTTTCGGCACATCTGCGGTGAAAACGTATTTGAAACGTAACGTAACGTAACGTAATTGTTTATGTGGAAAAATATGGTTTTTAATATATAGTTAAGCAGTTACTATAGTTAAACGTTTTTGCTACTCTATATCTAGCGATGTATAATTATTAATATTGTATACGGGAATTAACGTGATAAAAAGCTAGGTATCTCACGCCTGTCACCCTGACGGCGAGTACAACCGTAAACGTCGACCAGTTCAAAGGCACCTATGTAATTCCTATTGATTGCGTTAATTCCCGTACATAATAATAGTTATAGGTAGGTAAATTATGGTACGAGAAACTGTAAAAAATAGTCTTCCTTCTTCCAAGTCTGTTTTCAAAACTAGGTTGGGGTCGGCTTTAGTCTACTGATTAGGCTGAACTTCCATTTTTTGCCATCACTGCCATAAGACCTCCACAATCTAAGTAGGTACTTGGTGATATCGAAGTTCTGTAGAAATACTGTTGACGGACTTTTTAGGACTCAAACTACCCGTAACAATGTCTTGACGGAGGGGTCTTAATTTGTTAAGAATAATCACCCATCCATAGACTGACCTGGCTATTATTGCTTAACTTTGCAGTGTTAAGCTACTCGCTTACCACTTAGCCACGAGCCCCTAGGGAAATCTTAAAAGTTAGTATTTAGCCATAATTGTTTAACTTTTTATGTTTTTTTTGACAACCCTCGCACCACGCATAGGTACCTTCTGATATCCTGTAACGCAAAGGACTTTACAAACATTCATGAAACGGACCCAAAGAACACCCCGACTCGGAACTACAATTTGTCCCTTTTAATTAAAAAAAATTGCCTTGTGCTGCTATGTATGTAAATTGGATTGCTATGGATGCCAATTTAAGTGAGGTACCAAATTATTTCTCATGAAACTTTGTATGTATATGTAGTACAATATTACATCTTGGCGCTGATCTGATGATATTGCCAGGAAGTGTATAGCTGAACTCTTTAGTGGCTAGTAAACCATTCAAGTTCTAGTCCAAGAAGAGACCTTCGGTCTGTTTTTACTTTATTACCATTCAGCTCAAAAGTAATAAAGAAATCGTATTTGAAGCGTATTTTATATTTTAACTTAACTATGACTATTAAACATATACTCGTACCTACTCAAGTTTCATCATCAACAGCCTTTACTAGTCCACTGCTGGACATAGGCCTCTCCTTAGGAAGGAGGTTTTGGCCTACTATACCACGCTGGCCAGATGGGTTGGTATAGGGTTTGTTTCAAGTTTTCCTTTTCTCTGCAGTGCTGTTGTCCTGCGTAGTTTGCTTCCTTAGTCGGCTCTTACGACACCCACGGGATGAATAGGGGTGGTGACACTCTGTACTCAAGTTTATAAGCATTAAAATCGGTTGCCTTATAATTATTGTTACATAACGTATTTACTACCTAACTAAAGGAAGTGTATATAGATATATACAGAATATTATTAATGATTTGACGATAACTAACATCATCAGTAATAAAGCGATAAAGAAGAAAAGGATTTAATAAATAGTAGTAATTATTGTTTCTTAAATATTAGTCGTTAAAATACAACAATTTTTTTAACAAAATAATATTATAATGAATTTAAGACAAGTAAATTTATAAAAAAACATATTAAAGATGCTATTCTGTATAATTAATTCCTATAATAATATAACCTCCTTTCTAAGGTGAGGCCTATGTCCAGCAGTGGACTATTAAAGGCTGATGATGATGATGATGATATGTACTATGGTAACCAGAATGCTGATAAATATACTTATATATTTCTAAATACATACATATTATAGATTAAGTACACCCAGACACAGAACAAATGACCGTGCTCATCACACAATATTTGGTCCTGGGTGGGAATCGAACCCACGACCTCTGGTGTAGCAGTTAGGGTCACTAACCACTAGACCAACAGGCCAGTCTATGTCCTATTAGATTAGAGATTATCTTATTGTAATGGACTGTTGCAATTTAAGAGTCTCAAGTGCGTTGGCACCCTTTGAGTCCCCTCCCAAAACTCAGGGGTGAGGAGGGGTTTTTGGGCACGGCTCTCCTACGGTTTCTTAAGGAACGGCGTCAAGCGACCGGCCATAAAAAAAACTAGCCCAAACCGTTTGTAATGTTACATCACAGAGAGCCCAAATTAAATTTGAAAAGAGCGGGTAATTATGATAACTATATTTATAACTGTATAATTCTAGTCGAAGAATGTCGTTTACTATAATAAAAAAAACAAAGCAAATGCATAATTTTTATCTTGAGTGTTATGAAATTGTTCTGAATTCCTAAGTTTATTACTAGAAAGTTCTCTGAGTGTGCCTTATACGTTACGCAAGATTACGTTGGTAGTAATTGTTTTTTAAAAACAAATGACTGAATTGTTTCAGAAGGTAGGTCAGAACAGATATTTGTTTAAATGACTAGTGTCTTCGAACGAAGAATTTTCTTTACTTCATTCAGCATTGACTGTCGTAATTGATTTCGATAATAAAGTAATAAACTTAAAACATAAATAATAGCAACAATTGTTAAGTAAAAAAAAATAGATTTCTTCTAAAAGTGAAATAAGAATTGTTGATTCCTATAAGAGGTAGCTGCAACACCTTAATGTTCCAACTGTGAATCTAAACCTAAAATTAAACTAAAATAAAATCTAAAATCGTAATGTCAAAATAATATTTTTTTTTTTCATGTTTACACGGTTATTTGCACGATGCCTATGCCTTAAAACCAGTTTAAATATTTTTTGTCTGTCTGTCTCTTTGTTTGTTCCGGGTAATCTTGAAAACGGCGTGACCGAATTTGGATAATATTTTACTACCAGGTTGCTGTCTATATAAGGAGTAACTTAAGCTATTTTGTCTCTCAGAAAAACCCTATAAAATTTGTCTGGTCCGGGAATCGAACTCACTAAGGTAGCGCTTTTCAAATTCCACGCGAACGAAGTTGCGGGTACCAGCTAGTCTATATCTATATCTTCTATTCTATATAAATAAATAAAATTGGAGTGTCTGTTTGTAATATTAAAATAACCGCTTTTTACTAAATGCATATGTATGTTTACACGGTACATATGCCAAAATAACATTTTTTACAAATTTTGTCTGTCTGTCTGTCTGTTTGTTCCGTGTAATCTCTGGAACGGCTGGACCGATTTAGACGGGACTTTCACTGGCAGATAGCTGATGACATAAGGAGTAACTTAGGCTACTTTTTTTAGACTAGCTTCGCCCCGCGGCGTTGCCCGCGGTTATAACAACAAACCGCGGGTCTCAGCTAGTATACAATAATATTAAACTGTTCATACAGAGTATTTGTGTTATGCAGTACACAATGAATGTAATTAAATTAACATGCAATACACATGAAAGAATCTGGCAGTAATATTACTTGGAACTTAATTATTCAAATATTTAATAATAGATATAATCTAATAAAAAAAAAACAAATAAAAAAACTGAAGTCTCAACTCGTTACGCAGTTCTTCAACCGCAAAAAGTTATTATTACCTACCTAATAGTTTACCTAGCGTGTGTTAAAAAATACGGTTCATAAGTTATGTCCGTAACAGATAGTTACTTTGCTAATACCAACTGAACTGACAAAATAACAATGTTCTAAATTTCACGTTTAATTCTAAATTAGGTACAACTTTTACCAGTGAAGCCAATATCTATACTAATATTATAAAGCTGAAGAGTTTGTTTGTTTGTTTGAACGCGCTAATCTCAGGAACTACTGGTCGAATTTGAAAAATTCTTTTAGTGTTAGATAGCCCATTTATCGAGGAAGGCTATAGGCTATACATCACCACGCTAAGAGCCAAAGGAGCGGAGCACAAATGAAGAATGTTTCAAAAACGGAGAAAATTTATTACTATTGAGAGACGCAGACGAAGTTGCGCGGGTCAGCTAGTTACTGATAAACGTTTATATACAGCGTATTTCTAAATACCGTTTAAATTATTGCACATAGATTATTTTGGATCATGTCCAAAATTAAATACCGACCTTACCACACTGTTAATGTATAAAAGAGGAATAAATTTAAGAAATAGCCGACATCATACCCAGTTGCAGATTATCCTTAAAGCACGCTAGGCCCGTGCCTAAATACGAAAGGTTCAGAGGACACGGTTTTAAAACGTTTTTAAAATAATGAAACTCAATAAAAACCTGGTGTAGAGGTTTCGAAGCACGATCCTCTCGATGACTCCTACATCGCTATATTTTTTTCTTAACTAGCTGAGACCCGCGGTGTTACCCGCGTTTGTTGTTATAACTGCGGGCTACGCCGCGGGGCGAAGCTAGTCTAAAAAAAGTAGCCTAAGTTACTCCTTATGTCATCAGCTATCTGCCAGTGAAAGTCCCGTCGAAATCGGTCCAGCCGTTCCAGAGATTACCCGGAACAAACAGACAGACAGACAAAAATTGTAAAAAATGTTATTTTGGCATATGTACCGTGTAAACATACGTATGCATTTATTAAAAAGCGGTTATTTTAATATTACAAACAGACACTCCAATTTTATTTATTTGTATAGAAAAGACAACTCCCGCATTAGGAATAAGTATATCCGGTATCGCGGGGGACTTTACAGACATACATGAAACGGACATTGGTTCCACGAATACGTTTTAAGTTTCTTTCTAAACCTAGATTTATAATTTTTTAGGCGTAAAAACGTAAAAGATAGATCTCATCGCCTTTGCCTTTATATAATAATACGCCGGTCAGGTTGAAGCTTAGAGCTATCGCCACTGCATCTCTTTCTTTTAATATCTTCTCTTTCTATCTTCACGATCCACCACGATGATCCCTTAATTTATATTCATCATCATAATCAACAGCCTTTAATAGTCCACTGCTGGACATAGGCCTCTTCTAGGCCAAAACTTAAGTAGCAAGAGAACAACGCTTCGCCTGCGAGGTGTCACCAAGTGGTACCTCTTTTTCTTCTTCTTTTTTCCTATTTCGATAAGCAATTAGTCTGAAACTTACATTAGAGAAACTTGCCTTCATGCTACAGATAATTGAAGCATCTAGAAGACTCCTACACATCTCACACACGGCCGTCTGGTCCCAAACTAGGCAGAGCCTGTACTATGGTCAGACTGCTGATAAACATGTTATGTACTTATATATTTCTAAATACCATGTTGGCCAGACGGGTTGGTATAGGGTTAGTTTATTATCATACTTTCAAGGAGTATAGAGAATATTATTATATATAAATTTATATTAAATCCAAAAAAAACTGTTCCTAAAAGAGACCTAAATTGACTAAGAAAATCAAGAAAAAAGCCGCTAGCACGTAATTTGAAATAAAAAATGCTTCAAAAAGGGAAACTTAAATCAAGGGTCGTCCCTTCGATGCCCTTGACCTGAAACCGAGGTTTGTTCTTAAATAGAGGACTATTTACAAGGGCCAACGATATTAGATTTTGTTTTTAGATAACTCTTCGATGTTTTGCGAAAATCACCCTCTCAACTTTAACGTCTGCAAATTAATAAAATTAAAGTGTCTGTTTGTAATGTCAAAATAATAGGTATTTTTCATGCTCACACGGTTATTTGCACGGTACTTATGTTCCACGATCTGATACGACGGTCTGTCTGTCTGTTTGTTTCGGGTTTTTGTTCTTGACGGCTAGACCGATTTTGATAATATTTTACTACCAGGTAGCTGTCTATATGAGGAGTAACTTAGGCTATTGTTTCTCTTAGAAAAACCCTTTGAAATGTTGTCCGGTCCAGGAATCCAGCCCACCAAAGCAGCACTTCAAATTCCACACGAACGTGGTCGCGGGGACCAACTAGTATATTATAAAATTAAAAAGTTTGTATGTTTGGTTCAACATGGTAATCTCAGGAACAGATTGAAATTGAAAAAAAAAATGTTATTGGGAAGCCTCTTTATCGAGGATAGCTACTCGTATAGACTATAACATCACGCCACGACCAATAGGAATCGAATGTCTTTCGGAACCTTTGGGTACATTTGACGTATAAACCAAAACCCACTTCAGTACAGTAAAGAAAGGTTTTTTTTTAATAAAAATTACTTAATAGCTTTAGTTTTAGAACTCTCAGGGTAAAATAATGATTTTGCTTTATATTATTTAAAAATAATAGAAAATAATAAACGGATTCTAACTATTAAAAACAATCTTCTTTTATTGTTACTAGAATATAAGGGAATTAATTTATTCAATTCTATAAATAATATAAATTAAAATAGTCTATTAATACAATTAAAACGCTTGAATTTATGAAGTTGACCTTCTTTTATTATTGTTGATAATTATTTATAACTGTCGTAAAACAATAATAAGTTAAATAACATTTATCAACATCTTTAAACTCAACAACAACTTCGACAACTCCCGCACTAGGAATATATCCTGTGTCGCGGGGGACTTTACAAACACATTAAACGGTCACAAAGAACACCGAAACTCAGAACAACAATTTGTCATCACACAGTGTTGGCCCATGTGAGGATCGGACCCACAACACTCAGCGCAGTAGGAAGCGGCGAGGTGACCGCTTAAACCACTACACCAATGCAGTCTGCAGTAATCAACACTTCACAGTGTAGGATCAAACAAAGTTTTTAATTATTTAAATTTGGTTGCACTAAATTCACAGCTTCAAGAATTTTCCGTTCCTTTTATTGGTTTGATTATTGTTTAACGCCATGGAAACAAATGAGATGACCAATAGAACCACGTGGAACCTTAATTTGTTCAGTTAATGTTTTCCACATTATAGGTACCCGTGAGGGCTTAGGACAAAACAAACAACAAATAGTTTTGGGCATTGCGTCATCACATGTTACCAACTAGACATTAATGCGGGAGTTGTCTTTTTAAAAAAAGAAAAAGAAAAGAAACTAGACATAATAAGTTTAAGATCTTAGTATGATGTGATGCTTCAGTATATATTTTTGACCCCCGAAGCAAAAACGACGGGGTGTTATAAGTTAGACGTGTGTGTGATTGTGGATCGTAGCTCCCGAACGAATGAACCGATTATGATTTTGTCTTTTTGTTTGAAAGGTGAATTAGTCGGGAGTGTTCTTAGCTATGTTTGATGAAAATCGGTCAAAGATGGCCGCCACAAAATGGCTGATTATCAAATGAAAGGGCTTGACTAGTAGAATACTATACACTATGACAAATTCAAATCCAAGATGTGTGTCGGGGTTGTTTAAATTTAATTCCATATATTTGACCAGCGCAAGTTTGTCTGCGTCTCTCAAAAGGAATAAATTTTGCCTTTGCCATTCTCGTTAAATGGGCTATCAAACGTATTTTTTTTTTTCAATTCGAGCCGGTAGTTCCTGAGATTAGCTCCTTCAACCAAATAAACAAATACACGAACTCGTCAGCTTTATGATATTAGCATATATTTTCACCGGTACGTTTAAAGGTCGACATCTTGCAACAACATGGCCGCCATTTCAATGTTAACGACCTCAAACACAAAGAATATTACAATGTAGTTTTCTGATGTAACTAGTCTTGCTTGGATCCTCTTTGCAAGAGAACGGTTATTAACTGATAATGCTAAGAGCCTGCTAACGCTTTAGAAATGTTTCTAAATGATATCTTGAATTTCGTAATGGGTAGGTCATCTATTGGTGAATACAATAATTGACGTCGAAGATTCATAGATGAACTAGCTTTCGTCGACGATTTCGCTTAGGTATTTTCCTATGGTAAAGGAGGCAAAACGACAGCCATGCTTCTGAAAATATAGCCAGGTTCGACCGGAGTGATGCAACTGCCTCACAGTTTTAGGTTACCGTACACTACTTTGAGGGGGGGGGGGGGGGGTTGTTCAAAGTTTTTCTATTGGGTTAATTTAATTAGGCAATTTATTTCTGTCTATCATTTATATACGAATAATTATGTATAAACAACTACATATAACTATAGTGGTCCAGTTTATATTGACCTATCAAGTTACGAAAGTCAATGTAATGAAAAATCAAGTTATACTTGTCGTACAAATAAATAAAGTTGCATTTCATTTCATCATCATCATTTCATTTCAATAAAAGAAATTCAAAACGGTAGAAAATCGACCGCCAGGCGATCTTTAGATTCAACGAGTACTCAAACACATTGTTCTGAAAAGAGTTTTAAGTTAGAATAGGAAAGGATTACGAAGATATTTAATAAGAAACTAGAACAAAGACAATACTTTAAAATAACTTATCAATCGATCTTAATAAGAATTTTCTTTGTAACGTTGATTATTTTGTTTAAACGTGTTTACCTCTGAAACTTCTAAAAGACTAAAAGATTCTAGTCGGATTTGAATATTCATTGTTGTTCAAATAGAGTATACGAGTATATTGAGGTAGGTTATAGACTAGCGCGCTATAGCCACGTCGTGTGATGTTGTGGGCAACAGCACGCGACGATCCTTAGGAGTGGAGTAGTCATCATAAACGTGGGTCTTGGAATAAAAGTGGTGACAGAATCCTAGTATCTATCGAAGTTAGCTTCGAAATTAAAAACATATTTTACACAATTAAAGTAAAACACATACACACGTATCATGACATTTATTTATTAATTTAGTAAAATATTAGTTTTTTTACAGTTGAAAACACTTAATTAAAAAATTAATTGTTTAATAAATAAATATTATTAATAATATAATTATATATAAGTATATTTATTTATTTACGTAAGTAATTTTATTATTATATTATATATATATTATAATAATAATTATATATATAATATAATAATAAAATTACTTATGTGTAGACTAAAAAAATATCATAAAAAACATTCGAGTATCTCTAAATGTTATCTGATACAAAAAAGGAATCAGAAAAAAAATACAGAGCCTGTTTAGTCTATAAATACCCAAATCTGCGCAAGAAAATATTGCTAAGACGTTTTGAATACAGATATAACATACATGTAAATTAATCTAAGTGGGTTGGAACTTATTGAGTACTACCACCAATCACTTCAACAATCGAAGTTCATTAAATTGACGACTTTAAACTGGAATTGATTGTTATGCTCTGTGTATGAACAATCAAAGTAGCTTCTGACAATGCGTGTTTGTAATTTAAAATTGAATGGAATATGAAAACGGTAAGTACACATTCAAAGTAGAAGTGTTCATTCATTATTAATCCTCACGTTTCATTTATTTCGCTTCACTTTCCTGTAATCTGTGGGATTTATTTCGTAAGAAGGTAGTATGGAGTGCAGAAGCAAGGAGAACCATCTCTTATCCCCAAAGTATCCAGTTGTATACGGAAAATAGGCGTACTACGAGATGAACATAGCTGCTCTGTTGTAGACGGAGTTTTAATATTATATAATAATTTTATTGTCTGAAAGTTATTACACGTTTATTTATTGTCTGTATAACTCATTGACTATTTACGCAGTCTAGTACATAATGTCTAAATATTATTTAGGCCAATATAAATTTATCCTAGGCTACTGCAGCGCCACCCTTATTGGACGCTTTTTTATGAGAACTTTCATACAGAGAAATGGTTCTCTTTGCACTACACCTACACTCCATAGTAGGTAAGTTAAATGGTAGCTGTTAGATGTTTTTGAAGTTAAATCTTGTTCAGGCGCGTTGGGCATTTTTGAACAAGAAACAAAATAATGTATTTTATGGTTTAACAAAAACTCATTTTTTGAGATTGGAAAAACCATTATATTCGCGACACTGTTACCGTTACCGAATATGTATCTGCATCTGTATCTCTAGATTTATATTCATGATATTCATATGAATCTGTATCTCTAGATATATATTCATGTCGGAACTTTTCGAATCCAAAAAACAATATTTTTTTTTCAAGTTTTCACTTTTTTCAGCACTCCAGGCGTGCCTGGTAACTCTCTGGTCGAGCCGGCCGGCTTTTTCTGCCGTAGCATGGCTTGACCACTGTAATCTTGGTTTTCAATATAGTATCACAACTCGTATATAACTTGTTTATTTAAGATAGATAGATAACTCTTTATTAATACTCCTGTGTCCACGTGTATGTGCCAGATAGAGTATAAAGGGCGGCCTCTTTAATTCTTAAATGTAATCTCTTCTTGGGAACTTTGGGACTAATCAAATTGTTTGAGATATACAGGTGCAGTTTAAGATGTATTTAAATTTGGAACTGTGGAAATTGAATCCGTGTGGTGACGGACGTGAAAATACTGAGTCTTAATACCCGTGGGTTTCGTAAGAGCCGACTAAGGGAGCAAACTACGCAGGACAACAGCACTGATAAGAGAAGGGAATCTTGACACAAACCTCCTTTCTAAGAAAAGACCTATGTCCAGCAGTGGAGTTTTAAAGGCTATTGATGATGATGATGATGATGACGGAAAACTATCGTGCATATCACACCCACTATAGATAAATATATCTACTTAAGGAACTTTTTGAATTTTTAAGAAATTAAACAGAAAGAGAATAAATTGAATTGTTTGACATTTCTAATACATTGTTGTTGCTAAGCGTTGCGTGGGAAAATACTAGCTCAGTTGTTACCGCTTTAGAGCAGGCAGCTATGTAGCTATTTCAGCTATTCAAACCTGAAAGAAGGTCAAGTTATTTATTAAAAGAATTTGCGTGCCAGTGGCGTGTTCTAAAAGTTTATTGATCGAGAAATAGAATGGTGTACTATGAGTACATTTGTATTGAGACTTACGTAAGCTAACAAGGCATGTTTGAACATTGTTCACCGAAAGCGAAAGGTATTACGTGAATAAATAATGTTATTTCTTAACTGATCTTTATACGTTCTTTAAAAGTTTTTGATAAAATGTTTAACATATTTGAAATAGCTGATATTTTCTTTTAAAAGAAATAATATTTGTTGCGAGTACTAGCTAGTTGAGCTAAATACCTTATAGAATTGGTTTTACGTCCGCAGTGGGTAGTGGTTTATTATAAGTCTGATACCTCGGCCATTACGCTACCGCTTTCTCTAACGTAAACAGTGTGGAGATAGAGAGAAACATTATTTAAGAAATATTTATAAAATAAAACTTTGTAAATTGGTCATATTGGTGCCTACATTCGAAATTTTTTATGGTACCGATAGGGGGCAGCAGACGGGTCCTCTGATGGTGAGTGACTACCGTAGCCCAAGCGACTCAAGAGGGCACATAAAAGACGGCCACTGCGTTGCCGTTCGCGGGGTTCTGGAGGACCCCTTCCTATGAATTTATTTATTTATTTATTTAGTATCCACACTTACTACTATCATTACAGGTATATCCTAATGCGATAGTGTAACTATTACAAAAATGCTTGTTTTACATAACCTCTAAGTTTGTGTTTTGTAACATATAATATATAATACTGTCTTTGTGAACTCACTCAGTGTACAGCTAAATAAGTTGATATCTGTGGCTACTAGGTTTAGGGTGGGATTTGTGGGGCATAACGTACCTTTTCCATAATAAGTAACTTGAAATGTTGATAAAATTATAAAAAAAGTGTTTGTCGTGCGATTTTGAATTATTACTTCACATTATAACAGTAAAGTTTTGTGAGAGAATAGAATGGACTAAAACCACACCGTGTTCGAATAGAGATTGGACAATTGGACAACAGTATAATGACCTAGGAAGAAAGTCTCCGGCTATTGACACGGCATGAATAACGGACTAGGTCTTTGACTATAGTCCATCAACGTCGTGCGCGACCGTCCTGCGGGGTGACAGACGGTGGCGGGGACGAGGTACTCAAGATGTCAGCGGGTAGCGGGTGGTGTAGCGGGGAAGGGAAACACTTCTCTTCGTGTGTAGCCGTGTGCTAGAATGACGCGCTACCTCGCCCCCGCCACTGTCTGTCACCCCGCAAGACGGTCGCGCACGAGATTGCCGGGTTATAGACAGCGTTTTGTTTCATCTCTCAAACGAATCATAAATATACCGAACCGAATTGACAATCCCCTATTGATATATGCAAAGCTGTCATGGAAACATTTCAATTAGAGTCTTAACGCTAACATAACGGTCATAACGGTGTGCCCCAGGATTTTATTATTCATACAAGCTGACGTCGTTCGATTGCGTCTCTCAAAAGGAATAAATTTTCCACGTTCTTACGACTTTTTTATTGATACTCGGCTCCCAATTAGTCTTAGCGTGATGTTATAATAGCTTATAGCCTTCCTCGATGAATACGCTATCCAACACTGAAAGAAATTTTGATTTCGAACTAGTTGTTCCTGAGATTAGCGCGTTCAACCAAACAAAGAAACTAGCTTTAAAATAGTCGTGTTAGCAGAGATTAAAAAAAATTGTGAGTGAGAGAGCCTATAAACGTTTTAGACGTTATTAAAAATTAAAGACCACCGTATAAAGCATTTAGTCCGTGTGGTGACGGATTAAGATTACGGAGTGTCAGCACCCCTATTCATCCTGTCGGTGTCGTAAGAGCCGACTAGGGGAGTAAAGTACGCAGGACAACAGCAGTGCAAAGACAAGGAAAACTTTACGAAAACCCTATGAAAGTCAATCTGGCCAGCGTGGTATATCAAACCAAAACCTCCTTTCCAAGGTTAGGTCCAACAGTGGACTATTAAGGCTGTTGATTTGATAAATAAAGCACACAGGCTGAAGGAGAGATAATAGATAATATAAAATCACTCGAGCCCGTATCTACTGCTGATGGTAACAGTATAAAATCAATGTATTGTTTAGCAGTAGACGATCTAATCGTGGGAGAGATATGCTTCTGGACATATTGGCCAGGCTAGACCCCAGTGGTACCACGGCTTCGTAGAAAACCGCTGGTAGACAGTTCTTTCGTTGCTTTTCGTAGAGTAAGTGAGGTTACTGCAAGCCAAACACCCCTCTATCCCTTTTTTAAAAAGGGGGTTAAAGGGCAAATCTTTACTCTTCAGTTTTTCTCGAGTTATATATGTCCATTCGGTAGTTCCCTGCCATTTTATAACCTATCTGCTTGTATGGGTCTTATCATCAAAATATAAGGTAAAACTTCCACTTAAATATTCACTATTAAATATACCTAAAGCTCAGATCAAATAAAAAGGTTAAGATGGAACGAGGTGACGTCGGTTTTATGAGCATGTGTGGCCGGTGCTGCTTTCATGATTTTATTTTATTAAAAATATTGGTTTCTACGCCTACTTATGCGTGTAATGCGATTATATCTTACTATCTATCTATTTTAGGTTGATATTTACACCCCTTCACATTCGGCATTTTTACTTGTGAATATTGTTGATAACGTTTTTGACTGACAAGGCGCAGTTTCGTTGTACGTGTGTGTGTGTAATAATGTTTATACACGCCAAGGCGTAGTTTTAATTGACGTCAATTCTTTGTTCGCAGAGTACCATCTTAACTTTCTCATTTGATCTGAGGAGACAAGAAGTTATGAAGTAACAAAAGCAAACTGAAATGACTTAGTAAACAAGTCATGCTATAGATTTCTTGTTTGAAGGTCGTCAATTTTATCGCTGTTGTTTTCACACAGCAGAGTCTACAAAAAAAGGTTTAAAATGATCAGAGTTTTCTTTGTTTAAGAATTCTTTATTTCAGTTAGTACTAACTGTATACTTACATGTCCTTGGCATTTCAATTCCTACTTCACGTTCGAAAGCAACAAATACCTACAATCAATTCCAACTGTATAAAATAGTGATTTGATGTCACGCAACGTGATATTGTTGTGTGATTGGCTATTTTAGTATTCCTTATATTAGTAGTAATTATTGTTAACTAAATATGCACTTAATAAGTAAACTATGTTGTAGTGTAATTAATCAGCTGCCTTTAGCAATCTAATGCTGGATCTAAGCCTCTCCGTAGAAAGGAGGTTTTGGCCTACTATACCACGCTGGCCAGACGGGTTGGTATAGGGTTTGTGTCAAGTTTTCCTTCTCTTTGCAGTGCTGTTGTTCTGCGTAGTTTGCTCCCTTAGTCGGCTCTCACGACACCCACAGGATAAATAGGGGTGGTGACACTCCATATTCTTAATCCGTCACCACACGGACAATTGTCGTGTAATTGTGGCAATTTCTCCTCCTTTCTAAGGAGAGGCCTATGTCCAGCAGTGGACTGTTTTAGGCTCTTGATGTTGATGATGACGATGTGGCAATTTTATGTGTAAAAACAAAATGTTAATTACAAGCAATTATTGTCAATAAGGTCTATTTCGTTTGGAGTTTTTAAATAAATAATTTAAAATGGTTTAATCAGTCACCACACGGAAAATATGTATGTAAGCAAATATTCTAAACAGTAATAACGCCATGGAAACAAAGTAACCAGACTGATAACCATACTTAAATATTCCTAAATTCACATATTAGAAACAAAATGTTAAAAAATGACGTATAACATTTGACACCTTACCTCTACTCTACGGGTATAACTCTCGCACCGAGCACACTCATTTGTCAAATCAAATAGCGTCTTGGCTTTCTGTTACATACTTCCGTCCCTTGTGACGAAAGTCTCAAATTTCTCATTTTTAAATATATGCAAGCTTCTCACGTGTCTCATGTTTATTTTATTGCCTGCGACTTATCTCGCGTGATTATGCCTTATTTCGTGTTTTTAACTTTGAAAGTGTTGTCCCAGCCGTTTTTCCCTTATTTTACGCCTTAAGGATGGACTTTCCTAAAATCCTTTCTTAGTGGTTGCTTACAATACAAAAATTCAAGTCTGCAGCCCCCGTGGCTTAGGCTCTGTGTCTGAATGAATCGGTCAGGGCAAGTAATTTTATATGTACAGATGTAAAATATTTCCTCTTGCTTTCCTGCAATATGTGAGACTTTCGTCACAAGGGACGGAAGTATGTGACAGAAAGCCATGGCGCTATTTGATTTGACAAATGAGTGTGCTCGGTGTTAGAGTTATACCCTCAGATCGTACAAACAAGAGTTATACCCGTAGACTAGAGGTGAGGAGTCAGATGGTATACGTCATTTGCTAAACTAAAAAACAGTTTAATTTTTTTTGTCTGTCTGGTTGTTTTTTTCGGAAAATCTTCTAAACGGCTATTCAGATTTTGATAATATTTTACTTCCAGGTGCCTATATAAGGAGTAACTTAGGCTATTTAATATTTTGTCCGGTCCGGGAATCGAACCCACCAAGGCAGTGCTTTTCAGTGTGAACGAAGTCGCGGGTACCAGCAAGTTTGAATATATACTAATATTATAGAGCTGGAGAGTTTGTTTTTTTTGGTTAAACGCGTGTGATTTAAATTAGTAATTTAAATTAAAATCATATTTTAGTAACTAGCTGAGATCCGCGGTGTTACCCACGTTTGTTGTTATAACCGCGGGCAACGCCGCGGGGCTAAGCTAGTCGAAAAAAAGGTAGCCTAAGTTACTCCTTATGTCATCAGTGAAAGTCCCGTCGAAATCGGTCTAGCCGTTCCAGAGATTACCCGGAACAGACAGACAGACGGACAAAAATTGTAAAAAATGTTATTTTGGCATATGTACCGTGTATCATACATATGCATTTAGTAAAAAGCGTTTATTTTGATATTACAAACAGACACTCAAATTTTATTTATTTGTATAGATAGATAGATAGCCCATTTATCGAGGAAGGCTATACAAAATTACGTTACAACCATTCGGAGCCTAGCGTCAATGAAAAAAGTAGCAAAAACGGCGAAAATTTATTCCTTTTGATAGACGCAGCCTGTGACGCAGACTCCGTGTGGTGACGGATTAAGAATACAAAGTGTCACCACCCCTATTCATCCCGTGGGTGTCTTAAGAGCCGACTAAGGGAGCGAAATCGCAGGACGACAGCATTGCAGAGGGAAGGAAAACTTGACACAAACTCTATACCAACCCGTCTGGCCAGCGTGTTAAGGTAGGCCAAAACCTCCTTTCTAAGGAGAGGCCTATGTCCAGCAGTGGACTGGTAAAGGCTGTTGATGTGTGATGTGATAGACGCAAACAAAGTTATAATACGTTATAAGATAGTATACTCGTATATCATTATCAAACTTAAAGTTACTCCAATATTGAATTGCCTCTAGTCTCGAGGAGAATAGCAATATCATCGAAACTGCGATCAATCTACATGAAGCAAAAACATGTCATCCGTGTCAACCCTTAGGCTGAAAGGGAGGTTACTTTATACATAAACTAGATACCCTTTGAGCAAGCAACAAATGAGCATTGCCTTTCACTGAGTGAGTTAGGTTACTGGAGCCCAAATCCTCCCTCCCTCGAGCGGGAGGGACTCCAAGGGCAGCAACGCACTTGTGATTTTTGAGTTGCAGGTGTCCATGGGCGGCGCTAGTTGCTTACCATCAGGTGACCCGTCTGCTCTTTTGCCCCCTTATACCATAAAAAAAAACTTATGTAAAGATATCATGTAATAGTACTAAAGACCATTTAGCGCCGTTTTGAGTTAAATCATTATTATTAAAACTTTTATATTATTTAAAATTTTTAGCCGTTTTTTATATCATACCTGATTTTTAACTTTTGTTTTTGTTTAAGCAAGTTGTATTTTCGTAAAGTATTAACATAATATGTTAATACGTTAATTAGACCTATATTATAAGCGTAATCAGATATAGAGACGGCTAAGCAACGTGTGCTGTATTTAAATGTACAAATACATATATTATACACCGTTGTTCGCATTAAACATGAATTATAACAAAATGTATTTAGTAGAGTAAAGAACATAAATTAAGTTTATGTTGATTTTAAGGATTACCGTAAACCTTTTTTTTTATTAAATTAGTTCATAGTTCATTTATTCACAAACAATAATATAATTGTGTTTGAATGTATAACAATTCGCCATAATACAAAAACATTTAAAAATTAAAACAAAAATATAAATAATATAATAATAAAAAAAAACAAATAAATTTGATAGATTTTACAATATGTCATGCAGAATATAAAAAAAACAAACGATAAATTATTAAGGCATTTCATGATTCAAGAATATTATTCACAATAATTATTATTATTACATAAGTTATTAAGTATTTAATTGCATATATTTTGATTGATAAATTCATTGATGGAATAATAGTTTTTTTTCCAACAGGAAGGCTCCAAGTTTTCGTTTAAATAAAGAAGTCCTATAAATTACGCTTTTTATGCTTTCCATTAAACAGTTAAAAAGTTTAATGGATTGATACTGAACACAGTGCCGAGCTATATTCAATCTAGGGTTTATTGTATGTTGAATATGTTTCCTCCGCGTGCTCTCTCTAACCAACCTCTCTTCGTGGGTTTCAACCTCGTGCATATATTTGGATAAGTAACACAATGTTGTCAATATATACAAACAAGGCACCATCAATAGTCCAAGACTTTTAAAATGTTCTCGACATGATTCTATTTGGGGAATGCGGACTATAGTTCTTATAGCTCTTTTTTTGTAAAATGAACGCCCTCTCTATATTATAAGCGTAACTATTTCCCCACAGTTGTATACTATATCTGAACTTTGACTCTATTAGCGCATGGTAAACGGATTTTAGGATATTTATTTCTACTACTTGTCGAAGGCTCCTAATTGCATAGCACGCTGAAGAGATTGAGGTGTCAATAGATTTTATCTCATCTTTCCAATTGAGCAATGCATCAATATGAACCCCCAAGAATTTAACAGAATTCACGAATTCTAATCTCTCTCCATTAATCATAACGTCTAATCTATCGTTACTACTGGCTGTCGATTTAAATAAGATTAGGTTTGTCTTTTTTGTGTTAACTATAAGCTTGGTACCTGCAAACCATTAGAATTTAGTATTTAGAAATTAGAACCATTAGAAATTAGAATTAGAGTAACTCCTTCTTTCAGCCTTTTATATCCATACTAATATTTTAAATGCGGAAGTGTGTCTGTCAATTACCTCTTCACACTTAAGCCGCTAAACCGATTTAGATGAAAAATTGGTATAGAGATAGATCAAGTCCCGAGAAAGTTTTTATCTTAGAAATCATCCAAACGACGAATAAACACAATTGAATTTCAACTAATATAAATGCTTGAAATCCGTTCTTGTGATTATAAAATAAAAAGATTCTTATCTTTTAACCGACTTAAAAAAAAGTGATTCTCAATTCTGTTGTGTTGCTTTTTATTTTTGACCTCCAGAACTCCGGCAATTATGTACCGTAAATCGGTAGATAATTGACGGAGGTTTGGAGGTTTATATCGTGTCAACTTTTAAAGCTCTTGAAGCGTACACAAAACAACTTAACATTTTTAAATATATACTAGCTGAGACCCGCGGTGTTACCCGCGTTTGTTGTTATAACCGCGGGCAACGCAAAAGTAGCTTAAGTTACTCCTTATGTCATCAGCTATCTGCCCGTGACAGTCCCGTCGAAATTTGTATAGGCGTTCCAGAGATTACCCGGAACAAACAGACAGACAGACAAAAATTGAAAAAAATGATATTTTGGCATATATATGTACCGTGTAATACATATGCATTTAGTAAAAAGCGTTTATTTTAATATTACAAACGGACACTCCAATTTTATTTATTTGTATAGATATAAGAAACGGTACATAAACTACTCTTAAAGTAATTCGTCTGTTGGGATGAATACGTAACATAACTTTTTCAGGGTAAATGTTTCAGTACATTTTATTCGCTTCAGTGGCCTGAAAAAAACGAAAGTACTTAGAAGTGATATAGCTGTATGTACGTGCATATATGTCCTTAATATTGGAGTGTGCCATGAATTTTGATGAAGAACATAAAGGTTTGTCGTACAATTTAAAATCGTGTCTTGCTTTTTTGCGTGAGTGGAAACAAACGGCTTCTAAAAAGTTGAATTACGAAAAAAATGTCAAGTAATGTATTTTTAATATTAATCATATATTTTTTTTATGGGCCTGTTTGTATAGTAGTTAATGACATTGACTCCAAAACCGGAAGTCGTGAGTTCGATTCCAACCCAGGACTAATAATAGTGTGATAAGCATGATCATTTGTTCTGTGTTCGGCTATAATTAGTTTATAATATGTGCATTTAGGAATATATAAGTATGTTTATCAGTCTGGTTACTTTGTTTTCATGGCGTTATAACTGTTTAGAATGTTTCTATTAGATTATTCTTACATACATATGTACATATTTTCCGTGTGGTGACTGATTAAGAATACGGAATATCACCACCCCTGTTCGTCCCGTGGGTGTCGTAAGAGACGACTAAACTAACAAACTGCGCAGTACAACAGCACTGCAAAGAGAAGGAAAACTTGAAACAAACCCTATATCAACCCGTCTGGCCAGTGTGGTATAGTAGGCCAAAACCTCCTTTCTAAGGAGAGGCCTATGTCCAGCATTGGACTGTTAAAGGCTGTTGATGATGATGAAGCAATGAACATTCATTAATATTCATTCAATTTTCAGCTTTCAGCTTTGAGCTTTTGGTTTTGAGAAATAAGTTTTATGTTAAAGAATTGATTCTTAATTTGTTTAATTAGGCAATTAACTTGTAATTTAATGTATTAATAAGTATTGAACTATATTATGTTGTTGAAATTTTTATAATTAACCTAGCTTTTCCCCGTGGCTCCGTCCGCATGTATGTTGGTTATCGCGGTAAAAAATAGCCTATGTCACTTACTGATAAAATTAGTTTCCATTGGTAAAATAATTTTTAAATCGGTTTAGTGAAAATAATAAATTAAAAATAATAATGTAATACACATTTCATACACGGTCGTCTGACCCCAAACTAAGCATAGCCTATGATATGGTAACTAGACTGCTGATAAACATACTTATATATTTGTAAATACATACTCGTACATATTATAGATAAATTACACCCAGACACAAAACAAATGAACGGTCATGAGCACGGGCTCATCACAGAATATTTTTACTGTGTGGGAGTCGAACCTACTACCTCCGGCTTAGCAGTCATCACCTAGGTCCTATGGTACCTATGGTCACTAACCACTAGATCAGTCAGGCCTGACATAGGCAGTGGTTTATAACAAACAAAATCACTTTCACATTTATTTATAATATAATAAATATAACTAGCTGAGACCCGCTTTGTTACTTGCGTTTGTTGTTATAACCGCGGGCAACGCCGCGGGGCAAAGCTGGTCTAAAAAAAGTAGCCTAAGTTACTCCTTATGTCATCAGCTATCTGCCTGTGAAAGTCCCGTCGAAATCGGTCCAGCTGTTCCAGAGATTACCCGGAACAAAAAGACAGACAGACAGACAAAAAATGTTATTTTGGCATATGTACCGTGTAAACGTACATATGCATTTAGTATAAAGCGGTTATTTTAATATTACAAACAGACACTCCAATCTTATTTATTTGTATAGAAGATGTATTGGTAAAATTTGTATGAAATGTTGTTGTTGATGTATTGGTTAAGGCATTGGACTTGCGATCAAAAGGTCGTGGGTTCGAATCCTGACCAATACACTACCCGACGTAAACCTACTCCTAACACAAGCAATTTAGCTTAGCTGGAGGGGTTAACGGGAATACTATTAATTTCGGTTGCTAGTTTGTTTTTTAAAAGGCTTCTTTTAAAAAACAAAAAACAAAACATGAAGTGTAAACCACATTTCTTAAGATGATGTCCCATCAATGTCAATCAAATCAAATCGACTGCACGGATGGCGCAGTGGTTTAAGCGGTCGCCACGCCGCTTCCTACTGCGCTGAGTGTTGTGGGTTCAAACCCCACATGGGACGACACTTTGTTGTTGACGATCCACAAATTGTTGTTCCGAGTCTGGGTGTTCTTTGTGTCCGTTTCATGTATGTTTGTAACGTCCCCCGTGGCACAGGATAAATTCCTAATGCGGGAGTTGTCATTTGAAAAAAAAAAAAAGATGTTTACATATGTTACATTACCACATGTCAGTTGACTCAGTTGTAAACACAACTATCTACGTATTGTATATGGTTCAGTACACTTACATTGTCTTATCGTGTTATAGGTAGGTACATGGTATATGTAGGTACATTCGTGCTCTCGAATACTATGTCTTACATCCTAAACAACATTTTTGTATGACAAAAGCCGTAAAGGAGCAGGTGGGTCACCTGATAGAAATCGAATCAACTTATCGACACCTGCAATTCACGAATGTTTTACCGGTCCTTGAGGTGGGAGTACGCTCTTTTCTTGAACGCGTGGAAGTCATTTCGGTCCGGGCAAGTTTTGTTCAGGCGCAGGCGACATTTGTTCCACAAACTAGTTGTCCGAGGCTGTGTTTTTGTCTCAGTGGCGTCTTCATAAGACGGATAAGGGGTACGGCATCTAAACCCCTTAGAGATACTGTAGTATCACTTTTGTTTTTTATTCGAGACTTTACATGCGCTTTTAGACTCTATCCTTTTTACTAACCCCAATTTAAATATCATGTCACCCATTGCGCCGTGCCCTCCACATAAAATTGGGGAGAAAGCAGATCATGGTGAATATTTTATACTAATGAAGTCAAACATTCGTTTTTAAATTTTTGTTCTTCCAAATTCTGACATATAAATGTTTGTTCTTTTATCTGACTACTTTCTTAATAATATTATAAGAAAAGATATTATCAGTTTGAGTATTAACTTTTTCCTATTTCATTTGATTCCTGATTAACGTTCATCAACAGCCTTTAATAGTCCACTGCTGGACATAAGCCTCTCCTTAGAAAGGAGGTTTTGGCCTACTATACCACGCTGGCCAGACGGGTTTGTATAGGGTTTGTGTCAAGTTTTCCTTCTCTCTGCAGTGTTGTTGTTCTGCGTAGGTTTTTCCCTTAGTTGCCTCTTATAACACCCACGGGATGATTACAACACCCACGGGATGATTACAACACCCACGGGATGATTACAACACCCACGGCATGACTGATTAACGTTAACACGCAATAATAGAAAAGCAATTCGGACATGTGCGAGTGGGACTCGCGCAAAAAGGGGTTCCGTACAAAGGAAAATGGCAGGCAGGGACTTTGGTACCGCCTTATAATATTGTTATGTTATGTTGTTTATATATAAATAAGTACCTATGTTTTTGATTAAGACTGTTTTTTGACTTACACATTAACATTTAAAGTACGCATAGTGCATTATTATTGGTTTAAAGACTTATTTAAAATGAAACTATTTATAATGCTACTGTAATGTAATACTCATTTTATCAATTGTAATATTTTGTTAATTCATGCATGCACTTAATATGTACTTATAATTCCTGATATATTTATATCTTTTCTGTAGTTTATTCATTATGCAAATAAAAGGGGTAAAAAGAAGTGCATCCTTCACGGGGCGTTAGACAGAAAAAAGAAAAAAAAACGTTTGAGAAAAAAGGTAAAACGGATTGAGAAACTTCTGAGAAAAGATTAAACATTCTAATCGTTAAGTCTCATCATTAGTTATATAAAACCTTTGTCGTTGCACCAATGGATCGGTATTCAAATAAAGGAGTTTAATTCGATTGAAGAATTTTCTAGAATCAACTGCGGAAATAATGAAAAAATAAAACCCAATGCACGTCATCATCACATTCTATGACGCTTTACTAATTTCGAACTGATCTTTTAATCAGATTCGATATAATTCATAGTCGATTCGTTTTAGATAAAAACATTTTAATAGTACAGAACACTGATAATGCTACAATGTTGTATTTAATGTAAAACTGATAAAATTGTCAGATTCCAATTCAAATTGGATAAGGCAACAAAAAAAAGGTGTTATCAAGTACAGGTGTTGGATTAATGATAAACCAGACTTGCACCCTACTAAAGTAGTTAATTGTTATTTAAATTATTAGTTTAAATAATAACATTAGAATTAATAAATTTCATGTTTCATAATTGTCAATAATATCATCATCAACAGCCTTTAATAGTCCACTGCTGGACATAAGCCTCTCCTGAGAAAGGAAGTTTTGGCCTACTATACCACACTGGCCAGACGGGTTGGTAAAGGGTTTGTGTCAAGTTTTCCTTCTCTCTGCAGTGCTGTTGTCCTGCGTAGTTTTTTCCCTTAGTCGGCTCTTACAACACCCACGGGATGAATAGGGGTGATGACACTCTGTATTCTTAATCCGTCACCACACGGACGGACACGGAATAATATCATGTAATTGATTAATTACCGTTTTTTTTAAATAATCATATTTGTATCAAAAAATACCAATTACAAGCTTTACAATGTTAGTGTTCTTGACCGAAATACAAACATCGGTAAATCAAAAAAACACTATTATTTCATGATTTTTTTTACAAATCCCGCATTAGGAATATATCCTATGTCGCGCGGGACTTTACACACATACATGAAACGGACACAAGAAACACCCAGACTCAGAACACCAATTTGTGGATCACACAAAGTGTCGTCCCGTGTGGGGATCGGACCCATAACACTCTGCGTTGTAGTAAGTGGCGTGGCGACCGCTTAAACCACTACGTTATCCGTGCAGTCAAATATTTAGCAGTATTTTTTCAAGTTGCATCAAGATAAGACCTCTGTTGATTTTGAAACTACTAGCATGTGGAAAATATCAACACGTTACTACTATCATAACATATTGTAGAATCAAATCGATAAATCCTATTAAAAATGTACATAACCGATATCACTTAAATTTATTAATTACAATTGTATATTTTAGAAAAAATATGTCACCAACAAAGCGAGAAGCCCAAAATCGATCTAAGTGGCGTAAAATGGGAGAGGCCTATGTCCAGCAGTGGACTGCGATAGGCTGATGATGATATCACCAACTTAAAAGTACCTAAGTCATGATAATTTGTAATAATTTATCATTCATTATTAAAATTCCATGCTTAAAAGTAGGAAACTTTCTGGAAAATTCAATTAATATTAGCAACCAATTAAATCAAGAGTATCAAAAGCAATCAACAAACGGCAAAGGTAGATTTACACAAAAACATAAGACAATATTCAGTCGAATTAGAAGCCTCCTTTTTCAAGTTTTTTTATAAAATGAGAACTGAAATGAATGTAGGTAACAAAACTATAAAACTTGAATGTTTCTTATGGTGAAATAACCCATGTCTAGGATGTCTGTATAGGCACCGGCACCAAACTTGAGCGCAGAACTTCACCTGCGCAGAAGTCGATTTTTGGGTCCCTTTTGAGGTATGAAGTAGGACGGAGGAGCAATTAAATCATAACGTCAGCCAGTGATTGGTTCACCGATATTATCGCTGCTTCTGATTCGTTTTCTCGTACTTAAGTACGACGAGTTCACTTTCGAACAAATTAATAGGGTCTTTCTTTTTTAGTAATATTTTTTTAATCATTTCTACTTTCGCTATTCCTCAATTTAGTTTTTTAGTAGTTAAAAATTGAGATTTTTATGCGAGGTGTATTAGATAGCGTAATTCTGCGTAAAGTATTCTGCGTCTAGCCAGCGTGGTATAGTAGGCCAAAACCTCCTTTCTAAGGAGAGGCTGCCTGCCTGATGTCCAGCAGTGGGCTGTTAAAGGCTTTTGATGTGATGATGATGTGTGTATTCTCTAATATATACGTATAACACAATACGACGATGAAGAAAGGGACAACGTACTAGTACCAGCTTTAAAATAGAAAGTGATTTGATGGAAGCTGTTACTCCTATTTCACTCTAATATATAAATATTTTCCTTATAAAATTTAAAAAGTAAAATATTTTTTAAACCAAATTAATACTTACTTACTTACTTAATTAATATTGTGTGATGAGCACGGTCATTTGTTCTGTGTCTGGGTGTCATTTATCTATAATATGTATGTATTTAGAAATATATAAGTATGTTTATCAGCGGTCTGGTTACCATAGTACAGGCTCTGCCTAGTTTGGGATCAGACGGCCGTGTGTGAGTGTGTGAGATATATTATTATTATATTACTTACGTGTTTTATTAAAACCATTTTCTCTTACCATAGAATCAATAACGTAACGTCTTATGCTTTTGTCTATTTTAATTCTATTCCAACCAAGAAAAAATAAATAATATTGAATGAGTGCGCATTCTGTTTTGCCATAAGTGCACGATGCGCAAGCGATCCCCACTCGGCCAACGAGCGCTTAAGATCCGTGCCAGTAACCTTAGTTATGTAACGTTAGCAAAAAAAAACAATGTTTACGGTGGTAGTCACTTAACGTCAGGTGACCCGTCTGTTTCTTTACCCTTTTATACAAAAAAAACCAACATGTATATTTTAGCTGACAATTTTTTATATAAAATTCACTTTTGTTTATTACCATCCTCACGTTATGCGGACACTGCGGTTTATTATTAATCGACACAACGTTTTAAATTCGGCGTGACATGTCATACAATTACGTCATCCGACCACACGAGTGTGTAAAATAAACAGAATTTTTGCTCTAGTTTTCAAATATTGAGTCGAAAGTAATGAAAAACATTCGTGTCCTAGATTTGCAGTTTGAAAGAAAAAAATACACAAACGAGTGATGAATCTTGTTGTATGTCACTTTTTAAAGTCCGTGCAGAAAATAAAGATAGCCATCAGTTGGTATTATCTTTTAGATATACAAAAATGTTGTATGCAACTTGTAGTATGTATAGTCAATAATTTAATACACACAAAAATACTTAGAATATATTTTTATACATATTTTTACTCACATAAAATTGAGTAAACGTTTGTACTGCGCCGTCCAATCGTTAAAAACTATTTTAAGAGTTCTTACATAATAATATCATAATGTACCTTACGCTCTAATTAGTACGTTAGCACTAAAATAATGCTTTATTGTTTTCATCATCCGCCTATTGCAGTCCACACTCCCATAGGCCCCTCCAATTGCACGCCACTTTATTGTTAAGGAATTTTTAAACGTTATAACACTTTTAATTTCCATTTAAACACACGGTCGGTTTTTATCGATATTATTTTCATTCCAATTCTAGTCAAACTCAAATCACATCACACAATAATTTTATTTTAACTTAAAAATGACACTCATAATTAAACTACGTATATTACGCACATTATCAATGCGTTTGTTTAATTATCTTTTATCAATATTTCTATTTTATCTTAATCTTTAGTATACGTATTATTGTGTTACCTAAGGCTTCCTATTGTTACCACGCGGGCAATAAACCCTGCTATCAATTATCCACTGAATCTCATAATTAGTGTAATTATCAAAGAGTGTGGTCGTGTTTGGCAATGTTAAATTTGACTGCAACGTGGCTACAGGTATTGTCTTAAATTTATTTATTCTTTCTTGTTAATAAATATAAAATTGTGAGTGGTATTTATGTCTATAAATTATAAATAGTTTTACCGACGCTGAAGGCCGTTTTACCGCTTGATAAAAACAATTGTCTGCTTTTAATCTAGTTGGATTTACACGTATACTCGGAGTATTCACGTGAGTAAAACCGTAAATCTTTTATAAATAAATGAAAAAGCCTTAAAAAGTAAAAAAAATGTCTAACGTTGCGTCAAGACTTAGTCCAATAGTCTTCCGTGTAGTTTTCCGTGTGGTGACGGATTAAGGATAGGGCATGTCACCACCCCTATTTATCCCATTTGTGTCGTTAGTACCGACTCAGGTGGCGTGGTATAGAAAGCCTAAACCTCCTTTACAAAGAGAGGCATATGTCCAGCAGTAGTCTATTTAAGGCTGTTGATGAAGACTTAGTCCATCCAAACAGAGTGCCCGCGCTTTTGTAGATGTATGAGTTCGGTATAGCACTCTGTAGTTTCAGTCTGCATTGACTGCACGGATGGCGTAGTGGTTTAAGCGGTCGCCACGCCGCTTTATACTACGCCGAGTGTTGTGGGTTCAAACCCCACATGGGACGACACTTTGTGTGATCCACAAATTGTTGTTCTGAGTCTGGGTGTTCATAGTCTCCGTTTCATGTATGTTTATAAAGTCCCCCGCGACACAGGATTTATTCCTAATGCGGGTGTTGTCTTTTTAAAAAAAGAAAGAAAAAGAAAAGTCTGTTCAATTCCATTAAAGTTAACCACTTCACCTTTCATTATTTAGTGTTTTAAGCATGCGTCAGCTCGCATTTGTTTATACGAGAGAATAAATCAATTTCATTCACTGTGCCCTGTATGGCTTGTATATCCAAAATGGCTTCCCAGAAATCGACAGAATTTCAGTTGAAAGTGTTAATGGTCGAATAAGAATTTCATTGCCTAAAAGCAGTTACTGTACGGAAGCTTTCATTTAAGCCTGATTTATTAGACGCTATTATCTGAAACATATTATTTCAGTGACAATAAAAGTAGTGCCTTTTTTCTTTTAGACCCGTTTAGGATTGGATCTGCATTGAATCGATATTATATCAGAAATGTAGATTCGATATAAGATCGGTGTCTCTTTTATATGACTGCGATTTTTTGATTGTTTCAATGAGTTAAAGGTCAAATTACGATGGTTTTAATTTTCATAATCTTCGTTTAATCCGGTTTACGTTTCCACTGAAATTGTGATCTAACACCAACTAAGCGATTATTTTACTGTTAACTTTTTTGTTTATATGACTTAATATTTGTATAAAAATACTTCATTATTTGAGGCATTTTGTAGAAGTGTTACTTTGAATAATTAATTAAAAAAAAAACAAAAGTTGAAGAAGTAGTCATTTATATTCACATTATTACATTATATATAAATATTAAATACATAATTAAATGTTATACTTACATGTAGTATTTATTTGAAAATAGAACAAAATAAATAATGACGTTTGTAATAGTAAATAAGTTTATGTAATACTAGCTGAGACCCACGGTGTTACCCGCGTTTGTTGTTATAACCGCGGGCAACGCCGCGGGGCAAAGCTAGTCCAAAAAAAGTAGCCTAGGTTACTCCTTATGTCATCAGCTATCTGCTAGTGAAAGTCCCGTCCAAATCGGTCCAGCCGTTCCAGAGATTACTCTTAACAAACAGACAGACAGAGAATAAATATTTTGGCATATGTACCGTGTAAACATACATAATAATATGCATTTAGTAAAAAGCTGTTATTTTAATATTACAAACAGACACTCCAATTTTATTTATTTGTATAGATTAAGTTTTATGCTTTTTCTGATGATAGCGGCCGTCATTTAATAGCTCTTAAAACCCAAGTCCGACCCGACGGTGTCTTTATGAAAATATGTTGATAAAGATTCTTTTAGTGTGATTTAACTTTAAAATATAAGTTTATTATATTTATATGCAAAATCTATTTACCATGTATGTAAAATTTTATTAAAAAAAAAATACAACTCCCGCATTAGGAATATATGTATATCCTGTGTCGCGAGGCAGTTTACAAACATATAGAACAATAATTTGTTGATCCCACAAAGTGGTGTCCCATGTGGGGATCGTGCGCCATCCCGTGCAGTCAAAATGTTTAACACTTTTTTTTTTATATTTATACGTTTCTCTTTAAATTTAATACACTTCGAATTTAATCGTATCAAAATGAAACTGTAAACATGTTATTGTACTTTGGATGTTAATAAGGAATCTTGTTGACTTGATCTAATAATAGGAGAAAGTTAAAGTTTTCAGTGGCTGTCAGTTCTTAAAGCCCCCTTTTTTTTCCTGTGCGGCAATCCCCTCGGATACCATGCATCGGTCGGATGATTACGTCGGACTTTTTCGGACGGAATTCTTAAATCCCCTAAACTTTTGTCTCTATATGGTTCATTTTGAGGAGTCCAAATAATTGGAATTGATGACGGTGGTGTGATGCTGGATATCTTTTTTATCTTTTAATTCTTGTTCTTCAGTTTTTAAAAACTAGAACATTACTAGTTCTAGTAAAAAATTAACGTTTTTTTTTAATTAGATAGGATTAGATTTTCCAGTTGTCTTAGTCGATATAATATGTTCAACAGATATCAATAGTTTCAATCAATTAATTAGGCTATTACAACACAAGCCCACAGGTGGACATAAGTCTCTCACAGTAACATACATAGTTAAGGTACGTTTGTCTTAATCTTAACTTAATTTTGTCTTAAGTTTAAAATTCAATATATTTTTTTGGTAAATTAAATTATTTTAAATATTCCATAAACGGATGAAATTACTTAAAACGTTTACAAGGTTCTTTGTCATTTTAATTGATAAACTAAATTCTAAACGTCAATGTTTTGACAATTGCAAGCTATGACGTCATATCTCATTAGTTGAAATTTATTATACGAGTAAATATTGTGATACTGAAGTTTTAAATTGATTTCTTTAGAACTATGTAGAATGGACTTCAACATGTACTTAAATCATTGGCAATAACATAGTTTGATCTTTGACACTGTAAGTGTAAAGTAAGTTGTTTAGAAGTGATTTAAGTAACCAGTTTTTGTCCGCGGCTCCGCCCCGTGTATGTTGTTTATCGCGGTACCCTATGTACTTTCTCAAGAATCAAACTATCTCCAGAACAAATGTCATCTAACTCGGTTAAGCAGTTATTGATTCCCCATACAAACTTCCATCTCGCTTTTCACCCCCTCAAGGATGATTTCTGGGATAAAAACTATCCTATGTCCTTTCCCGGGACACAAACTATCTCTATTTCAAATTTGAAAGAGATAACAGACAGACAGACATACATACAGACACTTACACACACACACTACATACACACACAGATACACAGAAGTAGGTCGCAATATTATTCCTCTCTAGACCACACAGATACACTTTCTCATTTATAATATTATTATAGTGTGGATATAACTGCTCAGATTCTTTTTTCTTTATTTACTAAAAAGTTTACAGTTTACGCTTAAACCACGTAGGTATTCCTTCACTTCCAGTCGACCCGTCTGCCCCCTTATTCCATAAAAAAATAATGTTGCAGTGCTTTTAATGGATATTACTCGTAGAACGTATATTTTTACTAGAAGTCACTTCACATTTAACGCGTATCTTAGAATGTCTTCGATGCTCTTATGTGAGTAACATAATTAATTACACGAACAGATGCTTGTTAGCAAATTTACTTACCTACGCTTAGATCGATTTCTACTTCATTTATAAAGCCTGAAGTTCAATGCCCTGTGTCAGTATTAGATGTTTATTTTAAGCGGTTGCACGCTTAACTGGTGCTCTCATTTCAGCTCGCTTCCTGCAAATGACATAAGTCTCCAGACTTAAATTGGTTTTATTTTTTTAGAATATATCTATTCAAGTCAATTGTCCCAGTTTTACCTGCGTTTGGTTTTACCTCCATTTTTAGGAGAGGCCTATGTCCAGTAGTGGACTGTTAAGGGCTGTTGATGATGATGGTCCGTAAGGAGTAGACAGTGAACAATTCTCCAATTTTTTATGATTTTCTATTTAATGATTAGTGTAGTATCATTTAGAAGAAAAAAAAAATGTACTTTTTAAGTGGTAACATATAAAATATTAATAAGGAATCGAAAGTTTTAGGAGTAGGTCGCAATATTATTCCTCTCTAGACCACACCAGAGGGCCTAGTGCGAGTTTATTTCCTTCTAATCGATCGTCACGGTGACAGATTTCAGTGCTACGATTGGCCCGCACTGAAATCTCCACCAATCGCAACGCTAAACGCGCTCAGACTTGCACTCAGACCTCAGAGCATAAAACTTGTTAGCTAATCGAAAATTATAAAACCAGTATTGTCCGACAACGACAATACACTATGAAATTCATCTCAAATCCGATACTAGTTTCTGACTGTGAGCTCGGAAAAAAATAAAACTTTCTGATCTTAGAATGTCCTTGAACAACAAAGACGAAACTGTCATTACGATAACTTCTTCGATAAATTCATCTCAAATCGGACACTAGTTTTTGGCTGCAAGCTCGTCAAAAAAGAAAAGTTTCTGATCTAAGAATGTCATTGAACAACAAAGACAAAACTGTCATTACGGTAACTTCTTCGATAAAACAGACCATATTTAGTATAAATCGGTTTAGAAAGCAATGAATGACGTCACGCTACTATAACGAGGGGCTTGTAGAATACGTCTGTCGTCTACGAAAGCAAAATATTTAGGAGCAGGGCTTGTGACGTAAAGAAATGACAAAAAGTATGTGTCATTCAAATAATCTTTATTACGTTTGCTTCGTCGTCAACTGCTCTCGATAATTTCTTGGAATTCGCACGCAGAAGTTTTCGTATAGTTTAGTATTTTCTATTATCCTAGAAATTATTCTAGAGAACTTTCATTTGGCATTTTTAGAAAAACTGATTCTTCAGACGTAAGAAATTATCAGATTCGGAGAATGAAGTAAAATATTAAAGCTCATTAATCTTTCATAAGATGACGCCACGCTTGATGATGCAGAGTTTATTTAGGCTATCTGTAAGATTTTTGCCAAAATGAAGGTCGATGTCCCTGACTATATGTCTTCTGAATTTAACTAAGACTACTTGTAGAGATGTATTACGGAAACAGAGTTCTTAATGGGTGGTAATGCCGCTCGAATCGCCATACTGAATAAACGTCTCAAATCTGCAGAATCATCAACCACCTTTACTAGTCGACGGGTTTGGCCTACTATATCACGCTGGCCAGATGGGTTGGTATAGGGTTTGTTTTAAGTTTTCCTTCTATTTGCAGTGCTGCTGTCCTGCATAGTTTGTTCCCTTAGTCGGCTTTTACAACACCTACGGGATGAATAGGGGTGGTGATATTCCGTATTCTTAATCCGTCACCACACGGAAAATATGTACATTCTAAAGAAACATTCTAAACGGTTATAACGCCATTAAAACAAAGTAACCAGACTGATAACCATACTTATATATTCCTAAATGCATATTTTATAAACAAATTTTAGCCGAACACAGAACAAATTCTCATGATCATCACACAATTATTAGTACTGGGTTGGAATCGAACTAATAACTTCTGGTTTTGGAGTCAATGTCACTAACTACTATACAAACAGGCCAAAAAAATTAAGGCCGCGGTTAAATATAATTGGTGGTAAACTTATGGAAAGGGTCATAAAAAAATAGGATGCAAGATTAGTTAATAACCAGAATGACAATGCAATGTCATGAATTTTAAAAAGTAACTCGTGAGTGACTAACAGTTACTTTTTAAAATTATTGATTAGAAGGAATAGAAGAAGAAGAGATAAGGTATTCTGCTATCTGTAGTCAATATTCTATCTATTCTATAATATTCCTAATATGTATATATAATATATATCCCTAATATTTTGATCCCAATTTTGGAATCCATGAGAATTAATATGAAGTTATTATTATTATTATTTTCAATTGTTCTTCTTCTGCGATATGTAGGACGATTAGTAAAAGAAGGAAAATGAATGAAATGGACTTATAAATCAAAACTATTTTAACTGATTCATTCACAATACAATCTTTCTTCAAATATAAACAAGATTACACACAAAACTACAGGTAAAAGAAAACTTCAAAAGAAGTTATGTAATTGTCTGTTTGTAGGCGTTGACTTTCATCCAATTAATTTTGGTACACGTGCTATGTTGAAAATAGATAATCCGGTTTTACAATAACCAGCAGGCAGAGAATAAAACGTGACTATGACGTTGTTCTGAGAGTACAATTAGCTGTTTACAATGTAAAACAACGAGCTATTATACAGTGACTTTCAAACTTTTCTTTTTCTTAATACCTACTCTACTCGAACGTGGGAGACCCATACTTTGGTACATAGTCGGCTCGAGCAAAGTGATACCGAATTAGTGAGGTAACCCCCCCCCCCCCTACACACCCTTCCCAATAACCCCCCCCCTCCCTAATGTTTGACAGGATTAGGTGATTGGGCTTTCAAAGGGCGCCACCGCCCTTGTGTTGAAAGTCTGCATGAGTGGTGGTAGCCAATTTCTATCAGATGGTTCGTATGCTCGCTCAAGTCGAACATTTGTGTGCATGAACATTTAATGTTTGATTTGGTCTGGGCGTTTCTATGTATAATATGTACGTATTAACAAAAAAAATGATATATGTATTTATATCAGTTATCTAGTACCCATAGTACAAGCTCCGCGCAGTTTGGGACTAGATGGCGTTGTGTGAATGTGGTAGAATATTATTTATTTATATATTTCTGCCGTTCGTTATTTCTAGAGATCAAATAAGAAAATAATAGTTGGTCAATCCGAGGTCAATATTTTAAAGTATTTTTCTATTTAGTTTGTGAATTTTATACTGTTACAATGAGCATGTAGTCATTGAAATTAAAAAAAAAATATTACAAAATTAATCAGTTCCTACAAATCGTCGTCATTACATAAAAGGTAATCTAAATTATAATCTATCTAATCCCAAGCCTTTAGATTGAAATAATATTTAAATCGTAATATTATTGTTATTTACAATCAATTCATAATTAAGTATCAAGGTTGTCTTACTTGTAATTTTATCTTGTGGGTCATTTAATCGATATCGTCATAGATTTACTAATTTTTGCTTATAATCTTTCTTATCATTGAATTAATTGAATTCGAAGTTTTAGTCATTTTAATAAAAAAATGCATAATTAAAAAACTAAGAGGTGAAAAACATTTAGCAAATATTCTATCAAAATTAAAACTGAATGAATCTGAAATCTGAACAAACTACGATATCTCAATGGTATGAAAATGAACGATTGTTTTTTTTTATGTGATGCCAACTTCATAAAATTAAATAACATAAGGGTAACGCATAATAAGTGCTATGACGTGTAGTCATATACTACAGCCCGTGTTAACTCAAAAGGTAGTTTTCCTACTCTCTAAATGTTTACAATGGGTGGAAAAATTACCTAATAAAAGTACATAATTTAAATAATATAATAAATTTACAATATTATAATAATACTATATCCATGAATACATATAATTCAAGTCAAATCATATAACCCGCATCGTTCCCAGTGCGAATGTGCCCATGATACTGGCAGCGTTGCCTCAGTCATGGACACCTTTGCACCGGGAACGAGCCGGAGTGGGAGTCACACTGCCTTTAACCCTGACTCGGCGACCAATCTACACAATTAAACTTTTCGCTTTCAACTTATAAGTTATAAACATTATTAGATATAACTAATTGTGTCATAATTCAACTCAGATGAAATAAAGGCATTTTTATTTCGCCTAAAAGTAGACTTAAACCAAATTCGCTTCGAAGTTATTTGTAGTATATCTGTGGAATTTCAGTATTGTAACAGGCGGTAGAGTCTTGAGGTGGTTTAATGCAATAAATAGTCTATTTCTGATAAAGTATATATATATATATTAGACACGTATTAAAGCCACACACGAGAGTTACAAAAAGATACAAGAGTAGATTAGAAGGAGAAACGAACTGAAGAATTATAATGGCACTAGGTACAGTATTTAAGCAACGTAAACACGAGATAACACACACGATATAAGGGATGCTATCGGTAAGGGTGCGACGGACATGCAATAAGCGTCGAAGTGTTTATGCGACTGGCGCGCGGCGCGGGCGCTAGCCCTCGGCCGCTCGCCGTAACAAACCGGTTTTGCATTCCTCATATCTTACAATATTAAATACATATTCATAATAGAAATAGTTTTGTCTGTCTGTCTGTAAATATTATATCTACTAATTTAGTATATTTAGTATATTATATAACTACTTACAAATAAAAGTTTCTAATTATTTAACACTACATTAAATATAAATATATATAAATGTAGCTATGCTACACCACCCTCCCCCAGAGACCGTCCTACGGGCGATAAAAATCGGGGAATTTGACCTGACGACCGGAACGAGTCTTTCTGACAAGGCTGTCATTGGTATCAGGTAAGTCAGAATTTGGACTTTTATTACAAGTGTGAGTGGGGTGTGTGTCGGCTGTGGGAGTGTGACATTTTGAATGAGACGTATGGTGATGTGTTGAATTTGTAGGTGTAGTGTCTGGATCACGCAGTATGTAAGCAGGTTTCAGCCTGTCGATAGATACCGTGACAAACTTACCATTGACAACTATTTTGAATATTTTATCACCACGCTGAATAACTTCGTAGGGTCCTGTGTAAGCTGGTTTAAGGGATCCGGCAACAGTGTCATCACGCAGGAAGACATGGGAAGATGTCGCTAGATCTTTAAAAATGAATGGTGAACGTTGAACACCGTGACGTGTCGCTGGACAAGGTTTCAAGTGACGTGCGAACTGCCGCATACGCGATATATAGTCTGTCACATCAGGGTCTTCGAGGTCTTCTGGACTAAGGAACTCACCAGGGAGACGGAGTGGTTCTCCATAAACTAATTCAGCTGGTGATGTCTTTAAGTCCTCCTTGTATGTGCTACGTATACCTAATAATACGAGTGGAAGAGACTCGACCCAGTTACTATCACTGTGGCAGGTTATTGCCGCCTTTACCTGGCGGTGTACACGTTCCAGGATTCCGTTGCATTTAGGATTGTAAGCTGTGGTCCTCTTGTGTTCGAATCCGATGATACGAGATAAATGACTGAACAAATTTGATTCGAACTGCCTCCCACGATCTGTGACGATTGTGGTTGGGCACCCGTAACGAGCAATCCAACCGCTGAGCAATGCCTTAGCAACGGTTTCGGTCGTAATATCCGGTAATGGTATTGCTTCAGTCCAACGCGTAAAACGATCGATCGCTGTGAGACAGTACCGGTATCCTTGCGATAATGGCAGTGGACCAATGAGATCGATGTGTATGTCTCTAAATCGTGCTCGGGGTAGCCTGTATGTGCCCAACGGTGAAGATGCATGTCTATGTATCTTTGACCGTTGACATGCTATACAAGTACGCGCCCATTCCCTACAGTCTCTTTTAATGCCAGGCCAAATATAGCGATCTGTCATTAAACGAATAGTGGCATTCGCACCAGGGTGGCTTAAAGAGTGAAGGCTGTTAAAAGCTTGTCTGCGTAAAGCTTTTGTCACGAAAGGTCTGGGTGAAGTCTGACTCACGTCACAAAATAGCGAAGTGTCGGTACCAGGCAGTTTCACTTTTTCGAGGCGCAGTGAGGTGTTGCCACTTAAGAACTGCTGTAACTCGGAATCAGTGGTCTGCGCTGTAGCTAACTCCTGAAAGTCTATTGGTAAGCTAACCTCCTCAATACGCGATAAGGTGTCAGCTACCACGTTGTCCTTTCCGGAAATGTGCCTGATATCAGTGCAGAACTGTGAAATAAAGTCTAGGTGACGGAATTGCCTAGGTGAGCACTTCTCTTTCCTAGAATGGAACGCGAATGTTAGAGGTTTGTGATCGGTATATATCACAAAGTCTCGAGCCTCGATCATATGACGGAAATGTTTAACCGCCTCATATATGGCTAAGAGTTCTCGGTCATAAGGGGAGTACTTGACTTGTGATGGGGATAATTTGCGAGAATAAAAAGCTAATGGCTGCCAAGTGGCCTCCTTAAGTTGCTGCAGCACTGCTCCAATGGCAGTATCTGACGCATCAGTTACTAGAGCAAGCTTCGTGTTGCAATCTGGGTGGGCAAGCATGGTAGCCTTGCACAGACTCAGTTTGCAAGATTCGAAGGCGTCAAGTTCTGTGGGTGAAAATGTTACAGGGTGTGAACCCTTCACAGAACCGGTCAGGAGCGCATTCAACGGTGCTTGGAGACTCGCTGCGTCGGGAATGAACCTCCTATAAAAATTTATCACACCTAAAAATCTGCGTAATTCTTTAACTGTTTTAGGTACTGGGAATTTGCTAATGGCATCCACCCTTTCAGGTAAAGGTTTGGTGCCACTTGCGGATATACGGTATCCCAGGAAAGTTATCTCAGATGCACCGAATACGCACTTTGCTGAGTTTATCACCATGCCGTACTCTTGTAGCCTGGTGAAAACCTGGTTCAAGTGCTGTTCATGAGATTTCTGGTCTACTGAATGGACCAGTATGTCGTCCAAATAGGGATACGCGAAATCGAGCCCGCGGAGCATTTCATCCACGAACCGTTGAAACGTTTGCCCAGCGTTTCGAAGTCCAAATGTCATGCAAGGGAATTCGAATAGGCCAAACGGGGTCGTGATTGCGGTCTTCTCAATATCGTCTGGATGGACACCAATCTGATTATATGCCTTGACGAGGTCGAGCTTGGAGAATACAGTACATCCTGTAAGGTTGTGTGCGAAATCCTGTATATGGCGAATGGGGTACCTGTCAGGGATTGTCCGGGCGTTCAGCATTCGGTAGTCACCGCAGGGCCGCCAACTGTTGTCCTTCTTCGGTGCAAGGTGGAGGGGAGAGGCCCAAGGCGACTCCGAAGGCCGACACGTACCAACCTGCAACATAGCTTCGAATTCCGCTTTCGCAATTTTTAGTCTATCCGGCGCTAACCTGCGGGGTGCACACGATACCGGTGGTCCAGGTGTAGTGCGTATGTGGTGTAGTACTTTGTGTTTAGGTGTGCGGTGTATACCTGATGGTCGAGTGATGTCGGGGTACTTTGCTAGTATAGCATGGTAAACCGAAATATCACCCGATGTTACCTTAACCGATGAAACGTCGTCAGAAAAACCCGCGACCGAAGCCGCGGTAGCGAGCATAGTTTTACCGTCTATTAAACGCTGGTTACGCACATCCACAATTAAATTATAAAACGATAAAAAATCGACACCTATTATCGCTCGTGTTACGTCGGCTATAATGAATCGCCAGGCGAAGTCACGTCGTAAATTTATATTTAATATTAAATGTGCATACCCATACGTGTTTATAACAGAGCCGTTAGCTGCGAACAATTCATAATTAGTTTTAACACAATTTCTTTTAATAAAACTACGAGGAAACACACATAGGTCACTGCCGGTATCTACCAAAAATTGTATTTTAGTTTTATAGTCTGTAATAAACAAGCGACCGGAGTTCGGGCAGGCGTCGGCCGCCATCACGGACTGCCCTAAGCTTTTCCCGTATAATCACAAGGCTTAATACACTTAGACGCTTTCTCACTAAATTTCCAGTGATACCAGCAAACTGGAAATTTCCTGTAGTTGGATTGGGAACGATTAGTACGCGAATGTCCACGCTCACGATTGCCTGACGGAGACTTTCTTGTTCTAGAGCGTGACATCCTTTCCAGCTTGGTTGACAACTGATGTACCTGGCGCGTGAGTTCTGCAACTTGGTTACAGAGGTCACCCTGGCTGTGTGATGTAGAAGCTGCTGCTATATGTAGGCTCGGTGTCGCAATGTCGTGGATGCGGTCTGCTAATTCGGCCACGTCCTCTAGAGTAGCTTTGGACTGCGAGGCTACAATTGCTTGTATATTGTTAGGTAGTCTACTAGCCCACATGGTACGGAGAAATTCCGGGGGTACATCGGGCCCTGCAAGGTGTTGAATGTGGCGCAAAAATTGAGAGGGTTTGCGGTCACCCAACTCTTCCTTGGTGACTAATTGAAGCATCTTCTTCTCTTTAGATACCGACAGCCTACGTATTAATTCAGTCTTGAGCCTTTCATATTTATCAGGACCTGGGGGGGTAGCTATAATGTCCTCCACTTCCGATGCGTAAATAGGGTCCAGCTGTCCGATGGCATAGTGAAATTTCGTAGCATCGTTTGTAATGCCGGCTAGAACAAATTGACTTTCAAGCTGGTAAAACCACAGAGCCGGTTTTTCTGCATAAAAGGGGGGTACTCGTATGCCCACCCTTTGGACATCATGCGCGATGCTCGGCAACACGTTACCGCTTTGCTGCTTTGGTTCGGTCATTATAGTGTTCTTCGGGGTCACCAGTGAGGTGGTTTAATGCAATAAATAGTCTATTTCTGATAAAGTATATATATATATATTAGACACGTATTAAAGCCACACACGAGAGTTACAAAAAGATACAAGAGTAGATTAGAAGGAGAAACGAACTGAAGAATTATAATGGCACTAGGTACAGTATTTAAGCAACGTAAACACGAGATAACACACACGATATAAGGGATGCTATCGGTAAGGGTGCGACGGACATGCAATAAGCGTCGAAGTGTTTATGCGACTGGCGCGCGGCGCGGGCGCTAGCCCTCGGCCGCTCGCCGTAACAAACCGGTTTTGCATTCCTCATATCTTACAATATTAAATACATATTCATAATAGAAATAGTTTTGTCTGTCTGTCTGTAAATATTATATCTACTAATTTAGTATATTTAGTATATTATATAACTACTTACAAATAAAAGTTTCTAATTATTTAACACTACATTAAATATAAATATATATAAATGTAGCTATGCTACAGTCTAAATAAAATATATTTAGATAGTGCTGTCGTAGTTGAAAATGAATTTTGAATGTCTTACGAATGTCGTAGTATCTTCTTTATCTTAATTGGCATGTAATGATTTGTTTTGTCAAAAATATCTTTGTTATTTCTTTATGTTCTTGAGTTAATTTTTATTAATAAGAGTTAATTTTATTCTTCGCTTTTTTGTGTTCTAATTGGGGTTATTTTCCAAAGTAATAATGGTTAAATATTTGCTAGAAAGAAATTCTTTTATTTTTACATAAACATGACGCACACAAAAACATGTAAAAAAAATGTACACGAGAATACTTGCCTACGGTGCCACAACACAGAAAACTAAATTATTGTTTAAAAATGAAAGGATTCAAAAATCTGTGGTGATCCTTAAACACTCTGTGTAGTTTATTAGTTTGTGGGCACAACTCTTTAAAATTGTTATCTGTATCATCACATCGACAGCCTTTAATAGTCCACTGCTGGACATAAGCCTCCCCTTAGGAAGGAGGTTTTGGCCTACTATACCACGCTGACCAGACGTATTGGTATAGGATTTGTGACAAGTTTTCCTTCTACTGTTGTTCTGCGTAGTTTTCTCCCTTGTTTTGTTATCTGTATACACTGTACATAGTGAAGTACATAGACCATTTATTAAAATTATAGTAAACTAGCTTTGTATACCCGCGTGTATGTGGGTTATTGCGGTTAAAGTCTAGGTCTTTCTATGTGCCGCGGGGAAAAGCTAGACTTGTATAATTTATTAAGAATCATTTACAGCACAATTTAAATAAATGTAATAAAGCTAATATGTTATTCCGAAAAATGAATCTACTGTGAATGATTTCAATAATTAATTTATTATACATGAGTCTGGTCTGTTATCTTTAATTCTACTGACACAGTTGATAGTCTGTCCATTATCAACTGTAAAACCAGATTTTATTATCTGTGTGCCTTTATGAACGCTATATTTGTACTTTGATTTAGTTTAATTGTACTTTGATCGGTTAGAGGACAAACGAGCAGACAAATCATCTGATGGTAAGTGGTTACGGTGCTGTCCTGTGAGTGCCGTCTTCTCAACAAGGATCAGGGATAGGAGGAGGAGGTGAGGGGCAGGGTTGTCCTCCGATAACCTCAGATACTTATTAAAAATCAACGAAAGAATTTCTTAACATCACTTTTGTGTGTGAGGTCAAGGTCGAACAAAGAGCCCGTTTGACGGCGCTTGTTTGCACTGTACTGTGTAATTCTGACTTTTTTTTGTTATTTTTTTTATGACGAGATGGAAAATCCCTTCGGATTTCCAGCTCCTTGAGACGCCGGAGCCAGAAGTATGAAGTGTTTGTACTAAAAACCACCCGACCGTTGGTCAGTGACCCGGTAACCCATCTCCTCGCTTGTCACTTATACCATAAACAAGTATTTTCACATCACATCACATCAACAGCCTATACTAGTCCATTGCTGGACAAAGGCCTCTCCTTAGAAAGGAGGTTTTGGCCTACTATACCACGCTGGCCAGACGGGTTGATATAGGGTTTGTTTCAAGTTTTCCTTCTTTTTGCAGCGCTGTTGTCCTATGCAGTTTGTTCCCTTAGTCGGCTCTTACGACACCCACGGGATGAATAGGGGTGGTGACATTCCGTATTCTTAATCCGTCACCACACGAATATATATTTTAATTGATGTTAATTGAAGTTTAATATGAAAACCATAAATTCTGATATCATGCCTGTTTATTTGTTCTTAAATCTTTTTTTATGTCCTTGTTTTATTACTGTTAAGTGTCGTTATCGGTTACCAAAGTACATACTACAATTTTATGAACCTTTATCGTACGAATCTACGTTGATAACTATATCAGGCTATTGTGTTTATGTGTTGACCACGATACGAACACAATGCATTTATTATAAATGTAAACAAGTAATTGTTAGGGAACTAGAGTAAAAGTCTTCAAAAAAAATAATACTGACAAACAACAAAAACAAATATTGACTCGTATGGCGTAGTGGTTTAAGCGGTCACCTCGCCGCTTCTTACTGCGCTGAGTGTTGTGGTTGTACCCACATGGGACAACACTGTGTGATCCACAAATTGTTGTTATGAGTCTGGGTGTCCTTTGTGTCCGTTTCCTGTATGTTTGTAAAGTCCCCCGCGACACAGAATTTATTCCTAGTGCGGTATGAAAAAAAAATTGTAATGTAAGGGATTCTAACCTTTGATAATATACACCGCTAAAACTTTTTTATTTCATAAACTATAATTAACCGTTAACAAGTATCAGTGACCATCCTAATATTCGTGTAGTGACGGATTAAAAATACGGAATGTCACCACCTCTATTCATCCCGTGGGTGTCGTAAGAGCCGACTAAGGGAACAAACTACACAGGACAACAGCACTGTAAAAAGAAGTAAAACTCAAAACAAACCCTGTACCAACCCGTCTGGCCAGCGTGGTATAGTAGGCCAAAACCTCCTTTATAAGGAGAGGCCTACGTCCAGCAGTGGACTAGTAAAGGCTGTTGATGAAGATGAAGATGATGACCATCCTAAGACGTTGTACTTTTTCTTCAAATTTGAAATCCAAATAAAAATAATATTTTTTAAATGTTCTTAAATATGACGGAGTTTTGAAGTCACAAACATTCTCCTGTTTTTTAAGTAGGTTAGCTTTGTTACCGTTACACGGCTGCACCCAACGCTAGGATCAAATACTTGTTTCTAACAGAAATGAGATTGGAGATTCTGCTTAAAGCGAGGCGTATAAAACAAAGCTCTCATCTCGTGTGGCTCCGTCCTCATGTAGCGTAGCTAAAATAGAACATGTCCAACTATTTCGAGTAGAACCGAACTACTTTCATGAGTTTGTTCATGCATGCAGTCTACTATTATATGCTAGGTGCATTTTTTCCGTTCGATCATAGCACAAAATCGTTTTTGTGTTACACTGACACCGATACAACGAAAAAAAAGGTTAAATTTATTTATTTAATGAAACGTGAATTAGTTAGTATGCATAAAATATTATAATAAATTAATATGTACGAGTATTTATAGGTATGTATCTTCTACCATTCTTCTTCATATGTACATTATATTTAAAAAAAACACGGCTTACGTTTTGTAAATTCAACCTTTGGCTGTTGGTTGCCTTATAAGTAAAAACCATATAATACATCTAAATAAAATGCGGTGACTACGACGCGGAACAATCTTATTTGCCAATGCCTTTTAAAAAATGTATTAAAGTGACAGTAAGTGCAATCAACCTTGGTTTTAAAATAGTCGCCCCGAATTCGTGCTATATACATTTAGTGTTTGCTGTATAAAACTCTCTACAAAAACATGCTATGTGACACGCCGAAAGTTTTATGAAAATTCACGGCATCTAAGTCTTCGTATCGTGGAATTTGGCTATAAATATTTTTGTGAGACGTTCCATCATACACTGAATACTAGGAAAACATTCCCGGAAACGAAGATTGAGGATAATACTGATGATACTTTTAATGATGGGTAAGAAAGAATTGTCCGTGTGGTGACATTGGTAAGTAGTAATTGTAATCCAATGACGGATTAAGAATACGGAATGTCATCATCCCGTGGGTGTCGTAAGAAGCGACTAAGGGAACAAACTACGCAGGACAACAGCACTGTAAAGAGAAGGAAAACTTGAAACAAACCCTATATCAACCCGTCTGGCCAGCGTGGTATAGTAGGCCAAACCCTCTTTTCTAAGGAGAGGCCTATGTCCAGCAGTGGACTAGTAATGGCTGTTGATGAAGAAAGAATTGATCTAGATGAAAAAGAAATCATTTTTTAACAACGTTTCGTTAGCCTAATTCTCGCTGTATACTTACATTGGTAGTCTGTGATTGAAATGTCGAACACATACTTTTACTGACACCGACTCGTAGGTCGATTCATAATTTAAAATATCTATAAATTACACCATTATGCAAATTCTTCATTATACTTTTAAATTCAGAAATTGAATTAAGTCTGTGATAGTGATTAAGATTTTAGTGACTCATGTACGTATATGTGTAGGATCTTGAATTACCTATTTTTTAGTCTAGATATATGTATGTAAATACTCAAGATGTTATATACAATTATATACGTGTGGTGACGGATTATGAATACATAGTGTCACTACCCCTATTATATATAAAGTACACTCAGGGTGCGTTAAAAGCTGTCTATAATATTTACACAGGTGATGAATCTTGGATATATGCGTATGATCCTGAAACTAAACAAGAATCAACGGTTTACACCAGCCGATTAAGGGAGCAAACTACGCAGTACATACCCATACCCTAAACCAACCGTCGGGCCAGCGGGGTATGGTAGGCCAAATCTTCGATTCTAAGGAGACGTCATGTCCAGCAGCTGTGGACTAATTAAAACGATGATGTATATTTTTGTATAGTTTTATGATAACATCGAGTTAAAGTTAAAGATTTTAGATTACTTTTGTACTATACTACATATATTTTGAAACAGAGTATATACTCTGTCTTATAATCGAATGTTGACGTTTATGAGTATATTTACAACTGCTGCAATAGCACTTAACCTATAAATAAACAGCCAGTCGGCATTTGCTCAATCAAATTTCATAAAATATAAATATTGTAACAAAATTCTTTAGACGGCCTTGACCAGCCTGTGCTCAGTACCGGTTCGTTGTAAACAAAACTGGTTTGGTACATCACAAACCGCATATAATTTTGAAAACGATAATGCTCGTGAAATGTCTTCAAGTGTGCAATTTTTTACCTAACTAAGATAAAATTAGTCTTTTATTAATAGCGATACTAATTCTATACTCAGTTGTTTATTGCTTCCTATAAAAAGGTGCCCGGCTAGAAAAATACCTTTAGTTTATAGGCATTTTACGAATATACAAAGCAGGTGAAATAAAAAGTTCACTCATCTCACACACGGTCGTCTGATCCCAAACCAAGTAAACCCTGTATCTACTGTGTAATCAGACAGCTGATAAACATACAAATATAATTTGTTTTGATAAATTTATTTTTTATTATTTTTATTTTTAAAAAGACAACTCCCGCATTAGGAAGATATCCTGTGTCGCGGGGGACTTTACAAACATACATGAAACGGACACAAAGAACACCCAGACTCAGAACAACAATTTGTGGATCACACAGAGTGTCGTCCCATGAACCCACAACACTCGGCGTAGAAGGAAGCGGCGTGGCGACCGCTTAAACCACTACGCCATCCGTGCAGTCGATAATTACATTCAGATAATGAATGAATGAAGTGCTCATCCCACAATACCAACAGGCCAGTCAATTTAATTTGCCTCTGAGTACCCCTTTTGGAGATAAAGACGCGAGATTACACTAGACATCATGCTAGACAGGTCATATATATATCTATATATATCTCTAGCGCTCAGAAGCGGATAAATCGTGATCAAATTCTAAGAAGGTCAAAGTAGTGCAGTTCACTAACTGGTGTCGTCCAATAATAAATAATTATACGTCACCTTGAGGCGTGATTTGAATAATTATATCTTACGTATTGAGTAGCATTTAAATTGTGACGTGCTTGAAGAGGAAATTGAAAAACATGACTTATGTTTTTTTTTCCTCTGGCAGGTCCGAGGTCCACTGCTAACTTGTCTAAACATAGTCGCAAGTTCCTATGATTACAGACGCTAAGAGCATTATTCGTTTTAAAGGAAAGAATAGTTTCGTTAAAGTTAATCTCTTCTACGGATAAAGAAGTAATCCTATGTACCAGCCGGCTTTCTGGGATATCTGTTGAAAATAGTAGGAACTTAAATTAGATATTATTCTGAGGCTAAGCTAAGATATTGTTAAAGAATATTGATGTATAAAAGATTAATTTATCGGATTAAGGAAAACAAAATGTATTGTGATAATTCACTCAATACATTCAGTAGACAAAGATAAATATGTAAGCGGATATTACAAAGAATTTACGAACATATTATTAATGAATGAATTATAGTGTAAATCTAAAGTAAAGTCAGTGACGCTTAGAATTTGTGTGATAAAGGGAATTAGAATTAACAGAGCGAATTATAACTACGGAAGAATTGCACAGTCATTTTAGTAAAATTATATTTTTTTGTTTTTGAATTATAAATCTCTTAGCAAAAATAAGAAAACTTCTTAGGAAAGGAAACAGTCTGCTAACGAAATCTTAACAATGATGAAATGAAATGAAACTATCTTTATTGAGTGGGCTTGACTTGTGCACCAATAAGATTCAAAATAATAATAATAAAAACAAGACAACAATAGAACAGAGATGAGATGACCCTGATATCCCAAGTAAAAGTGCCAAAAAATTGACATATGTATTTATATGTTACTAGCTGTACCATCGCTGTGGCACATTGGGGTTGAATTGATGACAAATTAGGACCAAAAAAACAAATAGAAAAAATATTTTTTAAGCGTGTTGTATATCGTGTGAAAGTTTGCGCTCAATCGGTGCAGAAGTTGAGTTTTTAAAGCGTTCACTTCAAAAACTTTTAAACCAACTTAACTTTTATATATTGACCTGTTGGTCTAGTGGTTAATGACCCTGATTACTAAGCCTTAGGTCGTGGGTTCGATTCCCACCCAGAACAAATATTGTGTGATGAGTACGGTCATTTGTGCTGTCTGGGTGTAATTTAGATATTTAGCTATAATATGTATGTATTTAAAATATATAAGTATGTTTATCAGCAGCCTGGTTACCATAGTACAGGCTCTGCCTAGTTTGGGATCAGATGGGCTTGTGTGAGATGTGAGAAATTATTATTGTATATAGATTGCAAGGCCCAACATAGACTTGTCTGCCGTCACCAGCGCAGACTACAGTGAATGACTGTAGTTAAAGATAAGCCTAATATAAACAAGCGACATTGTTTTTAGAATGTAATAAGTTTTCTATTCATTCTATGGTATCATGTCGCTACACATGTATAAACCGTGGTACTGTAAAATAATTGACTGCACGGATGGCGTAGTGGTTTAAGTTCAAACCCCACATGGCACGACACTTTGTGTGATCCACAAATTGTTGTACTGAGTCTAATGCGGGCGTTGTCTTTAAAAAAAAAATAATTGTACTAGCTCTGTTTATCCCTTGCTCAGCTTATGAAATAACCCAAAGCACCTTAATTACTGTTAGGTATAAGTAAGGTACGGGGGGGGGGGGGTCGTCTACTCGTCTGTAGATGACCCGAGGTATGTCAGGGCACCAGGGACTTCCTTTCTAGGGTATACCTGGTTCCCCGGCTATTAGTACCCGGCGACGGCGTGCGGTTTTAGTCGGTTCGAGTCCGACATGCCACCGACAGGTGGTATCCGAGGGGATTTCCGCACGGAAAAAAAAAAAAAAGGTATAAGTAAGGTATGAAAACTAGTTCAACACTTGAGCCCACGCAGTAAAAATGAGTACCTGACACCTTAGTGGTCACTTAATTATCTCTTGATATCACGGGGTCCTTTATACTTTTTGTCCTACGTGAACAACATGAGTAATGTTATTGTAAATTGCACCTGCTATCGATTTGCAGACGACACCTGTGTTTTCATATCAGACATACACCCCTAACAAAGTCCAAGAACGATTATAGAAGGATTTTGATAATCTGACTTGACTCCGGCAAAATTAAACTCCTTGTCATAAAATCCAAGTACCTCCATCGTACCCTTTTTTTTTCTGTGCGGAATTCCGCTCGGATACCACTTACCGGATGCAATGTCGGACTCGAACCGACTAAAACCGCACCAGGGAACCAGGTGTACCCTAGAAAGGAAATCCCTTTTGCCCCGACGTACCTCTGGCCATCTACGGCGGGTAGACGACCCACCCTGTGTGAGAACCCCCATGTTCCCTCTGTGCTCTCGGAAAGGCGCGCGCGCTTCGTAACGCGCTCGCCGCCACCTCGGCCTGCTTCTGCTCGGGTGACAGATGGCCTCACCTGTCACCCCCAGGCCTGCGCTTATGGAGGACGGAGGTCGTTCTGCGACCTCCGGCGCCTGAGTCGTCTGCGGTACCTGGCCCGTTCCCGAGCCAGCCATACCTCCATCGTACCCTAATATATAGAACATTAAGAAACAGACTATGATCATGATAGAAGATATATAGGCTATCATAGTCTATTCTTTCTGTAATAATAGTTGTTACACAACACCTATAAATACTGTTGTATTTAGGCGTACATATACAGATAACACACTTAGTTGCAAAATTCACATAGAACATTTCTGTAACAACTGTAGCGAGTTCCACGTAGTGAAGAGAGTACCATGTACTGTAGCGAGTACCACGTAGTAAAGCGAATACTGCGCTCTGTAGCGAATATCACGTAGCAAAACGAGTACTCCGTACTGCAGCGAGTATCACGTAGGCAGCGAGTAGCATGTAACTTAGCAAATTAATACTACGTAGCGTAGGCACCACATCCCAATAGGGTAGGAGATAGGGTTAAAAATAATGTACAAGTGACAAATAAACAATACAAGTAACAAAGTTAAATTTCGACAAAGAAATCTTGCAGAAGTTTTTTTGCGGTCGCTACCCCGCTTACTACTACGCTGAGTGCTGTGGGTCCGATCCCCACATGGGACGACACTTTGTATGATCCACAAATTGTTGTTCTGAGTCTAGGTGTTCTTTGTGTCCGTTTCATGTATGTTTGTAAAGTCCCCCGCGTTATCTTTAAAAAAAAAAAACTCAACATTTTAGTGCATGCTGTGGCGTCCTATAATTGAAGGAGTGCACTATAGCCAAAACCTTATTGTTTGTAAAAAGTGATTTTATTGTGTACACCTTTAGCTGGTGGTCCTCAATGATAAGTAAATAAACTCTACAGGGAAAATAAATCAGACCATGTTATTCATTCTGACTTATTTGCCAGATATCACAGAAACGTATTGTTGTATTACAAATAGCTAAAGACATTCTATTTATAAGTACAAAGCCAGCGAAACCACAAATAATTCATGCACGTAACATTGTCATACTCGGTTTGACGTCACGAGAAAGTCGATATGTCCTCAATGACAAACGTGACGGTCAATGCATCACTTACGGTACATCTACGTCTTCTTTTGTTTTTATTTCGTGCTGAAACCTTTGATTGAGTTAAAATCTTCTGTTACATTTAAACGTTATTTTTTGGGAGAACGGAGAGTATAATTTCTGTAAAATAATCTCTAAAATTTAAAAGGGTCGTTTTAACCCATCCAAATGTTGCTTATAGCGATTAATGCATTATGCATGCTAAGACTTTAATGGCTACTCATTTGATTTTTTTTACAATAAAGCTTATTTTATTTAACAAACCACAAACTTTTATAACTACAGACAATATATATTATTTTTTTGTAATTCAAACCCTAAGCGAAATTAATGGTTCATTTCGCTTAGGGTTTCAATCTTGTCATTTTTTATTTTAAAAACAACTTATGACTAAAGCGTGCTTATAAACTTAACAGGAAATACTTACATAATTTCCCATGCACCACATTAAACACAGTAAACAGTTTAAAAAAAAAAAACGGGTAAGAGAAACAGATTTCTCTTTCTTATGGTATACCTTATCTTTTTAAGGGATACCATACCCAACAAGATCTGAGACTGCAGCGTAGCCGTATGCTTTTCCCCTAAATTAAAAATAACAAAACAAATACATCAATATTACTCAGATTATATGACACAGACACATTCCTCCACACACTCCACACGTTTGCTGCCTGTTATAATCAATCTTCATCACTTCGAACCCTTTCTCTCACCCACTAGGCCAGAAAAGATCTCAAGTTCCCCACTCGTCTAGTTGTGTAATCTTTTTTGGAGTTTGTTCCGTTCATTTTGACCTTGACCTCACTGTAGCTTATATTGTCTGTCCCGAACATATTAGGTAGCAACGTAGTAATATTATATTAGGTAGCAACGACTTTCCGAGATACTCTTGAGATAAATTTCAGGAATGATGATTGCATCATTAAAAGACTCCCGACACGAAAACAAAACTTTAAAAACCAACAACTGCTCATTGAGACTGTTCTAAAAAGCACAAAACATTATGCTGTAATTTTGTAAGAGGTTGGCTATCCCGCAGACTACTTGATGCAGCACCGATTTCGAGGCTACCATATCGTGGAAATACCATCCAAAGTAACAGTATACCAAATTTCAGATCAATTGGACCTGTGGATTTTTTTATTTTAGTGAGATCTCTTCATCACCTGGAAAGTTAGCTGATGATCTTCAAAATGTATAGTTAAGAATCATCTGGGTCGTATCGGCTTTCGAATAAAAATTCAAATCGAAATTGGTCTATCCATTCGGGAGCTATGATGCCACAGACAGACAGATACACAGATTAAACTTAAAACACCCATGTTTTCAGTCGCGTGTTAAATATGTAACTGACAATCTATACTAATATCATACGGCTTATGAGTTTGTTTGTATGGGACCTTAATGTTTTGGAATTTTAGGAACTAGGAAAAAATTCTTCTAGCGTTTTGTAGTCCATTTATCGAGGAAGGCGAGGAAGGCTGCTATATAATATAGCGTTGCTACCAATAGGAGAATGTTGCAGAAACGAGAGAAATTAATTCCTTTTGGGAGACGCAGGCTAAGTTGGACGGGTCAGCTATTTGATTCATAGTATTCCACACAAAGTTCAACAATTATTTCAATATTGAGAATGACATTCTAGACATATTAGGTATATTTAAAATTGATCTGTGGAATCTAATTGTCTGAACATGATGAAGTGTAGGTGTCTGAAATTTTTTTTAGATTGTGTATGTATGAAATTATATTTGTGTTAAGTCTGACGTACAGGAAGGACAGTATCTGGAGTGAGTAGTTAAATCATCATCATCAACAGCCTTTAATAGTTAACTTCTGGACCTAGGCCTCTCCTTAGAAAGGAGATTTTGGCCTACTATACAAGCATAGTATTCAAGTTTGTGTCAAGTTATCCTTCTCTTTGCAGTGCTGTTGTCCTATGTAGTTTTCTCCCTTAGTCGGCTTTTACGACACCCACGGGTTGAACAGGGGTTTTGACACTCTCACTCACAGTAGTTAAATGCTAGATACCAATAGTTTTCAGTTCCCTCAATAATGTTATATTTTATCGTAGAAAAATATATTTACTTGACCTAAGTATTTAAATATGCTTGAATTCAATTGATTTTACGATTTTGTATTGTTCCAGGGCCCCTTAACACACGATATCAATGCAGCGATGACGTCAGGCCTAAAAATGGAGTCGAAAGGCACCCAAATCCACCTATCGCTGACGGGGCGCGGTAGCCGTGGTGAACTGAACGATAAGGTCATGTTCGCACAAGTCAAGTCCCCACCCTTCGCGGAACAGCTCAACAATGGTCAGGTTTTGGGGTAAGTGTCAATGTTATCATTTGATTTTTGCCTCGAGAGCAACTGCCATGATAATTAAGAAGTATACAATACGGCCGTCTGCTTGGTGCCAACTCTTCATGAGAATGTAACCCTTTTCCAACGGTACAAAAGGGTACGTGAATTAGGAAAATGTAAAGGGAATGAGTTAGGGTAAAGGATAGCGCAAGTCTCAGATGGGAAACTTGGCTGAGACTGCAGAACCTTGAAATGGTCAAGTACGGTCAAAGTATTTGTTTGTCACCGTGGGTGAACCATAATTTGCCACAATTTGCCACGATTAACACCGGTTTTCTGTAAGGCTGTCACTCCGGTCAAGCTAGGCTATAGCTTGACCGGAGTGACTGCCTCACAGAAAACTGGTGTTAATCTATTTTTACGTTGCTAAACCGAGTGGTCACTGGAGAAAAAACTGCCCTCCTGATTCTTGGAGGTGGAGGGACCAAAAAGAGACAAGTCAGATGGCCTGTCTGCTCGTTTGCTCCTTGTAGGCCACTGGATATACACATCAACTGACCATTGCGTGTCTGCGGAAGTATGTTTAACATTTTGGCCTGAGGTTTATAATGAGAAATATTGTTGACTGTAATTAAAATACTTAGTGTATTTGGTATTTTAATTAAACATAAAAAATATTTAAATGTGCTTACTGACGTTAGTATGCACGTAAAAATTCAACGTTACAAAAGTTAGTGCTTTTTAATTGGTTTTTACTGTGGTTCCGGCTCTTCAAAGATCAAGATAATTTTTGTGTTCAGTATATATTTCATTTTTCATTTTTAGTTTTGTGTTTTTCCACTGCCTGGCAAAGGCCTTTCTCTCGCCCTTCCACATCTCTCTGTCGTGTGCTAGCTCGGACCAGTCTTTTCGGCAGCTGTCTAGATCGTCCCGCCATCGTCGCCTGGGCCTAACGCGCTGTCGTTTGGCCCCAAGTTTTGCTAATTTGTGCTCATAGATCCATCGGCATATACTTCATAACTAACTGTGATAAAATTCCTATAATATCAGTAATTGAGTTCGAAATCCTACAACACATTAAAATGTATATACACATAAGAAGAGGTCGATTGAGGTAGTTGAATTCTAATTCTCAGTCGTCTGGAAATTGGGGACCGAAAACCAATTTCGGGTTAAGAATAAGTTTGTTCCCTTATGAAATGAGAAGGTCGGTATATATTGAGTTGGAAAACAAATTGGACGTAGAGAATATGTTATGAATTATATTTATAAAATACCAGCTGACCCGGCAAACGTTGTTTTGCCGGGTCAGCTGGAATTTTACAAATATAATCTGGTATTTTACATACGAAATGATCCATTATTTAAGGGTGAAAATTTAAAGTTGTATGTATTTTTCAATGCTAAATAATTATAAAATAAAAATATTAAGTTTAAGTTTTTTTGTCAAAAAAAAGATATTTAGGGGTGAGTCACCCTTATCATTTAGGGGTATGAAAAATGGATGTTGGCTGATTCTCAGACCTACCCGATATGCACACAAACTTTCATGAAAATCGGTCTAGCCGTTTCGGAGGAGTTTGGTAACAAACAACTCCGAAACGGGAACGGTTAGAAGATTACATTTGACGTTTTGATATAAGTTCTAAAGAAGACTTGGCAGAGCAGCAATGTTTGAACTTAGTAAATTTTGTAATGGTCTGTGTCAGTGTATTTTTTAATACACCTTAAAAAGGAGGCCTTTAAGCTCCTTCATTTATGAACCAATTCCTTTTTTTTATGACGTTGCTTTAGTTTACATTTAAATTTTATGGAAAAATACCATCCCTTATGGTCGATAATTAATAAAATAATAATAATTGATAACGACATAGACGTATCAAAGTTGATAGAAATTATGGTTCATTATTTATCATACAAAACATTAGGAGGTAATTACTTCACCGTCTAACATTGCGGGTCCAGGATTGTTTATGACACCTCTTTGTCTGGTTGTTGTAAATATAAATCTGTATTTTCAACATTAATTTCAATAGAATTAATAAAGGTTAAGGCGTCTTACTTATAATCAAGTGATTCGAAATCAAACGTGTGCAATACTGACTGACTTTTCACAAACACTTAGCTTGGTTGGTTCGATTAACAAAAATAATAGTAATGCATACCCCCCCTTCCCCACTCTCTTATAATAGGCCGGTAAGCCGTGAATGTAGTTCAGATCGTCGACTCATGCACGGTCTTCACACAGCGACCATAAGTTCGACTGCAAAATATAAATCTCGCTTCGACGATACTTAACGTGAAAAATTAGGTTATTCACGAACGCATCTCGTCCAGATATATACTTGAGGTATTCCAGATCAGGTTTGTTATTGATTATCGTTAATAATGATTATTTTCTCGTTATGAACTGATGTGAAACATGAATACATGAAAAATTTTAAAAGAAAAGATAAAATCTTAAGGTCATCAAACTTCCAAACCAGTCTCTTCACAATCTACTTTTTACTAGTTTAGTTTTTTTACTGATGAGCAAAAACATCTTTAGTTTCTTCACGACCAGGCGTTATATTATTATATTAATTGAGCAGAATATTTAAAGTTTTTTTCCTCCTCTGTTCTTAGAAGAAATTTTGTGAATGTTTGTGTGCTAAGCAAGATTCAATACATTAGCTTGTCATAGATTGATTGACAGGTAGATAAATATTTTAAAAATTATGGCTGTTTCTCGTGGATATGCTCAATATAATAGTTCGAATTCTTTTTTTTTTTTTTTTTAAAGACAACTCCCGCATTAGGAATAAATCCTGTGTCGCGGGGGACTTTACAAACATACATGAAACGGACACAAAGAACACCCATTTCACCCACCTCATAACAACAATTTGTGGATCACACAAAGTGTCGTCCCATGTGGGGTTTGAACCCACAACACTCGGCGTAGTAGGAAGCGGCGTGGCGACCGCTTAAACCACTACGCCATCCGTGCAGTCTAATTAATTTTAAACTTCGAACACTTATCAAGTGCCGACGACAATAGAATAATTAGATAAATTTGGCCGATTATCCTGATCAGGATCAATGGTTTTTTCCCTACCTTAAAATACGGTATCTTTTGCTACGAACTAAGAGGCGTGTGCTGAAGCATTTCTGACTTACTTGTTACTTTTATAGACTCTCTCTCTCTCTCATTAAGAGAAAATAGTCATCATTAATGATAAAAAAAGCAAAAATAAATAAATTGTAGTTTAAAAGAAACTGAAAATCACGCTTATGTAACTAGGTGAACTAAAAATTCGATAATTATTTTCTATTTGATAAAAAAAAATATGTATCGTAAAAAGCAAGCTTTTCAAGATATTTTATAACATAATAACTTTACCAATATATGTCAATAAAATATTTTTACAACAATTGAGATTTAACTCCCCACGCATATTTTACAAAAGTTACAAAACGAGTGTCTTTTTGGAATAAGGGTTGAGACATCACTACCCGAAAAACTCTAGTAAACCTCTAGAAATAATCAAGCTTGTTTATGATCTTCGTGATATGATTAGAAATGGAAATCATACAATTAAGTAAGATTTAGTAAATACGACCAGATGCTGATATGAAATAGCTGTCTTGACTAATGTTTTTTTTAGATTTTTCCAATTCTGATATACAAATCGTTTTTATTTCAAAATAAATAGTGTAGCCTAAAACCAGTCTGAGCTTTTGCTCAGATACAAAATGAACTGAACACACTGAACACAGATAAAAAATGATTTGTAGTTGTGTTAAAGATTCACATACATTTAAATTCACGCCCTATTTTACATGAGCGCATAATCCTCAATTATTTAAGTAAAATTTACATTTCGGTGTGAATGAAGAAATGAAGTGATTTGAAATTTTTTATATACTGAAAAATGCACCATAAGTTTTAAATATAAAGTGGAAGCCAAAGTTTATTAGTGATGTTACAATCAATAACACCTTTGGGCTCCTGAAAGCATAGATGACATCACACACATCAACAGCCTTTAATAGACCACTGCTGGACATAGGCCTTTCATTAGAAAGGAGCTTTTGGCCTACTATACCACGCTGGCCAAACGGGTTGGTATAGGGTTTGTGTCAGTCCCGCCTGCCACCACTGCGACTGCAGTGAGGACTCGGCCCAGCACACGCTGGCGGTCTGCCCCGCATGGGCGACGCAGCGCCGGGCCCTCACTGCAGTCATCGGAGTGGATCTCTCGCTACCGGCCGTAGTACGCTCCATGGCCGGTAGCGACAGTTGTTTTACCGCGGTCGCAACCTTCTGCGAGGAAGTAATCTCGCAGAAGGAGGCGGCGGAGAAGGCCCGGGAGGACGACCTCCACTCGGACCCGATCCGCCGCCGGCCAACCGGTGAGGCGCGCCTATCACCGCCTCATGCCGCCCTGAGTGTGGCCACGGGTGGACGGGGTGGGTTTCCCCTCCACCCGCATTAGTTTGGCCAGCCGCGAGGGGGCGGCGTCCGCGTGTGCCGGACGTCGCCTAAAGAGAGGAAAAGGAAAAAAAAAAAAAGGGTTTGTGTCAAGTTTTCCTTTTCTCTGCAGTGCCCTTGTCCTGCGTAGAAAAATAAAAAGCATATATAAATGCATAGAAATGTTCAATGTTAATAAAGTTTAATAAAAATGGGCTAAAATAGACTACACATGTCATCTTACATGTTAGGCACAACGTGTGAGAATGCTTTTTAGTTCTGAAGAGTAGGTCAGAACTATCCGAAGCTGGCTGGCTTGTATGAATGGTTAGGGATAGTAGAAGTTTGAAAGGTTTGTTAGTCTGTTATCTCTGCAAAACTCGAAGCCGTGACTTAAGATATTAACAAGCTAAAAAAAGGGAAGGTATTTAAAATTTACAAACCGATTTAAGTCTTTTAAATTATCATATATCCAGTGATACTCTCCCATTTAAGAGGAATCTAACGACACTTTGCATGCCGAAATCCATTTTGACTACAGAGCGTTTATAGAAATACCTATACATACCTACATGTGTGTACACTCAAAAAACATAACTCTCCTTCTGATGCAGACGTTTAAAAAAAAAGGTCTTTCAATATAAAAAACTTATTTAAAAATTGCCAAACAACATAAAACGTCATAGCTGTAAAAAATGTACCTGTTTTTCTTCTTGTTCATAATTTATTATTCAATTTGCCTTTGACCTAATTCGTCAAACAGCTTGTTGTTGACACATTCACCATATTATAATGAGCTTTTGTCCAAATCCTAAAACTTCCGTTTATATTTTCATGAACAAGGTTTTGGGTCAACATTGTTAAGTTCTGATAAACAGAGCCGTTAGCAAGTTAAGGCTGTTTCAGATAACCGACGGACGTTCATCGTATAAATTGGCGTTTATAATAAATAATAAATTTATTTATTTTCAGACATTAGTCCATAGACATGTTAGTAACAGTAATCTTACAACTATGTTAGTTCTACATTAACACAAAAACAAATTAAAAAATAAATCGTGGGGATGCGCTAGCATGCAGACGCATCCACCTTTGTAGGATTGGAAGATCCCACCTCTCGGACAATACTCTCAGGATGCCATTGGTGCTGCTTAGCAGTCGATTGGACATTGACGCGCTCGCGACCTTATGATTGCATAAAAGTCATCGCAACGTGCCTCCGCGAACATGTTTGATGCACTGCAAAACCTCGACAGATTCAAAAGCATCCTGAAAGCATTGTTGTACTGGACGCGTAGTGCGCTGTACGCCCGCTGCGTAAAGTTAGTCCACAGGCTGCACGTGTAGAAGGACTGACAATATGCTTTGAAAAGAGTAACTTTTACTGGTGTGGTACAACGTGCGAACCTGTGAGCCAACATATTACACCGGACAGACAGCGCCCTACGCTCCCTCTCAATATCAAGGTCATCTGATAAGTCATCGGCGACCCAATGCCCAAGGTACTTAAACTTATAAACTCTCTTTAAAGGAGTTCCGCAAAGAGTGACTGGAGGTACAATTTAGTAGCATTTGGTACCAGCTTTAAAGATCATAAACTCGCTCTTTTTGGCATTATACTTGAGACCATGACCATGTCTCACAGATACCTATCTACCGACGTAGTGCACCAATCGATGGGCTCAGCAGCACCATGTCATCAGCGTAGCTTATATTATTTATGCACACACCGTCAATAGAACAACCTATGTTTGTGCTACTAAGCTCACCGATCAGCCCATTCATATACAGATTAAAGAGACGAGGCAAAGATATACCACCTTGCCTCACGCCACACTCCAACCTGTACATGTCCGACCGCACATCCGACCATCTTACCCTATTTTTCTGCTGACTGTACCAATATTTAAATAGAGATACAATCTCACGTGGTAGATTCGTATCACATTGTAGCTTCTGCCACAGCCTGTCATAATTAACCCCCAGCTCCATAAATCACTTGGACAATTTGTTTCTTTACCTAGTTTACTTAAAACTCTAAACATCTGATATAAAGATATCAGATGTTTAGAGTTGGAAAATTTGTATCTTTACCTAGTTTGCTTAAAACTCTAAACATCTGGTATAAAGTAGTTATGGTGTTAGTATTATGGGCGTGGTTCGATGTTCTAATGGTATTATTTTGTCCCTTTAGTTACGACGTTGGTTAATTTTCTCTGTTCATAGTTTCAAGGACAACGCTAAAGTTTCTTGCTATTGTATAAGTTGGTATCTAACTCCTAATATAATTAATAGTACATTTTCAGCAATAAGCAAATACGTATGTAAATATATACAGGGTGTAAGGGACGTCGTAACGAATCCTGAAATAGTGTATTCAGACTATCATTCTGAGTTTTAAAATCATTAGAATTTTTCTGCCGGAAAATTAAGCTTGTTATGCACTCCGCTGTCGAAGGTTAAGGTCATCTCCCGTAGGTATCGCACAAAAGTAGTAACTAAATGTGTATTCCGTGCAAAAAGTCTACGCACAATAACACAAGTTGGCGGCCGGAGGGGAGGCCCCTCGCGCTTCGGCTGTTTGATTAATTACATTACAGTTTTTAACCGTATGCGGTATTTTTTTTTCCGTTGAATTGTATGTTTACTCATTGTGATATCATTTTAAACAAAAAAAAATTGAAAATAAATTAATGAATTAAAAAATAGTGTCATGTCTTCCACACATACACTTAGTTAGTTAAGGAAATTGCAGAAAACGATAGCATTTAATACATTATTTATTTATGTATTTTATTTATAAATATATCTTTATTGTATACCACTACGGTATATAATTTGTACAGACATAGATGGACATCTACAGGATTCTGCTATTACAATAGGCGGTTTTATAGCTCACGGGGATCTCTTCAGACAAACTTTACACGGATATTGTCAGATCTGATTTAGTCTGTGGTGTACTTTATAATGCTTTAGATAATTAATATATAAAAACATAAACTCACTAATTTGTTTTGTAATTAGGTTTTTAATTCGCTACTAAATTTTATTTATATCTTCATTTAATGCATAGAGTTGAAAATTCTAGAGCTTAAAGCCTGATGATGATGAGGTAAGGGAAACAGGTAACTGGCCCTTTTCAATATTAAACTAAGTTCCAACTTTGCCTGACCTCAAACAAAATCTGTAAAATGCAGGCAAATCATGAATGATTATGATTATCGTAACCTGTGCTTTTAGAAAAAAAAGAAGTTGTTTTCAAATGTACGAACTGGTTTAAAACAAGGTCAATAACACTTGTAACGGGTTTATTACCGTATCCAGTGTTGAAATGAATTTTTGAACCCATAATCTTGTGTTTGACGTCAGAGCCTGCGAAATTAACACTCTGAAAATACGGTTACGTGTTGTTGTTTCCTCTTTTTTGGGTTAAGTTATACAATTTGAACCTTAGGCCGGTTTATATTGTTCCCCATTTTGAATGCAGATGGAAGAAGCTTTCGAGAAAGCAAGATGCAGACATTAATAGAGCATGCGCACGCTACAATACTGCAGACTTTTTATTTACCAGCGCTGTTCTAAAACTATATTTCTTTTAACTAAGAACCGTAGGAACTTGAGTACCAACATAACGCTATAAAAAAATCAAAAATCAAATATACGTAGCCCGCGGAAATTCGAGCTTTTTTCTCAGGTCGTAAGCCCATCTGGTTGAGGGGCGTCCTATCTTTCCTTCGTATTCGATTTGATTCGCTTTTACTGAATCCTAGCCATGGCAAATCAATTTACATACTGGTAACTTACATACTGGTGGCTTGCTATGACCGCTCTCAAATAACTTTTAACCTTATAATCTACATAAATTAAGTATTTATAGTACAAAAAAAGTATAAAAGTATAAAAAGACCGCAGTTGTTTAAATCTTGAACGCAATACAATATTTAAAACATAAACTTACTTGATTATTAAATCATCTTACATATATAGAAATGATAAGTTGGTTTGTATAAGCTTAAAAAACTCAAAAAGTGCTGCATCGATTGAGCTCAAATTTTTACATGATATACAATCCGTGTTAACTATTGTTTGGTTCCTCATTTCTCATCAAAATTCCACCACAATGTGCCACAACGAAGCTTTGCAGGGTACAGCTGGTTATCCTTAGATTAGGAATTATATACAATTGTTTCTCTTTAAACGAAAATGCCTGTTTTGAATCGGTGTCAGCTATGTGACGTTCAGCTGAAAATAGTCCTCAGCTGGAGAATCCCACAATGCCCACACACTTATAAAAGGTCATCGGTAAATATATAGTGGAAGGATGTGGGCAGTGATTTTAAAGGTCGTCATTCTTGAACTCAAGACTTACAAAATGAAATTTGAAATATTGTACATGAAAATACAATTAGATAAAAGAACATACCGACTGCAAAAAACCTAAATAATACCAATAATACCTAAAAAATTGAATTAAAATAATTGAAATACAAAAAGTGCCAAAATATCGGACAGAGTGGGATAGTAGCATTCATAACTGTGTTGTCCACCCCCGGATTGGGTCTTAAGTAGGTAATTAAATTGGAGATTGTCGTATGGCCCGCCTATTACAGATTACCCCCTTGATCCACCCTTGATTTAAGATAGCTCGAACTATAAAGGATAAACGATTGTACTCATGTGTATATTTCATTGATGCCCGACTAATTTCCAGCCCCAGTAGAAACCTTTAATCCAGGGATGAAGTGACCTTTTCTTTCTCAATAAATCCGTTAAAACGAACTATCCCTATAGAGATTTTTTAAATAATTCCAGAGGTAAAACTTTTTCATGAGTTGGCAATACTTAAACTAAGTCACAATAAGCCATAATAATTTTAAATTATACGTCAAATGACGTGCTACCGTTCGCAACGGTAGTTCATGTAATGCCACCGGTAAATTATATCCCAAAAATAGTAAGTGGAATTTTGTTTGACGTCAATTCACTGTTACACTATTAATGTGTCTGAATAAATGGGTGAACAGTGAACAGTGAACATTTTTCAATACAATTGAAAATGTATCATATGCATATTCACTTATGTACTGCACGGTGAGCTTGCATTACATTATCATTTTGTTATTCTCAATCTCATCACTGTTTAGTATATAATTAATTATGAGTCGGGATTTGTCAAAACCGACTTTCGTTAAGAAGCTTTTTTTATTTCTTCCACGATTGACACAAAACTTTGGCATTCTTTTTCTAAAAATACTATAAAGTTTAAAAAAGGCCAACTTTTTGAAAAATTTACTATAATTCTTAGAATGGACTATATCTGTTTTATTTTTATTTTTGTTGTTATAATGGCTTACACAAGGTCAACACTTTTGAATCTCATAGATTGAACGATAGTACAAAGCGAATGAAGTAAAAAAATAACAATATTGTATCTTAAATAGTAATATAGTTCGTAGCAGCCTCAAACTTACGATTTATATACTGATTGTCTAGTAAACAAATCATAATCAAAATCATAAAACCAAAAAACTCTTCGTAATATGAGTTATGAGTTTATCCTTAGTAATTCATTTTTTTTTTAAATATAACTATAAACGTCAGTTCATAAATAATTAGAATTACAGATTTTTGTTATAAATATCTTCTGTTCTTAGTCGGTTAAGTCTAATACGACACGAGGTCGAGGTAAGACCTGTGTCAAATTATGACTCATATAATACGGATACGATTTTTTTTTGTGTGTGGAGCTCCGTCATTTCTTATTTTACTTTGAAACTTTCTGTTCCATTTAAAGTAAACTGTCCAGAAATGTTTTACCTATTATTAGTCTTGGAAAAATCCAGTAGCGATGAACCAAATATTTTTGGATACTTGCTAAGAATTATTTTGTGAGTAGATTTGCCAGACCAATTATCGGTGTTGTTATTGTTTATAGGTCAAGTTGGCCCAGAGCTTTGTTGACTTAGTGCTATGACAAATCTGAGGAGAGTGTTTTTACTAACATTGTTACTGCTTCATAATGATCGAGACTTGTGTTTGTGACCGAGGAGACTAATGACTTTACTTATTTTGTGGGCTGCAAGTTCATCCCCCCCCCCTACCCGACTATTGTTTGAATTAGCATTGATTAAAATCAATTATCCGCACTGTTTGGCAGTTAAGGATATACAGTTTTACTCACATGTGTGTTCCGAGGTTGCCTGAGTAATATAGGAACTCATGGGAAACCTAACCAAGGTTTTAAGTTACTCTTTCCTTCTCTATAAATAGATATAAAAGCCCTAAGTTTTCTTTTTAAATCTAAAGGTTCATGAGGTTTATGAGTTGACACTTAATCCTGGTCAACAATTGGCAGTAATAATAAAAAAAAAAAACGTCAGAAAATATTTAATAGTTTATTACCGTTTGCAACGGTAGCTCAAGTCATGCCAGCTGTAAATTTTATCCCACAGATACTAATACGAATTTCCTTTGACGTCAATTCACTGTTACACTATTAATGTGCCTGAATAAATGAGTATGATTTTTTTTCAATACAAAGGAAAATGTATCTTATGCACATTCACTTAAATACTGCATTGTATACATATACATAAGATTAATATTTTTTTGTTGCCTATCTCATTTTTTCTTAGTCGATAACTAAATTTAGTCAAAATCGATTTTGGGTTATTTCGATTTTGCATCTGACCTACAAAAATTAACTGATAGGAAACAGCGCTTGGTCACAAGTGCGTTGTGCCCTTTCCCTAGAACTAGGAGGACCAAGGACAATGTTTTTTTTTATCTTATTTTATTAAAGCTTCATAACGATTGTGACCTATATTTGTGACCGAAAATACTGATGACTTAACGTACCTAATCTTTTACATAGACAGGTCTATAAGTTTAAACGATCACGTCCCTCCAACCCCTTTTGTTTGGATTAGCCCATGACAACACAATTAACCGGACTGTTTACTAAAAGAGCGATCTTATTGTTCATCTTTCTGATTGATATTGTAAGTACTTTAATTTGTTTTGATTTAATAAGATATTTATACAATTTAATGACACAGAATTGAAGTAATGGACGCTAAACGTAACAAGTGCTCGCCACGAAATATTTGTAGCATTTGACCTATTTTTGATATCATTTTTATGAGTAACGTTTTGCGTATGAATGGGGCCATTGCTCAATTTGGGTGATTGCCATGAATTAATATTAACACATACATAATAACGTACATGCTTTGCTTTTTAAAATATTGAAACCTAAACCTAATCGTTTGCAGCCTGGACAAAGGAAGAGGACAAATTGGGTTAGCTAAAACGTATAGGGCGAAGTGGCTATGACAAGGAAGACTACCAAGTCTCGGATGGGATAATGGATATCCCTATATCTATTTAAACTGTGTTTATTTAAAAGTTAGACTCGAAAAATGTAATAACACATAGTAAATTAAGTATATCTGTGATCACAATACAAAATACAGTAATATAAAACCAAAGATATAAAAACAATTTCATTGGTGCCAGTACTTTTTCTAATGTAATCTTCTAAACACTTTCTTAATTTAAACAAGCTATCACTTTTAGTAATATCATCAACTATTTCATTGAAATGGTTTACACTTTCGTATAATATATTTTTCTTACCATAGTCGGCATTGAACTTTTGACTCTTGAACTGCAGATAAACACGGTATGTGATGATCACTAGTGCTCGTTAGCGTCCTTTGAATATCATAAAAATAATACGTATTTCGTACTACATATAAGTACGGGTTTTGAGTATAAACGATACTAAGTGAAGGCATGTAGGTAGTATGTGGTAACAAAACAATGTATGTTTCAACTGAATTAAGCACAGATTTATTGGTGTCATTGCTGCTACGATTGATTGATTTATCAGTAACTCGTAAATTTGTTCAGAAGGTAATTTTGATAAGATATTGACATAATTGTGTAGTTGGTAGTATTAATGTTATGTATTCCAAGTATAGTAATATCTAGTGACATATCGTAAAACTTGATTCTGCGTCATCTTTATTATCAGATCTTAAAATGTTGATACGGTTATTTGATATGTGATAACATATCACAGTATAAACTAACTGTTCTAATTCTCTTTCACTAGTAGCTAACTTTTGTTGTTTCATCCGGGTGGTGACGGATTAAGAATACGGAGTGTCACCATGTGACGCCGACTAAGGGAACAAACTACGCAGGACAACTACACTGCAAAGAGAAGGAAAACTGAAAACAAACCTTATGGTATACAGTTTGTTTACCAAGCTGGCCAGAGGGGTTGGTACCCGTTAGCCAGCGTGGTATAGTATCCCAAAATCTATTAAAGGCTGATGAAAGAATGATGACGGTTGCTAAGAAAAAAAAGTGTCTTTTGGGAGATTTTTTCGCTCATAGAGCTCCAAGTTGCCATTAATAGACGAATCTAACGACAACTCCTAAGCCAAAATCCATCGAGCCGCTCTGCAGTCTAAAACTACGGAGCGTGCCAAAAAAACATGCATACATGTACTCGAAAAATATAACCATCTGGCGAAGTCAGGTAAAAGTATAGGCATTTTCGTTTGCAATGCAATGTAGAAATCCAATACAGTTTCATTATCCAATGTGTACCTGCCGAAGTAACAGATATTCATGGAATAATGTCTCATTGATAATTGTCAGTTACAAGCTCAGACTGTAAAAGTGAGAAAACTTCTAAAATAGTACTCCAAAACTGACTGGCTGCTATTTCCACACGAGGTTAAATGCAGAGAGGCAGGGTGAATGTCTGAATGAAACTATTGAAACCAATTCGCTGCTCCGGTGACCTGATTGTGAAACAATTTCAACCATTATTCATTTAAATTGGTATACGTCGGGGTTTTTAAGTCGTCTAATTATAAGCTATTCATACGTAGTTAATCTTCGCAGATTCTATTTGCCAGAGAGTTTAGTAGTTAGGTCTTAGACTTAGTTCACTGTTGGATCAATATTATAATGAATGAGTGAAAATGAATGTGAATGAAAGGTTGCCTGAAAGAAATTGCACTAAGCGATCAGGCCGCCCTTTGTACATTACATCTGTTGTTAATTACTTTATAATGTTAGTTAAACCCTGGTGTACAAATAATGTATTTATCTATCTATCTATCTAAATATTACCGGTACTTACATCCATGTGCAAAACCCCCCCCAGAAATAGAGGAGGGAGTCGTTGGTAATTGACTACCGCTCTTGGACATCTGCAACTCAAGTGTGTTCTTATGAAATCCCCCCCCAGAAATAGAGGAGGGAGTCGTTGGTAATTGACTACCGCTCTTGGACATCTGCAACTCAAGTGTGTTCTTATGAAATCCCCCCCCAGAAATAGAGGAGGGAGTCGTTGGTAATTGACTACCGCTCTTGTTCATCTGCAACTCAAGTGTGTTCTTATGAATTCCCCCCCCAGAAATAGAGGAGGGAGTCGTTGGTAATTGACTACCGCTCTTGGACATCTGCAACTCAAGTGTGTTCTTATGAAATCCCCCCCCAGAAATAGAGGAGGGAGTCGTTGGTAATTGACTACCGCTCTTGTTCATCTGCAACTCAAGTGTGTTCTTATGAAATCCCCCCCCAGAAATAGAGGAGGGAGTCGTTGGTAATTGACTACCGCTCTTGGACATCTGCAACTCAAGTGTGTTCTTATGAAATCCCCCCCCAGAAATAGAGGAGGGAGTCGTTGGTAATTGACTACCGCTCTTGTTCATCTGCAACTCAAGTGTGTTCTTATGAATTCCCTCCAGAAATAGAGGAAGGAGTCGTTGGTAATTGCCTACCGTTCTTGGACATCTGCAACTCAAGTGTGTTCTGATGTAATTCTCTTCCAGAAATAGGTGAGGGAGTCGTTGGTAATTCACGACCGTTCTTGGTCATCTGCAACTCAAGTGTGTTCTCATGAAACCCCCCCTAAAAAATGGGGGGGTAGCCATTGGTAACTGACTACCGTTGCAACTCACGTGTGTTTCCAGTATAATGAACCCCCCCACCCACTCCGCAGGAATAGGGGGAGGGTGAGTCGTTAGGCTTCCGATCGTCTATTTCACTCGGTGAAAAGCAACGTTACTTAATATAGGTTTTTTGAAAGACGGTGGTATCGGTCGATCCAGTGCATATGTGCGGAGCCTGACTATACCACGGTAATAGGCGTGAAATCAATACTGCGGTTTATCGTTACAAATACGATTTCAGAAAGTGGCCAAAACCTAGTAACACTACTCCAAAAAAGTATTCTAATAGCTGATTCAAACCAAATGAAAATACTCGGTGAAAAGAATAAACCTTTCAGTTTGAGAGAAAATGAAGCAAATATGTAAATTTTAGAATGTTTTGCAATACGACATCAGTTGGCAACTGGCCAGCACGTTCTGAGTGACAGTATAACTGGAATGCTATAACAGATTATGTCAACTGCTCAACAAACTGTAACTTGAAAAAAACCCAGAACATTCGGGTAGAAGTTATTGTTTTGTATTGATTTCTTTTCTTTTTCTAACAATAATAACTTCACACATCTCAAACAAGTCCGCCTGGTTCCAAACTAGACAGAGCCTGTGCTACTGTAACCAGACTGCTGATAAACATACTTATATATTTCTAAATACATACATAGTATAGATATTCACACAATTACTTATAGATATTCAATCAAGGCGCAAAACAACGCAGGACACCAGCACTGCAAAAAGAAGGAAAACTTGACACAAACCCTATACCAACACGTCTGGCCAGCGTGGTATAGTAGGCCAAAACCTCCTTTCTAAGGAGAGGCCTATGTCCAGCAGTGGACTATTAAAGGCTGTTGATTTGATTGATGATGTATTTGTCCTGGGTGGGAATCGAACACACAACCTCCGGCTCAGCAGTCAGGGTTACTAACCACTACACCAACAGGCCCGAATGATTGAGTAAATGGTAACCATTGACTAAAAACTCGTAACCTTATTACTCAAGATGCTATTTTCGAAATCATCCGACCGTTTGTTTTCTAGTAGATTTAATCGACCCATGAATTTGTTACCAAGCATTGAAGAAAATTACCTAACATTCCGGTTCTATATTATGCGTTTCGTTTTTGCCTAAACGCACTCGTTGTGAAGTTTAATTTAGTTGAGTTAGAGGACAACTTACGACAGCTGTGGAATATCATAGGACTTCCTCATATAGATTTTGACCGTCCTGTTGGTCTAGTGGTTAGTGACCCTGACTGCTACGCCAGAGGTCGTGGGTTCGATTCCCACCCAGACAAATAATTGTGTGATGAGCACGATCGCTTGTTCTGTGTCTGGGTGTAATTTATCTATAACATGTATGTATTTAGAAATATATAAGTATGTTTATCAGCGGTCTGGTTACCATAGTACAGGGTGTGCCTAGTTTGGGATCAGACAGCCGTGTGTGAGATGTGTGAAACTATTATTATTTCAAATGTAGCATTACGTGTCGAATTCCTTATACTCAAGATAACCAAATACCGTATCATATGTATAAAGTTTTAATTAGCTTTTTCTTATCAATTTCATTTATACGATTGAGGATATATTATTCTATATTTTACGCAGCATTACATCACATCAATCGATCAATATTATCTAAAATGCAATTTGTGCTCAATATACTGAGTACTAAGTTGTTAGTATTTTTTTATGGTATAGCAGAGCAAACGAGCAGACGAATCACCTGATGGTAAGTAACTACCGTCGGCAATGAACAAGTGCATTGTCGACCTTTGAACCTCCACCAACCAGAACCAGGAGGGAGGCGACTCCTACATACAAGGAACAGAAACATACTACAGCGCCATCTAACGAAAACACATGAACTACGGAGTAACCCCTGAATGAGAATTGCTAATCCTGTATCGCGATATAAAAAATTATCTCGCCGATTAGCATATATATAACTTCCCAATATCAACCGGTTGGCTGCGAACCGCGAGACATGATCACCTTACCTCGATCTTCACTTTGTGTTGGAGTCACATGACACCCGTTCGTCCACAACCCCACTCTCTCCATGAAAAGCAACGAAGGAATACTTAATGCCTGTTTTCTGTAAAGCCGCGGTGTCACTTCGGTGAAGCCGGCCCATTAACGAGTCAACATTGTTATCAAACAGTTAAATAAGAAGCACTTTACTAAAGCCGATGGATACTTGGCTTTTATGTATTCAACAGATCTTTAGTTTCATTCCTTGATAGGCTATTAAGTTCACAACGGCTAGAGCAATTTCGGAAATTATCATTCAAAGTTATTTAAAATATTTTCGATAAGGTTTCTAGAGAACTAAAAATTAGAAATAATAGACAGGATAATACCTGTAGTTATTGTTACTACAAATAAAATAGTCTTCTTAGTTGGAGAACGAACCGTGATGTCAACTATGATATTCTAATCACAAATTTTTACTTGAAATTGTTTGAAACTCCAAAGTTGCCATTTATTGTTAAAACTCTCTCTTTACATATTCACATTTGGATAAATTGACTGTTATAGTTTTACTTGCTTGCACAATAGTAACATTTTCAAACAATTCTACATATATTTCATTCATAAAGAGATACACTAGCGTTTTTTCCATTAAGAAAAAAATGCTAGTCACAGATGGCGACAAAGAAACGCTTCTGAGATAAAATTGAATTGTACTCCTTGCAAAAGAAACTTAATAAAGGACTGATTACAAAAGAGTAATATAGATTTAAAGAAAAATTGTAAGACAAAGTAAAAGTAATTGAATTTTCTTAGAAATATTGTTTTCGCTTGTTACAGAGGTTCACAAGTAAATTTGTGCAACGGTGGTGCCGGCACAGCAGCCATGACAGCCCTCCCAAAGATACCCAACGGACATGGAGACCAGAAGAAACCCATGGCCACGCTCACACATTTACCCAAACGTCCTCCTGTAGACATCGAGTTCTCAGAATTATCATATTCAGTTAGCGAAGGAAGAAAGAGAGGTTACAAATCTTTGCTCAAAGGAATAAACGGTACATTTAGATCTGGTGAACTTACTGCCATTATGGGACCTTCTGGTGCTGGCAAAAGTACTCTTATGAATATTTTAGCTGGATATAAGTGAGTATTAGTTAAACGTACAATCCAATTAAAACTAATTTATAAAATTTCAAATAATTTTGGGAATGAAAGAATAGATATTCAATTCATGCGTGGAGCTGTACTCGTAGATCAATTTATTTTGCAGCATAAAATTGTACAAATTGCCCAGATCAGGCAGATCCATACGTTATATATTGAATACTGTTGAAAAGGTGCAATTCCATTAATTATTTTTTAGAACTTTTCGAACGTTGCAATAGGCAACGGCTAACGAATAATCCATATGCCAATTGGTATTATCATTTTCTATTTCCATTTCCAGAACGTCAAATGTCAGCGGATCGATCCTAATTAACGGCAAGGAAAGAAATCTGAGACGGTTTAGAAAGCTATCGTGTTACATAATGCAAGATGACTGCCTCCTCCCTCATCTAACCGTCAGAGAAGCCATGCACGTATCAGCAAATCTAAAATTAGGGAAAGACATGACAGTCACTGCCAAGAAGATCGTCATAGATGAAATATTGGAAATGTTAGGGCTCGTAGAAGCTGGGAACACGAGAACAATTAATTTATCAGGCGGCCAGAAGAAACGGCTGTCCATAGCTTTAGAATTAGTAAACAACCCGCCTGTGATGTTCTTTGACGAACCTACCTCCGGCCTCGATAGTTCGTCTTGTTTCCAATGTATATCGCTGTTAAAATCTTTGGCGCGTGGTGGCAGAACTATCATTTGTACTATTCATCAACCGTCGGCAAGGCTCTTCGAGATGTTTGACTTTTTGTACACGTTGGCCGAGGGTCAATGTATATATCAAGGAAGAGTGAGCGGACTAGTACCATTTCTGTCTTCAATGAGCCTTCACTGCCCGAGTTATCACAATCCTGCTGATTACGGTAAGTTAGGATTTACATAGTAGAATTTAACCATATTGACAATGATAGCGGTCGTAGTCTCGATCCCACTAAGGACAGATAATGGTCTGATGAGCGCGATCATTTGTTTTATATCTGGGTAGATTGATTACATCTGTAATAATTATGTATGTATTTAGAAATATAAAAGTATGTTTATCAGCATTCTGGTTACGTAGTAGTTTGAGATCAGACGGAATGTGAGAGATATTTATTTCTGTCCAACTTTTATTCCGGATCTTCAAGCAATGTTTGAATACTACATTATTATGAATATTTTCTGACGTCTATTAAATTCTTGGCATTCTATTGCCAAAAGTTTAAGAAATGTGTTCTAAACATGAATTTATATACACGTTCAAATAATTATTTCTAAGGCTATAAAATTTAGTAATCGATAATGGTTACTGATAGCTAGAACGCTACGCCTATTTGCGTTTTACCTAAATATAGTATAGCCCAAATATAATTAAGGTCGAACATGGAAAATTCTTATAAAAGTATTAACTCGGTTTTACATCCGTTACGTTTCACATTCAAGTGCTTATAGGACACGGTTTTAGAACGGCCACATCTATGTACATACAAATAAATAAAATTTAAGTGTGGGTTTGTAATGTCAAAATAATATGTTTTTTATGCTCATACGGTTTAAATATTTTTTGTCTGTCTGTCCGTCTGTTTGTGCCGGATAATCTTCAAAACGGCTGCACCGATTTTGATATTTTACTACCAGGTAGCTCTCTCTATATAAGGAGTAACTAAGGCTATTTTTCCTCTCAGAAAAACCTTATACAATTTTGCCCGGTCCAGAAATCTAACCCGACGCCTCATGGACTTAAACCACTAAGGTAGCGCTTTACAAATTCCGAACGAAGTCGCAGGTACCAGCTAGTCTATACTCGTATACAAATATGCACCACAAATTACCTACTTACGAGTATTATACGGTGTAGGTTGCACCTAACATATCGCAGACTGCGATAAGACTGCCCATTATACCACTGTTGTTTTAATGTATTCTATTGTATGTATCATATTCATAGTGTCCAAAACAGCATACTCATCTATCTAGAAATCTCTTTATTTATTGTTAGTAAAAGTATTACATGTTATGTGTCTATAACTGTCACTAAACAAGCATATATTTCTTTGGTATTTTAACCGACTTCAAAAAAGGAGCAGATTCTGAGTATAATAGTATAGCTAAGACCAATTTCTTAGCGTTCAAAAAAGGAGCAGATTCTGAGTATAATAGTATAGCTAAGACCAATTTCTTAGCGTTCCATGGATTCACCTTGTCGGTGCCGGGTCCATCGCTTAATCACATCAACAGCCTTTAGCCTTTAGCCACTGCTGAACATAGGCCTCTCCTTAGAAAGGAGGTTTTGGCCTACTATACCACGCTGGCCAGACGGGTTGGTATAGGGTTTGTGTCAAGTTTTCCTTCTCTCTGCAGTGCTGTTGTCCTGTAGTTTGCTCCCTTAATCGCCTCTTACGACACCCACGGGATAAATAGGGGTGGTGACACTCTGTATTCTTAATCCGTCACCACACCATCGCTTAATAGATGGGGGCAACACATGCGACTTCGACAGCGCCTGGGAATTGCGATAGGTTTAGGGAGTACTCCTTGCGACGCGTCGGCGCTCACCTCCACTGTCTCCTGTGTTACCTCCTCTACCTACCCATATTTGATACGAGCCTAGCAATGCCGCTTTGGATATACGTTGAAGCTAATTTTTTTTTCAAAACTCCGTCATTTAAGACGTCATTTAAGACGAAGAGTATAGGTCCTTTTTGTGTGATCCCATGCAAATTTGAAGTGAAAATACCACCACTAAGGGTGGAAAATTATGAAATAAAGAATGCACACATCCCATCAATAGCCTTTACTAGTCCACTGCTGGACAGGGCCCTCTCCTTAGAATGGAGGTATTGGCCTACTATTAATATACTACTAAGAATGCAGTTACAATCTATTATTGAACACGGGGATACTTTCTTTAGAAGTTAACAATATTATTATTCATTTTGAATTTGTTTTGTTTGGTTTTTAACCTTATGTAGTAGTATATATTAAAATCATCAATAACAAACAAGATAATCGAACAGAACTTGAAGAGTTTGGGTGTATGGAATCATTTATTGACGGGCCTCCATGGACGGCCATTGTTGGTCTAGTGGTTAGTGACCCTGTCTGCTTAGCCCTAGGTCGTGGGTTCGATTCCCACCCAGGACAAATATTGTGTGATGAGCACGGTCATTTGTTCTGTGTCTGGGTGTAATTTATCTATAATATGTATATATTTAAAAACATATAAGTATGATTATCAGCAGTCCCGTTACCATAGTACAGGTTCTACCTAGTTTAGGATCAGACTGCCGTATATATATACTGAGATATATTATTATTAGAACTTTTATTGGTTCAAATGATTCCATGATTGATTGAAGACACAACCAATTGATTGAAGATTTATTGATTCATTGCTTTGAAATATTTATAGAGCACTGCTCATGAAGCAATAGAATATTAACACATATGTAGATTTATTTAGATGATTTGATTTGATTGATATGATGATTTAGAGGCAGAAAATTCGAATCATTTTCATGGTCTGAATACACTATTTCAGTATACGGTACGATGTTCCTTTACACCTTGTATATTGAATCTGCTCAGACTTTACAAACATTCCGATTCCGGTTAAATTAAAGCAAATAACTTTTACTTAGTGGAAGCAAATTTTTAGTGATGTTTTGTTTTTTTTTAATCCAGTGATGGAAGTGGCGACCGGAGAACATGGAGACTGGGTACAAAATCTTGTGATAGCAGTGAACAAAGGCAACTGTGGGAGGGGGCAGTCATCAACATCATCATCGTCATCATCCGTGCCACAAAACATCAACTACAACAACCAAACTAGTAAGAACAACACGGCGAAGGCGGAGGCGCTAGCCATTGTGATAGGTGAGGATTCTTCTGTTTCTTTGACCCCGGACCTTAACTGATGATGAACGCTATTTCATCAATCATCATCATCAACAGCCTATAACAGTCCACTGCTGGACATAGGCCTCTCCTTAGAAAGGAGGTTTTGGCCTACTATACCACGCTGGCCAGACGGGTTGATATTGGGTTTGTTTCAAGTTTTCCTCCTCTTTGCAGTGCAAGTCTTGCGTATATTCTATAATTTTATTATAGCTTGCATCGTCAGTCAGTTAAAGATAGTTAGAAGATATACTTTGTTCTGTAAAACGTAAATACAGATAGCTTAATTCTAAAGGTATCTCGTAAATAATTGTTTCAGATAAACCAACTTGTACTGTGATAGACATGTCGGAACCTGTCTTAAACTCAGAGAAACAGGCCGCATTACCGAACTCAACAAACCTGGCGCCAGTTACCTGCACCACTTCACTCTTAGACTCCAGTGAAAGCTTCGCTAAGAAACCAACAAAGACTGGCTTCCCTACATCAGGGTGGAAGCAATTTTGGATCTTATTGAAGAGAACTTTTAGGAGCATATTGCGAGATCAAATGTTGACGCATCTTCGGTTGTGTTCTCATACGGTGGTGGGGTTGCTCATTGGGTTTCTGTATTACGATATTGGACATGACGCCGCTAAGGTTATGAGCAACGCTGGCTGTATATTCTTCACTGTGATGTTTACTATGTTTACTGCTATGATGCCTACTATTCTAACATGTAAGTTTTGTAATAATTATTTAACGTACAGGTCTAAAATTATTGCAAACTTTTCTATATAGGGTAATCTTAATCCATACTACACAGATAATATTTTTTATTCGTTGATTACTTATTCTTTTAAATTCTATTCTATTTTTATCTAGTCTAGATAATTGGTATTATTAAATTATACAAATGTGTCGTAAAATGACGTAGTAATCATACAATAATATGTGTTTTATCAACGTTTTTTATTATTCCAAATTATAATTATAAAATTTTAATAGAAAAACCTCGAAATATTAAATACTGAGGTTTTTAACATACTCCAATAAAACCTGATAAATGGCTTTTAAATTGTTTACGAACATATTAAATTTATTAACGCTATAAAAATCAATGGCTGTGTATGTCACAGCAATTGGTTTTTATCGTGTTGTTTTCTATGATTATGATTTTATAAAATTTTATTATATTTTTATGATTTTATAAGCATGATTTTATAACGCACGAAAAATAAACAAAGAGTGTTAATGTTGACTTAAAAAATGCTTGAATGCACACTACATAAATATTTAATTGCTTCTTAACTTATTTATTAGACAATTAATTTTATTGATCATGTTATGTCTTGTTAATTAATTTGCTAAACGGTATTGTTCTTTGTTACAGTCCCTACTGAGATGAGCGTATTCGTGAGAGAACATTTGAATTACTGGTATTCACTCAAAGCATTTTACTTTGCGAAGACTATGGCGGATCTACCATTTCAGGTAAATATGTTTGTTAAATATTTATCCACTCTTTAAGGCAGCTCAGATTATACGTAAGTGGATTAAATGTTAGGATTTTCTCAAAGAGATCTTTATCTTAACACTTTTTGTTGTAAATATCTATAAAGGACATACGGATGTCAAGTGCCGATGACCGTCTGTCCTTTCTTTGTCAGGGTCTGTCATTCAACTCTGTGTATCTACCACCTACAACAAAAAGACATACTGTAGTACCACCTTTTTTTTTCCGTGCGGATATCCCCTCGGATAACACCTATCAACCAGGTATACCCTAGAAAGGAAGTCCCTGGTGCCCCGACATACCTCGGGCCATCTACAAACGAGTAGACGACCCCCCCCCGACTGTAGTACCACCTAACGAAGATATCTTACTCAACTCATCTTGTATCGCGCAATAACAGTTCTCGCGATGTTGTGGTATATTTAATAATGCCATTGTATCTATTTGTGAATTGCAAAAGAGTAGCCAAGGGGTTGTTTGCCCTTTCTTTTCATAAGGCTCAACCCCTTTTAAACGGGCGGTTGTAGATCGGCACAGGCTTATCATAGATTTTGTATAAGTTTAATTTTTTATTATTTATTTATTATTTATTAAATTTATATGCTAACTATTTGACAAAACAGAGATTGTTGCTTTTGTGTGTGTTGATCTATGACTTTAGAGTCTACATAAAAGATGATTTCAAACAATTTTAGAATTTTTGTGAAATAAAGAGAGTTTGAGTTTGATTAATATTTAACTATTCCAATTTCAATGGTTGAATTGCACAATGCATGATCGTCTATGATGCTATCTCTCTCCAATACAAAAGGATTGGAGAGAGATAGCATCAGTTCCTCCACCTCTTTATTAAATGTGAATTCATTAAAAGCTTTATTCTAATTAAACAGCTTAATTAAAAAAGTCGAATTTAACACGTCCCTTTGTTTATCGTTCTTCCACAGATCGTGTTCAGTGGCGTCTACGTGATAATAGTGTACTTCATGACAGGACAGCCCATGGAGACAGACCGGGTGCTCATGTTCACCACAATCAACATTCTCACTGCTCTTGTCGCTCAGTCCCTGGGCTTGCTCATCGGTGCTGCCATGAAGATCGAAACTGGAGTCTACCTTGGACCTGTTACCACAATCCCTGTCGTACTGTTCTCTGGCTTCTTCGTAAATTTCAACGCGATACCCAGCTATCTTCAATGGCTGACGTACTTGAGTTATGTACGGTATGGGTTCGAAGGAGCAATGCTCTCAGTCTACGGTTTCGGGAGAGGAAAATTGGATTGTTCCGAGGATTACTGCCATTTCAGACATCCAGATCTTTTCCTGAAGGAAATGACTATGGATAAGGCAAACTTTTGGGTTGATGTTGGAGCCCTTTCCGCTCTTTTCGTCTTCATTAGGGTAGTTTCTTATTTAGTTCTAAGGTTCAAATTAAAAATGATGCAATAAATATTCGTGCACAAACGATAAGCTTCGTCAGCGAATTTATTTCCAATTTTGTGATTTTGATGGAATCGGAGTTCGGATTATTTGGGTGCACTTCAGTGAGAGATATTAAATTAAAATCATTCCTAGCGATTTGTTCTGTTTTGTGATGAGCTTTGTGTGTTTGAGGGATATTGTGAGTTTGTTTTTTATCAAATAGTGTTGTCACAGCTAGCTACGCTTTAATATTATGAATGTACTTATATGGGTTCGATACCCTAGTGCGGCGATCTTAAGTCCGATTCTTATTCAAAAATCTTTGATCATCACGGGTTCTGATAGCAAGTTTGTAGTTATAACAATAATTAATAAAAATAGTTTTCGAAATACTTTAGCTTTTTAGTACGCAGATAAAGAATAGATTGTTTATACGTACCCTTAGGGGCTAGTTTAAGATTTTATAGGAGATCGGTCCCATGACTTAACATTTAAGTTCCTTGATTAGTGTATTTTCGTACGTTAGTTTACGGTTCATTTACATCACGCGTAGGCGATATAAACTTGTATGTACTCAACATTCTTAGGTATTTAATTAGTATTTTGAAGTACCTTTCATTACGCTAAAGATTTTTTCGTAAATCTCTATGTCTATCTTAATTACCAGTATTTATTATTAAATAAACGACTGTGATTTTTATAAATTATATTGTTTTATATTATACTTACCCTAAGTAACCCTTTATTGTATCACTTTTTGGATTTAGTACTCGTAATAGTATGAAAGCGTTTACGCGGTTCGTAATCGGGGTATTTTTAGGTTTCAGCGATATGCGGCTGCGTTTATGAACGAAATGTACTCCATGTTACTAAATTTTATTAACAGATTTAGAATATTTTCTAACACTTCGAGGACAACCCACCTATACAAACAAAAAAAATTGGAGTGTCTGTTTGTAATATTAAAATAACCGCTTTTTACTAAATGCATATGTATGTTTAGGCGGTACATATGCCAAAATAACATTTTATACAATTTTTGTCTGTCTGTCTGTCTGTCTGTTTGTTCCGGGTAATCTCTGGAACGGCTGGACCGATTTCGACGGGACTTTCACTGGCAGATAGCTGATGACATAAGGAGTAACTTAGGCTCCTTTTTTTAGACTAGCTTTGACCCGCGGCGTTGCCCGCGGTTATAACAACAAACGCGGGTAACACCGCGGGTCTCAGCAAGTTTAAAGTATATTGAAACATACTTAGGTACAGGTAAAGGTTTAATCGCAACTCTTCAGAAATGGCTCAATCCATGATTGTGCACTGTTAGCCACACTCCATAACCTCATCGGTCACATCAAGGAGTATAGAATAGTATTCACAAAGGCGTTTGATAATCTAACATAAAGGATTTATCAATAATAACAATACTAATAATACTTTATTTCGAGTAACTATGACTCATAGTAATAGGGAGTATGCATGTATTTTTTTATTTTTTTAACGATTCTACTAGTTATTACATTACCAAAAATAAATATAACACATCCGAAATAGAAACCGTAAAGCAAAAAAAAATTTGTTGAAATCACTATCATTTTGGGGCAATTTGAACACGTCCATTTTAGCGCGCTTTTTTTGTGACGTCAGATTACACTTTCAAACGAATTCGATGTCAACAACGGAGTGAAGTTCACAAAGTTTCTAAAAGTTCAAAAAGTGAGTGATATAAATTAACTAATTACCATGGAAAGCCAATAAAAACTTATTATAAATATTGTGCCGTTCCTTTGTGCCCAAATAATATCAAAACTGCACCTGACAAAGTATATTCAGTCATTGTGTTGAGTCTTTCTACACGGGAATTTAATAATTTAACACTGAAAACGTATTAGTTATTAACTTAAAATGAAACAAATAATCACCAGAAACCAAATATTACAAATACACACAACTTGTTGACACTCTTGACAGTGTAGGTTGACGTCACGTTTTATTCAACCAATAGCGTTGCGTTTTAGAAATTTGCGAGGGAATCTTAAAAAAGCCAAATTTTGATGATTAAATTTCACTATTAAATCATAATAAATTTCAAAAATAATTGTATGGGTATCTTTTTTTAGCAATAAAAATTACAAATAAAAATATTTTGTCCATTTTGGTGTCACGTGCATATTCCCTATTGTTAGTAGTAAATTTAAACTTGGTTAATGTTAGTATTAAGGTACATTATAAAAAGATGCATGTAGGCGACAGCATCGAGTCATATATGGACAGTCCATTCTGTCGGCTATCATGGCTAGGACCCTGTCGGAGCTGCCCCTTAAGCGCAACAAGAATGATGGTGCTCGTTTACTTATCGTGGAGTAAAAGCAGTCAACTCTTGCCGCTGCAAACATTGCCGAGGCACTGCATCGCTAGTGCAGAACCATCAGTATCCTCAAGGCATTATTATATTGGATCCGGAGGGCCCCATATGATGCTAACGAATAATTCTCCCACAAGCTTGTAAAAAGTTGTACAATAAGCTTTAAACAGGGTTACTTTGACCTCTGTGGTAGTGTACAAACTTGCGAACTATCATATTCGACCGCACCGACAGAGCCGTTCTCTCTCAATATTGGTGTTATTAGTCCAGACAATGAAAGCTTAACTTTGCCATTTTGAGTTGATGACCTGCAACCAACGCGAAAATTTTCGTAAGGGTTCGTAGATTAATATACTAAAATTGCAGGGTGCTGCATTGACGGCAAATGGTGCAAAAAAATTGCAAAATGGCGCAAAAACAACTTTTTCGTCAATATGTTTGGTTTTGTGTCAAGTTTTTCTTCTCTCTGCAGTGCTGTTGTCCTGCGTAGTTTTCTCCCTTAGTCGGCTCTTACGACGCCCACGGGATAAATAGGGGTGGTCACACTCTGTATTCTTAATCCGTCACCACATGGAATCAATAAAGTTTATTCTATTCTAAATTAAAAGTCACACAGCAACTTTGTTTTTCCTTAAGACATCGCAGTTTTTACAGTGAAAGAAGTCGTAACTTTCACCTTTTCTGTTTGGACTGAATTAGATTCTATTTCGAGCGCACAATTATGTAAACAATTGCTACCAACAAGTGTTTTAGTTTGAGATTACGAGATTGTACACGTGTATTTTCATAGATAACATGGTCACTCAATCAATTATCATAATCTATACTAATATTATAAAGCTGAAGAGTTTGTTTGTTTGTTTGTTTGAACGCGCTAATCTCACGAACTACTGGTCCGATTTGAAAAATTCTTTCAGTGTTAGATAGCCCATTTATCGAAGAAGGCTATAGGCTATATATCATCACGCTAAGACCAATAGGAGCGGAGCACCAATGAAGAATGTTTCAAAAAACGGAGAAAATTTATTACTATTGAGAGACGCAGACGAAGTTGCGCGGGTCAGCTAGTTAAAATAATATAAGACTTGTCACTCTGGCTATTCAGCTGGCAGAAACCTCAATGATAACGATAAGCCCTTAATAATTACTAATGACGAGCATTTACGAGGTTAATAGGTATTACATATCTTTGAATTGCCTGACAATATGCCCGGCTTTTTTGCTGAATTTTTGTTTAATGCTTTGCTAAGGAGGAAAGTGGATTGCCAACTACTCCAATTTACTTCCAAGACAGATTATTTTTTTCTAAGACTCCCGAGTGTCATAACTCGGTGTATTCGTAGGTGATTCCTTTAAATTATTGTTATACAAATAGTAGAAAAAGAGTAATTAGTCCTATGCAACGAAAACAATGATTACCCAATGAATATGGGTATATGAATTGGGTAATTGTTGTTTGGGGTCAAGTCTGGGTAGACTTGACCAAGATTGTCAAAGTAACCTATCAAAGATGCACTCTGCAATAGTATAGGTACCTATTCTGCGGAACCTGAAGACTTTTCCTGAAGCTGGCTTTGTCATAAACACAAGTACACCGTTCATATTTTTATAATGCAGAGATATTTTGTTAATTAATATTTATTAGCCTGTGCAAGGATTCGCTCGAATTTTAATCGAGAAAATAGTTGAAATAGTAATGAAACATTTCTTTTCTCTGCCCTGACAATGTTAATGTACTCTGTGGAGCATTGAATACGTAAAATAAATACAAAGAATTAAACTAACATTCAACGAATGCCATTACCATAATATAAATAGAATCTCTGAAATCGTATGGTCATAAAAACGTTCACCTTCACGTCAAAATTACCTAGTAGGTATTAGACGTCGCGGCTCGACGCTATAATGACTACCACAAAAGCAATCAATGCTTACCGATGTAGTTTGGGGTATATAGCGACATCTATGTTACACAATACAGGACTACTCAGCATCATAAACCATTTTAGTTTCATGAACTTTGAATTTTGTACACTAGATGGCGCTTATATAATTATCAGCAGTGGAGTCAAATATTATTTGGAACATACGTGTTGTGCTTTGGTGGCAATTTGCTAGATGTCACTTCAAAGAATGTGTTTAAAGACGAGCTTTGGTTTGGCGCGGTTCCCAAAGGAACGGGTCTAATTTTGTTTGGCGATATAGCGAGAAGGGCTTACTAAATTGTACCTTCTTCACAGCAATTATCTCTCATGAGAATATACCTACCCGGTTTTAGAAAAAATAAGATATTCTACTAAGTGAAGAAATAAGTAAGAATTATAAACTTAAAACAGCTTAAATAACATTTACTTGACGACTGGATGGCGTAGTGGTTTGTGTAACGGACTGCTATTCCAAAGGTCGCGGGTTCGATTCCCGCTCAAGTCAAACATTTGTGTGCATGAACATTTGATGTTTGATTTGGTCTGGGTGTCTCTATGTATAATATGTATGTATTTACAAAAAAAAAAAGTATATATGTATTTATATCAGTTGTCTAGTACCCATAGTAAAAGCTCTGCTTAGTTTGGGACTAGATGGCGTTGTGTTTATGTGGTAGAATATTATTATTATTATTAATGACAGCTTAAATACCTAAAAACTGTGATATTGTGGTATTCTTCATCCACTTCATCCATTAGTTTTTTACCCATTAAAGCTGGAAGTATTCTTTACAGTACAGTGGGACTTACATTAAATATAATATATTTAATAAAAAAATAAAAACTAACGTCATTTTACTCATCTATACCAAGCATTAAACGTATCTATTTCACATGCATGCATGAACTAATTCCAATTATTATTACTATTGATGGTAGAAACAACTTCGACGAAGAGGTGATCAGAAGAATTCAGTTAGGTTGGGCAGCGTTTGGGAAGCTAGGGTCGAGTCTTCTCATCTTCGATCCCACAGTGCCTTAAGACGAAAGTCTTTAATGAGTGCGTACTACCCGTCATGACATACGGAGCCGAAACGTGGACACTTACGGTACGGCTGGTCCACAATTTCAAAGTCGCTCAACGTGCTATGGAAAAGGCTATGCTCGGCGTTTCTCTAAGGGAGCGCATCAGGAATGAGGTTATCCGGCAGAGCACCAAGGCTCTTATTTATTTTTTAAGTTTTCAATTTCTCCTTTGAATTCTGACTTCTGAATTCATAAATAACTAAGGTGCAATTATGTGCAAAGAAATACTTCCATGAAAGAACTTATTCTGTTTATATTTGTTCTTTATGCTTTTACTAAAACAGTTTTCCATATTTATTTATTTATTTCGTTTACCATAAATTACAAGACAATAATAAATATTACAGGAATGGAATTTACAACAAAATTCACAATTTAGTTAATTTTTAATGGCATGGTGACATAATGTTATGTTGATGAACTTTTACATGATTGTAGGGTTGTAAAAAAAATAAAAAAGTGTGTGTGTCAGCTCTGACGCACGATTGGAGTTTACTCCTTAATGCTTAAGAACGATTCGGCTGCACACAAGTACACAAGTCATACACACATGTGAAAGGTGCGCACGATAGGTTGCGCACAAAAAACGTAACGAGGTCATTCGATCACTAAATTTTACTCTTCATATTTTTTCAAATCAATTCTTAAGGAATAAACTCAAAAATTAAATGCGCACATACACGTATATCTTCGAATGGGTAGGTAAGGGTCAGCAAATCCTATACTTAAAAACATATGATTTCTATATTTATAAACTGCCTGTTGTATAAATTATCACACTATTATATTTCTTAGAACATTATACTATTTTTTATTAATATAAACATAATACTTTCGGTGTGAAAGCCTGCAGCTAAGAATAACAACGAGACTCAATTTCTAGACGTACTGTCTTATGAATACAAAACTTAGACGACATTTCGTAAGATCATTTTTTCTTAGTATATTTTTTTTTGGATTAATTTATAGACATTGAATATATAAATGTTCAGAAATCACGTATAAATCACGTTCAGAATAGATTTTTTTGCAAACGGAACAAACGATTTTTTAATTAAATCATAAAATTAATTAAAAAATCATACAATTTCTACATGACTTCAAAGTTTATTGGTAGTGAAGGACAATGCCCTTGGCATTAAACCCGAAATTTAAAGAATGTGTATAATTTTTATTACTTCTAACGCCAACCACCAACCAAGCAGTTCATTAATATGTTATTGTCTCCTATTCTCGTACTCGTTAGTACACTCCTTTCAAACGTTCAGATTTAATCGATACACGATTAATCGATACAGTTAAAACGATGATTCCTAATCGAGTAGCCGGCACAGCTACGTTCATGAATTACGAATTAATTGGTTTTCACAGCTCTATGTGTGAATTTGTGAGCCGATACGAACGTGCGTTAAATTTTACAACCAGATATCAAATTAATGTTTTTGGTAGTCAACAGTTTATCTCTGAAATGAATTTGTATGTGCTAATATTGAGTAAAATAATATCTTTCTGAATTCGAAGATGTATTCTGAATTAGAAACTGAGAACTTCAAGCCTTCGTCCCGAGTTAAGCACAAAAGTAGAAAATGTACATTTGAAGTATAAGTTTGGGACTGTTCTCGAGATATTGTACGTCGTAAAACTTTAAAATTACCCTGTTTATTAGTCAAACATTACTTTGACTAATAGATAGCTGTGAGTAGTATTGTAATTATAACTGTTTTGTGCAAAATAAAACAGTTATTTCGTGTTGAAAGAAAGACAGCGTTTTAACAAGTTTCTTGCTGGGGAGTGAATACTATGTAGGGGTACTGTCCACAATGACTATTTCAAACTGCTACAACTATGTCATACTGTCATGAGTCACACAGACAAGTAAAGAGCAGAGACATCCCTTGCTTTGCGTAACTAGAAGAATATGTTTTTAAGACTAGTTACGTAAGAAATGCAAAATCAGGAGAATTGTCAAGACAGGCCTATTGTCTAGTGTCCCTAACAGTCAGGATCTGACTGCTAATCCAGAGGTTATGGGTTCGATTGCCACCCAGGACTAGTTACTGTGTGATGGGTAATTTATCGGTAATATGCACGTGTTTAGAAATATATAAGTAGGTATGTTTATTAGCAGTCTGGTAAACATAGAACAGGATTTGCCTAAATTGGGGTCAGAGGGCAGTGTGTGAGATGTGTTAAAAAAAAAAAAACTGTCTTTCCGGTAAGCATATAAATATAATGTAGCAGTAACGTTTTGTATTGGAATTAACTAGATAAAGATATGCGTGGAGGTTGTTATTATACTCGTAGTTAGGAACTTTGTTACCAGTATTGATAATTTTTAATTTACTTTACCTGATAACTATTGGCCGTGTGGTGACGGATTAAGAACACAGTATGTCACCACCCCTTTTCATCCCGTGGGTATCGTAAGAGCCGACTAAGGAGGAGCAAACTACGCAGGACAACAGCACTGAAAAGAGAAGGAAAACTTGAAACAAATCCTGTACTACCTACTCGTCTAGCTAGCGTAGTAGGCCTCCTCTAAGGAAAGGACTGTGTCCAGCAGTGGACCATTAAAAGCTGTCTATTATTCAACTTTACATTTACATTTGATTTAACTCAAAAATATATATACTTACACTGATAAATATCGCAGATAAAATAAATGTCACCGTTCAGCTCTCAAAATTAAGAAAATTTAAAATAAGTAGCCGATTTCCTTAACCTAAAGTTGAGACGTTAAAAGATAAAAAGATAAGCATCGCTGGATCCCAGGAGTACTGTAGTGTTTACCAACTAAATACAAAGTTTGCTACACTTTGCCACTAAAGATTACATTGTGTTGATAATTTCAAGAGACCCTTACTTTGCGGAGATGAAGTCTTGTTTATGTTTGGAAAATCTTGCTTTGATTTTAGATGAGTAGAACAGATGAGTTTTTTTTAACATTATTGATATACTCGTAGTATTATTGTTAGTTTGTGATGAATCTTCGTGTGACAGTAACTAATTCGGCATGTTTCCAATATGATAATATATGTTTTTAAAAATTTTAAGTTGGTTTGTGTACGCTCCAAAAACTCAAAAAAGTTCTGCTCCAATTTAGCTCAAATTTTGACACGATGTGTAACCTGTTTGAAACTTTTTTTATCTGTTTTTAAAAGTCCATTTAGTTAGTTCCTCATTGTTCATTAATGTAACGACAATGTATTACGGCGAAGCGCGTCAGGGTACAGCTAATTTCCAGGGAGCAGAGGGAACATGGGGTTCCCACACGGGGGGGGGGGGTTTCGTCTACTCGTCTGTAGATGGCCCGAGGTATGTCGGGGCACCAGGGACTTCCTTTCTAGATTATACCTGGTTCTATGGCTATTAGTACCCGAGACGGCGTGCGGTTTTAGTCGGTTTGAGTCCGACATGCCACCGACAGGTGGTATCCGGGGGGGGGGGGGGAAGGGTACAGCTAACTAACGAAAATTTATTTGTATAATTTTTTGTTCTCTCTATTTGTCTGTCTGACGAGTTGTGTCAGCCAATCTCCATCTGTCACATAGGCTTCAGGCTATGTAAATGTTTCTGAAAATTAAAGCTCATACAACAGTAATACTTTATTTTTCTTTTTATTTTAGTTGGAGTTATTAAAGTCATGTAATATGTACACTAGGTGAAAACAAAAAATGTTTCATCATCATCAACAGCCCTTAATAGTCCACTGCTGGACATAAGCCTCTCTTTAGAAAGGAGGTTTTGGTATACTATACCACACTGGCCAGACGGGTTGTTATAGGGTTTGTGTCAAGTTTTCCTTCTCTCTGCAGTGCCGTTGTCTGCACTTACGACACCCACGTGATAAATAGGGGTGATGACACTCTGTATTCTTAATCCGTCACCAATGTTTACGTTACATTTTTTTCATCCCTATTAAAAAAAAAGAAGAACAAGGGCGCCGATTGTGAGATCGAACATTATAGGTAGGTAGGTTTGCACAGTGTTCTATAAAAGTGAAAACAACAGTTTTCAGATCATACTGCATATCATTTAATACGATAAAAAATGACTCTTGTCTTAGACTGTGAAATTTAAACAATTAACTGATCACAGTCTAAAGTTTGAAAAAAACGAAAGATTAATAACAAAAACACCTTAAACAATTAAGTCTAGTTAATTTAAAATGACAACAGAAAATGTATTTAGTCAGTAAATAATAATATAATAATAATATAATATTCTACCACATTCACACAACGCCATCTAGTCCCAAACTAGGCAGAGCTTGTACTATGGATACTAGATAACTGATATAAATACATAGATTTTTGTAAATACATACTTATTATACATAGAAACACCCAGACCAAATCAAACATTAAATGTTCATGCACACAAATGTTTGACTTGAGCGGGAATCGAACCCGCGACCTTTGGAATAGCAGTCCGTTACACAAACCACTACGCCATTCGGTCGTCGATACTATGGTATATCAAAATACTTAACTCACACCTACCTAAGTACATAATAATTCATGTTGTTCGTATTGTTGTGACATGTATTTAAAAATGTTGGTATCTTGATGTTATGAATTGTAATGATGAATGTTAATTTGCGATAGAATTCTGATATTTATTTATTGCTTGTATAATGCATGATGCTTTATTATTACTGTTTTTTCGTCTTTTTAAAGAATGAATGTAATATTTTTATTAGGAAACGGTGGTTTCCCCATTAAAGTATTACATTCATTCTTGTGTGTACTCCGTGTGGTGACGGATTAAGAATACGTGATGTCACCACCCCTATTCATCCCGTGGTTGTCGTAAGAGCCGACTAAGGGAGCAAAAAAACTTGAAACAAACCCAATATGAACCCGTCTGGAGAGCGTGGTATAGTAGGAAAAAAACCTCATTTCTAAGGAGACGCCTATGTCCAGCAGTGGACTGTTATAAGCTGTTGATGATGATGATGATGAATTATTCTATTTAAATTTCTTGACATAGTTGCGGTTGACAATAATTTGAAAATGTTTATTTCCACTATAATTATAATTATACTTCTATACCTTTGCAAGATTTCGTACGCCATAACTGGTAAAACATGTAGAACATATCACATTCATGTTTAAACGAAGTAAATTTTTATTCCATGCCGAGACTTTTGCCCAAACTAGGTTAGGGTCGGCCTTGAATCTTTCCCGATTCATCTGAAATTCTATTCTTTACGCAAAGCGACTGCCCTCAGACCACCACAACCCAAGTACTAGGCGATATTCAGTTCTGTAGAAAGACTGTTGTTGGACTCTTAGGGCTCCAGGTACCCGCACCAAGTGGCACAGCTGCTCGTATGATTACCGGGACCAATAGCCAACACGGAAAGATTATTAATTACTGAATGGTATATTTACGGTTTTTTGAAGGACAAAAGTACAGACAGTTACGATACCCTAATTATTTACACATCTGTTAAACGACTTAAAAAATTTAAAGGTTTAGATTGTCCTTGGCCTGCTCAAGTCCTTATATTCCCTAATCAATTCCTAATAATCAATATCTCTTTCCTTCCATTGTGTTTTTGTTGTGTTTTCCATTGTGTTTGTTTTTTTAGGTAAGAACCTACATATTTTTACATTTCCCTTTCCATATTCTCCCAATTTTCCTATATTGAATTACCAAATTGCACGCTGGATGATAATAGGTTTGCCCTTCACAACTTATGGGGTCCACTACGTAACGCCAAGGGATCGAGCCGATCGGAGATATTTTGGCTATCGACTAAATGTTCTCATAAAAATACAGTAAAAATTCGATTTAAACTTTACGATTATCTGTAAATTAATATGTGTTGACTTCACTTCGAAGTCTACGGCTTTGTTCAAGTGGCCGACCTCCTTCTAGAATCTATTAAACATCAAGTTGTGTGTTAATGTTGGTAAGCACACAAACCGAAGTATTAAAGAGCATTAAGTACAGTCACCAAAGCATGACCAGTTAACATTGAACTAAGCATGTACTAAGTATGGGTTTTAGTTACACTGTGCCACGTTTGCGTTGATACTACGCTCAATACTTTTATTATCACAGTTAGTTCAGACAGATTTTATTGCTGGTCCCAGGATATAACTGCTTTAACGTCGAGTTACGAATAAATTTGAATTTTTATTGGCGACATCAAACAAAGAATTTTTCGTCAATTCTTTATGGTTTTATTCATCAATTTTATTAGTCATTTATTTTTTTAGCCAGCGCCGTCTGTAGGAAGTTAAACAGACTGCTAAGTAATTATTTTATCTGCATTGCGTAGTAAGTGTACTTACACTGATTTTTTTCTTCAAATAAGAACATATCGTACTTATTGCCACACGATTACCAAAACTTATTAACACTTGCGAAACACTTACGAAACCCATCTTTTTACAAAATTCAATATAAAATTAGTAAATGTAAACTATACACATTAGGCTGTCTTGTCAGATGTCAGATGTCTTGTAAATGTTTGTGGTCTCTTGGTTAATGATCGGTCTGGTCCGGTTAAATATAAGGAGTGTAATGTAGAAGATGACGTAACCGCGTGATGACAGATTAAGAATATGGAGAGTCACCACCCTTATTCATCCCGCGATGTCGTAAGAACCGACTAAGGGAGCAAACTATGCAGGACAACAGCACTGCAAAGAGAAGGTAAACTTGACACAAACCCGATATGTATACCAATACCTGTTACCAATATCTGTCTTCCCCGCGTGGTATAGTAGGCCAAATCCTCCTTTCTAAGGAGAGGCCTATGTCCAGCAGTGGACTACTAAAGGCAGTTGATAATGATGAATTTAAAACATGTAGGTATTTATCTATACTCTGTACAAATAAATAAAATTGGAGTGTCTGTTTGCAATATTAAAATAATCGCTTTTTACTAAATGCATATGTATGTTTACACGGTACATATGCCAAAATAAAATTTTTTAAACATTTTGTCTGTCTGTCTGTCTGTTTGTATGTTTGTTCCGGGTAATCTCTATAACGGCTGGACCGATTTCGACGAGACTTTCACTGGCAGATAGCTGATGACATAAGGAGTAATTTAGGCTACTTTTTTTAGACTAGCTTCGCCCCGCGGCGTTGCCCGCGGTTATAACGACAAACTCGGGTAACACCGCGGGTCTCGGCTAGTTCATATATAAATATGTTTATTACAAGTCTACTTACCGTAGTTACAGGCTATGTCTATTTCAAGATCGTTTTATCGCCTCTGCGCCTTTCATACGCCTCTGTCTATCCCCTCGGGAATTAAAGCCGTGAGCGTAAATATGTTTTATTATTATTAAAAAAATAGAGGCATCGAATTGTACATAGATTTAGTGGTGCTTGAGAACTATATGACAAATACACAATCACAGTAACAATTCTTTTGGCAAAATAAGTGATTTACGACTCTGACAATACATAATAGATATTCATTTGGCACAAAATCAAGTTATCTCAAATGGTTACGTAACGCAAGTGTAATAGATCAGAGGCAACCTTGAACTTGCTTCCCCGAGCCGAGACCTTCTGGGTAAAGGAACGCTTTAACTTGTGAAGGACGATGTAGGCCGGTTTTGGCGAAAGTTGCAAACGGTTGATATTTGTCTCAAGTTTTGGGATAAAGGGACCATAGCGTGATCCCGAGCCTATGAGAGCGGAATACGAGGGTGAATGGAGTTTTATTTATTTTTGTACTGTATTTTATGGGTCTATAGTTTAAAATGGTAGACCAGCTGTGATCGTTGTATTTAGTAGTAGACAAAATTACTTAAATTGTCGTTGAGTTGCTATAATTTTAATATGAAACAAGTCAATCTTTCTATATGGAAATTGCCGATGGCAGCCAGTTGTAAGAACGATTTTAATACTGAGTGTACTGGTATGTAATTATGTACATTATATGTCTGACACTTTTATGTACCGTACTTTTTGTAAAACGGTGTACAAATAAAAGAGTTCTATCTATCTATCTACGTTAGCTTAGCTACTTGGATGGCGCGGTGGTTTTTGTAACGGACTGCTATTCTAAAGGTCGCGGGTTCGATTCCCGCTCAAGTCAAACGTTTGTGTGCATGAACATTTAATGTTTGATTTGGTCTGGGTGTTTCTACGCCATCCGGTCGTCCTATTGAGGTATATCTTTCATCTTCACCTATGCATTCTTCTTTCACACAAATATGATTGCATTTAGACGTAAGTTACTTCTATTCTAATGATGGTTATGTCTTTATAGATGGTCTGTATATACCTTTATGTATATATACGTCGTAATGGAAACTATTCAAATGTACTTCATACATAACTGTGTTTGTGACATGTTCTTTGTCATAAGTTTTGATGTTATCATTATTGTTTCCTGAACAAGGTTTATAACTTACAAGAATTCATGCTATCTCTGTCACTCCTATGTTAAGTTGTGGTGTAAGTATGGATTTAAATGGATGGGTGTATAATTTATGTGTAGTAATGACAACATTTAAGAGAAGAGGAAGAGATCGTGGGCGCTTATACAAACATACTATGTTCTATTACTGTCTGTGACTATGGTAATAATATTCATTATATATTTGGACATCTAACACACAACGCTATCTAATTTTAAACTGAGCAGAGCTTGTACTATGAAAGCTAGATTGACTGATAGAATACTAGCATATATTTTTTGAAAATAAATACAAATTATACATAGAAAACACCCAAACTTCGAAACAAATATTTGGAGATCATACAAATATATCCGACCCGGGATTGAACCTGAGACCTCAGCACAGCAATCACATACGCTACCACTGCACCACCGAGGCAGTCGACTAATATCAGTGAGTAAATAACTTAATAATAATAAATAATATATTCTACCACATACACACAACGCCATCTAGTCCCAAACTAAGCAGAGCTTGTACTATGGGTACTAGACAACTGATATAAATACATATATACTTTTTTTTGTAAATACATACATATTATACATAGAAACACCCAGACCAAATCAAACATCAAATGTTCATGCACACAAATTTTTGACTGCAAATAATTAATAAGTCATAAATTGTAAATAAATTGTTGTTGAACACTACATTTTTCGGGATAAAGAGTAGCCTATGTGCTATTCCAGACTATAATCTATCGCTGTGCGCAATTTCATCCAGATCCCTTCAGCTTGCGTGAAAGAGTAACAAACAACCAATAAACTTTCGCCTTTATAATTTTTATAAGTAAAATAAATAAAATAAAAAATAAAAAAGCCTGTATTTCCGTATCCTTAAATTCCATTTCAAATGTTGGTATTTGTTTGTTAGTGTTTAGTTAGTTATTCATGTTTTTCTTATTGTCTAAATGTTAGTAAGGGTTAGTTTTTTCTATTTGGATATGGACCCCTCCTCGGGTGAAGGCCTCCTCCAGTTCTTTCCACTCATCTCTGTCCGTGCCGATAGTTTGCCAGTCTTTTCCTATTAATTCGGTTATATCGTCAGCCCATTTTCTTTTTGGTCTCCCTACCCTTCTTTTACCGAATTTTTATAAGTACGGATGAATAACAAACAACCAATAAACTTTCGCCTTTATAAGTACGGATGAATATGGATTTTAATATTTAGGGGTAAACGAGAAGACGGGTCATCTCACAGGGTCTTCAGCGTGTCGTTTGAGGTAGCCCTCCCTTTATTTATTGTGAAGAGGAGGTTGGACCATTGGGCCCACAGTAACCAGAGTTCTCTCTGTTAAATGAAAAATACCCACAGTAACCAGAGTTAGTCTTCTCGGTTAAATGCAAAATAAGCTTTGTTTGAAAAGAGTTTTCTGTGAATCCTGTTAAAATTCCATTCTTTAAATCACTGTTTTAACCAAATTAAACATGATCTTAGTATATCGAAAGCATGAAAGACAACAAATGCCAGAAATTTAAACAATCTTGAAACCTGCTGCAAGTTTAATCTGAATTGATTGCAGGAGTTCCAAATTCATTATTACACCAATACTGTTGGCTGATGTTTTAAACTAGAACTTGTCAGGAATTATGTTGTTCAATTATAACCTACTGCCGACAAGTTGTACATAAAATCAGAATGAAAGCAGCAACAAAAACTCCGCTTTTGTTTTTAACGAGCGTTGATAACTTTTCGAAAGAAAAGTAATGTTTTCTTTAACTGACCACATATTATTAAAGCTAATTCATTAAAAAAGTACATATTTGATTACAACTCTTTTTCAACGGCATCATCGGTTTCAATAGCGTAAAAACTGATTTGTAACTTTTAATTCAGTTGTATTTTTTGTTTGTTATTTTAAGACTCTGTATTTATTTGGAAAGGTATACTTCCCGTTTGGTCCCACTCAAATACAACCAAGCCATTCCTCCATCCATCAGGGATATACCATCCGTCTCACGGGTTCTCTAGTACACACGGGTTCTCTAGTACAGTAGTGTATAAATTCGATTCCCACCCAGGACAAGTAATTGTCTGATTCGTACGATCATTTGTTCTGTATCTGGGTGTATTTTTTCTGTAATATGTATGTACTTGAATTAATAAAAAAAGAATGTACGTATTTAGAAATACATAAGTAAATATAAATTTGACGACTGGATGGCGTAGTGGTTTGTGTAACGGACTGCTATTCCAAAGGTCGCTTGTTCGATTCCCGCTCAAGTCAAACATTTGTGTGCATGAACATTTGATGTTTGATTTGGTCTGGGTGGTTCTATGTATAATATGTATGTATTTACAAAAAAAAAAAAGTATCTATTTATTTATATCAGTTGTCTTGTACCCATAGTACAAGCTCTGCTTAGTTTGGGACTAGATGGCGTTGTGTGTATGTGTTTAAAAAAAAAAAAAAATATCTATTATCTATTCTAATATTATAAAGCTGAAGAGTTTGTTTGTTTGTTTGTTTGTTTGAACGCGCTAATCTCAGGAACTACTGGTCCGATTTAAAAAAATCTTTTAGTGTTAGATAGCCCATTTATCGAGGAAGGTTATAGGCTATATATCATCACGCTGAGACCAATAGGAGCGGAGCACCAATGAAGAATGTTTCAAAAACGGAGAAAATTCATTACTATTGTGAGACGCAGACGAAGTTGCGCGGGTCAGCTAGTATATATATATAAGTATGTTTATCAGCAGTCTAGATATCATTGTATAGACTCTGCCTAGGTAACGATCAGTATTACTTTTTAATTGTTTGAAATCGTATAAGACTCTTAAGTCATAGATCAGACTCAATAGCAACAATCCGTGTTGTCAGATATTTAGTGAAGTTTATTGTTTTTGTGGGCCGAAGCCTTCTTTCTAAGAAGAGGCCTATGTTCGGCAGTGGACTAGTAAAGGCTGTTGATGATGATGATGATGATTGTTTTTGTATAGTAGGTTTTGGTATAGTAGGCCAAAACCTCCCTCCTATGGAGAGGCTTATGTCCAGCAGTGGACTATTAAAGGCTGTTGATGATGATGATTGTTTTTATTATTATTTGTTATTATTATTACACATTAATTAAAATACGGATTTTAAATTTTATTTCTTTCTTTCACACTACTTGTTAAGCAAGAGTGAAAACAATCAACTACAGCGGACCTCCTGAAAGCGTTTATATTCACGAACTTACTATCTCTTAAGTCTTGGCGTGTCCTCACCCAAGTTTCACCTACTTTTATGCTTACATAATATATGTTCAGGTAACTTTCCTCTCTGATCGTAGAAGGGTCGTAAAAGTTACGACCTATATATGTTTCTGTTAATTAGTGGTTGATGTAACAGGTGACAAAGGGCTCTAAGGTTTTTAATTAGTCTTAACAACTTCGCTGTTGGTTTGACTTGTTGCCTTTACCTAATTTTATTACTCTGAGGTAAATGTTGGAGTCGGTTCTCAATTCAGTTTTATTTGTTATGGTATCTATTTACATGTATAAAAATGTTGAGTTGGTTTGCGTTCGCTTCATAAACTCAAAAAGTTCTGCACCAATTTAGCTCAAATTTTGAGACGATATACGTACAATCCGTCAGTTTGTTTTTATCTATTTTCTTGCGTCGGTACAAACAACTTTTTTTTTTTAATCATATTCACACACGGCCGTCTGACCCAAACTAGGCAGAGCCTGTACTATGGTAACCAGACTGCTGATAAACATACCTATATATTTCTAAATACATACATATTATAGATAAAGTACACCCAGACACAGAACAAATGACCGTGCTCATCACACAGTTATTTGTCCTGGGTGGGAATCGAACCCACGACGTCTGGCGTAGCAGTCAGGGTCGCTAACCACTAGACCAACAGGCCCGTCAACAGCGAAGCGTAGCAGGGTACAGCTAGTGTATGTAAGTTCCTTTATATTATCCAGAAACTGTACTCCTTTACAACGATGTCTCAACGGTCGCATGTAAATGCTTATGTTGCACTTTGGAATTTTTGTATGCACTACATATTGTTACGAGCTGGGTATATGAATAATAAAAGTTGTCGGTTAATTAATTTATTTCACTTTATTTACAAACAGTCACTACTAGGAATCACTATGTATCATGTAGGTCGAAATATAAATTCACTCCGATGTTAATTCGCTGTGTCGTAAAACGAAACTGTGTCGAACGGCTATCACACGCTCCGCTTTTATTGCGCTCTTGAATTTTACTAGATAATTCTTAGTATTCGATAGTCTGTTCCAAACAACAAGAATTTTCCAGAATCAGTCACACGTTACTTGCAGCGCCATCTAGCGCTGTAAGGAACAGAACTATTCGTATTAACCACAATCTTGAAATATGTACCTTAGTCGATACTAGATGGTGCTGTCCTCCACATTTCATACAATCGAACAATTTAATCCTATGGCGTAACAGTATTTCTTTAAGTTTTATGCCATTATAATTCTGGAAGCTAAAGAGAACAGTTCTTTTTATTTAACCCAGCCCCATACATCTCACTAGTTATTTATGAAACCGTTTCAAAAATCCTATTATTTTAGTAGTTTAAATTTGAATACCACCCTTTGAGTGGAAAATCAAGGAAGCCATACTTCCATTCTTATATTATAAAAGTGAGTTTCTTTGTTTGTAACGCTTTCACGCCTAAGCCACTAAACCGATTTTAAAAAAGCTTTCATTCATGAATAGCTTTTTACCACGATAACCGACATACACGCAGGCGGAGCGGGGGGCGAAAGCTAGTTCTTTATCAGCACAATAAAATTTACAACAATTTTTTATAGTGAAGGCGCATTACTTCAGTTCTTTTTTATGTTAGAGGGGGCAGACGAGCAGATTATCTAATGGAAAGTGATCATCGCCGCCCATGAACGTCTGCAACTCAGGAGTCACAAACACGTTGCCGACCTTTTGGCATTCGTATCTTTCCGGAAATACCGCAGACGATAACCCGTTCACAAATTGGTTGTGTCGGGCAAAAAGTGTCTCGAAAAGCGCACAGTAGTGGAGCGCCAACTATCCAGGTAATGAGGATCAAAATTTTGCCGTGTGGAACGATGGCGGAAAGTTGCGGCTGGTATTATTCCGAACAATTCCTTCGAACACTCTCTTAAGATGACTAAGATCTTCTCCCATAACCAAGTTTTGAGGATTTCAAATATTGATTGCTGTATTAAATACTAAAATACATAAATACTCATTATTGTAACGTAATGCAGGACGCCCACAGGCCAGGTGGAGGACGATTTGCACAAGATGGCTGGCAAGACCTAAGTGGCGTGCAATGGGAGCTGATGATAATTATTATAAACAGACTTGGTTTATGTACAACATCATGTTAATATTATTAACATGATGTAAGGAGAGTCCTATGTCCAGCGTGGACCATTAAAAGCTGTTGATGTGGTGTGATGGACGTTGTACTCGCTTGTATATTTTCATGAATGTACGTGTAGTTTTAACCCGAATCAAAGCCTTTCTATCTATCTAGCACCGTTAGTCATGATGTCCTGCTTTCCATCCTTTCCTATCTTATGATATCCTCGAAAGCCCTGTAATGGTTGTCCTATCTTCAGGGACGACACCAGTGTGTTCACGTTGACGACTTATCGTCGAGTTGGTGTGGTCTTTTCACTAGTGTCCCTTAAGGCGGTATGTTATCTCCGTTATTATTTTCAATATTCATTAATTTCGTAATTTAACAACTTCAGTGTGAGTATCACCTGTATGCAGATGACTTGTAAATTTACACCCAATCAAGAGATGAAAGCATATCAACAAAGACCTGGACTTCATAAGGTGCTGGTCGATGAGGTTTGATTAGTCAATAAACCCAACCCAATGTTAAATGATCCTTATAGGAAGCAAACAGATGTTAAGTAGGTTGTATACTGCCATCCCACCAGTTGTATTTAATAATATAATTATACCTCTGAGTCCAGTGGTTATGAACCTGGGGTTACATATCGATTCGACACTTGATTGGAGGGCACAAGTTACTACGTCAGCCAGAAAGTCACTGCATGTCTTCGCGTTTTATATCGTCTAAAGAATTTTCTTCTCACTAAAACTATAGCTACGCTTATGCAGTCAATAATTATCCCCTTAATCGGTTATATTAGTATATACTCAGTAAGTATCTACTCAATAACTGAATTCTATTTATTTTTAATCTTCGCATCATCGCATCTTTCCTATGCTCCAATCACGACCGAAATCTTCGGTCAACAAATAATATGCTCTCTTTCTATGTACAGTTAGTTCTTCTCTGGAATGCGATCCCAGTTGAAAAAGGATGTCTACTAACCGCTTTACGCTTTTGAAAAAATACAAAATCTTCTTCAAAATGAGAGAGAGAGAGAGGAGTCACGACGTTAGAACTCGACCGTGTAATTTAACATTTATACTTATGTATGTATGTTTATAGTATATATATATATATATATATATGTATATATATACAAATATTTTAGTAGTATATAATTATTTTATTTGTGTATATTATACCTAGGTTAGATGCAACTTAATTTGATAAATTGAATTTATATAACGCCAAACTTTATATTTTATTTCTGTACGTACTGCATCATATTTCTACATCACCCGAAGGTCGACTAAGAGAGACTGCCCTGGGTATAATGTCCGCCTGTGTACAACTTGTGCATTAAGTTATAATCCCAATATATGTACGTTGTTATTGATATAGTCTCTTGTAGTTTAAAACTCTAGGCCCGAACCCCGAGTACATCCAAAGCTAGCCTATACAAGCCCATCACAATAAGGCTTGTTACGGCGTACCTTATTGTAAAATGGAGGTACCTCGAAATTTGTATTTTACATATTTGTCACCGGTTTATACGACATACTTGTGCCTTTGGTTGTATGGGACCCAATTTGTGGCGGAGCTGAACCCGCCTGCCTCGTGATTGAACTCAAATTGAAAATCGAATGAACCACTCACGTACCGTACCTTTAAGGGAGGCGGAAGTACCTTAATTTACGTTATTTTATGAATGAATAAAAAAACGCTTCAACAGATTTTTATATAATCTTGGTGGCAGGATTTGTGATTTAATATATACGATATTTTTAAATTTGGATCTATCAGCAGTCTGGTTATCATAACATAGGGTCTGTCTAGTTTGAGGTGGTGTGTGAGATGTGTCACATTTTAATATTATTTACTTAGATCCTATACTCAACCGAAGAACAAACCGAGCTCTTTACTTATTTTATAATAGCCCTTTATGGCGTATCATCTTATACGATTCATGTTGTGACACCATTTAATCGTCTCGCTGCTGCTGCGTAGCCACCATAATCGTCAAGTTGTAACCGCTGAACCTGTCAGGTTATTTCCACACCAGCCCGAGTCGGCTATTCATATTAGGTAGGTAGGTAGGTTAGGTATTTATATTAGTTAAATTAACAAAATTACGTGACCCTGGAATGAGGCTGACCGCTTGCTTGTGAGCCGTGTGACGGCCAGTATATCAGATGGTACTTAGGAGCTCATTTACGCACAAGAAGGCCACAAACAAAAGAGCACGCCGTCTGAGAAGTATCTCTTGACCCGAAATCTGAAGCCCTACGAATTGATTAACACTCATATAATCGTTCAGATTGCAGAAACAAATGACTACAAGAGAAATAAGATTAACTTACACTGAAGTGGGTACTTAGGACACAGAATTTACTAAAAATGGATTAACAGACAATCAAAATGCTACTTCAGATCGGAAGACTAAATCACCAGAGTGTACCTTGCGGCTGGAAGGAATTAGGTGTATATGTCAGTAAAGTATGTATAATATAATGACTGCACGGATGGCGTAGTGGTTTAAGCGTTCGACACGCCGTTCACTACTACGCTGAGTGTTGTTGGTCCGATCCCCACATGGGACGACACTTTGTGTGATCCACAAATTCTTGTTCTGAGTCTGGGTGTTCTCTGTGTCCGTTTCATGTATGTTTGTAAAGTCTCCCGCGACACAGGATAGATTCCTAATGCGGGAGTTGTCTTTTTAAAATAAGATAAGAATGTACTTATTCCGTGTTTGCTTTACGAAAATACACTTAAAACTCAACTCAAAATACTTTTTTTTGTATTTAAAAAAAAAAGATTGTTTAAAAACATCTTTTATGTAGACTAAAGTCATAGATCCACAAAACAATCTCTGTTTTGACAATTATTTAGAACAATAAAATAAAATTTATTTTACAAATGAAACTATACAAAATCTATCATATGCCTGCACAGATCTACAACCGCCCGTTTCCAAAGGGTTTAAAACACGTACCTACTCAGGACAGATAAAAGCTACCTAATGTTGTTTATGTAAACTGATGTACGAATACTGTTTATTGCTTACGTTTTGTTAAATATATTTATTAAGAAGTTTACTTTACTGAAATGTGTGCGATTAGTAAAATAAAATAGTAATGCTTAAAAGGAAAGGTTTTGCTGTTTAACACAAAATGACTAGGTGTTTTCTATGAAAATTACAGTTACAATATTCAAAACTACATATTAATAGTGATAATATTAAACAACACGTGATCAATAAACCGTAATCGTACATCTTTTTTCATAAAAAAACAGTAGGTAGCTTTCATCTGTCCCGAATTCGTGTTTTAAGTGGCTCGGCTAAGGAGTATGCTCCGCAGCAGAGCCACAATCGATGTTCATTAATATATTACCTAATGTACGTACAAAAAAAAACTGTATAAGTACATTATGTACATTTGACGTACATCATTTGAAGATATAATTAGATAGTGGCTTTGCGGCAGAGCACGACACATTTAATCAACGTTTAATGCAGTTCATTTATATTTGTTCCGCGATCATTTATTACAAAATTTTAATAATACACGAAGATAAAAACTTCTTCTTATATTTAAAGTTCGACAATGTAAAAGTTTTCAACACAATGGCTGGAGCCAGGTTGAAATATACTGTATAAATTGAGAAAACAAAGAGCAGTATACGTAACATTCCATTGATTCGAATTCAGCGATCACGGCTCAAATCAATTAGTGAGTGAGATTTTCCTCGCTAAGGTATTAGTACGTGTCTACAGTTTAATCGGTGTATGTACATACTCGTACACTCGAATATATGTACGTATATTCGAGTCGACTTGCAATTGGTGTTGGTATATGTACAGAGAGGAGCATTTGATCGTTCACGACTTTCGAACGGAGAATAAATTGCTTTGTATAGAGTGGTTTGTTTGTTTGTTGTCTTTTTGGACAATTGATTAATATATAGTTGTTGTAGTAAACAATTTATCTATACAAATAAATAAAATTGAAGTGTCTGTATGTAATGTCAAAATAATAGGGCTTTTTTTATGCTTACTCACATATTTGCACGATACCTATGCCTAAAAACCAGTTTAAATAGTAGTCTATTTGTTCCGGGTAATCTTCAAAGCGGCTGGACCGATATTGATAATATTTTACTACCAGGTAGCTGTCTTTATAAGGAGTAACTTGGGCTATTTTTTCGCTCAGAAAAACCCTATAAAATTTTGCCCGGTCCGGGAATCGAACCCACTAACGCAGCGCTTTTCAAATTCCACTCGAACGAAGTCGCGGGAACCAGCTAGTTTACAATAATTTACATACACATATATGTAATTTATGAAAGAATCCTTTGTAATCGTTTAGTATATTCTGAGACCTGGTAAATCTTCACGGGAATTCAACATCAACCGCCTTTAATAGTCCACTGCTGGACATAGGCCTCTCCGTAGAAAGGAGGTTTTGGCCATTGGAATTAAATGTTATAATAACTGGTTTGAGCGAATGGAAAAGTGTATAAAGCTACGTGGTGAATACTTTGAAAACAAATAAAAAGTACTATAAGGTTCTAGTTGTGATTTTTTCTTCAAATGACAAAACTTAAGAGGCATGCCTCGTACGCCATTACGTCGTTTTGATCAGTATAGTGTTCAAAGAATTAAATTATTCTCAATCTGAGAACTTAACCGTTGTATGAAAAGTCTATGTTAATACGGTATTCAATTCTAACCATTTACATCTTTGACTAAAATGCTTATCTGGGCTTTGCTAGAATATTTAGTGTATACGGTATCTGACTCACTTCATTTATTTATTTAGTTGTCGGTAGACTTACAAAAATACAATTTGTAGTTTCTATTGCTGTTAACGGACTTTAGTAGTTTTATACTCATCGTAGTATAGTTTAGTTTACAAAATGACAAATACACTAATTATAAGGGAAAATTATTTTAATGAGCATAGACTATTGTACCCTTTTTAATATATATTGGATACGGAATGAGAAGGTAGATATATAACTTGTACATTTATTATCTAAATACATAATGTATATTCGTAAAATGGTTTTTGTTAAATTAGTACAATAAAAAAAACGGCGTAATTGGTCTATGTACAACCGGTCGGAACGAAGTTTTTTTCACTTTTTGGTAGGTGCTTGTTATATATATGAAGTATGAAAAACGAGGGACGTGAAAGTATTGTTATACGTTTTGGTCTCGCTCCTATCCGCTCAGAGCGAGTAACGCGAATAAGGCAGTTCAATAAGGCAATTCAATTTACTAAACATCTGAAGTTCTGTCTATTCAAAATTCCTCATCGAAAAGCATCAAATCTATAACCCCACCGGCTATACTAGTCTGGAAGTAAATTGGATTCGTCGATCCATCATCCTATATATGCTCAGTGTGATGTTGAGCGCAGTCGCTGGGTGGCGCGACATAAACGATGCCTCCTAGCTGCAATGAGATGAGCTGATTTTATTTGGGAAGGACTTACGTTGCAGACGCATCCGATGTAAATTCAATTCAAGTTTCATAAAATTTATATTTTTTATATTTTTTTGTAAAGTTAGGGCTTATTCTCAACAGTATTAGTGTCTTAAAACTGCGAAATTACTATTAAATTGATGACAATTGACAAAAAAACACACATTGCAAAAATATTAAATATTTAAATATACTTATTTTATTAAAATCAGTGTCGCGTTTCCCTCAACAATGATTTATTTATAATCCAGATTCTTACAGCTTACAATAAAAATACCCAAACTAGTAAATTCGTTTTAACTACTATAAATTACAGCATACGCATAATAATAATGATAGAAAATAAAACCATAAATAATAATAATACATTTATTTCCATAACACAGTCAGACAGACAGACAGACAGAGTCGCTAACAATTATTGTTGGAGACTCCTTTTAAGCATGTAACATGCCTTTGCCATGTGTCAGGAGTCTCCGCTCCTGTATACGTTAATGTTAAGAATACCTATGAATGAATTTCTTGTATCTAATTAATTACTTGTAAACATACAAACATGCAATGTACAATAAAATCTAGTATCTATATATAATTATAGCTAAATAACCGCTTCGCTAACACGTTAAGTCCAACATAATGCTATTTTGATATAACCACAACCACCTTTGATTGGTGGTATGTTTCAGAGTTTCTTCCTAGAGTGAGTCTTAGGAAATGCCGGCACCTTCTAGCTGTAAAGTGCGAATGGGGAAAATATTTACTTGCAGAAATAAATATCGTTTCAACATTTGAAACCTTATTGCACGGTTGGCGTAGTGGTTTAAGCGGTCCCCAGGACGCTTCCTACTACGCCGAGTGTTGTGGCCTCAAACCCCACATGGGACGACACTTTGTGTGATCCACAATTTGTCGTTTTGAGTCTGGGTGTTCTTTCATGTAGGTATGATTATAAAGTCCCCCGCGACACAGGATATATTCCTAATAAAAAAAAAAAGAGATACCAGGGTCAGGTTCGACCGGAGCGACTCGATTGAAGAAAACCGGTGTTAAGCAATTGTTTCGTTGCTGTGTGTGAGTGAGGTTACCGTAGACGGACCTCGATAATCCTCCTGATTCTGTAAGAGGAACTCAGAGGGCACTTGTGATTCTAGAGTCGCAGGTCCACATGGGAGACGGTAGTCACTTACCATCAGGTGACCCGTCTGATCGTTTGCCCCCTTTGCCATAAAGAAAAACCTAGGAACACAAGATGTAAGTGTATATAGTATATAAAGTGTTTTGTGTGTATACATATCGGTTATCGAGGTAAATAGCCTATGACCTTCCTCAACAATCAAACTATTTCCATACCAAATTTCATCTAAATCGGTTAAGCGGTTATTGATTCCTTATGCAAACTACCACCTCCCTTTCTACCCTGTTAATTTATTTATTTATTTATTTGGAAACTTAACAGCTATGTTACATATATCATGGGTGAAGTTAAACATTTTTTAGACTCTTAGCCAATAATAAAGTTTCGCGACAAGTAAAAGAAAATTGCGTGCACCACTTAAACATAGGCAATTGTACGTATTATATACTATCTATAATTTAATTTATATTAGGTATATTGTGCAGAGTGAGAAGTATTCATAAAGAAAGCAACTTACAAAAACAATCTTAATTTGGACTCACAAGTATGATTGCAACTTTTTAGTTATTTGTCTTTTAAATGCACTTTTTGAGAGGTGGAAGATGTCGATCTCGTCAAAATTAATATTGTAACAGATAGGCAAACGAGTGAGAACAGAATTCTTAGCATAATGTTAAAGGACGATTTCTTTCATAAAAACTATCCTATGTCCTTTCCCGGTACTCGAAGTATCCCTATACCAAGTTTCATCTAAATCGGTTAGGCAATTTAAGCATAAAGAGCTAACAGACAGACAGACTTTCGCATTTATAATATTAGAATGGATAAGTAGATACTTAGATACTAAATGTTAATACGGAGTTAGCATAAGTGCGCTCGCACTACAATTGGAGTATCAAGCGCAAGAAACTTACAAGTGTAGAACTTTGGAGTTAAGGCTTAAGTGTCTATACTCGTCTTTATTTAGAATCGTATCTCAGACTTCCCTCCCTATTAATTAGCCTCCAATTGTGTAGAGTGTATAAGTACATGTTTCATACCATCGGTGTTGTCGTGAACTTTCAACATTAATGTTGATCGGTTGAACGAAATTACAGTGGATCGAAAACGTTCGAATGGCTTCGAGAAAATGATGATTCGGTTTTATTTTCACGGCTTGACAGATGCACAGTAGTGCTCCTCCTTTAATAAGAATATACCTATCAAAGTCATGTTTTAAAATCTTATATTTCGACTTAAATTATCAACACAAAAACTTATTTGACAATGCTAAAGAAGCCCTTTATTTCAAACTTCAAAATTTGAATTCTGAATTTAGATGTGATCCGAGTTACGAAAGGGATTTGTGTAGATTTGACGAATAAAATAAGCAGTAATAATTCTCCAACTTTACAAGAAAATTTAGCAAGAAAAAAATACCATTTGTTCAGGTAATATCTAATTGTTACCTGTCATATCAATAGTATCGTAATCGTAGCTGAAATTTTGTAATATATTATTGTAAAAATATATTTTAATGAGAATGTCGATAAACATTTATTTATTTTATTTATTTATTTATCTTAGGAAAGCTTACATACTAATATTAACACACAGCTGAGTAAAGCTTAAACTGCTAATAAAAAGCTTCCACATATAAATAACCTAATAATAAACCACAGTTATACATAATATTCCCAGTTGATCTGAATAGTAAGTGTCAGCAAAAAATTAAAAATAACCAAAAATTAAATTATAGGCAATACAAAAAAATAAAATAATAATAATTAAAACAGATAAACAAGGTATTTCAGTAGGTATATCTACCGGTCGCTGACAAAGAAATATTTGCTGAATAGTCTTTTGACTGTAGTTGAATTTGTACAAAACAGATCTAAGTCCAACTTTGATGCCACGTCAGTATAGCTTTCAGCCGCTCGCAAAAGATACGAGTTCCGCCTATAGTTAGCTACAGCAAAGGGAACGTGTAATAGGGGACGATGTCTACAAACTAATTGATTCGTTCCAAGTGTGATATTGCTAAGCAATTCTCGACAATTGTGTTCACCGTATGTCATAAAATAAAGGAAAAAGAAAGTTTAACTTAAACCTAATCCTCAGTTTTAGGCGCGAATTTATTCTCAAATATGATTTTGATATTTTAGTCTTTTATGCATTCTAAGTTCCGTGTGCTGACGGATTAAGAATACATAGTGTCACCATCCCTAGTCATCCCGTGGGTGTCGTAAGAGCCAACTAAGGGAGCAAACTACGCAGGATAACAGCATTGCAAAGATAAGGAAGCTTGAAACAAACCCTTTTTTTTTTTTTTTATCGTGTGGAAATCCCCTCGGACCGTCACCCCTCCGGGGTTTGCGGCGGGGTGGTGTGTCGGACTCGGACCGACTAAAACCACACGGTGTGCCACTCTGCGCCTGTAACAGGAGGGATCCGGGAACAGCTGTTGTTAAGACATCCGGACCCCTCCTAGCGCCAGCCCGCTCCTGGTGCGGGCTCCGTCTCGATGTTTTTCCTCTCTTTATAGGCGACGTCCGGCACACGCGGACGCCGCCCCCTCGCGGCTGGCCAAACTAATGCGGGTGGAGGGGAAACCCACCCCGTCCACCCGCGGCCACACTCAGGGCGGCATGAGGCTGTGATAGGCGGGCCTCCGCCGCCCGGTTCGCCGGCGGCGGATCGGGTCCGAGTGGAGGTCGTCCTCCCGGGCCCTCTCCGCCGCCTCCTTCCGCGAGATTACTACCTCGCAGAAGGTAGCGACCGCGGTAAAACAACTGTCGCTACCGGCCATGGAGCGTACTACGGCCGGTAGCGAGAGATCCACTCCGATGACTGCAGTGAGGGAACGACGCTGCGCCGCCCATGCGGGGCAGACCTTGAAACAAACAACACAACACAACAAAAACAGCTTGAAACAAACCCTATACCAACCTGTCTGGTCAGCGTGGTATAGTAGATCAAAACCTCCTTTCTATGGAGAGGCCTATGTCCAGCAGAGGACTAGTAAAGGCTGTGGATGAAAGTATCACTCTACAACGAATTAAATGTGGCGGCACAACAGTGATTTAATAATTGGATGGATATAAAGGAGATGAAAGCCTTGAATTGCTTAAAACATCTAATCCAATTAAATGTTCATTTTATTACCCAAACATTCATACAATACAAACAAAACTGTTGAAAGACTTGCTCAGGGTCAAAATCTCCATTTGTTGCTTACACAACCAAATCAAACGAATTTTCCCTTGAACTCGTCCGAATGGGTCCCGGGCCGGCGCTAAACACTACACGGCCAACTGGCGTGTCTCATTGAAACGGGTCACTCGTCCCAAATTCGTTTTATCGCTAACATAACATACGTGGCATTGGATGTATTAGGACGAATCTCTACTGAATTTAAGTCGTAAATGTTACAGTGAGTTATATATTATTTAGTAAATAGAGCGTATGTGTCTTTGATATTTTTTTTGGTTTAGGGGTCGAACGATCAGACGGGTCACCGTGACTAACGTCGCCCATACACAATTGTATGTCCCTCCCAAAGGGGTGCAGTGGGAGGGGTAATCACACGCACTCTGTGAAAAGTAACGAAGAAATTGCTGAACTTCGGTTTTCTGTGAAACACTGGTATCATTTCCGTCGTGCCGGCCCATTTGTGTCAAAGCAGGGTTTTCCCACGATAAAACTAAAATATTATCATATTTTTAAATCCTTCAGGTATATATCATCATCATGTTTTCAGCCACAGGCTTCTTTTGATGGGCATATGTCTCTATTACTCTCTGTGAATCTTGTTAATGAATGCTATACACTACGCTTTCCGGTTTGTGGTCTCCAATTGAGGCCAGTTACTAAAACGTTCTACGCACTATGTGCCCTGCTTATTGCCATTTAAATTTCCTCATCTAGCACAAAGGTTACTGACATATCCTGCAGATATGTCAGTAACCTTTGTGCTTGTAATTATCTCCTCATTCAGAAACCCCGAGCATAGATTTATTTACAGACCTCTTCTCTCCGCCTGTTTTTGTTACACCCATAGTGATACTCGTATGTTAGATGATTTGTCTGACGAATGAAGGTTTTGACTGCACGGGTGGCGTAGTGGTTTAAGCGGTCGCCACGCCACTTCCTACTGCGCCGAGTGTTGTGGGTTCAAACCCCACATGGGACGACACTTTGTGTGATCCACAAATTGTTGTTCTGAGTCTGGGTGTTCTTTATGTCCGTTTCATGTATGTATGTAAAGTCCCGCGCGGCACAGGATATATTCTTTATGCGGGAGTTGTCTTTAAAAAATAATAATTAAAAAAAAATATTAATAAGAAAATGTTTCGGAAAACTTTGTTTGTTTATCAGCAGTCTAGTTCTCATAGTACAAGCTCTGCCTAGTTTGAGATTAGACAAACTGTGTGAAAGATGTGTGATGTTATCATTAAATGCTGTTATGTTTTCGCCGCATCTATGCCACTTTAAAGGTTAAACTATGAATTCTGCAAATAGACCATTCTTACTTGACAAACTAGCTGGTGTCCGCGACTTCGTTCGCGTGGAATCTGAAAAGCGCTGCCTTAGTGAGTTCGATTCCCGGACCAGGCAAAATTTTATAGGGTTTTTCTAAGAGAAAAAATAGCCTAAGTTACTTCTTATATATATATATATATATATATATATATATATAGACAGCTACTTGGTAGTAAAATATTATCAAAATCGGTCCAACCGTTTTTAAGATTACCCGGAAAAAACAGACAGCCAGACAAAAAAAAATTAAAACTGGTTTTTAGGCATAGGTATCGTGCAAATAACCGTGTAAGCATGAAAAAACCCTATTATTTTGACATTACAAACAGACACTTCAATTTTAGATTAAAAAAAAAGATTAGTCAAATTAGATACAATATTAAAATAGACGCAATGTTAAGTTCGTGTGCTTTCTTGATTTAGTAATCCTAATTACTGTAATGTCTTGTAACATATTTAAGAAAAAAAAATGTTTTTAGAGGTTGAAGTATCTTGATATGCTTATATCCAGTATCCTTGACTTTCTACATTAAGATTATAATACAGTCAAGTTGCTTTTCAAGACAGTCTTAAATGGCTTAGGTACTTAGTTTTAACTTTTGCGCATTTGTAGCGGTTTTCCTTAAGAAATTATATTGGGTTTTATTAGCTGCGGAGCGGTGTAAAGTAATTTGAAAACCGTAAGAACAAGTTAAACGCAGTTTACATTGACTGTATCATTTATATATGTATAAAAAGTCCTCTGAAGATTTATTTAAACACAACACACTTTAAACCTTATAGCTAGCGAGATGGACATATTCTGTTGTGCTCTGAGTGAATTCACCAGAGTAACGTTGAATGTTAGTTGTTATAATATGTATTGTGCACTTTTGCCCCGCACAACCAATCTGTGAACCGGGTTATCGTCTGCGGTATTTCCGGACCGATACGACCATCAAACCTTCAAGTAAAGAGCGTACTCCTTCTTAAAAGGCCGGCAACGCGTTTATGACTCCTGAGTTGCAAACGTTGATGGGCGGCGATCGTCACTTTCCATCATTTGACCCGTTTGCCCGTCTGCCCCCTCTAACATACAAAAAAAAACTAGCTTTCGTAGTACAAACTCTGCTTAGCTTAGTTTAAAACTAGATTGCTCAGGTATCTGTACATTTACTTTTCTTTACAAAAAGAGCTCTAATTTAAAATTTAATAATAGATTTATTATTCTATTGAGAGTAAGTGTATAAAGTAATCTATATGTTTTTATGTTCCTCCTCGGGATGTTTGTAAAGAGAATCCGATGAAACAAATAACGGTCTGTACGGCTAATACGAGAGAGTATCTGGCACATAAGGGTAGGGCGTAATCATTACTAAAAGTTATTTTACGAGCTCTATAAACTAATTGATTCGTTCCAAGTGTGATATTGCTTAGCAATTCTCGACAATTTTGTTCACCGTATGTCATAAAATAAAGGAAAAAGAAAGTTTAACTTAAACCTAATCCTCAGTTTTAGGCGCGAGTTTATTCTGAAATATGATTTTGATATTTTAGTCTTTTATGCATTCTAAGTTCCGTGTGCTGACGGATTAAGAATACATAGTGTCACCATCCCTAGTCATCCCGTGGGTGTCGTAAGAGCCAACTAAGGGAGCAAACTACGCAGGATAACAGCATTGCAAAGATAAGGAAGCTTGAAACAAATCCTATACCAACCTGTCTGGTCAGCGTGGTATAGTAGGTCAAAACCTCCTTTCTATGGAGAGGTCTATGTCCAGCAGCGGATTAGTAAAGGCTGTGGATGAAAGTATCACTCTACAACGAATTAAATGTGGCGGCACAACAGTGATTTAATAATTGGATGGATATAAAGGAGACGAAAGCCTTGAATTGCTTAAAACATCTGATCCAATTAAATGTTCATTTTATTACCCAAACATTCATACAATACAAACAAAACTGTTGAAAGACTTGCTCAGGGTCAAAATCTCCATTTGTTGCTTACACAACCAAATCAAACGAATTTTCCCTTGAACTCGTCCGAATGGGTCCCGGGCCGGCGCTAAACACTACACGGCCAACTGGCGTGTCTCATTGAAACGGGTCACTCGTCCCAAATTCGTTTTATCGCTAACATAACATACGTGGCATTGGATGTATTAGGACGAATCTCTACTGAATTTAAGTCGTAAATGTTACAGTGAGTTATATATTACTTAGTAAATAGAGCGTATGTGTCTTTGATATTTTTTTTGGTTTAGGGGTCGAACGATCAGAGGGGTCACCGTGACTAACGTCGCCCATACACAATTGTATGTCCCTCCCAAAGGGGTGCAGTGGGAGGGGTAATCACACGCACTCTGTGAAAAGTAACGAAGAAATTGCTGAACTTCGGTTTTCTGTGAAACAGTGGTATCATTCCCGTCGTGCCGGCCCATTTGTGTCAAAGCAGGGTTTTCCCACGATAAAACTAAAATATTATCATATTTTTAAATCCTTTAGGTATATATCATCATCATGTTTTCAGCCACAGGCTTCTTTTGATGGGCATATGTCTCTATTACTCTCTGTGAATCTTGTTAATGAATGCTATACACTACGCTTTCCGGTTTGTGGTCTCCAATTGAGGCCAGTTACTAAAACGTTCTACGCACTATGTGCCCTGCTTATTGCCATTTAAATTTCCTCATCTAGCACAAAGGTTACTGACATATCCTGCAGATATGTCAGTAACCTTTGTGCTTGTAATTATCTCCTAATTCAGAAACCCCGAGCATAGATTTATTTACAGACCTCTTCTCTCCGCCTGTTTTATTACACCCATAGTGATATGTTAGATGATTTGTCTGACGAATGAAGGTTTTGACTGCACGGATGGCGTAGTGGTTTAAGCGGTCGCCACGCCGCTTCCTACTGCGCCGAGTGTTGTGGGTGTGGTGGGCGTGTGGGTGGGATTAGTCCCTAAAAAAGTACAAGCTCTGCCTAGTATGAGATTAGACAAACTGTGTGAAAGATGTGTGATGTTATCATTAAATGCTGTTGTGGTTTCGCCTCATCTATGCTACTTTAAAGGTTAAACTATGAATTCTTCGAATAGATCATTCTTATTTATTGACAAACTAGCTAGTACCCGCGACTTCGTACGCGTGGAATTTGAAAAGCGCTGCCTTAGTGAGTTCGATTCCCGGATCAGGCAAAATATTATAGGGTTTTTCTGAGATAAAAAATTGTCTTAGTTACTCCTTATGTATAGACAGCTACTTGGTAGTAAATATTATCAAAATCGGTCCAACCGTTTTTAAGATTACCCGGAAAAAACAGACAGACAGACAAAAAGTATTTAAACAGGTTTTTAGGTATCGTGCAAATAACCATGTAAGCATGAAAAAAAAACCATTTATTTTGACATTACAAACAGACACTTCAATTTTAGATAAAAAAAAAAGATTAGTCAAATTAGATACAATATTAAAATAGACGCAATGTTAAGTTCGTGTGCTTTCTTGATTTAGTAGTCGTAATTACTGTAATGTCTTGTAACAAATATAAGAGAAAAAAATGTTTTTAGAGGTTAAAGTATCTTGATATGCTTATATCCAGTATCCTTGACTTTCTACATTAAGATTATATTACAGTCAAGTTGCTTTTCAAGACAGTCTTAAATGGCTTAGGTACTTAGTTTTAACTTTTGCGCATTTGTAGCGGTTTTCCTTAAGAAATTATATTGGGTTTTATTAGCTGCGGAACGGTGTAAAGTAATTTGAAAACCGTAAGAACAAGTTAAACGCAGTTTACATTGACTGTATCATTTATATATGTATAAAAAGTCCTCTGAAGATTTATTTAAACACAACACACTTTAAACCTTATAGCTAGCGAGATGGACATATTCTGTTGTGCTCTGAGTGAATTCACCAGAGTAACGTTGAATGTTAGTTGTTATAATATGAACCTGAAATAAGACAGGCCTGTCGGTCTGGTGGGCCGGAGGTCGAGGGTTCGATGCCCGCCCGGGACGAGTAGTTGTGTGATAAACGGGTTAGTAGGTGCTGTGTGTTTTTGGAAGTATATGAGTGTGTTTTTCAGTCGGGCTGCTGTAATGCGGTCGGGATGAGTAAGGATGTTAAAATAGTTAAAATAATAGATATTATTTATTTCTATACATGTTTTGAACAACGAATGGCTACAAAACCTACCATCTCGCTCGATAGCCTGATTTCGGCTATCGTGCGGAGCGAGAGTGCGTGGAACTCTGCCGTCTCCTTCTGCGAGCAAGTTATGCTCGCGAAGGAGACGCCGGAGCGGGACCGGGAGAGGTTTAGAGCTCTCCCGGCCCGCCAGGACCGGGAACGGGCTAGGTACCGCAGGCGACTCAGGCGCCGGAGGTCGCAAAACGACCTCCGTTCTCGGTAAGCGCAGGCCTGGGGGTGACAGGTGAGGCCATCTGGGACTAATCCCGCCCACACGGCCACCACTGTAACTCCTGTACACCAGGATCCACAGCAGTGACCCACGAACACACCGAGTTATGACACTCGGGAAGTCCCAGGAAGAAATTAAACTGTCTTGGAACCCGCAACGAAATTAATCAGAAGAAAAGTGGAGGAGTTGGAAATACAGTAAATCCACTTCCCTCCTTAGCAAAGCGGGAGACAAAATTAAGTAAAATGGGCATACACCCTTTTAAACAGGGAAGCACCACGGCCACGAAATATTACGGGTCCTACGTGAGCTACATTTGATTTCTATAATATGTATGGCAGAATCGCCTAAACGCACGGAAATTCACCCTAGTTGACGCACGATCCCCATAGTATACCGCCCCAGATGTCACCTGCAAGGTATTCAGCATTATATTACGTTCATTATACCAAAGACTACATTCCCAGAGGATATGATGAGCAGACTGTTCATAGTGAGAGTTAGGTGTTGAGCATTGACACAATGGTGACTCGACTAATTTAAATGAATAAAGCTTGCTCTTAAAGTTACCATGACCCGTAAGAAATTGAGCGACACAGTGATCCACCTCAAGCCATGTCCACGACAACCGTTCGCGAACAGATGGAAAGAATTGGTAAAGATGGCGCCCCTTGGATGATTCGTCCCAGCGTTGCTGCCATTCGTCTATGAGGTCATTATAGACATCGGACTGCTGTTGAAGCAATCTTGTAATTTTACCGCGATCCCGCGCGCCCAAAAAATCGCATTCCATGTTTTGTTGTCTTGAATAGTACATGGCTGCACGTCTCTGCACCTCGAGATCGACCGGAAGCACACCCGCCAACACCGGCAAAGCCTCAGTGCTAACCGTCCTATATGCCTTGCACAAGAATATTAGATCGGTGAGGCCATCTGTCACCCTAGCAGAAGCAGGCCGGGGTGCAAAGCGCGTTGCAAAAGCGCGCTCGCTTCCAGGGAGCAGAGGGAACATGGGGTTCCCACACGGGGGGGCTCGTCTACTCGTTTGTAGATGGCCCGAGGTATGTCGGGGCACCAGGGACTTCCTTTCTAGGGTATACCTGGTTCCCCGGTTATTAGTACCCGAGACGGCGTGCGGTTTTAGTCGGTTCGAGTCCGACATGCCACCGATAGCTATCGATGCTATCCGAGGGAATATCCGCACGGAAAAAAAAGGTAAAAAACCTACTAAAAATAAATAAAATTGAGTTTTGCGTATATTACTTAACCTTTTTTAGGAGGTACTTGTGACCAATGCGAAAAGTACGTTTTACCGTGCCGTAATAAAACATGATCAAGTTTTATCTATTATCTACGCTATTTTAATAAAAAGTTAGGTTCTCCCATGCAATTATCTACCAAAATTTGTGACAATGTAACATACAAACAAACAGGCAGTTCATTCTGCATATTATCATCACATCGTCACACATCAACAGCCTATAATAGTCTACTGCTGGACATAGGTCTCTCCCCTAAAAGGAGGTTTTGGCCTACTATACCACGCTGGCCAGACGGGTTGGTATAGAGTTTGTTTCAAGATTTCCTTCTCTTTGCAGTGCTGTTGTCCAGCGTAGTTTTCTCCCTTAGTCGATTTTACGACACCCACGGGATGAATAGGGGTGGTGACATTACGTATTCTTAATCCGTCACCACACGCTTATTATTATTCATTCAATTTATACATTTAGGCAATCTTGAAAGAAAGATGGACCGTAAAGAGAGATAGTAGTTTGAATCTTATGATCAGCTATCTGGACAATCATTTATTGATGACGTTTTGACGAATTTCAATGTTTTGAGTCACCGGAAAATACTGGGAGTAGAAGTACCAAACAATGCAATAGAAATGAAAGCTGTTATTTAAAGGGCAGGAGAAAACATATCTTATGACTTTTTAGACGATAAATCTCTTATTTAAATTAGGTTCCTACACTAATTTTGAAAATAAACGGATCTTTTAGTTCCTACTAAAATCAGTACAACACGATTTTAATAATAGCTCCGAGGAATTGTTATAATTGTTGTTGAATACCAGCCACAACTTTCCGCCATCGGTCCACACGGCAAAATTTTCATCCGCATCACCTGTACCTGTAGATACCTGCACTACTGTGCTGTTTTTGAGACACTTTTAGACACACACGCGTTGTGTTGTGTGTAAGTGCAGACGTTCATGGATGGCGAAGGTCACTTTCTATCATTTGACCCCTCTGCTCGTCTGCCCCCTCTAACATCAAAAAAACTAAACTTTCATAGTACAAGTTCTGCGTAGTTTAAAAATAGATTGCTTAGGTATCTGTACATTTACTTTTCTTTACAAAAACAGCTCTAATTTAAAATTTAATAATAGATTTATTATTCTATTGAGAGTAAGTGTATAAAGTAATCTATATGTTTTTATGTTCCTCCTCGGGATGTTTGTAAAGAGAATCCGATGAAACAAATAACGGTCTGTACGGCTAATACGAGAGAGTATCTGGCACATAAGGGTAGGGCGTAATCATTACTAAAAGTTATTTTACGAGCTCTATAAAAGATTGCCCTCATATTATGTTTCTTTTAAAGGGATTCTTTAGGAAACTGGTTACGCATAAATACGAAGTATTTCTTAAAAGAATTTTGAGGAAACTCAACAAACTCAGTAGCCGACTTAAAATAAATAACAGTTTGGTTACTTAATTTTTTAAGTTAAAAATAATTTGAGTTATTGAACCGATAATAGAAATTTTCGTTACTTCAATAAAAAACAGCCAAGAGTTAGGGTGACAGAACAGTACAGGTTTCAAGTACTAACAGTCTCTGAGTTCAAAAATGACTGACAGTTCTAGAGACCAGCGCGTTCACACAACAAACCAAGCCATTTGGTACCTAAGTGAACTTTAAGCCTCAGACATGTTCTATCAATTAAACATTCCAAAACTAGTTTGAAATATATACTTACAAAAAGTAAAAAGTAGCCGATGATATTCCCTGATGATATAGCTTTCATTTGGTGAAAGAATTTTTAAATAAGTGGTTTAGGCGCAAAAGCGTAACAAACAAATTCAGTTTCACATTTATAATATAAGTATGGATATATGTATACACGGTGTAAGGGACGTCGTAACGAATACTGAAATAGTGTATTCCGACCATCATTCTGAGTCGAAAATCATTGGAATTTTCTGCCGGAAAATTAAACTTTGTATGCAATCAGCTGTCAAAGGCTAAGGTTATTCCGCGTAGGTATCGCACAAAAGTAATAACTACATGTGTATTCCGTGCAAATAGTCTACGCACACTAACACAAAATGGCGGCCGGAAGGGAGTCCCCGCGCGCTTCGGCTGTTTGATTAATTACATTGCAGTTTTTTGGTATTTATTAAATTGTTTTCAGTAAAATGTTCTGTCTACCCATTGTGATATAATTTTTCATCATTTTTAACCAGAAAAATGGAAAAAAAAAAACGAAGAATTTTCCAGCAGAAAATTTCAATGATTTTCGACTTAGAATCATGGTCTGAATACACTATTTCAGTATAGGGTACGATGTTCCTTGCACCTTACAAACCCACACATATGTTACATTTCTATAATATTTATAGTTAATAACTGATTATTTTTATATACATATTTTGACAATACCAATTGTTAAACAAGATTCTGTTCAGTGGTTAGCAATAAGCGTTACCTTTCATGTAAGTATCTGAAGAGTATTGATTCCTCTGTGGTCCTGTTCCTCTTTTACGAACTACATTTTTATGTGTGTATATAACAAAATTCATCTCATCCCGTGAAAATTGAAAGGAGAAATTCCAAATTGGGATTGATGATATTGAATTTTTTTTTCTATGTTCAGAGCCTAGGTTCCTGTAACAAAAGTATTTGATTTAGTATCAAGATTTCCCAATTCCCACTCGATGTACGTCAAGATGAATGACGTGTGTTTTCATTTTGTTTTGTTTTATATTTTCTGGGGCGTTCATATTTTTTTACGCTTGTTATGTTAGTAAAGAATATAAGTTTTTGGCTCACTTTCTGTTTGTAGAAAAAAATAACAATGGATATAATATATATGAGAGTGTGAAATTAATATTTTTATTGTGTCTGAAATACTTTTTTAAGTTTTACTCTACATTTTACTAATTATCATTTTGGTATTACGTGTAAAGGTGCCCTATTTATCTCTTCTACAAGGTAATCAGTTTTATCATATGTGTAAAAATATATGGTGGGTTCAACCGGTCTAGTAGATGGCGGTTAGATATCACTATCGTAATGATGTACTCTACTGACAAGCCTATTTAATAAAGCATATTTATTCAGATTTTTATTATGTAATTAACTTCTATTCCGTTGTATTGCATCCTAATTTTATTAGTAACTTACAATTTTGTTATAAATCATTTATGTTCCATACTAATTCTATGTTTTTCTGTGTGGTTCATTATTTTAATAATTTATGGGAATATTTTTTGCATTATCAAACAAATTTTATAGAAATAGTTTTCCTGGGTATGAGGCGATGATGACTGTAATAAAATTTATATAATTAATGGGTCGCTGTTCTTTTCTGTAGTATCAATAAAAAAAAGTGGCGGGTCGAGCCCCATATGAGTAGCAATGTTGTCAATTTGGTTAAGTGGTCTATGATCTTGATTGCTAAGCTAGAGGTCATGGGTTTGATACCCACCCAGGACAAATAAGTGCCCGGGTGTAATTTATCTATAATATATGTGTGTATGATGAAGATGGCTTGCAGGAGCTGGATGCGAGAAGCCCAAAATCGATCTAAGTGGCGTGCAATGCGAGAGGCCTATGTCCAGCAGTGGACTGCGATAGGCTGATGATGATGATGTTATGTGTGTATTGTCGGTAATGGGATTAGTTGGCAAAAGTTGTCAATTTAGAAACTCTCCACTATAATGGTAATTTAGTTTGTATACACTTCAAAACCTCAAACAATTCTGCACAAATTTTGACACGATTGACAAACCGATTCTAAGCCTATTTCACCTATTTTTCGCGTCAGTGTTTCTCATTTCTTATCAAAGTGACCACAGCGTGCCATGGTACAGTTAGTTTTTAATAATAATTAAACTGTAACTGTGTTTGACGATTGGTTGACTCTCAAGGGAAAATTTATTCCTGTGTTTCTTATTACAATCATACAGATAAACAAAATATAATCAGGATGATATAAAGGTGGCTGTATCCGATGGAAAAATAAATGTCGACCGCTAGTCAAACTCGTTTGATTGATTCGCACTTTTTTTTACATTGAAATTGTCGGTTCCATTTGAAAAGTTTAAGAGAATTTATTTTTGTTGAACCGTTGAGTTTAGTCGTCATTACCGATTTGGATTTACAAAGATGTGAAGTGAAGTGTATGCCCAAGCTTTTAATGTTATAAAAAGAAAACAATTATTTTAGTAGAACATTACGAATTTTTACAAATTATTTGATTACTTTTTTGTATTTAAATTATGTTATCCATACTTATATTAGAAATGTGAAAGTGAACTTGTTTCTTTCGCTTTCATGCCTAAACCACTTAATTCTATTTGAAAAATTCTTTCACAAGTGGATAGCTATATATCAGCGAGTAACATATAGTTTTTATTGCAATAAACAACGTACACGGGCGATTCCGCGGTCAAAAACTTAAACTCGTATTTTCTATGTACTGCATTAAGGTTTGCATAACTAATTTCAAAATACCACTTTATATACGAACTATAAAACATTTTACAATGTGATATGTTTTTCCCTACCACTTTGTTACTTTTTAAATTTCAAAAATATTTGACACAAAAACTCAAACACGACAGAAATCTTTTTTTAAATTTTCAAACAAAATCTATTTCCAAGATCGATCGCCAGCGACTTGTGTATATTTTGAGTGGAGGAGGAGAGGAGTGCGTGGAATTCCACTGCCTCGTTTTGCAAAGTGATGATGAAAGAGGCAACGGACAGGTTGTGAGAGTACTCATACTGTCCCGTAGAAGACGTAGTAGATGACTGAAAGTGCAGAACGATCTCTGGGCTTAATGAGTACGTATAGCAACAAGACATTTAAGATACGTGCTAGACATCTAATGAATGCATGAATTTTTAAACTGCATGAAAAAGCGGCTAACATGCATCGATCGTGGCAAATGGCATTCTATCGTCTCTGTCTACTGCGAACGGGAAAAGTATATTCTGTGTTTGTATATAGAGCATATTTTAAGGATATAGCTATATTCTTATAAGTATATCTTTAACATACGAGTAAAATAACTTTTTTTTATTAATAGTTATCAAATTCAAAACAAATAATATAGGTATGTTTTATATTATAGATATATGTTCATTCGAAATGTATTTATCAATGAATTTCAAAGCGTAGAAAACAATATGCCAGACAGAATTATTTTCTAAAGTCCTTTATGTAAGCTGAACTTTGTTCGTTTACTTAGTTCAAGTCAAACATCTTAGAGACGTCTCAAAGTAACCTCTCGTTGGCGTCCATTTTGGAACTGTCTACTTGTCCATTAGGTCCTTTCTTTAACATATAATCGAATTACATTCAGTATTCTTCTCTAATTTCTGCTGCTGACAAAGCCATTATATCGGAGTGCTATCCTTCGGAATTCATTCACGTCAAGCCGTTACACCTTAACAATGCCTTGCTTATAAACAACTGCTTTATTACCTCTACCATTGATAAACTATTATTGAATTATCGCTAGCGAGTATAGACTAGACATTTACAATTATAAAAATTGGTGAAATACACGTTTCAATAATCATTCAGTCAAGCTTATTCATATTTTTTCCCTTTTGGATATAACATAATGTACATATTAGACTTATTAATAAAGTTATGCTCTACAAAGTGTCCAGTATATTTGATCTCTCTGTCTGCTACGCTTGCCCGGCTATAGCACTGTACCGATTTTATTGAAATTAGGCACGGAGATTTTTAGATTCTTGAGGAAGGATGCAGGCTTTTTTTAGCGCGTTAACCTACATACACGCAGGCAAAAGCCAGTGTTTGTATAAATCTGGATAATTAATCGTGTACATTAAGTAAATTCTTAATAAACACATTTGAGACAATTGTACAGAGCATTTCTTAATATTTAAAAAAAATGTCGTGTTTTTAAAGCTTTTTAGAAAGACAGTTAATAAAGTTTTCAAGGTGAACGACTTCAGCGATAATCTATATCAGCGCAACTACTTAAATGGAGCCGAAGTCAATGAAAAGTTAAGAGGTTTTTTAACAATACAGTAACAATTATATAATTTATTCGCGTAATTTAATTATTAATCACTTAATTTATGAAATCACAGTCTATTTACCTAAAATTTATTAATAGTTATCATAATTTAATACTTAACCTAAAACACCAAGTGGGTTGACGTTTAGTACTTAACCTAAAACACCAAGTAGTAGAGGTTTTTTTACTCTTTAATAATAATACAAGCAGCCTTAAAATTATACAAGCAGCCTTTTTGTTATTTGACCCTCTCACACCTTACAGACGTCCGTCTGATTCCAAGACAGACAGAGCTTGTACTATGTTAACCAGACTGTTGACTGAACTATAACTACAGTAGTTAGAGAATATATAGAACTCATAGTATTAAGTAAAACCACCAACCAATCGAAATATCCATTATTTTCGACGGAATGAGAAAAAAATATAGTGCTAATGCATCTATTGTTCGTATTTGTGGCACACTGCCGAATCGGCGCCATTTTGTGGCCCAGATGAAACCCGACTGTCCTTTAGTGATGGATGAATAATATATGGAGAAATATGCGGGCATTGGAGCCGGGTGAAATGCAATGCGGTGCTTATTGAAAGTACTAAGTAAAATAAAGTAATTTATGAAAATACGAGTAATTGGCTAATATAAAATATATTTGTATAATGTTTACTATTGAATGTAATAAATAATAATAATAAAAATTACATCTGACACACAACGCCATCTACATAGTTTCAAACTAAGCAGAGTTAGTACTACGAAAGCTAGATTGACTGATAGAATACTTTTATACTTTTTTTTGTAAATATATACATACAAAACATTCAAAATCCCAAACAAATAACTGCAGATCATAAAAGCATTTGGTCCGCGCCTGAAATCGAACACGAGACGTCAGTACAGCAATCGCACACGCTACCACTACACCATCGAGGCAGGTAGCGGTGGTAGTGTCGATCATCGGTAGTAGTATCAATGTCGGTGGTAGTGTAAATGTCGGTGGTAGTGTGAAGTGGTAGTGGTATAATGTCAATGTTGATTTATAGATTTTATATATATAAGTAACTTGGATATATAAGTAAATGGATTTTTCATATGTACATTATTATATTAGACTAGCTGAGAACCGCGGTGTTACCCGCGTTTGTTGTTATAACCGCAGGCAACGCCGCTGGGCGAAGCTAGTCTAAAAAAAGTAGCCTAAGTTACTCCTTATGTCATCAGCTATCTGCCAGTGAAAGTCCGGTCCAAATCGGTCCAGCCCTTCCAGAGATTACCCGGAACAAACAGACAGACAGACCAAAATTTAAAAAAATGATTTTGGCAAATGTACCGTGTAAACATACATATGCATTTATTAAAAAGCGGTTATTTTAATATTACAAACAGACACTCCAATTTTATTTATTTGTATAGATGTGTGACTTCGCGATAATGGTTAGAAGATCAGGTACGCTTGCATCGTCGAGTGTACGTAAAAAGTATTGTAAATTATTGTAATTATTATAGCGAAAAAGTTTCAAACAAAGTACAGTCCCGAAATTTTTGTAAACAATTTTCCAGATATAGCTGCTGTGTTGGCAATAAATGAATTACTGTGTTTCTTACAGTATGAAAATTAGGATGTTAAACAGATATGTTGACTGGAAGAGATAGCAAATCTATATATATATATATATATATATAAGAGATTTCCACGTATATAGTCACTCATCACGATATCTCTGGAACCATTAGAGCTAAAGACTTGAAATTTGGTAGGAATATACTTTTCACCGAGTAGAGGTCAGCTAAGAACGGATTTTAAGAAATTCAAAAAAAAAAAAAAAAAATAATAATGTAAATAGCAAAACAACGTTTGCAGGGTCAGCTAGTCCTTTAATACAATGGATAGAAAAAAATAAATTGAAGCATTCAGTATTGCATTAATTATGTCAATTACTTTATCAACTGGGTGAGATAACAATCAGAGTTAAATCATTTTGGACTGCACGGTGTTTGGGGGTTCAAACCCCACATGGGACGACACTATGTGTGATCAACAAATTGTTGTTCTGAGTCTGGGTGTTCTTTGTATCCGTTTCATGTTTGTTTTTAACGTCCCCGCGACACAGGATATATTCCTAAAGCAGGAGTTGTCTTTAAAAAAAAATACCGACAATATGTGTTTATTGTCAATATTATTAAGAGTGTGCGGTTCGCTTAACTCATTTTAGAAATATTCAAGTCAGTCAAATATTTTATAGAATTATATTTTGAAACAAGCGTACAGGAAGGTAAGCGACTATACTATATTATTTTTACAGGCAGACATGACGTTAAGACTAGAAATGGAATGAAATTTAAATATTCGCAACATTTTAGGAGGACTACAACCCATAGCTGAGTACGAGCAATCAGCAATGGTCGGAGACCAACCTGTGGAACAACCTGTGGATGTTTCTTGCGGTATTTCTGGACCAATATGACTTTCAAACATTCATGAAAAGAGCTTACAGCTATTTTAAAGGATGGCTACGTACTTGCAACTGTTGAGTTGGGTTCGGTAGTTACCTACCGTAAACCCCCCCCCCCTTAAACCCGCCCCTTATCCTAGAATAAAAAAAAGATACTAAAATAAATTTACAAACCTTTTTTGTGGTTCAATCAATAATCCGAGGGTAAACAGAATTAAGGAATACCTAATTATTGAACATGTTGGTCTAATGGTTAGTGCCGGAGGTCGTGGGTTCGATTCGAACCCACGACAAATATTGTATGAAGAGCATGAGCGTTTGTTCTGTGTCTGGGTGTACTTTATCTATAATATGTATGTATTTAGAAATATATAAGTATGTTTATCTCCTGTCTGGTCACCATAGCACAGGCTCTGCCTAGTTTGGGATCAGACGGCCGTGTGTAAGATGTGTAGAGTTATTATTAATATTATTGTATTTTAGCAATGGTTAAGTAACCAAATTGCAAATCCTAACTGTAATCTCTGTCTAATCGCAGTTCACTCCAAATGGTTTAAATAGTGTTTTTGTGGTTTAATATTCCCCGAGTTCAACTTTAATGGTGATAAATTGCTCAACTAATAATTACACTAGTGTACTTTTAGGGAAAAGTTCTTCGTTCATTACCCAGTTCCAAGTTTTGAGGTCAAAAGTTTAAGGATATTAAGTAAATAAAGTTATGTTTGCAAAGTTAGTCTGACGTTACACAAATTTTAAAGTTAATGCTGGAAACGTACATTGCAAACACTTCGATTTATAGATTTGAAGTTATTTGAATTTAACTGCAGTTAAGTTCTTTTCAAGCGATAATTTCCTTTGTACAAAAAAAATTCATAATTTGAGACATATTTGTTTTTTTTTTTGTTCTTAAAAAAGACAACTCCCGGGACATTACCAGTGTCGAGGGAACTTCGCATACATTAATGAAATTAACACAAATAACATCCATACTCAGAACAACAATTTGAGTTCCATGTGTGTCCGTGTGGTGACGGAATAAGAATACAGAGTACTATTCATCCCGTGGGTGTAGAGTAGTAGGTAGTAGAGCCGACTAAGGGAGGAAACTACTCAGAACAATTCAAACATTCAAACTACTCAAACATTCACTGCAGAGAGAAGGAAAACTTGACACAAACCCTATAAAAACCCGTCTGGCCAGTGTGGTATAGTAGGCCAAAACTTCCTTTCTGAGTAGAGGCTTATGTCCAGCAGTGAACTATTAAAGGCTGTTGATTAGATTTGATTGATTTGATTGTGGGGATCGAACACACAATACTCAAGGCAGTAGGAAACAGCAAGGTGACGGCTGACACCATGACGTCATCCTTGAAGTATTAGTTTATTAATATGCATGATACATGTCATCATCATCTTCCTTAACTTATTTCAATTTGATATGGGGATAAGGCTTACACGTCCTTGGAAATGTAATCGCTTTCATATTTGATAGATAAATAATAATAACCATCATCGACTTCAATGTGTGTGCAGTTATAAATTCCAATAAATTGTTTTCTTTATTCCTAATTTGCCACTCTTAGGGTTAATTTTTATTTTTATTTTTTTTAAAAGACAACTCCCGCACTAGGAATGAATCCTGTGTCGCGGGGGACTTTACAAACATATTTGAAATGGACACAAAGAACACCCAGACTCAGAACAACAATTTGTGGATCACACAAAGTGTCGTCCTATGTGGGGATCGGACCCGCAACACTCTCTTTAAATTTTCTCTTTAAATTGATTGATTGGTTTGATTGGGACCAAACGCGAAGCACACAGTTCCGTATAAAAAAAAAACAATTTGTAAATAAAAGAGTTCTGAGGTAATAAACTTACAATATGAAATCAAATTGAGAACCATGTCCAATTTTTTGTCAATAAGGAAAACTAAACACTTTTAATATGTTTTCTTGAGACTAATTAATTCACTTGCGATCACGATTATTTACGTAAGAAAAACCTTATAAAACAAACTACAGACGAACGATAATTTGTCTGTATTACATATTCTCAGAAGTAAGGAATCGGGGCAAATCAATACCAAGTCACCAGCACCAAAAGTGGGACGAACCGCCATCTGACCAGTGTGTATTTTGTCATTGTCTTCGTTGTGCAATACTCCAGGCTATTCGAATATTAGCACATATTCAGGTCATTCCAAACTGAAGGCATGAGAGAACAATCCAAATACCTACGACTTTATGTGAAATATAGGTCTGGAATGTGAATCTTTTTATTATCCGATGGTTTTTCTGTGCCAAAAGGATTTTAGTAAAGATCAAAGAAGGTATGGGTTGGTAAAAGGATGGTAAGTGGGAAGTACAAGTACTGCGGTGTTCAAAATTCATCAGTCAGAAGGGTATTGTTAATAGTATAGTGAACTTTAATTAACAATTATCAAATTCTAGATCATATTTCATTGCAGAAGTAGTAATGTTCGTGGGATAGAAATATTTTTTTTTACTTATTTTTCCAAGTGGGTTTCAAATTTTTACGATAATCCCACCTATGGTCCTACAATAACAAACATTAAAATTGGTCCTCCCTTGTATCTACGCGAGGACTAAAAGTTCATCCCGTTTTCTGAATATCTTTTTAGGCATTAATACACCATAATTATATTTACTTCTGAAATATTCCTTAATTTGTTTCGCTCAGATATCAGATAAAAAAATAATTAATGATGGGAATTAGACCTCGAGTTCCTTTATCCGCAAAGGTGGAGCCGATAGACAAATATTGAACCATAACTTGTAAAAATAAGGTTGTATTTTGTGTGTTAACTTTTAAGATGTACCACCATCGTGTTATACTCGTATAATTTAATTGAATGTTCATTTTCTTTATTTGATAGCTAATATTTCACACTCGGAGGAAAATGGAGATGGTTTGATAGTTATGGCACTTGTTTAATAGAGGCTCGCAGCTGGGCTTTCATTTTGTTCCCCGCTTTAACTAGTTTTTTGAATAATGCTTCTCTTAAGTATATTGCGGGGGAACTCTGGTTTTACTACTTTTAAAAGTAATAAATTATAATACTTTGTGAGTAATTGGAGTAATATAATAATTTAATTAGACGTTTAAAATGAATTCGTTATACAATATTAATGAGGGAGGCAAATCTATCATAAATATGTATATGCGCCGAGTATTTATACAGAGAAACTCTGATAGTTAAAACTAACACATAACACACGAGCCCATGTTCTTCCATGTAACATAGATGAACACACATGGAAAGAAACTTCGTCTTTCTATGTGTGTTCGTCTATAAAATTTTCTTAGCGGAATTTGGCAGTTTTTTTTAATGGAATAGAGGGCAAACGAGCAGACGGGTCACCTGCTGGAAAGCGACTACCGCCGTTCATAAACGCCTGCACAAGCGCGTTGCCAGCCTTTGAAGAAGTACGCTCTTTTCTTGAGGGTTTGAAGGTCGTATCGGTCCGGAAATACCGCAGCCGATTAAAATTTGCTAACGAAAAAAATAATAATTAACTCAGTCGATTAGATCAAACCATTGGAGATTTAGTGAGCAGTTTTACTATACTAATTGTAGCATTTCGTTTGTAAGCATCCGACGTGCAGGGACCGCAACTAAGAGAACGTACGCTTTAGGGGCACAGTATTGAGATCCACCTATTGAATAGTGTGGTTTAGAAACGGTAACATACAGTTATATATATGGACATTTATTGTATTCTGGTATTTCGTTTCTTTTCAATTTGTTTATTTTTCCATTGAACTTGAATTGTATAGTATTTTTTTATTTATTTGGTAAGTATGTAAATGTGAGTATAGTGTAGGCTTATAATGTTAGTTCATATTCAGAAACTTTCTGATGGTTTTGAGTGTTTCCTCGGCCTACTCAAATGTCCTGCTGGTGGTAGTGTCGCGCTTCGGGTCGTTGATCTTGATTAATATCGGTTAGGCTACACGATGGCTGGGGCTCGTATGCCGTCTGTTTGGGCAGGCCGACTCAAAACTATGGCCCTTTCTTCAAAAGGCCTACCTAGACCCTACACTGTACTCGCACAGTTCTCTTTAACTTTGTGTACGGACTAAAAAAAAGACACCTCTGTGGTTTGTTTCTGCGTTTCTTCCCAGAGTGAGTCTTAGGAAATGTCTGCTCCATCTAGCTTTAAAGTCCGACTTGTAAAAATATCTGAAAAGATTTACTTACGGAAATAATTATAATTTCATATAACATGTACATACCTTATGGATGTTGAATATTGCGGTCATAAATAAATTAATAAGTCCTGTGAGCTGAACCAGTCAATCAATCAACCAGTACTGGAAATACGCTTCTCACGATAACCTGATTTATTTAACGGCAGTTATATAAAACAAGTATACTTTACCCATACCCGCAGTATAAAATAAAATTACAGGTCACGTACATAAGCATGAAGTGACTGGTTTGTTGGTTTAGTAGAAAGTGATTTTCGTTTACTGCGCCAGAAATCGTTGGTTCAATTCCCATCCACGACAATTTGTTTTGTATCTTGGTATACTTTATCCATAAATACATCTTTAATATGTATGTGCTCAGTCATATATAAATATGTATATCAGTATTCAGTCATGTGTGAAATCAGACGCCGACAGAACCTTTAGGTGTAGAACTTGCAAAATGTCTAGCTATTGCAGAATGTTCAGGTTGTAAAATGCCCAGGTCGCGAAATAATCAGGTAACAGAATATCCAGGTCGCTAAAGGTCCAGGTCGACTTTAATTCGATTCAGGCTTTTTGGTACAAGCCCTCTAACCAGCTTCTAAACATATAAATTCGTTCAGGGTTAACTTATGTTTAGCGTGAAAATTATAAATAATAAAAAATTTAGCACAGAGTTAATAACTATAATAGTGGTGTCAAAACTTACTTATAAGAAATGAATATACTTAGACTTTCCAACTTTGGTTAAGTTTCTAAATATAACTGGTTCGAGTTAAGCGATTGAATTCTCGCATGAATATTGAAAGAGAATATATAACAAAGGGGAATACCCGATATTTTAATTTGCTCTTAAATAACAGTGCAAAAAACCAAGCAACCAATATAAGAATTTACGCATTTAAAATGTTAAGTAGTCATTTTTACTAATTTCAGATTATAATTTTTTTGCTTCAATTAACTAATCTGTGGAACGAATTTACGTGTGTGGTATCTCAGACACAGCACTTGAGAGATACTATAACATACATAAGATAATTTGGTCTTTGGTCATCGGCGACAAGGGGACCAACCGTACGTAATAAGAATAAAGTGCCCACATCTCAATTTGAAACTCTTTGTACTTTCGACTTTGTGGCTTATGTAGTAACGTTTCATTTACAGACTACATACAAAGTCGCTTTGGACCTTGCGTTGCGATTGACTAAAGCTCAGATAAGACAATAGTTACACCACCGTGACCTATATGTTTTTGGCAAGTAATTGAAATATGTTTGCAAAATATATGTGGAGACACAATTTTTATTACTCCTATATACAAAAATACATTATATTGGCTTACATTTAAAAACAAAAACAACTCTTACTTTAATTCTAGTTTTCTGAGATTTCCAATAAAAATACAGAATATCAATGGAAAAGCATTGCTGCATAAAAATATATATATATATATATATGAATGTTAATTTGGTTTGTGTACGCTTCAAAAACTCAAACAGTTTTTATCTATTTTTCTGTTCATCATTTCTCAGCAATACAACCACAAACGTAGCAGGATACCGCCAGTTATTCATATAATACTATGTTCTTGTCCATACTTGCGTGAACTAGTTTATTATCCCGTGTTCGTGTATTAGGGAACGAAATACGCAGGACAACAGCACTGCAGAGAGAAGGAAAACTTGACACAAACCTTATACCAACCCGTCTGGCCAGCGTGGTATAGTAGGCCAAAACCTCCTTCGTCGTTTATAATGCACAGGACCCGTCGGTAATCTAACTAATTTCTAAAATGAAAATCTGCCACATATTTTTATCACTCTCGTTCACCGTTTTCCTACAAACTCGTTACAAAAATATATTTTCATGTTTACTTCGTATGTAAGACTTCAGCACTCCATAGTGCTAAGTTGCGACCCTCTCTAAGACTGCTTTGACTTTCATAGTAGGTATTCTTTGTACCAGTTCCTAACTACTTGAGACTTGTTCTACGGTTTTCCGATAATGGCCTGGACACTCCGGCTTATGTTATTGTTCCGATAGAAGAAGTATTTTGTAATATTTTAATATGGATGGAATGAAAGCGCATGGATTTGTTGTAACATAATAACCCTTGGTGACAAAATTATAATTTAGATATTTGGAATTTAAACCATACCTGAATACCCATGTTCGTTTTACTTTATTTTAACGTTTTTAAAATTCAATTACATATGCATATTATAGTAGAGAAAAGTCGAGAATTTCAAAGATTTGTGATTTAAAACATGTTTTTGTGCACTTACATTGCATTTATATCTTAAAAATATTCATAAAAAAAGTCCGCGTCTGTATAATGTACTCGTATATGTCTATCTCCTAAGGATAACCCACAGTAACCATTTTTATCTTTTAAATATTCAAAAAAAAATATATATTATTATTTCTTATCCAAATAAATACGTCAGATACGTCATGCACTTAATGTTCATTACAGCATATAACTAAAATTAATATTTTAGAAGATATTAAAGTTTTAAAATGGACGTCCATCGCGGGTAGCAGCGGCTAGCAGGATCGGGGCTGGCCTATAAATATTGTATATAAATATGTCCTGTAGTATAATCCTATCATGATAATAGTATAATTAATTATTCCACACTGACACCACATTAGTAGTATTAGTAGTATCTACTTCCCGTGCGAAGCCGGGGCAGATCTATACAAATAAATAAAATTGGAGTGTCTGTTTGTAATATTAAAATAACCGCTTTTTACTAAATGCATATGTATGTTTATACGGTACATATGCCAAAATATCATTTTTTACAATTTTTGTCTGTCTGTTTGTTCCGGGTAATCTCTGGAACGGCTGGACCGATTTCCACGGGACTTTCACTGGCAGATAGCTGATGACATAAGGAGTAACTTAGGCTACTTTTTTTAGGCTAGCTTCGCCCCGCGGCGTTGCTCGCGGTTATAACAACAAACGCGGGTAACACCGCGGGTCTCAGCTAGTCCCTAGTAAAATGTAAAGGGCAGACTCGTATTAAAAATAGTAGTGCATATGAGTGTGCGTGTTACTTTGTGTGTGTATGGTTGCGTATGGGTGGGTATATATTTGTCCTGAAGTACATCGGTTTGTTTTTTGTCATATTTGAATACGTGATTCTCTGAATTTGAGTTTTAATTGGCAACAGACATCCTTAAATTAAAGTTGATTTGATCAAGTATTTTTTTATTTTTTATAAATGAGGCATCTTAATCTAAGTACCTTACTTATCCATTATTTATAAAACTACCCTAAATAATTATGAAGTTAGAATGACCGAAAGCTCGCTCTAGTTCCATAATCCCCACTACTTTTAACATGGATTACTGTTCACAAATCCTCGTTAAGTAAGTGAGAGCACCCTTAACAAATGTTTAGGTTCGGAACTAGATTTCTTTCGAGGTCGAATTTTGTTGACAAATGAGGATGGATGACGTGACTACTAATTAAATAATGATTTCGTGTTTAAGCTTACGAAGTTACGAAGGACTTTGGAAGCTGGTATTTTTAAACGTGATTTTTTAAGTGAAAACTTCTTTAGGCGTGTTGGTCATTTTTGATCAACTAACAAACCAATGTACGAGTATTTATGTTTTAACAAAAAACTCATTTTTTGAGTTGGGAAAAAAGCATTGAACTCGCTACAATGTTACCGTTACCGACACCTCTGTATATAAGTTTTCACTTTTGTCGGCATTCCCGGAGTGCTACTGTTTTTTTTGTTAGTGTTTTTCATTATAGCGTAAGTGGCTACCACCTAGTCACAACTGCGTTGTGGCCCTTTGACTCGTGCCCCCTAGAATAAGTGTGAGGAGAGGGTTTGGCTTAGCAGCTTTGCGAGGCTGTGGATCAGAGTAGAGTAGTGGAGTCTCCCAGAGTAGACATGGCAATTGTTGCTACTTTTAAATCATATTCATTTGATGAAATAATTGGTTTTAGTAACAGCGATTTCACATGTAATTGTGATTTCGTCATGATCTAAGATGGTGAAATTTCTTTACGCGCGCTTGACTTGGGGAGTAAGCTGGTGAATGCGTGACGAGAGCGTTACGAAAAGTGTGATCGGTGTGATAAGTTAGTGAAGATAGAGAGAGAGAGAGAGAGTTACGTTTCGTATATTACTGTAGGGGCAAGACAAAGAGGTGCGAGCACACATTTTCTTTCACAGGTTTGATGATCTTATTTATAAATCATATGATTAATGAACCTATGACATATCGCATGTGATTGTGAGTTTATTATATCTCTATAACAGAGCAATGTATTTTTATTAATATTCTATATAGGATAATCATCAGTCATCAAATCAACAGCCTTTAATAGTCCACTGTTGGATATAGGCCTCTCCTTAGATAGGAGGTTTTGGCCTACTATACCATACTGGCCAGAAGGGTTGGTATAGGGTTTGGGGTGCTGGGCTAGGAAACCTCCTCGTGGTGCACCCTGGAAACGCTGGCGATGGTACTGTTTCCTCCTTGTCCTCTTGGAGGAGAGGATTATCGCCAGCGGCCAATATTCTAGCAGAAGAGGCAGCCGTTCATCGGCTCTCGGGCAAGGCCTGGTCCAGCAGGGTGGGCGTGTCTGCCGGTTGCCCTGCTGGCTCTTCGCTCTTCGGAGCATGGAGGAGGAAACCTCGGTAAAAAAACCTGATGGCGGGGCCCTGTAGGGGCCACAGTTTCTCCGCTGATAGCGGTGGAGAAAGGAGGACGGGCTCGGCGTGTACTCACACTACCACCGAGCAGGCAGGGGGACGTAGTCTCCCTGTCAACCGTCGGCATATCGCAATCCCGAGAAGAGCGCTGTGGTTAAGTCTCGCGGCTCTGATCGGGGGCGAGGGTCTTGGCTTAACCGCCCGGACCGCGAGGAAGATAACCTCTCTAAAAAATTCCCCGAATCCCGTGTTCTGGTGCGTGGCCAGGGGATGCATGGCTGATGGGAAGTTCAGTCGCGAGCGCACTCCAAGCCGAGGTACCTGCGGACCCCTCGGTTGGGTTAAAAACTTACGCTTGCCCGGGTAATGGGGGATCTCTGCCCGGGTGGACCTTTAGTTCTCCCCCACTCGTGGGATTATTATGGAACATGTTAAAAATATAGACAAACGATCGGAAAACCAAACTCAACGGAAAAAGGCAAGTCAAACGGATACGGCAACGAAGGCAAGGAGGGAGAAGAAGAACAGTGGAGCGGATGGGTCGTCCACTGAGGGTGAGATGGTGTCAGGAACGCCTATCTCGATGGGGCTCCCAGAGGTCAGTCTGACTCTGGTCTCTGGGAGCCGAAGAGCATCGGATCGGCTGCGTTCCGGATCCGCCGCTTCGTCGGATGGCGCGGAGGCCATGGAGGCGGAACGAAGCGACAGCAGGAAACGCGGACGCTCCAGGGAAGAGGGGACCGACACGTCCGGCGAAATGATGCCACCAAAGGTGGCAAGCAGCCGCCGAGGGAGGGCGCGTAAACCGGCCTCGGCCTCGGTCTCGACCCCGTCAGGCTCCGCGTTCTCAAACGCGGAGTCCTACAGGAGCGTACGAGTGGACGGCGAGGCCGTAGCGGAGGAGGAGATCGCGGATCTCCTGCTCAAGGTTCGGGAGCCGGTGGGGGGAAATGCCCCCCAGGCTCCCGTGTCCGTGCAGGAGAGGGCGAAAGCGGCGGTGGCCGTCATCAACAAGGTGGCCACCAAATCCGTGAACCTTAAGGGCTCGTTTGTGAGGGCCCTTAAGGACTCCTCCTCCGCTTTGTCGGAGGTCGTGGAGGGCCTAGCGGGCGACGTCTCTCGCCTGCAGGTGGCCAACGAGAAGCTGACGGAGCGGGTGAACGAGCTGAGCGCTCAGTTCGCCCGCTTCCAGGCGAACCTCCCCGAGCGGGAAGCCCCGTCCGCGTCCCAGCCTGCCCCTACCACCAACTCAGGGGCATTTGACTCCCAACTGCGAGAAATCCTCATCGCAGTTGGGAATATGCTGGACGGACGCCTGGCTGGCCTGGAGGCGAGATTGCCTCCTGCGCCGAGTATGCGCCCCCCGCTCGCGTCGACACAGCGGCCTAAGGCCGCCGCTCCGACCGCGCTCCCCGTAGTGGGAGGCCGCGTCTCCTACGCGGCGGCGGCGTCTGCCCCGACTCCATCGGCTCCCCAAAAGCCGAGGAGGGGGGCCAAGGCACTGGCCCAGGCGCCGGCCAAGGCACCGGCTAAGGCGCCGGCCAAGGCACATCCTCAGGCGCCGGCCAAGACGGGGCCTAAAACGGCGCCGAGGAGCGGAGTGGCATTCCCTCCGCTCCCCACTCCGACACCCCTGCCGGGCCCCTCCGCACCTGCCCCCTCCAACGAGGGTTGGCAGGAGGCGAGGGGCTCCAAGAAGTCCCGAAGGCGGGCCAAAAAGGCTGCCAAAAAAGCAGCCCAGGCCCAGCCTTCGCCACCGGTGGCAACGGCCTCCACAAAGAGGCCGCGGAAGCTGCAGCCGCCCAAAACCGCGGCTGTAGTGGTGACCGTGTCCCCGGAGGCGGCGGACGGCGGGCTGTCCTACGCGGCCGTGTTTAAAAAGGCCCGGGATAGCCTCGCTAGCGACTTTGGAACGGTGGGGGTCAGGATGCGCCTCGCCCAGACGGGAGCTCGAGTCCTCGAGTTCCCTGGGGCTGAAGGCGCAAAGACGGCGGACTCCTTCGCCGAGAGGCTGCGGGGAATATTTGCGGCCACTGATGGTGTCAGGGTCGCCAGGCCTACCAAGTGCGCGGAACTGCGCATCTCGGGCCTGGACGACTCAGTGACGGCCGAAGATGTCCGCGCTGTAATCCGGGAGAAGACGGGGTGCAGCGCGGACAACGTCAGGGTCGGCACCATCCGCCCCGGTCCAGGAGGGCTTGGCGCCGTGTGGGTCAGCTGTCCCGTAGCGTCGGCCAAAGTATTGGCCGACGCCGGCAGACTGCTCATCGGTTTCGTGAGCGCCAGGATCACAGTCCTGGCGGCGAGACCGATGAGGTGTTTTAAATGCCTGGCCACGGGACACACGCGCGTCAAGTGCGACAGTTGTTTTGACTGCGGCGGACTGTGTTTCCGCTGCGGTCAACCGGGGCATAAGGCGGCAGAATGCTCTGCCGCCCCTCACTGCCCAGTGTGTGCGGCGGGCAATAAGCCCGCCAATCATCAGATGGGGCAGAGAGGCTGCAAGCCTCCCCGCAGTTCTCGGCAGACGTCGGGGGTTAGCCAGTCGACCCAGGCTGCCTCCGATATAGTTCGTGCGTCGACGTCGTCGCCCATGGAGGAGGTTGTAGAGACGATCCAGTAATGGATCAAGTCTCCAACCTCCTGGTCCAGACGAACCTGAACCACTGTGCCGCGGCGCAGGATCTCTTCCTGCAAACCATGGCACAGTGGTCGATAGGTGTTGCCGTAGTCGCGGAGCCCTATTCTGTCCCTCCCCGTCCAAACTGGATGGGTGACTGGGACGGCTCCGTGGCAGTCGTCGGTTCCACGACGGCTCATTCCCCGCCCTTGTCGCTAAGAGACAAGGGCACTGGATATGTTGCCGTCGAGTGGGGGGGGATCACCATATATGGTGTCTATTTCTCCCCCAACCGGAGTTTGAACGACTTCGAGGTTTTCCTGACCAGCTTGGAGACCTCGATACGGCGACTAGCGTCTGGGCACGTCCTTGTGCTGGGGGACTTCAACGCAAAGTCCATTGCGTGGGGTTCCCCCAGGACGGACGCCAGGGGCGAGGCCGTAGAGGAGTGGGCGGCCTCGGTGGGCCTCTGTCTTCTAAACAGAGGCTCCACCAACACGTGCGTGCGACAGCAGGGGGGGTCGATAGTGGACCTCTCGTTCGCTACCCCTGCCCTCGCCGCACGAGTAAGGAACTGGCGTGTCCTGGAAGAGGTTGAGACGCTCTCGGATCACCTGTACATCCGATTTGAGCTCTCCCGGACCCAGGACTCCAGTAGGGGTCACGTGGCGCGGCGTTTATCCCGCTTTCCGCGGTGGGCTGTTGCCAGGCTGAACCGGAACCTACTAGAGGAGGCAGCCATAATTCACTCGTGGCTGTCTCCTCAGGCTCCGACCGAGGAGGTCGACGTGGGGGCTGGCCGCTTTCGCGATGCGATTACGCATGTATGCGATGCGGCCATGCCCCGCGTTCGAGGTCGTCGGCCTCCAAGGAAGGAGGTCTACTGGTGGTCCCAGGAGCTGGCGGACCTCCGTGCGGCCTGTACACGTGCCCGGAGGTCCTACACGCGCAGTCGGCGGCGTCACCGTGGAGAAGGTGAGGAGGACCGGCTTCATGAGGAGTACCGACGGGCTCGGAAAACTCTGAAGCTGGCCATTAGCCGCGCCAAAGAGGAAAAGAGACAGGAGATGCTGGAGGGTCTTAATCGTGACCCCTGGGGTCGCCCTTACCGCGCGGTGCGACAAAAGATCCGCGCGTCGGGCCCCCCCCTTACGGAGACTCTCCAGCCCAGCTTCCTGCGAGAAGTGGTTGAGGGCCTTTTCCCACAACGAGCGGAACACACTCCCCCGTCGATGGCCTCCCTGGCCGGAGACGACGGGGAGCACGGGGAGGACAATGTTCCGCCCGTCCGGGATTCGGAGGTAGGGGCGGCTGTTCTACGGATCCGTTCCAAGAACACCGCCCCTGGGCCAGACGGGGTACCGGCCCGAGTGCTGGCCCTGGCCCTCAACCACATGGCAGACCGCCTCGGGGAGGTGTTCGACGCTAGCTTGGCGTCGGGACGCTTCCCTGAGTGCTGGAAGAGCGGGAAGCTGGTCCTATTGAGGAAGCCGGGACGGCCTGCCGATTCGGTCGTGGCCTATAGGCCCATCGTGCTGCTGGACGAGGCGGGCAAATTGTTTGAGAGGGTTCTTTCTGCCCGCATCGTCCGGCACCTCTGCGAGGTGGGCCCCGATCTGTCGGACGCCCAATTTGGTTTTCGGGCGGGGCGTTCGACAGTCGACGCCGTGTTGCGCCTGAGGGCCGTGACCGAAGAGGCCGTGAGCTGTGGCGGCGTGCTGTTGGCGGTGTCATTGGACATCGCCAACGCATTCAATAGTCTGCCTTTCAGCTGCATCAGGGAAGCACTCCACTATCATGGGGTGCCAAAGTACCTGAGGCGGCTGGTGGCAGACTATTTAGAGGAGCGTACCGTCGTGTACGAGGACCGAGAAGGTAACCTGAGGTGTCGGCCCATGTCGTGCGGTGTTCCACAGGGGTCTGTTCTTGGACCCCTCTTGTGGAACATAGGGTACGACTGGGCCCTTCGCGCCGATTTCCCCCCCGGGCTGGGTGTAATCTGTTACGCAGACGATACCCTCGTGACAGCCCGGGGGGCAAACTTCCAAGAGGCGGCGCGCCTGGCCACAGGGGGAGTCTCCCTGGTGGTCGGGCGCACTGAGGCGCTGGGCTTACGGGTGGCCCTCGATAAGACGGAGGCCCTGTTATTCCATGGGCCCCGTCGTGGTCCACCCCCTGGCGCCTCAATAGTGGTCAACTCGGTCCTCGTACCGGTTCGGGCCCAGATGAAATATCTGGGCCTGATCCTCGACGGGAGGTGGCTCTTCGACGAGCACTTCCGACAGCTTGCTCCAAAGCTGGTCGGCGCTGCGTCTGCCCTAGGGCGACTCTTGCCCAATATGGGTGGACCCAGCGTCGCGACAAGACGGCTGTACACGGGGGTTGTCCGGTCAATGGCACTGTACGGTGCACCGGTGTGGGCGGCGGCTCTGACCGCCCAGAATAGGGTACGCCTCTGGCGCCCTCAGAGGGTAATGGCGGTCAGAGCCATACGCGGTTACCGCACCGTTTCGACGGAGGTGGCATGCGCATTGGCCGGAACTCCCCCGTGGGATTTGGAGGCGGAAGTGCTCGCCGAAGTTTATCGGCGAGTGGCTGACTTCCGGGCGGAGAGCGGATTTCGCCCTCCGCCCGAGGATGTGCGCGAGTGGCGCGAAGCCGCTCGCCGAGCCACGATGGCTCGTTGGTCGTTCCGGCTGGAGACTCCACGCGCTGGCTTTGCCGCCGTGGAGGCTCTCCAGCCGGTCATCGCCGAGTGGGCAGGGCGGCAGCACGGGACCCTTTCCTTCCGGCTGACGCAGGTGCTTTCCGGGCATGGTTGCTTCGGAAAGTACCTGCACACGGTCGCTAGGAGGGAACTGAGTCCCGCCTGCCACCACTGCGACTGCAGTGAGGACTCGGCCCAGCACACGCTGGCGGTCTGCCCCGCATGGGCGGCGCAGCGCCGGGCCCTCACTGCAGTCATCGGAGTGGATCTCTCGCTACCGGCCGTAGTACGCTCCATGGCCGGTAGCGACAGTTGTTTTACCGCGGTCGCAACCTTCTGCGAGGTGGTAATCTCGCGGAAGGAGGCGGCGGAGAGGGCCCGGGAGGACGACCTCCACTCGGACCCGATCCGCCGCCGGCGAACCGGGCGGCGGAGGCCCGCCTACCACAGCCTCATGCCGCCCTGAGTGTGGCCGCGGGTGGACGGGGTGGGTTTCCCCTCCACCCGCATTAGTTGGCCAGCCGCGAGGGGGCGGCGTCTGCGTGTGCCGGACGTCGCCTAAAGAGAGGAAAATGTATTGAGACGGAGCCCGCACCAGGAGCGGGCTGGCGCTAGGAGGGGTCCGGATGTCTTAACAACAGCTGTTCCCGGATCCCTCCTGTTACAGGCGCAGAGTGGCACACCGTGTGGTTTTAGTCGGTCCGAGTCCGACACACCACCCCGCCGCAAACCCCGGAGGGGTGACGGTCCGAGGGGATTTCCACACGTTAAAAAAAAAAAAAAAAAAAAAAAGGGTTTGTGTCAAGTTTTCCTTCTTTCTGCAGTTGGGTGAGTGAGGAAATTATAGCCATACCACGTTGTCAAGTCACAAAGTCTTAAATAAATAATTATTATTTTTAACTTTTTAATATAGACTTATTACTCAGCGAATTTAATAGGTGATGTATGATGCAGTGTCATTATAGTTTTATATCAAGACTCCCCCGGTTCTGTAGGCTCCTCCAATAAGGGGCAGGGGTATTTCCCACCTCGTCTATAGGTTCCAGTGGTAGTAGTAACGTCAGCCACGCGGGAGGTCTTGTACTTCAGGGTCAAAATTAATCCGTGTAATATCTTCGCTCTGGCCGTAATGCCTGTATATAGGACTCCGTATAGTTTGAATTGTTTCGAATTAAAAAAAACATTGGAGTGGAGGTAAGTAAGTACGTAAGTAATTTTTTTTAGTATATTTATGCCCGTTTTTTTACTTTTTACTATGTCGAATCAAGTAAAGCATTCTATATTTAAACGAAACATCTCTGAAGATAAATATTTTTTACTAATTTTTTATATTTGCCGGGAAATTGGGCTCATAATCATTTCATTACATTCTTAGGTCAATCTCTTCGCAAAATTTACCTCACGCTTTTATCGTTTAATTATATGAGAACTCTAGTTAAGCTCGTTATTTACTCAACCAGTATTAAGTGAATCAAAATTCATGCAATGCCATTGTGATAAAGTGTCCACGAGGCCTTCTTCGTGGATCCATGCCGGAGATCCATTCATTTATTATTTATAATTAGCTCCTCGCCTGCGCTCGTCCGCAAAGGACGCATTAATCATTTCAATTAGATGACAACAGATGGATTGGTGACAAAAAGCTGACGTTTTAAAATAAACCTTCGGAATTAGGTTGAGCTTGTAACGTTGTAACATCTTGAAATAAGGATCTATTGAGAAAAAAAATTGTTTAGATTAAATTTCTTATAGAGTGATTATGTTTATATGGCAATATTTAAACAATACTTCTGTTTCTGATGAACATATTGTTCAACTAACTGTCAGGTTGACAAAATTTTGCACCAAAGCTTGACAGCAAATCAAAGTGCCTAATCAAGCTTACCAAGAGGAAAATCAGAGATTTATGGTACAGCAGAGGGTATAGCTTGCCTTTATATAGCTAGTTATTGTCTATTCCGAGTATTATTCATTAAAATTGTATACCTTCGTGAGTAGTTTTTCATTTATTCTGAATAAAAATATTTGTTTATGTTCGACAAGTTTTGTTGTGTTCTCAATGAAGTCAAAACTCGTCGGAACTAGACGTAACTCACAATTAGCGGACACCGAAGCCGCGTTTAACCCCTTAATAAAATGCTGTCATCGGCTCTGTAATTAACCTAAACCACTAAAGCGATTTCAAAAATTCTTTCACCAATGGAAAGCTATATTATCAGCGAGTAACATAGGCATTTTTAAAACACACAGGCAAAAGTTACTTGTTTATACAGCTTCGTAAATAACACTACGACTGTATAACTAACAGCGCAATAGGTACATTGGTGTTTTTTTATGATAGAGGGGGCAAACAAGCAGATGGGTCACCTGATGGTAAGTAACTACCGCCGCACATGAACACCTGCAGCTCAAGAGTTGCAAGTTCTTTGCCGCCCTTGAGAATCCTCGCTCAGAATGGAGGGGCTGGAGCTGGTTGAGTTTCGGTAACCTCACACACCCGATAAATAATAATAATAATAAAAAAAACTTCACACATCTCACACACGGCAGTCTGATCCTAAACTAGGCAGAGCCTGTACTATGGTAACCAGACTGCTGATAAACATACTTATATATTTTTTAAATACATACATATTAAAGATAAATTACACCCAGCCACAGAACAAATGACCGTGCTCATCACACAATATTTGTCCTGGGTGGGAATCGAACCCACGACCTCCGGCTTAGCAGTCAGGGTTACTAACCACTAGACCAATAGACCGTCAAAAAAAAAAAACAACGAAACTTTTACTTAACCCTGGTTTTGTGTGAATCCGTGGTATTATTCCAGTCTTACAGTAAAGAATTCGGCAGTACAGTTAACACAGCTTTGTGAATAATACTATGTGTAGCAAGCTTTTAGCAAAATGAGAATTAGCGAAATGAACGACACAACTGAAAAATTAACTATGTGGTGAAAAAAAAACATTCCAGTTCATCGCCCTTGGATTTGTTTTGTGCCATATCTTGAGGAGTTCACCGCTCTAAGCTAAATTACTTTCATCTCTGTATTTATGTATAAGGGTTGTTATAACTTTAATGTTGATAACTTGATGTTGTAGAATTGTGTCAAACGATTCAGAAGCAGTCTTTTATTGGCCAGTTATTTCAGGCGTGATAAATGTTAGTTACTATCGGTTTTAACTGTAAAAGTCATAACCCTAACAAATACGATTTTACACATTATATTTTTTGCACTAAAGATAGAACTGGTCGGGTAGTCCAATTGTAACCATAATTTCGTAAGTTTTAATGGGCGTTAGTTTGTTCAAGTTTTTATGTAATAGGTGGCAAACTAATATACGGGCCACCGTCGCCCATAGACACCTGCAAGTTAAGAGATACAAAGGCATTGCCACCTTTTATGTGTCCTCACAGAAACAGGAGCAGAGAACTATTGTAATAAATTAGTTTTCTAAACTTTTTCTATATTTAAATTCATTTCGTTGTTGAAATTTTCTTATAACTTACAAAGGTTTCACGTAATAACATATAGATTTGTAGTACCGGTAAATATCATTATAGTTTACCTCCAAAGCACCTCTATTGTAATTTCCTTGTATAAGAGATATAAAGGTTTCGCTTTTATCTTCTACCTCAAAATGTATTTCAACTTCTAAAACCTTAGGCTTAAGGCGAAATTAAGAAATGAGATTTTAAAAATCTTTAGAGTTTTGAATAGAAACTAAAAACTTATTCAAGAAGTTCTTGATTAATGCATAGAAGAAAATTCTTTGAAAACCTTAATTGAAAAGGAACTTTGATATCCTACATCTTTTTTTATTTTATTTTAAGTAATTCCCCATTATTTCTATTGAAGATGTTCATTCAAATTGCTAATTTAAGGATACATTTTATAACATTCGGGTAACTATTAACATGTTTTTTCACATAATCCATACACACTCACACACATGAACACGAACACACACACACACACACGCACACACACACGCGCACACACACACACACACACTCACACGGTTGAGAGATAACGGAAATACTGATGAACATACTTAAGAAATATGATAATATAAGTATGCGCTCCGCGTACCGGAAGACGGAGCGTGAGTACGCCCCCACAAGGTTATCCAACGACCTGGTGAAAGTCGGGGAAGCCGTTGGATGTAGGCAGCACAGGACCGGTTGTTGTGGCGAACCTCGGGGGAGGCCTTTGCCCAGCAGCAGGACGTCTTTCGGCTGAGATGATAATGTTATAAAAAAATACACAAAGCCGAACATATAACCTCCACCTTCCTTAAAATCGTTTAAAATTAAGAAGAAATTGTGTTATTTGATTTATCACTTTATCAATTTTATGACCACTAATTTAAAATAATACTTTCATTTTTGTGTAATACGTTTCCTCAAATGCCACCACGCCCTTGTGACTTTTGAGTTGCAGGCGTTCATGGGCGTTGGTTGTCACTTTCAATCAGGTGACCCGTCTGTTCGTTTGCCCCTATGTCATAAAAAAACTCGAATGGAAAGCAGCTCAATAGAATAGAACAATAGAGACACACTAAATAATTTGTTTCAAGGCGGAAATTGAATCCACTACCTCTAGCTCAAATTTTTAACTATATTCATGACATTCACTTAGTTAGAGTGGTGAAAAACACCACTAATTGGTCTTATATGAGTTCAAACTAAAGTATCAATCGATTATTTATTATACCTCCTTTTTACTCTATTTATTTTTACTAATGTATTTTTTGAACGAGCTACGAATGACGTAGCATTTCGTAGCATCAAAGGCAGCATCAAATATTTATCTAAATAAAAACTTAACTTAACTAAACTTAAAAAAATAACTACTAGAGTACAGAAATATCATAGTATGTCGTGGGACACTTTATAAATATACAACTAACGGATACAAAGTAAACGTAGAACCAGAACAATTATCTGACAAACCAATTCCCCGCTGTCGCTTCGAAAGCTACGAAATGTGGAAGTGTATGTTGGCTCTCAAAATAAAATGTATTTATCGGTCTTGATTCGATTTCTTGTTGTTATATAAATAGATGTTACTTTAAGATTTTGGCGTAGTTTTCTTTTTGTATAAATCAAGGTGGTGAGCACGAAACAAATAGAAATTATTGAAGTAATTTTATTCATAGATTTTTTCAAACGCCTTCAAAAGTTTTTGATCATCATGACTTGTTTTAAATTGCTTTTCCCCATTTTTTTCTTTTTTTTTCTGTGCGGAACTCCCCTCGGATGCCACCCACCAGTGGGTGATTATGTCGGACTCGAACCGACCAAAAACCGCACGCCGTCTCCAGGTCATAGATAAGCTATTTTTAAGGAATAGCTAGTAGTGATGTCATTGTTTAACAAGTTTTTAAGGATCTACCCTTAAAAACTTGTATCCGCGCATACAAATACGAATGTGGGCTAGGAGAGTGTAGATCACGTCGACGTTCAGGACTATATAATATAAACATTTTTTGTGTTTTTATTTTTAAGACAAGTGTGATGCCGATAAGGATGAGGCCAGCAGCAACATTACGCTTTTACGGATCAATAAAGTTTTTCCATACAGTAGAAGTTATCGGCGAAATTTAAGAAAGTTTCACCTAATTCCTTAGAATCGTAGTTTAATTATTGGTTTGAGCAGGCAATTTTAACTTACGCAATGTGCGGAAATTTTCCGATATTATCTGAAGCTGTTAGCCGTAATGATTTTATGGTGACTGAGTTATGAATCCGTATTAGACGCAAATTGCCTTTTGTATCGACGTCGTTTATTTTGAGGACTGGAAAACGTATTTGTTTATTTGGCAAGAGCGAACTAACGAACATTTGGAACACGAAAATTTTCGTTTTCATGTTTAGAAGTTAAAAGAACAGTAAAAAATATCTTCTTAAAGACAAAATCAAAGATCCTAAGTTATTATACTTAAACGATTATTGGTGTTCAAAGACGTTCGTATCTTCTAAACAATGCAAATCTCTCTTACCTGCCTTTTTTCCATGACTTTAATTACAAAAAAAAAAATACAACACTAAATGCGAAGCACGATCTCGAAAAGAGTCCGGAACTCTGTTTTGCGTATCTTAATTCGTGTCATGTAGGTGATAAACTTGAAGCTGCCAAAGTTGTCCTGACCGTAACCTGTGCGAGGGTCACTAAAAAAGTTGAGTTTCCTCTAGTTCATTATGCAAACGTTCTAACAATAAATATGACTAAAACTGATACAGCGTACATATTTAATTGAATATTTAATATTAATAACCGACAGCGCGGGTGTCAGCGACAGGCGCGATAACGGGTGTTGTCTAAATTTTGAGAAATGGTTCGTTGTACCCTATTTGTAAGTGGGCAACTGTTATTAATAAACCTTCTACTCCTTTGGATTTACGCATTACAAATTTAATATTTTTCATTAATAAATTCACTTTAAACTGGTGTAAATTATAACTTTTAATTTTAAATGTGTGTTAAAGTGTTAGAAGAATTTGTTTCGGAGTTTGGGTGTTTTCTATGAATAATATGTATGTCAGTCAATCTAACTTTCATAGTACAAGCTCTGCTTAGTTTGAAACTAGATGGCGTTGTGTGTCAGATGTCAGACCAGTAAATATATGTATATATATATATAATATAATGTTTTCTTCTACATGTGTATTATCTTTATAAGTAATAAGAAAGAAGTTGAAAAAATGTAGCATTCAGATTTAATTCCCTTTGCTTCTATAGATTTTTCATAAAAAATGCGGTAATTGGGTAGCGGGCAGAATTCAAGTATGAACGTAATTAAGTAAGTTACTGCCACAATAACAAGATTACTAGTATTACTTATAGATATTTGACTGGTCAGTTGGCTGATTAATTATACGGACTGCTGAACCAGTTTAAATATATGTATATATATATATATTTAAATAAATGCATATTATGAATAAATTACACCCAGATTTAAAAAAAAGACCGGGTTCATCTCACAAATATTTGTTTTAGGTTGGAATCGACACCGTGGTCTCTGGTTCAGCAGTCCGTATAATTAATCAGCCAACTGACCAGTCAAATATCTATAAGTAATACTAGTAATCTTGTTATTGTGGCAGTAACTTACTTAATTACGTCCATACTTGAATTCTGCCCGCTACCCAATTACCGCATTTTTTATGAAAAATCTATAGAAGCAAAGGGAATTAAATCTGAATGCTACATTTTTTCAACTTCTTTCTTACTACTTATAAAGATATTACACATGTAGAAGAAAACAACAAAACACAAACAGAAAGAAGGTACAAAAAGTAGGAAATAGTACAGGAATGATTAAATTTACAAACTGGTTGATATAATGATGTCAATATTTACTTGGAGAAAAAAATATTCAAGTTGTTGTAAGGGAATTTTAAGAGTAATAATAAATAACATATTGGATAATTTATTTCTAGACACTAGTAACAATTAACACGCTCTTATTAGCTTGGTATGTATGTCGAATCTTCGAATGTGATTTTGACCCGTTTCAAAAGGTCGAATGAAATTGAAATTTCGCACACTTATTAAGGAACAATGATAAAATACAATAATTTGTTTTTGGTCAGGACTGGACCGCTTTTTCAATACATAAAAATCCGGTAGTGTCTTTTGCTATGTATTGAGAGGCGTGTGCTGAAGCATGTACTTACTTACTGTTTACTTTTTAGTCTTAATGAGAAAATAATCATCATTAATGACTAAAAAAGTACAAATACTTAAAAAACACGCTTTTGTAACTAGCCGAAATAAACAGCAGAAAACAATTTTCTTGAAGTTCAAAAAGAGAGATATTTTATCATATAATAAGTTTACTTTCACCAATATCTGTCAATAAAATATTTTCACAACAATTGAGATCTTACACCCCACGCATTTTACGATAAAATAATTTTTCTTTTTGAACTTATAGAAAATTATTTTCTACATTTTAGTTCAGCTGTTTTAGTTTTTTTAAACTATAATTTATTCATCATAACGACTTTGAGTACGCTGACCATAAGTAATATCATCATCAAAGTAATATATCATAACAAATGTATAATTATCATCAGCCTATCGCAGTCCACTGCTGGACATAGGCCTCTCCTATTGAACGCCATTTCTATCGGTTTTCGACTTACAAATGAATAAAAAATAAGAACTTGACACATAACACACACGGCCGTCTGATCCCAAACTAGGCAGCACCTGTACTATGGTAACCAGACTACTGATAAAAATATTGTAGAAAAATTACTCCCAGACACTGAACAAATGATCGTGCTCATCACACAATTATTTGTCCTGGGTGTTAATCAAACTCACGATTTGTGGCTTAATAGTCAGGATCACTAATCACTAGAACAATAGACTCGTCAGAATTTTTCCTTTTTTTTAAAGACAACTCCCTCGTTAGGAATATAATTATCTTTACCTTTACAAATATACATGAAATGGAGATAAAGAACACCCAGACTCGAACAGTCAGCGCAGCAGATAGCGGGGTGGCGACCGCTTAAACCACTACGCCATCCGTACAGTCAATATACGAGTATGTATATAAAAATAGAGTAAGATGTATTTCTGATAACTCACTCAATTTAAAGTGAGTATCAAACTCGAGTCGCACGCTGACGGCTAGCTGCTGAAGTTTTTGAGAAACGGTTAACAGTCTATCAGCAACATCGTACGTCAGCTTTTAGCATTCACTTGTCGCTCTGTGAGTGTGTCGGATGTGACAAGTACTACCTGTTGCCGCTTTTACACTTTAAAATCCGTTTTCCTGCATTTCAAACTTAATACGAAGGCAGCAGTCTCGTTTATCTGAAATATCAAAGACTTCCAATGCAATATTTTTTTCTAGTGGAAAGTACAGCTAATATTTATTTAATCGGTTTTAATTTAGGATTTATACTAATATTATCAATGAGGAAGTAACCCTATCAGTCTATCTGTTACGCTGTCACGGTAAAACCGCTGAACCGATTTCAATTAAATTTGATGTGGAGATACTTTGATTCTTGAGGAAGGACATAGGTATCTCTTAAAGGTGATAACCAACATGCTTACAGGCGGAACCATGTACAAAAACTAGTGCTCTAATAAGTATATAAACATTTTTACAGAGGCTCGATGGTGAACGGATTCTAGAACAGTCGCTATTGAAGTCGTATTATAGTTGAGCGGTACTAAATGTCCGTGTGGTGACGGATTAAGAATACAGAGTGTCACCACCCCTATTCGTCCTGTGGGTGTCGTAAGAGCCGACTAAGGGAGCAAACTACGCAGGACAACAGCACTGCATAGAGAAGAAGAACACGACGACCAACCCGTCTGGCCAGCGTAGTATAGTAGGCCAAAACCTCCTTTCTAAGGAGAGGCCTATGTCCAGCAGTGGACTATTAAAGGTTGTTAATGATGACTAAATTTATACGGCCGTCATCCCTCAGCCTAGCGTTTTGCTAAGTTTGATTTCATTTCCTTCAGAACCTTTTGTGCGTTTATACGGTAAGCGGCTTCTGCGCTGTACATTGGCCCTTGGTCTACAAAATCAACATGAATATAAAAACGCAATCTTTGCAAAGACTGCGAAGAGACGGAAACAGAAAAAATCTTTGATTTATAGAGGACTAGCTATTGCCCGCGACTTCGTCCGCGTGGTGGTCGACACTAGACGTCGCAGTAATTATACTGAGAGTTTGGAATCAATAAGTAAAAACAAAAATAATCCCTATATAAACTTTTAAAGGGTAGTTTTGAAAAATTTGTAGGTAACCGGTAGGTTTTTATAACTTTTAATAAAGAGTATTTACTGTGAGTTTGAAAACCCTACTACCAAAAATAACAAAACTTCATTTAAATTTCAAACCCTCATTTTGCACTTAAGCTTAGGGATGGAATTTTTAAGAATTCTTTCTTGATGTAGGTACACCTACGTCACCTAAAGAATATTTGAGCAAAATTTCACGCTTCTGGACCCACCGGTTTTAGATCGATCGATCAGTCAGTGAATAACTCTGTCAGTTTCTTCTTTTATATTTATTTATTTTATTATTTATTTTTAAAAGACAACTCCCGCTCTAGGAACACATACTGTGTCGCGGGGGACTTTACAAACATACATGGAACGGATACAAAGAACACCCAGACTCAGAACAACAATTTGTGGATCACACAAAGTGTCGTCCTATGTGGGGATCGAACCCACAACACTCAGAGTAGTAGGAAGTGGCGTGGCGACCGCTTAATCCACTACGCCATCCGTGCAGTCAATATATATAGATATACGGTGTTGGTCACATATATGCATGTGTATCAAATGTACTCGTATATCGGCTCAACCGGAGTGATAGCAAGGCTACACAGAAAACCGGTGTTAAGCAATTCTTCCTTTCCTTTGCCCGAATCAGTGAGGTTATCAGAGCTCCAACCCCTCCCCCGCCTCGTTACTTTGGGGATGATTATTAGTTGTAGGTGTCCATGGGCGTTGGTAGTCACTTACCATCATGTATTCCATAAACCATAAAAAATAACTTTAATCTGTACATCAATGTTCAGTTAAAATTTGGTCATGATACGAATAAACAAGAAGTAAGTAAGTTTTACTAAGTTAGCTTGCTTAAAGCCAATATTTATGCTGAACTTTTTAGATATGAACAGTAATTTTGTAAAGAGGTTGAACGCAGTAATGCTCAACATAAAGTTTTATTACGCCTGTAATATTTTTATTTACTTTTTATTGATTTTTAATTACTCGAAATTGTAGTATTTTTGTGGTAAGTTGTGAACATCTTATTTTTATGGAGTAGTTAAGAGGATCGTTCAATACGTCGTGAAAACGAGCTAAACGATAAAGCAACTATTTTAACGACTTAAAAACTGCTAAGTACATCTTTATTATAAGAACTTTGCTTTACGTCTTTAGCAAGTAATGATTGTCTTTAGTAAGTGATGATTGTGAACAAGATAAGGTTGGAAGTCAATTATATCATCACATCACATCAACAGCCTCTCCTTAGAAAAGAGGTTTTGGTCTACTATACCACGCTGGTCAGACGGGTTGGTATATATCAGGCTTGTGTCAAGTTTTCCTTCTCTTTGTATTGCTGTTGTCCTGTGTAGTTTGCTCCTTTAATAGGCTCTTACGACACCCAAGAAATGAATAGGGATGCTGACACTCCTTATCCTTAATCCGTCACCACATTGATTATTAAAATTCAATTACATAATCCTAAAAAAATAGGGCACAAAAATATGTTATAGCGAAGGTATTTTATCAAATAGTGGGTAAAGGTGAAGGGAGGAGACATATCACCTTAGGTAAGTTACACCACGATTAGGAATCCACAATTCGAGGTCAAACCGCGTAGTCTCGCCGCCCACATCTGGTGAAAAGCGTCCAAAGAAAATCTTAACAGGTAGCAATCCGGTCGAGAAGACCCATATGTGCTTAAGTATGGGTCTCCTACGAACAAACCGGTTTTTATCAGTAAAATTCAATACTACTATGAATAGAACTATGATTTTCTTCTGAGTACAAAAAGCTTGCCTTTGCCTGTGTGTCAGTTTCCCCACCAGCTTAAGATGTTATATGATTTTTTCTAGAGTAAGATTATTCTAGAATAAAAATTAATCAAATATAGTTAACTATTGTTGAGAATGTAAAATCAATGGGTTAGAAACTTTAGCAACTTTTAGAGTGTTATATTAAAGCCTTTTAGTTTATTTAAGTACTGTTAGTAGTTCTAATTTATTGAACATTGTTACGGGGAAATAATATTTAATAGAAACATGACTTTTTGTGTCGGTTTTGAGTAGGCTTTCCAAAGGACTTTATATTTTGTTAAAGCTTCTTTTAAATACAAAATATATTTTTGGAACAGGTAGGAGTTATGTTTTCTGAATTCACAAAAGCTTTTTGTAATTACATATAGTAAAAGATAAAATTTAAATCTACTGTTTAAATACCTACATAACATTGGGTCTTGTTTACAATTTTTAAACCAGCTTTCGCCTGTGGCCCCAGTCGATTATTTTATTTTACCTATAACCTAACAATATTTTTTCCTGGGTTAAAAGTATTCTATGTATTTTCCTGTGAGTGTGTATTTTTATGGTCCCGAATTAAGATCATAGTGTGTGAGTAGTTAAGACCTGAACATGTTACAAGCACATATGGCAAAATTTAAACAGTCGTATAGAAAGTTATAAATTGTTAGATGTCACATGTGTAAAAATCTTAAAAAAAATTTACATACGTTTCAAAATGTCTCTTTATAATTTCAAAAAATTAATACATTACATGGATCAATCTCAATTACTCACAGAAAACATTTTTTTTTATTCTTTTTAGTATATAAAACTTCGGCATTAAGAAATAATTGAAAGTTTTACACAAACTTGCGGTTATGTCCCATGTTTGTTGTTTATTCACAACAATATTGACATAATGTTCTTTATTCAGTCTCTGAATATCTTCGTGTTATGTTATATTGTAGCATTATCTTCTTATCCGTTTGCAAAATTTATTTGAGTTTGGCACAATTAATTTTCTTCTTTCTTCCTCCTCTATAACTCACTCACTCTAAAACCACTGCTTACTCTCTTTCTAGCCATGTCTTCTTTTTTCACTGAGTACTTCATTTTATTTGCAAAATAAACTATTTTAAGGTATTTTTTGGTTTATGTCTGGTCACCCGCTCGCTTAAGGTATAACATTGAACATTTCAAATTAAGTTTTTCAGATGCGAGTTCTATAGTTTAGATTATGTACCTCAGAAAATGCACACGGTTGCATCTTTGGTTAGTGACAACATACCTGTGGAGTAAAGGATTTGGAATACTGAGTGTCATTACCCCTATTCACCCTGAGCCGATTTAGAGAGCAAACTACGAGGACAACAGCACTGCAAACAAACTGGTTTAGTAGGCCAAAATGCCTATGTCCAGCAGTAGACTACTAAAAGCTGTTGTTGATGATGGTAATGGACAAGTGGATCACTTTTAATAAGGTAAAAAAAATATTTTTGAAATTTGTAGTAGTATTGAACTGGTTGCAAGATTGTAGCGGCTGAAGCTGGATCTCCAACGAATAGGCATAGTATCCTTAAAGACTACACTGTGGTCAACAGTGACATCATTGTAGTCTGTTAATTTGAGAAGTTTTCAAACTATGAAAATGTTCGTATGAAACTGTAAAGGCGAATTCGATTGTTTCCAACGAACTCGCTTTCTTCGAAGACAAATATTGTTATTATTAAAGTTCCGAGCCCAAAGGGTGTCAGCAAAACTCTATTACTAAGCCTACGAGGTTAGCCTGTCTGTCAGCGGGATATACCTATCGCTTGTACCGTAATGGGTAGACAATTCAATTTTTACAAAAAGCGTTATATGCTGTTGCTGTAAATATTTTTTTTATTTGTGGAAGTAAAACTTCTTTACGCACGCTTGAATTGGTGAGTAAGCTGGTGAATGCGTGACGAGAGCACAAAAGAGGGATACAAAAGTTAAAGGTAAAATGTTTATTACTTATTATTTCTTTTTCTCTTATTTTTTTAAAATTACTTATTTATTGACTGCTGTACTGAGGCCAAAGGCCAAGGCTGTCAGATCACATGATTGTATGATCTGCAAATATTTGTTTCGGAGTTTTTGTTTTTTATGTATAATATGTATGTATTTGATAAAAAAAGTACATAAGTATTCTATCTAGCTATCAAGTACTCAATCTAGCTTTCATAGTACAAGCTCTGCTTAGTTCGAAGCTAGATCCATCGAAACTAAATATACGACCTTCAAACCTTCAAGAAAAGAGCGCAGTCCTTCCTAAAAGGCTGGCAACGCGTTTGTGACTCCTGAGTTGCAGACGTTCATGGGCGGCGATAGTCACTTTACGTCTGCTCGTCTGCCCCCTCTAACAAAAAAAAAAGCTTTGTATGGAACTTGGGCCAATGGGGTGGGCATTTTTATATTTCTTTCATTTTCTTTTTAAAAAGACAACTCCCGCACTAGGAATAAATCCTGTGTCGCGGGGGACTTTACAAACATACATGAAACGGACACAAAGTACACCCAGACTCAAAACAACAATTTGTGGATCACACAAACTGTTGTCCCATGTGGGGTTTGAACCCACAACACTCGGCGTAATAGGAAGTGGCGTGGCGACCGCTTAAACCACTATGCCATCCGTGCAGTCCATTTTTATATTTAATAAAACATTACTAGTTAGTAGCTGAAGCTATGTAGAAATCAATAATATAATCAGTTTAGTATCCAGGCTGATAAAAAAAAAAAAACACCGTGATTTTTGCAAACATTTAGTTTCAATTTTTTGTCACTATCACTTTCATACATTATTACAATATTATCCAAAAACTGAGCTGGGGGAGTAACTTTGCATTGTATGTGACTAGCTGTAAAATAATGAAAGTACTGAGTATCATCTCAAAGTATATGAAAATTGATTTTCGTAGATGAAACTGGCAAATTCGACATTGCTGTGGTATGTACTAATTATACTCCACAAATATGTGTACTCTGAGCCACTTGGGAATCCTCAATCTCTCTTCAGAGTTACAGCCAGGGAAAAAACATTGTAATTATGTATCAGCCGCCCTTCTCATCATCGTCGTCATCATCGTCGTCATCATCATCAGCAGCCTCAAATAGTCCACTGCTAGACATAGGCCTCTCTTTATAAAGGAGGTTTTGGCCTACTATACCACGCTGCCCAGACGGGTTGGTATAGAGTTTGTTTCAAGTTTTCCTTCTTTTTGTAGTGCTGTTTTCCTGCGCAGTTTGTTCCCTTAGTCGTCTCTTACGACACCTACGGGATGAACAGGGGTGGTGACACTCCGTATTCTTAATCCGTCACCACACGGACAATCCTTCCGTCGCCCTTCTGAAATCCGGTAAATGGATGGTTCCTTGTGGATTCTGTATTTCACCTTTATTAACTCTCCCCAAAAATTTCGAGTAGCTTGCCTATTGGCAAAAAAATAATGCCAATTTACATTTTTCACTGGCTTACATAAATAAACTGGCAAATAAATCAACGTACTGTTAATAAAAGAAATAAAAGAAAATACTTTCCGTCTTTATAATATTAGGTACATTATGTTCATCCAGATTCTGCCTCACGGAGACATAGTTACAGCATTTTATCGTAAAAATATACGCAGCTCTCGCGGGATCTTGCCATATTTCATGCACGCGAGCTAAACCACTTACGAATTCATCATTCTTGGATGTACGTGTTTATTATGGAGCAGCCTTTCATAATACGTGAGAAAAAATGTGTTACTTCCGAGGCTCACACAAATGCAGGCACTTTTAAGTCACTAATGGTACAAGGGTACCTTATGTTTGTGTATTATTTTAGGGTTTTGAATTGAATTTCTTTTGGGTTTTGTAAATTGAATTGTACGTTAATACGGATTACGGACATAAGATATTCTTTTTATAGGCTTTCTTTAAAGTGTACCTACATAGAGAAATAACGTGAATTCGGCTACATCAAGCTAAACACTTTTAGTGTATGTTGAACAACATGACATGCATAATGCCCATATAGTGAGAGCTCAAGTAAAACTGGTCACAGACATTGAACAAAAAAAGTATTTGGATAAACTGGCCTGTTGGCCTGCGATTGTTGAATATTGTGTGACGAGTATGATCATTTGTTCTGTGTTGAGTGCAATTAATCTATAACATGTATGTATTGTAGTTTGTATATAGAGAATTTACCCGAAGGAGGTGCCCCTGCTGCTGAGGGCAGGCGCTGGGAGGGGTCCGGATGTCTTAATATCAGCTGTTCGTGGACCCCTCCTATGTCAGGCACGATCTCGACCTCTCGGCTCGATTTCCACACGTCTATAATGATAGATTACGATATGGCTGAACTTAAATTTTTTACTCGAAGCGACTGCTAACAGACCCACATTACACAAGTACGAGGCGATATCGAAGTTCTGCAGAAATACTGTTTTCGGACTTTTTAGGGTACCAACTACTTGTAACGATTGCCATAGATGTTCGAATGGTCGCTAAACGTGCTCTCCGAGGCACGGAGTGGTCTCAGAGTGTTTTGAATGATCCATCCATAGTCTGACCTGGTTAGGATGGCTTAACTTCTGGCTACCAGTTACCCACGAACCCCTCTATAAACGAGTACATAGATAAATATATATTACAAAATAAAAATATTGAAATCCATATAACATAAATTAAAAACAGATAAATTGATGTAGGTATTTGTAACATGATTTTCCCGACCTCACCGTTACCAGTTGTAAATTGCCGTGGTAATCAAAAATTTTCCGGAGCTATCGTCCCGCTTTGTAAGCTTAGACTAGTTGCACCTCTTAAAACCCGACCACAATTGGGTTGGACTAAAACACCTGTTCAATGAACAGACATACAGACAGACAGACAAAAATTGTAAAAAATGTTATTTAGGCATATGTACCGTGTAAACATACATATGCATTTAGTAAAAAGCGGTTATTTTAATATTACAAACAGACACTCCAATTTTATTTATTTGTATAGATATATAAGTATGTTTGTCAGCATTGGTCTGAACTGGCAAAGAACAGGAAAGGATAGTGCATTTTAATATAGGAGACCAAGAAACATTTTTGGTCGATGAACCAACGTAGTAGGTAAGTATGTTTATCAGCAGCCTTGTTTGGGATTAGACAGTAGTCTGTAAGGTGTGTCACCTATTGTATTATACGAAACAAATATTAGATATATTTATATATACTTAAATGTCCTGTACATACATATATATGTATATCTTCGCTATCACCAAGATTGCTGCATTTGCTAAATCATTTGGGGTCAAATTAATGTTTATAAAGTGTTATCATTGCAAAATATTGTGGCTTATCCCTTGGCCGGGATCGCGCACCCGTATATGTCTTACTAAGATTTCACCCATGCGGTGGTAATTATTTTTGATTGAAAAAATAATTATACTGTGAGTTTGGAATCGAAAAGATAAAAAAAAAACCATACAGACTAGCACCCTTTTTAAGAGTAGTTTTGAAAAATTAGTAACAGTTTCTTTCATTACTTTTAATAAAGAGTATTTACTGTGAGTTTGAAAACACTGCTACTAAAAATAACATAGTTCAAATTTTCAGCTCTCATTTTGCATCCTTAGGGGTGGAATATGTAAAAATTATTTCTAAGTGCACACCTACGTCACCTAAGGAAAATTTTTGCACAATTTCATGGTTCTAGACCCAACGGTTTTAGCTATGCGTTGATCAATCAGTCGGTGAGTCTTTTATAGATATAGATGATTGGATAGGCCTTACCCCGAAAGAAATAATTAATTAACCGTCTGAGCCAGAAGGAGGATTTTGTTTTTCCGTAGTACAACTGATAATCAAATTGAAAAAAATATTCTGATGACCTAGTGAAAGGTCATAAGGGTACAAAACATTTGTTTCACACCAACGATTGGTCAAGAGTTTAGCGCCTGTACTTACATATTATACCAACCAACCGACTGCACGGATGGCGTAGTGGTTTATGCTTTCTACTACGCTGAGTGTTGTGGATCCGATCCCCACATGGGGCGACCCTTTGTGTGATCCACAAATTCTTGTTCTGAGTCTGTATATTCTTTGTGTCCGTTTCATGTAGTGATGTGCCGGATATCCGTATCCGTATCCGTATCCGCGGATATCCAAGGGAGAAGAGAGATCCGTAACCGTATCCGTATCCGTGACTTTTTTGGCGGATCTTTCAATACATATTACATAGATGAAATTCTATATAGGTGATTTTGTATTCACTGTAAAACTCTTAGGAATGTGTTTGTAACACTATAAACAGCAACTTTTTTTCTGGCCAACGTCAAAATAAAAAAAAATTGGTCCTCCATTCAAATGACCAATCAAATGTTGTTAGTTTGTATGGAGAAACATTTTTTTTTCTTTCGTTTTCGGTGTTAGTCCAGAAGAAATGTTGTTGTTTATAATGTTACTAATATGCACTTCAGAGGTTTTCAGTAAATTTAAAATAACCCTGAATAATAGTTATTAGGTAGCTATGAAAAACTATTGAATTCTGTTCAGATTACTTTTTATTTCTTAAAACTAATATTTGGCACCTTTGTATTGCAATCACTTATCGTACTACACTAAATCAACTAGGCAGGTCGTAGGTACTGAAAGAGTTATCTTTATAATGAGATCAATCAAACATCTTTGTATTAGCTTATTAAAATAATGAAATATTTAAATATCAACGGCAAAGCGTCAAGTGGCGACAACTATCAAGGTCACGGGCTCCGATTGAGTAAGAAACTTAAGATACGTATCCGTATCCGTATCCGCGGATCTTGACACCAAATATCCGTATTCGGATCCGTATCCGCGGATATACGTTGTTAACGATCCGGCACATCACTAGTTTCATGTATGTCTGTAAAGTCCCCCGCGACACAGGATATATTCCTAATGCGGGAGTAATACAAAAAATAAAATTGCATATGAAAATTAAAATGGACGGTATTTAAATGTAAAGTATTTATATTTTTTTTTAACAAAAACGCAAAAGTTTCTTTTTTTAACAATTAGCTTCTTTTAGTAATGCTATTTGTATTAAGAGAACGTTTCTTAGATGATTTCATATTACACGACTGTATACAAAAATAATTGTCTTTCTTCCACGAAGCCTTGCTTGCTTTGATTTTAAAATAATAATCAATTTTAACTTTTAAACTTTCGCGTTCCATGATAATTAATATTATTTAACGGGAATTAACGCGATCGCTTATTTAGGGTATTACATACCTCTGGTTTGCCTGACGTTTCGACCAGGTTGCACCGGCCGTGGTCACAGGCTGACTCAACCTGTGACCACGGCCGGTGCAACCAACCGGTACATAACATAATACCAAATTATACAGATATATAAAGCTGTGACAAAAACTGGAACACGGATAAATGTGTTTTGGTACAAAACTGTGCTCGTTTATATCCGGGCAGCACTAAGGGCGAAATTGTTCGATAAAGATTTTTTTACGCGTCATAAAAATGGCCGCCTCTCGATTTATGTATGAAATAGTTTTTGCTTACTAACCCACTCGCTCTAAGATGTATTCCCCTGTTTTTTCTCTAACTTGTTTTGCTTGTAATAAATCAAGAGAAAAAGAAAGAAGAAGAATTATTACTAGTATATTTTGTTTTTTATGTACGTTTGACATGGCGTCACGTCGTTTAGAGGAGGCCCGATATAGGTAAGTGTAAAAATAAGCAAGAACTGATGACTATTCAGCGTGGTGACAGATAAAGAATACGGAGTGAACCACCCCTTTTTTTTTCTGTGCGGAAATCCCCACTTACCGGTGGCAATTTCGGACTCGAACCGACTTAAACGGAACACCGTCTCAGGTACCAGAAGTAGGGGAATCAGGTGTACCCTAGAAAGGAAATCCCTGGTGCGCCGACGTACCTCGGGCCATCTATGGTGGGTAGACGACCCCCCCCTGTGTGAAAACCCCCATGTTCCCTCTGTGCTGCCTGCTTCTGCTAGGGTAAGAGATGGCCTCACCTGCCACCCCCAGGCCTGAGTGTCACCACCCCTATTCATAAAGACGGTGTCGTAAGCGCCGATTAAAAGAAAAACTGTACAGGATAACAGTACCGCAAAAAGAAGAAAAACTTAAAACAAACCCTATACTAACCCATCGTGCGTGTATAGTAGGCCAAAACCTCTTTTTTATTTTTTATTTAGTATTTTGAACTTTTAATTATTTTGACATTTTCGATTATTCATTATTTTGACATATTTAGTTCGACTTTTTTGATTGTTAATTATTTGACATATTGAGTTTGTCATTTTTAATTATTTTAACATTTTTCCCGATTTAATCATCATTTATCAATATCAGTATGTTTTTAATTAAGAAATCAAATCAACGTCTATTTTTATTGAATTGAATAAGTATATGATTACTGGACTTTAAACAGTTGTATTGCACAGGAATAATGAAATCCTTTTATTGTTTTGTATGCCTATTGGCGAAACATGGCGATCTTTTTAAATATGGTTTGTAACATCATGAATTTACCTGTGTTTTACGAAATAAATGATTGATTGATTGATTGATTGATTGATTTAAGGAGAGGACTATGTCCAGCAGTGGACAACTAAAGGTTGTTGATGATGATGATGACTGACTTAGGTACTATGTAAAACTCTACGGTTATCACATAAACGCGACTTTAATCGCTTTACACATCTCACACACTTCCATCTTTATAGTAACACGAGCTGGTACCCGAATTTGAAAAGCGCTGCCTTGGTGGGCTCAATTCCCGGACCTGGCAAAATTTTTTAGGGTTTTTCTGAGAGGAAAAATAGCCTAAGTTACTCCTATATAGACAGCCACCTGGTAGTAAAATATTATCAAAATCTGTCCAGCCGCTTAGATGAGTACCCGGAACAAACAGACAGACAGACGGACAGACAAAAAAAAGGTATAGGTTAGGCATGGGAATCCTGCAAATAACCGTGTAAGCATTAAAAAAAAACCTATTATTTCGACATTACAAATATGTAGACACTTCAATTTTATTTATTTGTATAGAAGATGTATAGATTATGTCAAGAAGTCAATATTCAAAACTATAACGCTAGAGGGGCACGCGGTCATCGGTTCGAGTCCGACATGCCACCGGTGGTATCCGAGGATACCACCGGTGGATACCGAGGATTTTTACGCACGGAAAAAAAAAAGGTGGGTCGCTAGATCAAATTCGCAAACTTTGCAAGTGTAAAGTTATTGATTCTCAAACTTTATGAATGGCAAAACATTTTTTTATTTGTAAATAGAAGTAAAATAAAAAAAAAAATAGAAGTTATACATAAAGGATATCAGATGCTACAGTTTGTATTACTCATGATTCTGATAAAGAGTTACATATATACAAACACGCTTTTTAACCGACTTCAAAAAGAAGGAGGTTATCAATTCGAATGTTCATTTTTTTATGTATGTTCGGGCATAACTTCGTCATATATAGACGGATTTTAATTTTTAATTCCGCGATAGTGTTATATGTAACTAAGCTACTACACACACAACACTAATATTATAAAGGCGAAAGTTTGTAAGTATGTGTATTATTGTAAGGATGAAGAATTACCCTTAAACGGGTAGACAAAATTTGGTATGGAGGTAGCTCATACCTAGATACATACCTAGATAGATACGTACAGGCTACTGTTTATCCTAAAAAAAAATTAGTGTTAGCAAGAAATTGAATGAATAACACCGCGGGGCGCAGCTAATTTATTTAATAAAACTGTACAAACATATAATATTTGATTGATCTAAGAAATTTACTATTTTACTTGTAAGTCTTGTTATTTACGTTAACTTAATTGCTTAATCTTGACTACCTTTTAGCTAAGAATTCTCAGAGAAATGTTAATCAAATAACATTTAATTTTAATCAAAATAGAAAGCGACTTTGTCTAAAGAGCTTTGCTCAAATGCTTAATGATTTTGATTTCCGTTCCGAAATAAAAACATTTCCTAAGTTAAAGTGTACATTGTATTGTTGATAACAATTGTTCTTTTGGTGTTAAAAACATCAATACTGTTCTTTACAAAAGAGGTTTACTGGGTAACAAAAAAATGGTGTAATTACACAGATTTTCGCAATGAAATTATTACCAGCGTGTTATATAATGCTAGAAATTTTCAACAGGACAACAGCACTGCAAAGAGAAGGAAAATTTGCCCTGGCCAGACGCCAGCGTGGTATAGTAGGCCAAAACCTGTTTTCTAAGGAGAGGCCTATGTCAAGCAGTGGACTGTTATAGGCTGTTGATGAAGATGATGAAGAATCATTGTAGTCTAGCAGGTAGGAAAATTTTAGGAGCGTTGTGTTTAGCTGGCATATTGGTGATTCAGCTTGAAACGAGTGGCCATTTTGATTGTTGTGTACAGTTTTGAACAGCATGGTATGAATTTTTAGATCAATTTCAATCATTTTGTTTATTTTAACACTGATATTTTCAGGAAAAATAGACTCCAATATCTGTTAAGAGTTTAATAGATATTAGAGTTGGTGTTACATATACTTTCATTTATAGTCCACTATTATTCGAGTGTTCGTTTTATCAGTTAATTTTCATAAAAAAGTTAAAAGTCAAGAAAAGTTTTAAAATTGTCATTGCTGTGCGTTATTTACCGGATTTTTACTACAGGACCATACATTATTGCCACACCATTTTGTAACAAACATCATGTAAAAGTAATCTGAGTGGAGTGATGATTCCTGATGTTGAGTGATTGATGGCATTCTAATATTTTATCACCAAGCGCTTGTCACAGGGTAAGCTGGTTACATTTCTAATAAAAGAAATGAAAAAAAATCTTGCTTAAAAATAAAACACATAAATACAAAACAAAAAAGGAACCAACGTCCTTCCAAGATCGGCCATGCATTTTTAATTTTTATGTATGCATTTGTAGTTTATTTTAACGTCATCAAGCGTATGTTGTTGATTTTTTTTTAATTTTTACCATACCACCATCAGTTTTCGTAAATCCTAACAAAGTTTTGGACCTGACTGTATTATGAACAATCCAAATGAATATTCTAACCCAAAGCCAAAGCGCTGTGGAAATCAGAATTAATGGTTTCGCGACAAACGAGTAAGCCGATTTGGACTAATGGACTGTCACTGGTTGCCAGTTATTCCATTTAAAATAAAAATACTTGATGTTGGAATATTTGTTTGGTTTTTATAGGGCATGTGTTAAGCCGTGTTATTTATTTGTTTTACAACTTTGGGTCGTAAACAGGACAAGCCGTTTATATTTTATTATGAACCAGTCTTGTAACCTTTTATCTGTTGCAATATCAAAGGCATCACGGAGAGAAAGTATTTATAATGTATTTAGGTATAAGATCTAACCAACATGGGTATTTGAAGTAAGTAGTAGACAATAAAAAACTATCTAGCACTATTTGCATAGTCTCATGTATTAGTGGTTGATTGATTTTCCAAATTTAATAGAGAGGGTAGTAGGGGTGTATGTAACCAGTATACAAGCTCTCTTATATGTAAAAAAAACCGGTCAGGTACGAGTCGAACTCGTGCGCCGAGGGTTCCGTACATACCCAGATTTTACGTACATTTTCGCGAAAATTTGTAAGTACCAAAATTTATCTTAATTATCAACTTTTTTTTTTGGAATTATTCCTTTTAATTAAGGTAAATTTTGGTACTAACAAGTTTTTGCGAAAATCGAAATTTGCCCATATCTTTTTATCGTGTTGACTCAGGACCTTGATTTTTATACACCTAATGGGGATCATAGACCTCAGTATCTGGTATAAATTTCAACTTGCTAGGACTACCCGTTCTTGAGAAAATCGGTGGTGACACACGGACAGACGGACAAGAAAGTGATCTTATAAGGGTTCCTTTTTTACCTTTTGAGGTACGGAACCCTAAAAAAGGAATATGAAATCAATAAGGGCGGCTTATTTTCAATAATCTTCATCATGAACCACCATTAAAAAAGATAAAACAATATTTATACCACTGTTCAGATTCTGTAAGTACGTCTTTTATTCACGATTAAGTCATTTTCCATTATAAGCGATATAAAAATGAATGTACAGTGAGAACTCTAATCCGGCGGTTGTCACCCTCATTGGAATTCATCCCCTAATGTTGGAAAATCGTAAAGATTCGCAAAAGTTAAATTAGGACTCCTTGTTACTGTCACCGGGCGTTATCACAGCACCGTTTGTTTTTCGATATCACCATCAAATTGCCAGATAAAAGTAATTCTCTAATACCAAGTTTAATTAATTTTAAAGGGTTCGAAACTGATAAGATTTTGAAGAAGAACTGCGAGTGCGACCTTTTTACGATAAATGAAATACGAAAATTAGAAGTTCTTGTTTGTTGGTGCGAATGTTAATTTTTAATTTCTGGGCTTCTACTCATACTAAACATTTTATTCCGAATGTTCCGATTTACATAATACCGAAAAATTATAAAGTCTATTATTAAAATTCACCAAATTTATTTATTTTTTGGTTGTATACTTTGTATCGATACGAATAATGAATATGATTTTATCAGATTGCCTTGTGTCATACAGCAATCAGGCTAAAAGTGTTTTTTTTGAGTAGGAAACACTTAACTGTAGTCAAGTTATTACAAATGAGTACTTAATGCTTAAGACTACTTGATTGTTCTTCTTAAAAAGGCCTAGGAAGGACTTGCCGGCTCGATTAAGGTTGGGATTAAATAAAGGGAAAATAACGACTCTGGTCGGTCAAATAAAGTTGCAGAATCGGATTGCACTTATACAGAAATCGGATGACGGAATTTGGATCTAGTGCGTAAGTTACCATACAAATAGTTCTACGACTATGTCGGACCGTATTTTCACGGATTCCGATTGGGTTCTGATCGGACGGAGTGTGAAACCGCTCTTAAGTGAAAAAGGACAGTACGGGATTCATATTGTAAAATATCTAATATCTACCTTCTACGGAATTATGTATTAGTTCATCGATCTCTACAAAGCATTTCTCTGTTTCTCAGATCTTTATTTCTGATACAACATTATTGCCGATTTTAGTATAATGTTGTATTGAGTTTTGGCACATCATAACAAAGAGGCATAAATTATATTAAGAAACCAAATTTACCCTTCGTAATGTCAACACCAAGTTTATTTACAGCACCAAAAGCGATCCTTATAACATTAAAACCTCACTTCATACATAAGATTTTTGTTTTCCCTCAAAATTATGTTTTGATAGGGGATGAATAAACATGTGTTGGCACTTTATCTTCAAAGTCGTAAAATCGGCGGTAGAAGGGTTATATGGAGATAAGCCTGCGATCTGTCACTGGCATATTATCATGTCTTTAACCCAAAACTGCCAAATTTACGACATTCAGTTAAGATGGTCCCAAAATACTACACATTTTTTATTCTTATGGCAAAAAATTATAAATGGTTTAACTACTTTAATATGGTTTTGTTATTGATTTTTGTCGATTTGTTCGATAAGATATTATGCAGAATAAAAAAAAACACCTTCCTTTATTAGTTGCTTCTTATCTTCTGACCACAAATTTGTGGAGTTCAGCTGACGATATAGCGAGCTCAGCTGTCGAGATTCTGCCCCCAAATTCTGGGGGGTACACGAAGGGTGGCAACTCACTTGTGACTCTTGAGTTGCAAGACTCTATGGGGAAAACTTATCATCAGGGACCTATTTGTTTGTTGCCAATACAAAAATTTTTTTTTGTCTTGTTTTATTTCATTGACAAGCCCTCCCTGTCATTGATAGACCTGTCATAGACTTTTGCACCATGACAGTCAATATATACCTATATATTGGACAACATATTGATCTATGTAGCCGTTATCTTTCGTCTATTTATTAAACTAAGCTAATCCATTATCCCTACTCTTGAAACTTTAAACACGATTTAACTTTCATTTTTATTGAATAATGAAAAAAAAATCTTGTTAAAGTCCTAGTACTCGATGCGAAATTACGAGTTTCAAGTGTCTAAGAAACAATTTTATTTTCAAAGTGGAAACAACATAGCATCCCTCAGTTACTTTCACCCCAGGAATTATTTCGGAACTGCCTCGAGGATACGAAATTTGCAAACATCTCAGTTTTGTTTTAGAAGTATCTAAATTGTTTTTAATCATTTCTAGGTCATGTGTTAAAAGTTTTGTTTCAAAGATAATGTGCTTATACTATATATGTACTAATTGTAACTAATTACTTTAAATACATAGTACATATTGTAACTAATTACTGTCAATATAATAACTTAGTATAAACCGGTTCCGTACCTCAAAAGGTAAAAAGGAACCTTTATAAGATCACTTTCTTGTCCGTCTGTCCGTGTGTCACCACCGATTTTCTCAGGAACGGGTAGACCTAGCAAGTTGAAATTTATACCAGATACTGAGGTTTATGGTCCCTATTAGGTGTATAAAAATCAAGGTCCTAAGTCAACACGATAAAAAGATATTGGCAAATTTCGATTTTCGCGAAAACTTGTAAGTACCAAAATTTGCCTTAGTTTTCAACTTTTCCTATTTTTTAGAATTTTCTCTTTTCTTGTGCTGTAATACCTTGCTTTTAACCATAATTGACAATCCTAGGTCAGCCGAAAGTACCCTATAGGTTTTGAGTCGAAAACCTATATGGTAGTTCCCGTTGACCTAAACTCACGAAATTTGGCAAAAAGAAACGTCTTACAGCACAAATAAAGGAATAATTCCAAAACCTGATTTCTAAGGAGATTTCTATATCCAGCAGTGGACTATTAAAAGCTGTTGACGTAAACTTAGGACTTTGATTATTTTACAGGTACAAGGGACCGTAAAGGTGAGTAGGTATATAGTATAAGGTTCAACGCGATACTGTTTGAACTTAAAAAAAACTCATTAAAAACTTATTTTTTACAAATCTATATACACCATTTTAATGAGGCGATTACGTAAGCTGTAGTCGTTTTTTTTCAGTTCGATGGTAAAATAAAACTTTGTTTTGTGACTCAGTGGTTTAATGTTGTTTGTTTATCGCCATACGTCTATTGTTTCGAACAACGGTGATATCGAGCGAGAAACGGAACTGCGGACGAATAGACTTAACGTTATGCACCGTGTTAAATAGAAATACATTGAATATACAGAGAGCTACACTTTTCTAGATGAGATATTGAAATATTGATGAATATAGTCGAGCTTTTTTCGCGTGGGGCCACTTCCAGGGGTCATTACCTCACACTGGCTATTGGTGAATTGATATTGCCTACTAAAAATAAACATGATTTTTATGAATAAGTGTGTATATTTCAAAGGACCTGAGTTGGAATAGGGATTTTAATTTGCTGGTTATATCTAAGTATAGTCTATAAAAAATTCCCGAGAGACGCGCAGACCTTTGCTGAATCATAAACATGAAAAAGCCACCGGGTGATTTAGAACTCTCCCGGTCCTTCAGACCCGGGAACGGGTTAGGTACCGCAAGAGACTCGGGCTCGGAGGTCTCAAAATGACTTCCGTCCTCCATAAGCTCCGGTCTGGGGGTGACAGGTGAGGCCACCCTCTGGTCTGTCACCCTAGCAAAAGCAGGCCGGGTTGGAGGCGCGACGCGCTTTAGGTTGTAGAAGGGGAACACCGTGGTTCCCACACACGAGGGGGTTATCTACAAACCGTAGATGGCCCGGGGTCCGTCATGGTTCCAGGGATTTTCTTCCTAGGGTAGGGTACCCGAGACGGCGTCCGGGTTTTGGTCGGTTCATGTGCGACATAACCACCGGTGGGTGGTATCCGAAGGGATTTCCGCACAGACAAAAAAGGGTATTTTCTTGTCTTAGAAATAAAATTTGAAGGCGATGAATTGATGAATGTGACTTTGTATCAGAGGTAACTTAATAATTTTTATCACAAACTTTTACCCGTGACTTTGTCTCAGTTATATCTTCAGGCATTTATCCATACCTATTAGGTCACTATTTTATCAGGTTACCCTCTGTCCTCATCTAGGTATAAGTATATCGCTCTGTTATGTGTGTCAAATTACATGACGATCTTTTAAATTGATATGGCCTAAAAGTATCACAAACAACTCCAACGAGAAGTAATAACTTTTTAAACATAATGTTCAAAAACTATTTTTTTTCATTAATCGTAAATGTAGTTGTTTACTTACCGGTTCTCTTAAGATCAAATATTTTATAACCGATACATTAAGCATACATAAAAGGATATAAAACCATATTTATTACACATTAAGTTCAACAGGTCTTAGTAAAATGCACTTTATCCACTTATTTTATTTTCAAGCACCATTTAGATCGCACTTGTATCATAAATAGAATAACCAAATATCTCAAATAGTGTGGATATGATTCATTGGACACATTTAATATTTAGATCTGCCTACATTTTTATAAAATTTAATATTAATGTTTAATATCGAAGTATCTACCGCATTGGCGTACATACTTCGAAATGGTAAACCAAACATACCAAATGGCGTAGTGGTTTGTGTAACGGACTGCTATTTCAAAGGTCGCGGGTTTGATGCCCACTCAAGTCACACCAGGCGATCCCTATATAAAATTTAAAGATAGTTAGAAGTAACGAATACAGTACAAATCAAAGTCTTTTTTGTTAATTATCTATATAATTTCTCCAAAACTACATAAATAAAGTCCCCCGCCTTTAAGTTATGATGAAAAATCTACTCTCAACAATGGACGAGACATTCACAGTTGACAGTGGCGTTCAATTCGTCTGCGATGCTATAACTAGCTATAACTAGCTATCATTAATCAATCATTTATGACAGTTATAGACTGACTTATTTTGAATTTTAAATGTCAAACCGCTTTTTCGACTATTGAAGATTTCTTACACGTCAAATATGTTGAAGTAAAATTTGGTGAATATTATTGTTTATGTGTGTTAATTTCTTCATTATTTTCTGGAAGCTGTAATCGAGTCTGAGTTTACTTACAGAATAAGTTGTTTCATTCAAAACACATACATTCAAGAAAAAAAATATCATCCTATATCATCCTGATATTTTAATGTAAGTGGATTCACGTGTTTCTAATCGTTCCTTTTTGCTGTTTCTCTTTTATTTTTTGTCTTTCAAAATTCAATCTTATTTAAACCTGTGAATTAGCTCACAAAGTTTAGTTCTTTAGGTAGTCACATTAAATCAAATGTCCGAGATTTTTAGATAAGCATGGTAACCCTATACAAAAACCAACGAGCAATAAATATTCTTGTTTTTACAATAGTTAACCAACAGTTGGTCCAGATTTGGCCTTTTTAATGGCTTTATCATTCATTTTATTACAGTTTTCATATTTTTTAACAGGCAAAGAACGTATTGATATTATGTATAACTCGGCTGTGCGTTGCTGGAAAAAGCGGGAAAACTAAATTAAAAATGCTTTATTCTGTTCTCTTAGTTTAGCATAAATGAATAGGTGACTAATGGAAATTCTAAATAGGGGAGAGTAAATTAAACCAGTTTAACTGGAGAGGTATAATGCTTTTATATACATACCATCTTTCAGTAGATTTTATAGAACTCAATAGGAAGTGATGAACAACGTGTTTAATGGTATAGAGGAGCAAACGAGCAGACGGGACACCTGATGGTAACACAACTGCCGTTCATAGATACCTGCAACTCAGGAGTCACAAGGTCATTCTCGCTCTTTAAGCCCTAGCCCACCCCATCAAGCTGAGGCTGATGATGTTGAGTCAAAAGAATTAATTTGTTTGAAACACCATATACTCTGTATGTTCCCATTCACCCTTCATAGACGGAATAGGTTGATCAATATATTTAAAATCACAGTTTAAACCGCATTAGGCTCAATGTCAATAACGCTACGTAACCCCTCAATATAGAAAGCAAATTTTAAATAAATCTATGTTTGTCTAAGTTTACACAAGAATATTAGAAAAAAAAGGTTGAGATGAACGCGACACACGTTCGTTCAGATAACGCACATAATTCTTACATTAATCCAAAAATATTTTTCTTTTACCTTACGACTCAATTTCATAGAACGATACTCCGAGATCTCCATTCGCAGAAAAACGGTTTTATTGCAGTGTTTTTACATAAGGCCGACATAAAACTAATTTATGAGTGTTAGATGTAACTGCTTGTGTGAAATTCTGCTGTGTAATTGTTGATCTGGGGCTTGGGGTCACAAATAAATGGAGGACGTTATTTTTCGTGGAGATCAATACCAAGATTGTTTTACGACTAAAGTTGTACCTAAGATGACAAATGTAACGGAATATAAATAAAAAGGACTTGGGATAAGTAATGAATCATTCTGACTTTTTTACAATTATTTTATTAAGGGCATTTAGGCCCTTATGTGATTTTTGTTTGTTCCGTCGAGGTCTTTAGTATTTCCTTTCGTTTCAAGTTTTAAAGCTGCTATGGCATGGCAATATGGAAAGCATGGGGGCGTGCAATGGGAAAGGCCTATGTCATGCAGTGGACTGCGATAGGCTGATGACAGGTGCAAACTTTATTATTTATATTACATGAATCCCACCTGGATTAAATAATAGTAGGGCTATTCCAATTCTTACTTCGTTTTGTGCATGTTTCCAATACGTTATGAATTGACTCGACTACAGGAATTAACAACAGGCAAATATTAACATATTAAAATTAAAGTATATCAGAATCGTAAATGATTTGTCATTTTTTTTTAATTGAAGGTGACGGTGTCAAAAAAATATTTGATTAAGGACGGAGAAGAGCTGATATTCTGACCAGTATCGTATACTTTACTTGTTTTACTATGTCCCTCTTTTCTTTTCATTTTCTAAATTATACATATGGGTAAATACAAACAATTTTTGATCAAATTTGCCAAAAAAAAACAAATTTCTAAAAATCTGTTTCATTTTTTTGTTTTGTACTGTTAATTTCTTTAAACGTGTTAAAACGCACACAATTTATTACATGTGAGAAAGTTTTAAATAACCTATAGTTGTACGTAAATTATTCTAAGAGAGATTTTGGTGCGTTACGCTAACATTTATCACAGCTAAGAGGATTGTCTCAATGTGACGTAATTGGGGCTGAGATCAACCTAGATATGTTAGAGTTAAGACTATGACTGCTTTCCTATTGTTTATGTATATTTAGTGTCTATTCTAAGTTATATTTACCCATATTACGTTATACATTCTGATATTACTTATGCAAGGTATAATAGAAAAGCGACTTTATATTTAAAGGCCATATGTAGCATTCCATTGAAATAAAACAGTAGGATTTTTTTACAAATTCATGATTTCGATACGGAAAAATTACTATTATCATCATCATCAGCTTATCGCAGTCCTCACATAGGACATAGGCCTCTTCTCGATTTTGGGCTTCTCGAATCCAGAATATAAATAATTTATATTTATAATTTTTATTAATATGTTTAAAATAATTTATTAAAATTAGTTATAAGCTTACAATATTGCCTTAAATAAATAAAAACTTCAACAAATTAAAATATCTCGTTTTGTTCGATAAAGTCCATAAAAATGACCACACCTTTTTGTATCACCTTTAATAATAAAAAACTCAAGTTTTAGATGATACCAGAAATAAACACTAATTATTAAGCACATACCATCGCTTACATAAAGCCATTTTTTTGTATGCAGAAATCCCCTCGGATATCACCCACCCCACCCATCGGTTATATCAAACTCGAACTGACTAAAATCCGCACTCCAACTCTGGTACCAGGAGCTGATGAACCAATTGTAACCCAGAAAGGAAATCCCTGCTTCCTCAACGGATCCCGGGCTATCTACAGCTTGTGGATGACCCTCTTGTGTGGCTTACATAAAGACTCTCTTTGACATGGCATGTTTTTAAAATCAATTAACAACTGCTGTTGATGTAACGAATTCAGCTCATATTAAGTTCAAGCTTCACCTTAAAATCGCCTTTGAGAGAGAGGATATTCTGCAATTTTATTAACGAACTCAGGATTTATGGATGGCAGTGTATTAACATATTTGATTGTGTATTTACATGTATGATTAATCTAGCACAGGCTATTTCGTAGTGAAAACGTGATGCGGGCTAGCGTGTTTTTTATTTACTTTTCCATTTTTTATGTTTCACTTCACTTTCTTTTTTGTTCGATCTTTTTTATTACTCTTGTTTTTTCTTCATTCTCTTTTTACTTTGATGTCCTTAATAACTGACATACTGGCACACATCAAAACAATGTTGTGGTATATTTAATGATTCCATTGTATTAATCTCTTAATTTAAAAAAAGAGTGTTGTTTGCCTTTTCTTCCCATAAGGCTCAACACCTTGGAAACGGGCGACTGTAGATCGACTCAGGCTTGTAACAGATTTTTGATACAGATATATTTATTTTGCTAAATATTGGCATATTGGCAAAACAAAGATTGTTGCTATTGTGCGTGTTGATATATGACTATGACTTTAGAGTTTACATAAGAGATAACAATTGGAATTTATGAAATAAAGATGTTTTGAGTTGAGTTTTAGTTTATATTTTTATAATATTCGGAGGAAAACGAGCAGACAGGTCGCCTGATGGTAAGAATCATGAGTGGGAGGGAGTGAGATATGATTCCCGCAACCTCACTTACTCGGTAAAAAGAAACGAGATAATTTCTTAATAGTCGTTTTGCGCCAAGGGACTAGTTTTTGCCCGCGGCTCCACCCGCGTAAATGTCAGTTATGGCGGTAAAAGTAGCCTATGTATGTAGCCGCTGATAATATAGCTTTCTATTGGTAAAAGAAATTTGAAAATCGGTTTAGTGGTTTAGTATGGAAATTTAAGCATGGAAGTATGGACATAGATATGTGGAGAGTGTTTATCTAAATGCAATACGTGTCCATAAAAAAAGTATCGTCACTACTCACAGATATATTATATCGTATTTATATTTAAAATTTTCTTAAAGTATGTAGTAACGTATATTTTTAAAATGTCCTTGAGCAAACTGCGCTATAACTCAACAAACCATAACTGCCTGTCGTGACAATCTCTCGTCTTACACAGAATAACGATTGCCATTAACTAATCCACTCCAAAGATAACTTTAGTTTCAGATACAGATTCTAAGTAAATTTGATACAGTTTATAATCTTGTTAATTAATTTACTGAAGTGCTGTCATTAGTTGTAAAATAAGGGAATTATGTGAAAACGTATAACGACAATCATTTACAGGTTACCATAGTACAGGCTCTTGGAATCAGACGGCCGTATGTGAGATTTATGAAGTTATTTTTATTATTTACGAGAATAGAGATTTTTAGTGTAAATGCATATTTAAAGTTTACTATATATAGAACAGTCAACTGCCATATCGGGATCTCGGTTTCGATTCTCGCTCAGTGCAATTTTTTATGCAAATGCTTGAAAACACCGAGAAAAATGCAGCAAAATTAAAGATACCATCCACAACCCGAGTACTAAGCGACATCGAAGTTCCGTTGATAGACTGTTGTTGGACTATTTTATGTTCCAATTACACGTAACGATTACCGCAGATGTTCGTATGGCAACTGGGACCGACGGCGACGACTTAACGTGCTCCCCGAGGCACGGAGGGGTCTTGATGTGTTAAGAAAGGTCACCCATCCATAGAATAACCTGGCCAGGATTCCTGAACTTTGCAAAGTGCTAACCTACTTGATTACCACGTAGCTACGAGCCCTTCTTCCTATTTATATCCATGCCTATAAAAATAATATGCATGTGCTTCTATAACTAAGTTACCAAAACATCAGACTTTAATGTGCTGAAATCATAATAAATCGTAATAAGCAGAGACGTGGACAGAGACGCTCTAGAGATGAGGTGCTAGAGGAAAATGCTTGGAATATCGTGGACGGAATTCCGCACCAACGTATCCATACTCCAGGAGCTTGGTATCACAGAGCGTTTGCCAACCACAGGACTTTGGCCATATCTCTAGACGGAATCCGCATGTCCGCATTCGTGCCGAAGTATGACTCTCCCATCTACTCTTTAAACTTTCATTTTCCATCCCTAAGGATGATACTGAAGAAGCTATATTCCTCAATTTTGGAAATGAGGAATTAATGGAAATGAGAATAACATTACGTGACCTTAACAATGATTTAACTCTTGATGGGCCTGTTGATCTAGTGGTTACTGCCCTGAGTGCTATGCTTGTGGTTGTGCGATTCCCACCCAATATTTAGAAATATATAAGTGTGTATATCAGCAGCCTGGTTACCATAGTACAGGCTCTGCTTAGTTTCGGATCAGACTGTCGTGTGTGAAAATGTTGAAGTTATTATTATAATTAAGTATAATATTCCCAGGAATCGATGTAGAAATGATCGAAAAACATATATACATAAAAAAGAAACAGTCGAATTGGGAACCTCAACTTTTTCAGTTCAAAATACGGCTTTGTTTTTTTGCGATGTTGAAAGCACATTGAACTATGAACATAACCATTTATTTATCAGACTTAACCAAGCTATGAAAGTAAACAATTAAGTGTCTGTAACAAGTACCTACCTAAATTAGAAAAAAAACTTAACAAGCGGATATCTTAAGATGAAGCCTTAAAAAAAATACACTGAATACTGGTTTTATTTCCAAAGGTAATTAAAACTTTCAGGTACCGGTTTCTTAAGGCCAGCAACGTCGCGATACTGCGACGACCGCAGCGAATGCTGGCCATCAGGATCATAAGGGGGTACCGCACGATCTCCTTTGAGGCGGCGAGTCTCCTGGCCGGAACTCCACCATGGGACCTGGAGGCGAGAGCCCTTGCGGCTCTGTATCAGTGGCGCAAGGAGGCGCAGGAGTTGGGTCGATCCCCCGAGATTCGAGAAATCGATGACCGGAAATCCCAACTCCGCCAGGTCATCATAGGGGAGTGGAGGGAACGACTCGGGCAACCGAGCGCCGGGCACGCCGTCATTGCGGCGGTAAGACCCGTTATGGAGGATTGGCTCGAGAGGCGTCACGGGACCCTCTCATACCGATTGACGCAGGTGATCACTGGGAAGGGATGTTTCGGAGATCACCTGTGTCTGATCCGCAAGGAGCCAACGCCTGAGTGCCACCACTGCGATGGCCAGACCGTGGACACGGCTCTCCACACGCTGGCAGAGTGCCCGGCGTGGGTTGAGCAGAGGCGAGACCTCGTGGCGGCCATCGGAGTGGGAGTTCTCTCGCTCGATAGCCTGATTGCGGCTATCGTGCGGAGCGAGAGTGCGTGGAACTCTGCCGTCTCCTTCTGCGAGCAAGTTATGCTTGCGAAGGAGACGGCGGAGCGGGACCGGGAGAGGTTTAGAACTCTCCCGGCCCGCCAGGCCCGGGCACGGGCCAGGCAGCGCAGGCGACTCAGGCGCCGGAGGTCGCAGAACGACCTCCGTCCTCCATAAGCGCAGGCCTGGGGGTGACAGGTGAGGCCATCTGTCACCTTAGCAGAAGCAGGCCGGGGTGGCGGCGAGCGCGTTGCGAAGCGCGCTCGCTTCCAGGGAGCACAGGGAACATGGGGTTCCCACACGGGGCGGGGGTCGTCTACTCGTCTGTAGATGACCCGAGGTATGTCGGGGCACCAGGGCCTTCCTTTCTAGGGTATACCTGGTTCCCCGGCTATTAGTACCCGGCGAAGGCGTGCGGTTTTAGTCGGTTCGAGTCCGACATGCCACCGACAGGTGGTATCCGAGGGGATTTCCGCACGGAAAAAAAAAAAAAAAAAAAAAAAAAAAAAAAAAAAAAAAAAAAAAAAAAAAAAAAAAAAAAAAGGTTTCTAGTACTTTTAAAGCCCTAAATTTTCTTTAGTGTCAGAAGTTTTTTAGATGTTTCTTAATTAATAATATGAGTTCAGATTTTGAGAGGAATTCCTTATTATTAATACTGTGTAGCGATTATGTATTTCATTTATATACAAGGTAAATATTTTTTTACAATGTTACTTGTAATTTGCTAATTACAGTAGAAAGTTATAATATGGTATACATTCAGGCTCTGGTCTGGTCTAAAGTCAGTTAACCGCTGACCACGGCCAGTGCATCCTGGTAACTTCTTTTTCTAGTATTTCTATTTGCCATGGAAGTGAATTCTATGCAGTCTGCAGGATAATTGAAATAAATGTTTTTAATTGTAATGTTTAAAAGACAAACATGCGAGTGATCCTAAGGGTTTCATTGTTCCTTAGAAGCAATTACTTACTCCGTCTCCACTCGTTTTCTTTCACTTCGCCTCCTTAGACCAAACCGTATTCCCCCAACTCACCTTCTTCCCTTTTCTCATCTAAACGACTACATTCTCAAGGAGACTTAGCGTCAGAAAGTGTGTGACTTAGCGTGAGAAAGTGTTCCAAAGTTGGAGAAAAATAAAAAAATAAAAATGAACACTCAATTTCTTTTGGCAACTACTAAACGTCAAGAAGAAAGGAAGAAATATTTATTTATTTTTTACTCACGTGTACATTTCTTTTTATATTTTGCTGTTAATGTTACTGTCACATCCGCAAATAAAACACGACTGTAATATAATAAATGTATTTACTAGTAAACCCAGCAAATTTTGAACCGATCGATTTTCTGTTCTCTCAAACAAATACTAACTTTTAATGTTGGAAATAAATTACACTGAATTCCACTATTTTTAAAGCAATTTTTTATTAACTAGCTGAGCTTAACTGGCTATAGAGATAGTTTGAGTCCCGGGAAAGGACATAGGATAGTTTGTATCCCAAAGACCATCGTTTAAGAGGGTGAAAAGGAGGATGGAAGTTTGTATGGGGAATCAATAACAGCTGAAAGGATTTAGATAGAATTTGGTACTATTATTAGCTTAGTAAAACCATGACCTTGATTCTTCCCTCATAGCCTAAACCAACACTCACACTACGACAACAAATTCAAGTAGGTATTACGCCGAGAACTTATTTCCTCCAACAAAGATTTTCTTCACGAGTTATATCCTAACAAAACGTTCCGCTGCATTGTTACAGACTTAACGTGATATGACCTACTTGGATGCAATTTGGAGCGTTCGTGTAATAACACTGAGTTTTATATTTTTCATATATGAAATTTTAACAAATAAAAATACAAAAAGTGTGTGTAGATAAGTGTGGATCTCGTCAATTATTACTAATCGTATTTTGGTAGTATTTTGAATGTGAAAAAGACCTTTTAATTCTTTACTTAATATTCAGAAAAAGTAATTACGCGCAAAAACTTTCTATAAGAAAGTGGAATAATAACATGACACACCTTAACACCTTATCATCACACACACTCTTGGTCCGTGTGCATAGCCTGTACTATGGTAACCAAACTGCTGATAGATATACTTAAATTAGCTGACCCGTCAAAGGCTGTTCTGCCATAAAAACTAAACTATAGGGTCGTAATCGACAACAATGGTGGGTAGATGGGTGAAAAATACTTTACAGCCTTTTCTAATATACAAAAAAAGTACATGAAAATCGATTTAGCCGTTTCGGAGGACTAATTATAAATTACACCCAGGCATGATAAATAATCGTGCTCTTCACAAAATTGTTTGTCCTGGATGGGCATCGAAACTACGACACCTGTCTTATCAGTCAGTATTACTAACTTCTACGCAAACAGGCCACTTTGTCTCTCATCAAATTTCAAGTAATAATTATGTAAAACAAATGATGTTTTTTTTTTCTTTAATTGTAAAGTAATTTTAATAAAAAAACATTTTTTTTTATTTGATCATTATTGAAATGAAATTAAATGAAATGAAATATTTATTGACATAAAAGTGTTACAAATAGTATAAATACTCTGGCTCCTAAACTAGTAAGAACTGTATTATAGGACCCAGAATAAGTCCATATCTTTTGCAATACACTTAAAAGAATTCGGTGTGTTACGGTGTGTTTAATGAACATGGTTATAATTAAAATCTACAGCAGGCCAAAGTTAAAAAAAAAACTTAAATCTCTGTTTTATAAAGCCAAAAGAGACAAAAAAGCCTCTGGAAAATGGCTCATCATTAATTAAAGCACGTTAATTTAAAATCTCTTTTACTTACAAGCACAATTTAATGGCGGCTATTTTTCTGCAGCCTACGAATGCGCCCGACCAATTCATCACATTGACATAATGATGCGGCCAGATTACGTACGTGTTGTTTTAAAATTAATAATTATATTTTATTTATAGATCCAGAAAAAGGATTTATAACTAATTCTAGTTGTTCTCATTCGAGTAGTTTCTGAATTTCAGAACCTTGTTTAACTCAAAAACTCAATGGTTAATCAAAATGACCTCGTAATAAACGTCCACTAGATATCTCTATCCTAATGGTAACGTGATCTGACCTGTCCTGACTAGCTCTAATACCTCCGTTCCGTTTCCCCCCTTTTTTTTTTCCCGTGCGGAAATCCCCTCGGATACCACCTGTCGGTGGCATGTCGGACTCGAACCGACTAAAACCGCACGCCGACTCGGGTACTAATAGCCGGGGAACCAGGTATACCCTAGAAAGGAAGTCCCTGGTGCCGTTCCGTTTCCCCCTAGTAGAGGCGGAAGCAAGTCCAGCAAAAAAAAAAATACTATATATAATATTTGAAAGTTTATGTTTATGAGGGTATCCTCTCTTTTTGATTTTATTCAAATTTAAAAAAATAATACCGTCCCTAAAGGTAGGTAATTAGGGATTAAAATGCAGTTTATTACAATTAATCATGATGGTGGTGTATTGAAGTCGGTCACGTTTGATCGAACATACTAATATTATAAAGCCGAAAGTTTGTGAGTGTGTTTGTATGTTTGTCACTTCTCAAGCTGAAAAGGCGCTCTAAAATTTAGTATGGAGGTAGCTGACACTATGAATTGATACATAGGCTTCTTTTTCTGTCAAAAAAAATTGTTAATACTTAATTCATGTGCTTGGCATTTTATTGTAGAATCGCACACCCTGACATCGATAAGACTTGCTTACTTTTTGTAGTCTAGTCGTCGGCAACACGAGTTTATCTTTGTTCCTACTGTTTATATTATGAATGTCGCTAAACTTTGTGAATAAATGAATATTTCTCTTAACATACACTAAATTTTCGTATATATATTGAGATGCTACTGTCATAATACCAATTTATCTTTAAACTTATCCCTCAGTGACTGCCTATAACGGAGATTATAAATTGCGAAAATAGCTCTCTTTTTCAACGCAAAGATACTCTGAATGTCAGCAGCATTTCCCCGCAACAAAATACCGTATGACATTACACTATGAAAATAGCTAAAATACACTAGTCTAGCTGTTTCTACATCGGTTAATTGGCGAATATTTTAAACCTCGCATGCTGCAGAGCTAAGACAAAAGAAGTATAGCGAATATATATTGCTGTTAGTTCACTAATCTTTCTGCTTTTAAAGAACTGTTCTATGACTTGCGTGACTAAGGGTTTTTAAAATGAAAGATACAATGTAAAATGTAGCATTAGATGTAATTATATCAAAGTACTTTGTAAATGGTGAACCTACTCTTCAATCGAAGCGGAAATCCTCGTCCCGCGTGCCCCCTGCAGTGTTTGATATCCTGCAGCGATACAAACGATGTAATACATTGCTTATTGCAAATTAACACATTTTGGTTCAAATGTGTACTGTGTGTATGTGGCCCCACAATGTTTATTATTGCAGCTTATTTGTTCAGCCGGGGTCCTAATTTATATAAAAAGTACGTGGAAAGAGTTTATGTAAATATCATAGCTCAGAAAATTGTACCTACATAAATATGCCTAAATCATGTTGAATTGTAATAAGCTATTTTCTTAATTTTATAATTTTCTTGACATTAGAAGTAGTATATTTTTTTTAAACTGTTTTTTAAACTGAAATGTGAACAATCTTTAATACCAAAATTTGAGACATCTGACATACGGCCATTTGATATAATCAGATTGTGTGTGTGGAGTGTCACCACTACTGTTCATCCCGCGGGTGTTGTAATAGCCGATTAAGGGAGCAAACTACTTAGGATAACAGTACTCCTAAAAACCCTAAACCAACCCTTCTGGCCAGTGTGATATAGTAGACCAAAACTTCCTTTTTAAGAAGAGGTCAATATCATTAGTGGACTATTAAAAGCTGTTGATGATGGTAATGATGATTGTAGTCATCATCTACTACGGATTGAGGAGATTGCTGATAAACATACTATACATCAATTACACCCAGGCGCATAATATCCCTTCTCAAAATTTATTCTGAGTCTGGTCGTGTTTTTCGTCCTGGGTGGGAATAAAACCCATGACCACTGGCTCAGAAGTCAGGATTACTTACACACAGAATACCAGGCTAAACAGAGACAGACAGAGACAAAGAATAAAGAGTTTCTCCTTTTACATGTTGGTCAAAAACTCTTAACATTGGTAGAAAAGTATCAGTACAGTCCGAATGCCACTTTTAACCACCGTGACAATATTTAAAACCACAAAATATAAAGTTTTTACTACAAATAACAAACAATGATTAATTGTAACAACACTTTGTTTTGTTCAATTTAATGTTGCACGGAATGCGTATGTTGTTGTGTTTGAATATGGTGTGTGGTGTAAACAAAGCAATTCTTACTGATATGTTATTGCATTGTTTTTAAACTTTCGAAACTGTCGTAAGTGTTTAGGACTGTCATATACATAGCAGACCTAATCTGTGTCTGTGTCTGTTTCGAATGTCAAAATAATAGTTTTTTCATGCTTACACGGTTATTTGCACGATACCTATGCCTAAAAACCAGTTTAAGAATTTTTTTGTCTGCCTGTCTGTTTAGACCGGGTAATCTTCACAACGGCTTTACCGATTTTGATAATATTTGAATACCAGGTAGCTGTCTACATAAGGAGTAATTTAGGCCTCTCAGAAAACCTGATAATGATAATTTGATTAGCCATTGTACAAAATTACTTTTAATCAGTGACACTACGACCTCATAGAAAACCCGGTCTTAAGCAACCTTTTCGTAACTTTTTACCAAGTGTCTCAGATTACCGGAGTTCCAAGAAGACATTCAAAGGTACTATAACAATAATAATTCTTATAATATTTTCACACACCTCACACATGGCCGTCTGATCCCAAACTCTGACCAGCCTGTACTATGGTAACCAAACTGCAGATAAACATACATATATATTTTTAAACACATACACATTATAGATAAAGTACACCCAGATACAGAACAAATGACCGTGCTCATCACACAATTACTTGTCCTGGGTGGGAAAAGAACCCACGACCTCTGAAGTAGCAGTCAGAGTCACTAACCACTAAACCAACATATGCCAGAATGACGATGTATTTTAGGAATATTAAGTTATTAAAACAAACCCACAACAACAGAGTATTATTAGTTTGTGAAGTGAGCTTTATCTTGAAGCTGGAGAGAATGAAAGTTCAGTAACAATACCAAATAATGTTTTTAAACTTTGTACAAATGGGTTGGTTGTGGCAAGTATCGCTCGGGGAGATAGCTAGACACTTTATTACTGCTGTAAAGCCATCAATGATTGTACAAATGCTTTTTTATTTTGCGCTCAATAATCTTTATTCTGAACGTTACTGTAAAATATGTGTGTTGGTGGGTTTTGAAGGTAGGGACGCGTAGAAGATAACAGGATAATAGCCCTATCAGCTGAGCTGGTACCAGCGACTTAGTGGGTTCGATGTCTGGACCGGGCAAAATTATAAAGTTTTTTTCTGAGAGGAAAAATATCCTAAGTTATTTCTTATGTAGACAGCTACCTGGTAGTAAAATATTATCAAAATCAGTCCCGCCGTTTAGAAGATTACCCGGAACAAACAGAGAGGAAGATATACAAAAAATAATAAAACTGGTTTTTAGGCATAGGTATCGTGCAAATAACCGTGTGAGCATGAAAAAACCTATAATTTTGATATTACAAACAGACACTCCAATTTTATTTATTTGTATAGATTAATTCTAAAACGTTTCAGTTTCTTAGTTTATTTCAGTATCGTAGTAAATTAATAGGGTTCGATAATTCGTGATAAAGATTTCAATTTTCAAGGATCACCCAGTGGATTTAAAACCCAGATAACTAGTAATTGTAAGACTAGTAAACTTCTTTAAACTAAAGAGTGTACATTTTGAGGATTCGTGTATGTATTTTTATTGCAATATTAATTCGAAATGATCAAACAGATTTGGATGTATGTTTAAAACAAACATACAATCTACACCATCCAGAGATATATAGGCTAAAAACACATTGCCGATACGACGCCATTTTCATATGTAAGAAATAAGATTTTTATTCTTTTTCATCAATAACATGTTTAATTTTTTACACTTTATGTGTGTGTTTTTATAATTATTTTGTTGTAATGAGTTTATGCTGTATGTTTTCTGCTTCTATATTTGTTGTACTATAAGCATGTAAAATTAATAACTTCTAATATAACATAGAAACTTACTTCTAAACTACTTCTAAAATAAATTACTTCTAAACTAATATAACATAGAAACTTGCATATACATTTTTAAAAAGCACTTCCTCATAGTGTTTTGATTGACAGGTTTACGAACCGTTTCAAAGCTGAACTATCCATGAAATTATAAAAGAAAATTCTGAAAGAGTAGAGCGCCTAACAATGTTAAACTGGAAACTAGCTGTCTATCAAGTTGTTCTAGTGGGAACCTTCTTAGACGGTAGTATCACCATGAGATTAGATACGAGAGGGATTTTGTTTTTATCTTCACCAGTGCTATGTTCAGTATAATTTAGTAATAGAATCATCATCAGCCTATCGCAGTCCACTGCTGGATATAGGCCTCTTCCATTGCTAGCAAATTAGATCGATTTTGAGCTTCTCGCATCCAGCTCCTGCCAGCCATCTTGCGCAAATCGTCGCTCCACCTGGCCTGTGGGTGGACACGGTGATCATGTCTAAATATTACTAATTGTCAATCCCTCTAAATTTCATTTGGAGAAAATCGGTAGTTTATCTCATCATTATCTCAGCCGAAATACGTCCACTGCTGGATATAGGCCTATCGCAAGGCTCTCCATAACAACCGGACCTATGCTGCCAGCATCCAACGGCTTTCCGCGACCTTCACCAGAACCTCAGACGGGCAGTTGTACGAGGCCTACCCACGCCTAGTGTCTGGTACGTTGTCGACACTCCAGAACTTTTGGATTGTTTATTTAGTGAGCGAATTGAAAATCTTACCACTAGCTACAACTTTGTATCTTATAAATTTGTAATTAATATAATTTTATTAAATTCGTCTACAATTCCATACCACTTGGCGAATGTTCTTTGAGGGAATAATATTAGCGAGTATGAGTAGCAATTTAAGCAAAATATTATCATTCCATTTGCTCATATCAGTGTCTTATATTACTATCGAAGGTTATAATTACGAGGTATATTAATTGGAGCAACTGGTAACACGCCCGTTGCCCCCAAGCCAGCGCCCAATTAGATTGAAGAAGTGATAACAGCCCATCATAACATTATGTTAATCTGAATTACGAGTATACAGCTCAATTCTTTGGACATTTGTTGGGCTGAACGCTCAAACCTGAACACATGTCAAATCTATTAAGATTTGTTTGTACGATTCGACTGTGATAAGAGTCTAGATTTTATTTTATTTATCTATTTTTGTTGATAAATCCAATATCGTGGCGTCGTCTTCCTCGTCAGTTGAAATAAGGTGAATTGCAATATTCACCTGATTTCAACTGACGAGGAAGACGAAGGCAGGACATTCCACATGTAAAAGTAATAGGATCAAATTATCTAGTAAACTAGAAGCAAGTAGTAAATTCCAGATTTTGACAACTGCAACTAAAAGGAGCTGTCAAAGCATTTAATTCCACTTTTTGATATTTTGAGCAAAACTGTCCGTGTAGTAACGGATTAAGAATACGCAATGTCACTATCCCTATTCATCCCGTGGGAGTCCTAGGAGCCGACTAAGGGCGCAAAAAAACCAACCCGTCTGGCCAGCGTAGGGCAAAATTTCCTGTCTAAGGAGAGGCCTATGTCCAGCAGTAGACTATTAAAGGCTGTTGATGTGATTGATGTGATGTGAGCAAAACTATTTTGATCTTCTAGAAGGAAGAGAATGATTGTGGATTTACTTTGAATATATTAATATAAAAAACATAAAAGTTTATACACTAACTATAAGCATAATTTTTTTTATTTTTTCTCCATGAATATAGTTCAAACGGAAAGTATAAGTCATGGAACAAAATCACAGTGAACTGTGATTTATCATTTGAAATGCGTTCGTAGGTTAGGGTTGCTAGGTAGATAGGTTAGACGCTATTTAACAGTAAATCTAGTATTTTTTTATTATTATGTATCGAATAGTAACTATATATGATAAACTAATTACTAGATTTACTGTTAAATAGGTGAAATAGAGTCTTTACGCATCGTCTGAAAACAGTTTATTGCCAACAACGCGCGAGTAAGTAGTAATCCTAACCTACGTATGAAGAAATCGAATGATAAATCACCGGTTTTTCACAGTTCACTATAATTTGTTCCAAGGCTATAAAGTATACCCTTTCAAACAAAAAAAAACGGGTCAGGTACGAGTGGAACTCGTGCGCCGAGGGTTCCGTACCTAGCCAGATTTTACGTAGATTTTCGCGAAGTAAAGAGAAAATTAAGGAAAATTTTGGTACTTACAAGCAATCGAAATTAGCCCATATCTTTTTATCATGCTGATTTAGGACCTTGATTTTTATACACCTAATAGGGCCAACAGACCTCAGTATCTGGTATAAATTTCAACTCGCTTGGTCTACCCGTTCCTGAGAAAATTGGTGATGACACACGGACAAACGGACAGCCAGACAGGCGGACACACGGACGAGAAAGTGTTCTTATAAGGGTTCTTTTTTTATAGAGGACATCATAGAGGACAGAGTTTTGAGGTAACTATAATGAAAAAAAAAGAACTACCGAATTTAGAACCTTTTCTTTTTTTAAGTCAGTCAACAAAGTTGTTTTTCTCAACCACCACAACTATTAAACTTATCTTTGGCCCATAGCTGTACAATTACCGCAATTATGTCGTAAAAAGTACATCTAAATGTTGCAATTAAGTGCCTACGTGTAGTTAACGGCTGTCGCAAAGCTCGCGAAGGGCTTGTCTATCAACATGCTCGTAAAACTTGAAACCGTAGATTGTAAAAAATACGACCTACGTGTGAGGTACCAAATAAGGTAGGTGACATAAAATGCAAAATTAAATGTATTTCTGAAGAACACTGCTAAAAGGATGTATCCCTTACGTATAGAACTTTAAAGTTCTTTTTTCCATGGTGTATGTAAACGAGCAGACAAGTTCTTTGATGGAAAGTGACGGCCGCCGTTCACAGACATCTGCATCTTAAGTGCCTTGAGTAACTTGAGTACCTCCTCCCCTCCCCAAATCAGTGAATAGCAACGAAACGGAAGAATTGCTTAACAGTAGTTTACCTGCTGCCTGCGTGTGCCATGGCAATGTTGTTAGTTGCGTTAGTTAAAACGTAGTAACAATAATAGTTGTTAAGGAGCACGGCTTGGGTTATTGTAAGACTGTATCTTTTAGTATTGTTTTGTACCCTTATTGTTGTTTTATTGTGTATGCGCCGCATTTCTGCATGGGCGCGGGGAAAGGATAGCGGGGGGACTGTTGCACGTGGTCTGAAATGCACGTTGCACCAGTCCTCCAGGCAGTCGATAGCTAGCCTCCCCGCCAGGCAGTCCATAGCTAGCCTTCTCGTAGTGTAGTTCTTGTAGTAGTAATAATGTGATTAAATAGTCAATATTCCCGTGTCTGTATGTTTCTCTGCTACTTACTGATTATCAACCCCGCACCTCACTTACAAAACTGGTCCTTCGAGCCGGATAGAGTAAGTAGCAATGAGTTACAACAGTACAATGCGACAGACACGGAGTGCAACAAGAGCTATGGAGAATACGATCGGTCAAGATTCGGAATTGCGTGCTTCGTCGTTCTCCAGTGTACAGCCAACGACCCCTCAGCAGCCTGCCAGGAGCTCCGTGGTGGGTGGTCATAGTGACCACGGTGAATTACCGCCATTGGAGATGACATTGGTTTCAGCGCACACAGTGCGCGCGCCGTGCAGTGTTAGCCACGCGTCGACAAGACTTAGCCGGGCAAGCCGCGAAGCACTAAGAATGCGCGCCGAATATGAGGCGGAGGTCGAGATGGCTAAGGTAAAGGAAACGTTAATAAAGAAGAAGCTAGCACTCGACATGGCGGAACTAGCAGCGAAGGAAGACGAAGAGAACAATGCGGTGAGAATTCAGCACGTGTTACGAGCTGGCTTGACGACGTATCTGCCGCTGCCCGCGCATCCAAGCGCCCTGCGCACCACGTCACCACGTGGTTGCCTGCCACCCCGACACGTGGGCCCCAGGAAGAAGAGAAAAACGCGCCGGCGAGCGTCGCAAGCGGTGAGAATTCACCACGTGCTACGAGTTGGCTTAACGACACGCCTGTCGGCCCCTGCGCGTCCAAGCGCCCTGCGCCTGGCGTCCACACGTGGTTGCCTGCAACACGTGCGCTCGAACCCACGTCATCGCAGCCACCACCCCAAGCATCACCAAATAGGCAGTTTCAAACTGACATTGATCGGCTGGCGGAGGCCATCAGCAAGCTAGGACAGACGCGAAGTATGTCACGACAGGTACACGAGATACCTTCATTCGATGGTAACGTTGCAGATTGGCTCAGTTTTGAGAAAGCCTACCGTAGTACCAGCGAGATGCATAATTTCCAACCATTTGAGAACATGGCCCGCCTTCGGGTGGCGCTCGTTGGTGAAGCGAAAGCTGCTGTCCGCGACCTGTTGAGAACTTCTTCTGATCCCGAGGAGGTCATGAAAGCCCTCGAAGACGAGTTCGGACATCCTATTCGCCTGTTAGAGTGTGCCATTAGGAAAGTGCGTGATTTACCTAAGGTCTCCGAAGATGGACTCGCAATACGCAAATTCACGACTACAGTACGTAATTGTGTGTCTGTGTTACAAAGTATACGGGCCGACGGTTATTTAAATAACCCGCAATTAGTCAACGAACTAATAGGTAAATTAACACCATACCAACGCGCGCAGTACGGGCAATTCGCGATGCGTTTGGATAATAGTAGTGTTGATTTAAGAGTGTCTCCGAAATTTATACATTTTATTGGACTTTCTCAGTCAGTTGACACGTGCGTCGTCATATTATGCACCGATAAGCTTGAACGTCGCTAATGAAAGTCGTGCTAATGTCAGTGGTAAATTCGGTGCCCGTGCCGGCGCTGAGCGCGCACCATTCGTTGCTGGTCGCCGCGATAAAGATAAGCACGTGGTTTCAGTACGAGCGGGCGGGTCAAGTCATCGTGTGCATACGCACACAATGGAAACAATCGCCGCAGTCACTAAGACCGAGAGTAACCACAATAACGTCGTTTGTGATCAATGTAAAGCGGAGCACGAATTAACGCAGTGTAGTGACTTTAAAAATATGACTGTTGATGAACGTTGGGATTTAGTGAAACGATACAAACTATGTTTCAAGTGCATTGCGAAGAGTCATTCGAGCAGGTATTGTCGTGCTAAACGTTGCAGTAAATGTAACTGGTCACACCACGTGTTACTGCATAAAAGAACCGAGAACGCGTCGCCGCCTGAGGTAGTGCCACAGCCAAATGTGCCACCGTCGACTGTACCATCTGCGCTCAGGGATTCACCGCCGGTTAAATACGAAACTATTACGAACGTTGGTGAGCATCGTGCGCGTGCTTTATTAAAAGTGTTACCGGTGACGATAGTTACTAGTTCTGGTGTTGAACGATCATCGTACGCTTTATTAGATGACGGGGCGTCCGTTTCAATCTTGGACGATAAATTCGCGAGTGATGTGGACGAACCAATAGTGCCTCTTAAATTGATAACTGCACGCGGCCATTGTGTGACCGACAACAACTCACGATATATAAAGATCGTAGTGCGCGGACCGAACGGAGTGAGTCATGACATTGCAGTGCGTACTCTGCGTAATGTAAACTTGCCGTCTCAAGCGTTACCGGCGCGAGTGCTCGAAGACAACGCACACCTGCGGGACCTGGATTGCAGCGAGATGAGGGACGCGAAGCCTATGTTGTTGTTGGGGCAGGACAACTGGAAGCTCATAGTTGGAAGGGAGATTCGTCAAGGTGAATCTGGTCGACCAGTTGCTTCTCTTACTAGCCTAGGTTGGGTCGTCCATGGCCCGCTAGGTGGGGGGTTTGATGGTAGTGAACTCGACTTCGCTAATTGCATATCCACGCCACACGACGATTTACACGAGTTAGTTAAAAGTCAATTTGAACTAGAAGCAATTGGTATTACACAAGCTCTGCGTAAAAATTGTAATTCGGAACGAGCGTTACAAATACTAGGTAAAACATGTCGCCGCGTGTCAGATGACGTCCCCCAATGGGAAGTAGGCTTACTATGGTCTCGTAATAATGTAGAGTTGCCCGATAATTATAAATATGCGCGTAAACGCCTAGCCGGGATAGAAAGGAAAATGGATCGTGACCCCTCTTTTGCGGACGCCTATACGAAACAGGTAGACCGCTTATTAGCTTCTGGTTACGCGCGTAAAGCTGAGGGTGTTAGGGCAAGTCCCGCGTGGTATTTACCTCACTTTGGAGTTCTAAACCCTAATAAGCCGGGCAAGTTGCGTTTAGTATTTGATGCTGCCGCCACGTCTTAGAAAAATAATTTACTCAGCGGGCCCGACTTAATGAATTCTTTGCTAGGTACCCTAATTAAATTTAGAACAGGCCGTATAGCTTTCACTGCTGACACCGCGGACATGTTTTTGCGAATTAAAATTCTCGAGGCGGATCAAGGGGCTCAACTGTTTTTATGGCGCGGTCAAGATCGAGTCAAGGAACTCCGTGCTGCTCTGCGAGGCCTGAATGCCGAACGACTGCGAGGTGAGGCTTTAGCTAAGGGCATCGAGTGGAGATTCAACGCGCCTGCTGCGCCGCACATGGGGGGTGCATGGGAGCGGCTTATTCGCTCTGTAAAGAATGCCCTACATGCTACCCTTAAAGAGCGAGCACCATCCGATGAAGTGCTTCACACCATCCTTTTGGAAGCAGAGCTGATAGTGAATAGCCGCCCTCTCTCGTATGTCACAACTGATCCGGACCAGCCAGTAGTGCTCACTCCAAATCATTTACTGCTTGGCACAACGGCAGGTGATATTGACAACTTATGATCCCTCCGACCTCGAGACTCGTCGCCTATGGAAGAAGGCGAATGGGCTTGCTGAGATGTTCTGGAGGCGGTGGACAAGAGAGTACCTGCCCACTCTTCAGAGACGTCAAAAGTGGACCACGGCTGCGAACTCTGTGAAAGTAGGTGATGTGGTTGTGTTATGTGACGGCAAACAACCGCGTAATATGTGGCCCCGTGGCGTAATAACTAAAGTGTACCCGGGAAGTGATGGACATGTACGTGTGGTAGATATAAGGACACCTACAGGGTCGCTGCGTCGACCCGTTGCCCGAATAGCCGTGCTACCTACTGACGGTACATTTGTCGATTGAAGTCTCCAACTGGGGGGTGGTGTTAAGGAGCACGGCTTGGGTTATTGTAAGACTGTATCTTTTAGTATTGTTTTGTACCCTTATTGTTGTTTTATTGTGTATGCGCCGCATTTCTGCATGGGCGCGGGGAAAGGATAGCGGGGGGACTGTTGCACGTGGTCTGAAATGCACGTTGCACCAGTCCTCCAGGCAGTCGATAGCTAGCCTCCCCGCCAGGCAGTCCATAGCTAGCCTTCTCGTAGTGTAGTTCTTGTAGTAGTAATAATGTGATTAAATAGTCAATATTCCCGTGTCTGTGTGTTTCTCTGCTACTTACTGATTAGCAACCCCGCACCTCACTTACAATAGTAGTAATATATTAGGTCTGTACCTATGAAGTTGGAGATTTGTATGAAAATTTTAAAATATATATTTTTTTGGTTATTTTTTATTTTGACAGTAGCTCAAAAGCCGTATATGTAGTTGGATCCGCTTCTACTATTTTTTGGCTATACTATAACATGGTTTTTGAATAAAATTTATTTGAATTTCGAATTGTGCGCCACTCCACAGAAAATTAAATCTGAAAATGATGATTTTAAAAATCTCGAACTTTATAGTGAAATAATTTAGAATATTGGATCTGTTCTGATGATGGAACCAGGAGCTGGCTAGTATGACTCTTCAATGATTATCTAGGAATCCCCTCGTTGATTAGTCGTATTGATGAGTCTGATTGATTTAATAATAATATATTTCGTACATCTGACACAACGCTACTACGCTCTACTTAGTTTGAAACTAGATAAGTCTCAAACTAAGTTGGTGTTACGATGGTCTGACGATGGAGTCAGAAGAGGAACGATAATTTATAAAACAATCGGACTATCTTTTATTTACCATGGCACGTAGTCATCCTATTTTAACGCGATGTCTACATGGCAGCTTTGCGGAAATATTTATTCCACAACCATTGTGAGCACTTATCCTTATTTCTCTGTAAATTTTGTACGCTGCTGAAACAAGTACGCTCTAAACTATATATTTATTCATTCAAAAAAGTATCGGGAATGGATGATTTGTTTATGGTTCCAAATTCAATTTTTTTATTGTTGTTAGATTGGCACAACTGTTTTCCATTTTGGCGCGGAGTTTGAGCTGCATCTATTATTTATATTAAATACAGTGCTGTTTTTAGTTATATCATATCTAGTGTGTATTGCGAATTTCATAATGGACAAAAACATCGAACAAAGAGTTTGTCTTAAATTTTGCATCGCCAATGGAATTTCGTGTTTGAAGTCACTGAAAATGTTACAGAAGGCTTACGGTGAATCGACTTTATCAAAAATACGTGCATATGAGTGGTACACAGCGTTCAAAAGCGATGTCGAGATGTGATGACAGGTTTGCCTCGCTCTGGTAGGATATCAACGTCTGCAACTGAAGTTTACATCGCAAAAGTGAAGGAAATAGTGACTGAAAATCCTCATTCAACTTTGAGAGATATAGCCGCCGAACTTTCTGTATCTCACGAGTCGATCCGTACCATCCAACTGAACCGAAACCGAAAAACCACGCCAAAGTCGATCAAAAGTCAAAGTCATGTTGACTGTTTTCTTTGACTATCGCGGTGTTGTGCACTCGGAATTCTCGCCGGTAGATCAAACAGTAAATAAAGAATATTATTTGAGCGTTATGCGGCATTTAAGACAGCAAATTCGACGAAAAAGGCCAGATTTGTGGAAAGAAAATTCTTGGATTTTGCACCACGATAATGCGCCTTTGCTCAAGACTATCATTGTGAACGAATTTTTGATCAAACACTCAACAAATATCATCGAGCAACCACCATATTCACCAGATATGGCTCCAACCGAATTCTTTCTTTTTCCTAAATTCAAATTACCAGTTCGTTTTCAATCGGTAGAAGACACAAAGGAGAATTCGCGGCGAGAACTGAACTCAATTCCGGAAACAGCGTTTAAAAAATGTTTTGGTGATTGGATAATTCGTTGGCGTAAGTGTATCGTTTCTGAAGGAGCATACCTTGAAGGTGATAAAATAAATTTGGATGAATAACAAACATTTTGTGTATTATTGATCTTTTCCCGGTACTTTCTTGACAGAGTAGTATAAATACAATATACTTATATTGCACATCAAAATCCGGCTATTTTTATAACAATAAATTTTTTGTCGTTGTGGAAACCACCTCGGCCTTCACCCCACCGGGGTTTGCGGCGGGGTGGTGTGTCGGAATCGGACCGACCAAAACCATACGGTGTGCCACTCTGCGTCTGTAATAGTAGAGATCCGGGAACTGCTACTATTAAGACATCCGGACACCTCCTAGCGCCTGCGCCTAGGCGCGGGCACCATCTTCGGGTATATTCTCCATTAAGGCGACGTCCGTCGCCTCCTCGCGGCTGGCCGTTATGGCAGGTGAAGGGGAAAACCCGTCCCGTCCACCCGCGGCCACACTCAGGGCGGCATGAGGCGGTGGTAAGCGCGCCTCCGCCGACGGGTTCGCCGGCGACGAATTGGGTCCGAGTGATGGATTAGGTCCGCTGATGCTTCTCATGTTGTAAGCACCATAACAAGGATGTAACACATTAAGGGAGTAAAATAAGCAATCAAAGTTATAAACAGGACATAAGTAATCATCACGTAAGTGAAGCCACGGGCAGTTAGCTTATTAAGAATGGGTAACTGCGGCGGGCCTATTGGTCGAGTGGTTAGCGACCCTGACTGCTAAGCTGGAGATCGTGCTATCGATTGATGAGCATGATGATGTGTTCTGTGTCTGGGTGTAATTTATAGAATATAATAATATTTTATTTCATAAAGCAAAAGTTAAAAACAACATAGACAAAGAAACTAAAAATCAAGTAAGGTTTGATAACAGCAACATTTTTCAATGTGTCAATCTTTCATTTCTGACAGAACTGACATGACACGTCAATGTGCCACGTATCCAACCACGCGTCTATAAAATTTTGCATATAATAACAATGTTAGTACTTATCAACCTGTTTACCATAAAAAACCATTAATGTTGCTGAGGATTGTACGCCGTGCTTCAGAAAATAGGTGGACCCTCAGTGTACACTGTGGTTGATAGATGCCACCTCAGTACTGATTTCCAGTGCCTACCTTAGTTGTCGCCCTGAAGCCGATAGTTGCAGTTGCATCTGAAAATATACAAATCTAAAACCCTTCCCACTTGTGGATCAAATTTAGCATGGTAAGTGATGATTTTGAATATGAAGTAATCTACTACTGCATACTAAAAATTCAATATTTCTCATCTGATTAGGTACTTTTTTTTATTGGGACTAATCCCACCAACACGCCCACCACTGTAACTCCTGTACACCAGGATCCACAGCAGTGACCCACGAACACACCGAGTTATGACACTCGGGAAGTCCCAGGAAGAAATTAAACTGTCTTGGAACCCGCAACGAAATTAATCAGAAGAAAATTGGAGGAGTTGGAAATACAGTAAATCCACTTCCCTCCTTAGCAAAGCGGGAGACAAAATGAAGTAAAATTGGCATACACCCTTTTAAACAGGGAAGCACCACGGCCACAAAATATTACGGGTGCTACGTGAGCTATATTTGATTTCTATAATATGTATGGCAGAATCGCCTAAACGCACGGAAATTCACCCTAGTTGACACAAGATCCCCATAGTATACCGCCCCAGATGTCACCTGCAAGGTATTCAGCATTATATTACGTTCATTATACCAAAGACTACATTCCCAGAGGATATGATGAGCAGCTGATTAGGTACTGTCGAATATATGTACATATGTGTACATACCGTGGTGTACGACGGCTTCACAGCACACTGGTGGTAAGCAAGAGGTCACCGAAGGCCCAACCTCACTTGTACCTCTTAAGTTGCAGGTATCCATGGGCGCTGATAATCACTTGCCATCAGATGACATGAATCGTCTCTTGTGTAGACTCTAAAGTCATAGATCTACACGCACATCAGTAACAGTCTCTTAGTCTTAAATATTTAGCAAACTAAATATATACGTATCGAAAATCTCTTATATGCCTGTTCCGATCTACAACCGCCAATTTCCAAGGGGTTGAGTCTCATCAGAAGAAAGGGCAAACAAACTCACGCCCACTCTTTTTTTAATAACTAATTCATACAATGGCATCATTAAATATACACAACATTGTTTTCATGTGTGCCAGTATGTAAGTTATACGGAGTAAAAGGTAAAAAGGCAACGAAAAGAAAAAAAGATGGAATAAAAAAGAAATTGAAGTAAAACATAAAAAAATGGAAAATTAAATAAAAGACACACTAGCCCTGTGTGATATGTCACATTTCCATTACGAAACAACTTTTGCTAGCTGTGCCTGTGTTAGCATCTGCTTGTTTACCCATAAAACGCTTCTTAATAAAATATTTCAGAGGTTTAAGTGATGATTGGAATAATAAAGGTATTAATCATAGCTACGGTGAAGAATAGCGAAGGTTGTTTGTGACTTGTAGTGAGGTGACACGAAAGCTGCATATTTAAAGGATGGTCAGTTCAATCGCATAGATTGCATTTACGGATACTACTCTTTATTATGTATATACTAGCTGACCCGGCAAACGTTGTTTTGCCATATACATTATTTCTAGAAAATATTTACCCTCATTTAGGGGTATGAAAAATAGATGTTGGCCAATTCTCAGACCTACCCGATGTACACACAAAATTTCATAAAAATCGGTCCAGCCGTTTCGAAGTAGTATGGTAACTAACATTGTGATACGAGAATTTTATATTTTAGATTCTATAATAAAAACGATGCGGGAGAAAACGCGTTGGCATAAAAAAGTATAATCCTGGGAAGTTATATTCGTTTTAGAATCTTGTCATGTAGTCAATGTATGTAAATGTAGTTTTCTCTAAAGCTCTTCCAGCCTTTTTTCAGGATCACGGGGCTTTTTTCTCTAGAAACGGCCGTTTTTTTCTGGATTCAACTTGTGCCGTAGAAGTGGCACTCCTATCAAATTGTATGAATTATTCAGAGAGGGTCTTAATTTGAATGAGTGGTTTTTTACAAACGTATTCATGGTTTAGCCTCTCTGTGTCGTGCACAGTTAAAAATACACAACTTTAATTTGAATTTGCGTTAGCTTTAATAAGATTTTTCTGAGGGAACATTTTCACAAGTAGAAGTTTAATGTTGTTAGCATTTTTATTGATCTATAAATACTCATTATATTTTAAGTAAGCAAACCTTCTTGAAAGGGTAATTTCATAATATTATTAAGGTAATAAATACTTAAAAAGTTAAGTATTGAAAACAGTAACCACTCGGTTTAACAGAAAATATCTAAATAAAACATATTTAATACTAATAAATAAGACGGATCCTTGTCTTCTTGTGTGTTTTCATGCTCTGTGCCTCAAATGCATGATGGAATATATAAACACAGTGTTTTCAAACATTACGTGAGACGTATGAACTTAATTCGAGTAAACAAACGCCGAAACTGTATGTTTGGCCTGCTGTACCAAATGCAATGTCGAAATTGATTCGGTGGCCTAAGGCAGGGAATGTAGTTTGTCAAATAGTTTTAGCTTCCCCTGGAAAGTTTGGCCGTTGGCCAAATACGGTCACCCTCGAATCCAAAGTTAAATATGAACGAACGCATCTTGTCCGCATCCTATCCTCATCCTAGCCCCCTTTTGTTAGCACTAAGAATACTGTCCTACTTTAAAGCCAGCGATGTTTTTTTTAAGTTATCGCTGTTTTAATTTGATGTCTATTTAATTGAGTCCGAAGTGAGGGGGAGGACACCATAACCCTCGAGTCAGGCCACCTAATGTACTTCCGCGAGGGAGACCAACAATCCCAAGGTGGGGTTGGGTTTCTGGTAAATAAGTCCCTATCTGACAACGTTGTGGAAATTTCCAGTGTGTCGAACAGGGTAGCGTACCTCATTATCAAGCTCACCGAGAGGTATAGCCTCAAGGTTGTGCAAGTGTACGCACCGACCTCGGCACATTCGGACGACGAGGTGGAGGATATGTACGATGACATATCGAGGGCCCTCCACTTCACAACTAAGACCCACTACAACGTTGTTATGGGTGACTTCAACGCTAAAGTGGGAGTACAGAATTGCGGCCAATCGGTAGTAGGATCCCATGGATTTGGAAGCAGGAATCATAGGGGGCAAATGCTGGTCAACTTCCTCGAACGGGAGGGGCTGTTTTTGATGAATTCTTTCTTCAAGAAACAGCCCCAAAGGAAGTGGACGTGGCAAAGCCCCGACGCTATGACCAGAAATGAGATCGATTTCATCATGACGGATAGAAAGCACATATTCAGAGACGTCTCAGTGATCAATAGGTTTAATACCGGTAGTGATCACCGACTTGTCCGGGGCTCTCTGAATATCAACTTTAAGGCGGAACGTGTCTGTTTGATGAAATCCAGGCTCCGACCAACTCGGCTCCAAGCCATGACAGGATCTGAAACGTTCCAGTCAAAACTGGAAAACCGATTCGCTGCCGTGGAAACCACAATCGACGTAAACCAGAACCTCAAAAATGTGGTTCAGATCCTCAGGGAAGAAGGTATGAGATTTTGTGAAATGCAGCGTAAGGGCAGGAAGTCGAAGCTTTCAGAAAGGACCCTAGGGCTGATGAAGAAACGACGTGAAAACCCACCTGTCACTTTGTCGGCAAAGCGGACTCTAAACCGAGAGATCAGTAAACTCGTACGACACGACCTCCGGTGCTCCAATACTCTTTCAATTGAAAGAGCGATCGAGCAAAATCGGGGGTCAAAAGTGTTCGTACAATCTCTTGGAAGAAGCCACCTGACAAAGTTGACTACAGAAAGTGGAGAAGTCGTTGCTTCGAAGCCGGCAGTCCTTTTGGAAGTGGAAAGCTTCTATGGCCGGTTATACGCTTCGCATGCATCTCGACCTGATCCCGAAAATGAGGACTCTAGAGCCACATTAACACGTCACTACACCGAAGACCTGCCAGAAGTTAGCATTGACGAAATCGAGATGGCTCTTGGACAGCTGAAAAATGGAAAAGCCCCTGGAGAGGATGGCGTTACAACAGAGCTGCTGAAGGCCGGGGGTAAACCCGTACTAAGGGAGCTCCAAAAGCTCTTCAACGCTGTCCTGTTTGAAGGGAGAACTCCAGAAGCGTGGAGTAGGAGTGTGGTCGTCTTGTTCTTCAAAAAGGGTGACAAGACACGGTTGAAGAACTATCGACCCATATCCCTTCTAAGCCACGTCTACAAGCTGTTTTCGAGAGTCATCACGAACCGTCTTGCGCGAAGACTCGACGAATTCCAACCACCGGAGCAAGCTGGGTTTCGGAGCGGATATGGCACCATAGACCACATCCACACAGTGCGGCAGATTATACAGAAGACCGAAGAATATAATCAGCCCCTGTGTCTAGCATTCGTGGACTATGAGAAAGCCTTTGACTCGATCGAGATCTGGTCTGTTCTGGAGTCCCTGCAGCGTTGCCAAGTAGATTGGCGATACATCAAAGTGATGAGATGTCTCTACGAAGCCGCCACCATGTCCGTCCAAGTACAGAATCAGCAAACAAGGCCCGTACCATTGCATCGAGGAGTGAGACAAGGGGACGTTATTTCCCCGAAATTGTTCACAAATGCAATGGAGGACATGTTCAAGACGCTGCACTGGAAAGGGCGTGGCATCAATATCAATGGCGAATACATCTCTCACTTGCGATTTGCAGATGACATCGTCATCATGGCAGAGACGTTGCAGGACCTACAGCAAATGCTGAATGACTTAGCTGACACTTCTGTACGCATCGGCCTACGGATGAACTTGGATAAAACCAAGGTCATGTTCAACGAACATGTACTACCGGAACCGATTGCGGTACACGGTGCCGTTCTCGAAGTTGTTCAAAATTATGTGTACCTCGGGCAGACATTGCAGTTAGGTAGAAACAACTTCGAGGACGAGGTGAACAGAAGAATTCGGTTGGGTTGGGCAGCGTTTGGGAAGCTACGTCGAGTCTTCTCATCGTCGATCCCACAGTGCCTTAAGACGAAAGTCTTTAATGAGTGCGTCCTACCCGTCATGACATACGGAGCTGAAACGTGGACACTTACGGTACGGCTGGTCCACAAGTTCAAAGTCGCTCAACGTGCTATGGAAAGGGCTATGCTCGGCGTTTCTCTAAGGGATCGCATCAGAAATGAGGTGATCCGGCAGAGAACTAAGGTCACCGACATAGCGTACCGGATCAGCAAGTTGAAGTGGCAGTGGGCTGGCCATATTAGCCGCAGAACCGATAACCGTTGGGGAAAACGAGTTCTTGAGTGGAGACCGCGTCTCGGCAAACGTAGTGTAGGACGCCCACAGGCCAGGTGGAGTGACGATTTGCGCAAGATGGCTGGCAGGAGCTGGATGCGAGAAGCCCAAAATCGATCTAAGTGGCGTGCAATGGGAGAGGCCTATGTCCAGCAGTGGACTGCGATAGGCTGATGATGATGATGATGATGATTTAATTAAGTTACTTATAGTTTTTAAGTCACGAGTTCTAATTGAATGTATTTTTTGAACACTTCTTGTTATATTGATGACTCAAAATTTAAGATTCTAGATAAATCCGATAAATAGATAAAGTTTAACGGGGATCCCAAACATCATACAGATAAAGGAAAGGATGTTCTGGCTGTGGGCTTTTTATTTTCTCCACTTGATGTGAAAGTCTAGATAGATATCTAGTGGATATGTTTCCTAAACTGTATTATAAATTAAACAAAAACATATTTCATCAATATTTAACCACAACCGGTAGACAATTCATTATTTTAGAGCGTAATGTTTTAGAACCCATTACTAAAATATTTCTAGCATCAATCCCCAAACTGCTAACGTTTTCTAGCATATACACTACACAAGTACGTAAAATCTACATTAATCTAAACAACTCCTTCGGACAAAACAGAACCCTGCGCGCCACTATTAGAGTTCCTATTTGACTAACAATATAGATTCTACTAACCTATTTACCGAAAACAGTGAATACTAAAACAAAACTTGTTGCCAACTTAACTGTATAAATTATATAAAACAAGTGTAAGTGACAGTTACTCGAGTTAACGAGACGACTGTACTTTAAAGTATTTAGAAGTGAACTAAGTAAACTTTGTGCTGCTAGTAACAGCGATAAGGAATTAAATTGGAACTGTATAATAGGTACTACATCGAATATGAGATCAATATTTGAATAAAAATCGTCATTTACCGCCTCTAAATGAGGGACAAAGACCAAAGTAAGTACTTGATTTAGAAGCGGAATACATGTTATTTATAGTATAGTAGTATCTGTAGTATAATAGTACCTGGATTTGATATACCCGGGATAAATTAGTAAGCCGTTCTCAAAAAAGGAATCAGTAAGAAGTTTCCAGGAAGTTTTATTTATCTGCAAGTCATTAAGAACGTGGAAAACTGTTTTTTTACTGAAGGCGCATCTTACTTATTTAGATATTGCTAGATACATAAATATTATAGATATATTACATCCAAAACTATGCAGCATTTAGCATCTTAAAATACTAAACCAACATCTGTTACCTCAAAGAACGGTTCAAGTTCCTTCATGACACACATGAAAAGTGTCTGAGGTCATCCGAAGATTTGAGGCTTGAGATGCCTCTGCATTCTACAAAATTTTACGACCAGTCTTTTACTGTTCAAGCTGTACGCTTGTGGAATGCACTGCCGATAAACATAAGGCGAGCGAAAACCATAAACAGCTTTAAGAAAATGGTCCAAGAATTTATGGTATCGTAATTAAGACAGCTACTTCCTCGTGTTAAGGTATGATTTGAATGCTTTTCTTTTTTTCTTGTTATATGTGATATTGTATAAGTACTTATGTATGTATAAGTATTTGTTTTTATGAATGTAGATATGTATGTGTATTTGTATAAATATATGTGTGTGTGTGTGTATATTTCTTATATTATATATATATGTAGTTATTATCTCTTTTATATTCGTTAGTAATTAACCTGAAAACTCAATTCACCATCAACTACTACTATCTCTCCTGAACATTTTGATCCATCCTATGGTTGCCTGGAAGAGATTGCTCATAGCAATAAGGCCGCCCTTTGTACATTGTATATAACACTTTCATGTAACTATCATGCTTCTTGTAAAATGGTGTACAAATAAAGAGTTCTATCTATCTATCTATCTGTTGGTTTAGAATTTTAAGATGAATGGATCTCCATTACTATGAATTGTGGAATAATACTAATAATTTTATACATCTCTCACGACACAGTGTGATCCCAAACTAGGCAGAGTCTGCTGATAAACATACTTAAATAGATCGTTTTAAATATATGCTATAGATATTTACACTCAGACATAGAACAAATGATCGTGCTCATCACAATATTATTTCTCTTGGGTGGAATCCAACCCACGACCATCAGCTGAACAGTCAGGGTCACTCACCATTAGATCGACAGGCCCGTCAAACGCTTCCGTATTACAACAGTGTGTTAGTATTAGGTAGTCCTATTTTGGAATTAACGGAGGAATAAGCTGTGGATATTATCGTACTCTAATGTTACTCAAGTCGGTTTAAAATCACTGTTGACACCTGTCTTAGAACTTATCCAGCCATGATTAGTTTATGATCTCATTTAAATTATATTAATGCGTCTCTTGAGAATTTCAAACAAGATTTAATGATGATTAATGATGGCGAATTGTAACTAATGCATAAAGTGATAATACCTAGCAGTATTAGAATGAGTAGAAATAATAGACTCTTGTACTGGTAATACTTTACGTATATTTTTTTTATTTTTTTTTTTTTCTATTTTTTTTTATTTTTTCTTAGAGGCCTATGTCTAGCAGTGGACTACGATAGGCTGATGATGATGATGATGAAATTTTCTATAATTATTTCACTGGTAAAAGTAGTTGGTTTTATAAATTTGCTGACGAAATAAAACTATACAAGATCATAAACCTTTTATGTGATAGTAACCCTTTTTAGTATCTTTTACTGCGCAGAGTTTTACTTACGTGTGAGTTTTGTAAAAGCTCCTTATTTTGAACTTAAGAAAACGGCAAAGCATCAGTTTAGCTTGTTATCCATAAGGGAGGACGCTTATCTCTAATAACAGTTAGCAATTTAAAGTTAAAGTCTTAAAGTCCGTGTGGTGACGGATTAAGAATACGGAGTGTCATCACCCCTATTCATAGTATAGTAGGCCAAAACCTCCTTTCTAAGGAGAGGCCTATATCCAGCAGTGGATTATTCAAGGCTGTTGATGTGATGTGATTTAAAGTTCTTTTTTTTTACAAACAGATTACTAAATAATGGAGAAAGATTAATTTAAGATTTTATCAACCCAAAATAATCATTATTTTGTACTAACAGTCTTTAAACTCTAACGGACAGACACAAATCGACAGAAGGTCAGTGCGAAGTTATTAAGGTTCCATGTTGGATCTACAGAACTTTAAAGAGAGATAGGTATATCACAAGCTGCTATGAACCCAAAAACAGATTTATGAAACATATTCTCTTACACGTAATGCTAACCCTTCCATCCATCCTTCCATCTTCAAACGGACATCAACCAGTTTGCTTCTCTATCTTTCCAGGTGTGTACAGATTATGTCAACAGCGTAAATCTTAAACTTCGCAGGTAGTAGGCGGGCTATTAGTTTATTAGGCTGAACTTGCTTAAGTATTAACAAGTTTAATCCCGGCCTTAATGGAGGTTGTATTGTAGAGTCTTAGTATCGGTTTGTTTACTTTCAAGGGTTTTAAACTTAAATAAGTCAATTACTTTCTTAATGAAGTTCTTCAATAACATAGAAAGGTTTATTAGTAAGAAATATATTTATTTACTTTTATGATGTACACCATTCAACACTAAAATAACTACAGTACGTCGGGTGCTAAGCCAAGATGTCTTTCTCCCTTTCTTGTAATTAATTAAAGTGATACATACATTGGCCGCACGAAATTATGTAAAATAGTGCTTATCTGTGAAGACCTTTAATTGGCTAAATGTTTTATATTATTGTCGCTATCTCAATGTTAAAGCTGTTGGTTTTCCTTCAAATAAATTAATAAATGGAAGATATTGGTAATGTTTTTAGATCTTTTTTATTTTCATAAAATGGGATCAAACACAATTTATTTCACTAAGCTATCATTCTTAACTTCCGGCTTTATATGACCCGGATTTATTTATGTGACTGGATTAATGTTCTTGAGAATAATAGCAATTCGAATAGTATTATATATTTTTTTAAAGAATGATTTCATTCTCAATATTACCTAGCTTGATTTCTTTCGAAGACTCGTATCTATCAATACACAAAAGAACGTTTGCTACCGAACAGATAATGAAGCTTCCTATTACTGAATGAAATTTCAACATCAGATAAATAACTCCGGATATTGCTCTCGCTCGATAGACCTATAACACATTTAATATTATATAGTTCATCATCTTCATAAAATGTTTTCTGAAATATTCTATGGACATAATTTACTTTGAAACATCCATTTTAACTTATATTCTTTACTGAAATATGACCGCGGCTTCGCTAGTGTTAATATTTTTTTTGTGACATAATATATATATAATATATCTCTGTACCAAATCTCATCTAATTCCATTTAGCCGTTCTGGCGTGAGGGCGTGTAACAAAAATCCATCCATCCACCCAGTTACACATTTTTAAATTTATAACATTAAGTATATAGATATTTCTATGTGGTGACGGATTAAGAATACGGAATGTCTCCACCCCTATTCATCCCGTTGTGTCGTAGGAGCCGACTAAGGGAACAAACTACGCAAGACAACAGCACTGCAAACAGAAGAAAAACTTGACACAACTATACCAACCAGTCTGGCCAGCGTATGCCAAAACCTCCTTTCTAAGGAGAGGCAAACGTCCAGCAGTGGACTACTTAAGTCTGTTGATGTGATGTGATATTTTAATTAATTTACCCTCTATTAAAAACAGTTATTTTAAAAGAGGTTATAAATAAAATGTCTAATAATTTTTCTAAAATGTCCTCCTAAATTCACCATCGTAAAAATGTCAAGAAGCCATAATATACAAAGTCAGCGGAAATAAAAATGACAAAGCCTTGAAATTTATTTCGAGACTACCCTCGCGCGCGGTGTCAGTCGTGACTGTCTCATAATTTGGCAAATATGAACCAGCAGGTTTTCAAAAACCTCTTTTTATAGAATTTTGCCACCATTGCAATGATATTTCAAATTGGAAACTAAATCCCGGCGCATTAAGTACATTGATCATGCAAGTTAGTAGCTCTAAGAAATTTATAAAGACGAGCATGCTTATTTCAAAATACAATAATAATAATATGATAATAATATATCTCACACATCTCACACACGGCCGTCTGATCCCAAACTAGGCAGAACCTGTGCTATGGTAACCAGACTGCTGATAAACATACTTATATATTTTGTAAATTTAGTAGATAAATTACACTCAGACACAGAACAAAACAACCGTGCTCATCACACAATATTTATCCTGGGTGGGAATCGATCCCACGGCCTCCGTTTACCTTCTTTTTGTAATGCTCTTGTCCTTTTTTTTTTTTTTTTTTTTTTTTTTTTTTTTTTTTTTTTTTTTTTTTCCGTGCGGAAATCCCCTCGGATACCACCTGTCGGTGGCATGTCGGACACGAACCGACTAAAACCGCACGCCTTCGCCGGGTACTAATAGCCGGGGAACCAGGTATACCCTAGAAAGGAAGGCCCTGGTGCCCCGACATACCTCGGGTCATCTACAGACGAGTAGACGACCCCCGCCCCGTGTGGGAACCCCATGTTCCCTGTGCTCCCTGGAAGCGAGCGCGCTTCGCAACGCGCTCGCCGCCACCCCGGCCTGCTTCTGCTAGGGTGACAGATGGCCTCACCTGTCACCCCCAGGCCTGCGCTTATGGAGGACGGAGGTCGTTCTGCGACCTCCGGCGCCTGAGTGACCTGCGCTGCCTGGCCCGTGCCCGGGCCTGGCGGGCCGGGAGAGTTCTAAACCTCTCCCGGTCCCGCTCCGCCGTCTCCTTCGCGAGCATAACTTGCTCGCAGAAGGAGACGGCAGAGTTCCACGCACTCTCGCTCCGCACGATAGCTGCAATCAGGCTATCGAGCGAGAGAACTCCCACTCCGATGGCCGCCACGAGGTCTCGCCTCTGCTCAACCCACGCCGGGCACTCTGCCAGCGTGTGGAGAGCCGTGTCCACGGTCTGGCCATCGCAGTGGTGGCACTCAGGCGTTGGCTCCTTGCGGATCAGACACAGGTGATCTCCGAAACATCCCTTCCCAGTGATCACCTGCGTCAATCGGTATGAGAGGGTCCCGTGACGCCTCTCGAGCCAATCCTCCATAACGGGTCTTACCGCCGCAATGACGGCGTGCCCAGCGCTCGGTTGCCCGAGTCGTTCCCTCCACTCCCCTATGATGACCTGGCGGAGTTGGGATTTCCGGTCATCGATTTCTCGAATCTCGGGGCATCGACCCAACTCCTGCGCCTCCTTGCGCCACTGATACAGTGCCGCAAGGGCTCTCGCCTCCAGGTCCCACGGTGGAGTTCCGGCCAGGAGACTCGCTGCCTCAAAGGAGATCGTGCGGTACCCCCTTATGATCCTGATGGCCAGCATTCGCTGCGGTCGTCGCAGTATCGCGACGTTGCTGGCCTTCAGGGCCCCCGCCCATACCGGGCACCCGTAAAGGGCCATGGACCGCACAACCCCCGAGTAGAGTCTCCTGCAGGAGTCATCGGGTCCCTTCATGTTGGGCAGCAGCCGCGCCAACGCACGCGCTGCCCCAACCAACTTAGGGACCAGACCTCGGAAATGATATCCGAAGTCCCATCGGCCATCGAGTACGAGCCCCAGATACCTGATCGAGGGCTCGATGCCGATGCGAGTGCCTCCTACCGTGAGGCTAGATCCCTCAGGCGGCTTCCTCCGAAGCCCGTGGAAGAACAGGGCCTCGGACTTGTGCAGAGCCACCTCGAGACCCAGCCGCCGGATACGCTCAACGACTTGGGCAACCCCGGCCGTGGCCCTCAGGGTTGCCTCGTGGTGCGTCTTGCCGCGCGCCGTCACGAGTGTGTCGTCCGCGTAGCACACGACGGCGACACCATCCAAGAAGGCACCACGAAGCACCCAGTCGTAGCCGATGTTCCACAAGAGTGGCCCTAACACCGACCCCTGCGGAACACCGCACGACATTTCACGCCTACCGAGACCGGTCCTACTGGGGTAGACGACGGCTCTCTCCGACAAATATGCCCCGACTATGCGGCGGAGGTAGAGAGGCACTTCGTGATACACGAGCGCCTCCCTGATGCAGCTCCAGGGCATAGTGTTGAACGCGTTGGCGATGTCCAAGGACACCGCCAACACCACTTCACCCCGGGAGACTGCTTCCTCCGCCAGAGCCTTCACGCGCATGATCGCATCCACGGTGGAGCGCCCCTGACGGAAACCGTACTGGTTGTCCGCCAGATCCGGCCCAGCCATCACGAGATGCTTGACGAGGCGCCTTGCAATCACTCTTTCAAAGAGCTTGCACACCTCGTCAAGCAACACTATGGGCCGGTAGGCGGACGGTGAGTCCGCCGGGCGCCCCTCCTTTCGGATGAGGACCAGTTTCCCCGTCCTCCACAATTTTGGAAACTGGCCCCGCTCGAGGCATGCGCTGAAGAACCCTCGCAGTCGGGGCTCGAGAGCCTCGTCGACTAAGGCCAGGACCCACGCTCGGCCAGGAATGCCATCGGGTCCCGGGGCGGTGTTTTTGGCTTTAAGCCGTAACACCGCCGCCCTTAGTTCCACCCCAGTGACCTCAGGCACGTCGTCGTCATCCACGTTAGGCGCCTCAAGCGCCGGAGGCGGAGCCATCTGTGGTGGAGTATGCTCCACCACTCGCGTTGGGAACAGGGAGCCAACGACCCTCTCAAGCAGCTCTGGCTGAAGACACCGTGTGAGCGGCGGGGCCCATGGGCGCATCTTGCCCCTAACCATACGGTAGGGGCGTCCCCACGGATCCCGCTCCAGTGTCTCCAGCATCTCGCGGCGGGCCTCGCTCTTGGCCCGCTTTATCGCTGCCTGAAGGGTCCTCTTGGCAACCCTGTAACCCGCTGACAGCTCCGCCTCTCTCGCTGCCGCATCTTCGGGGCGGCGACGCCTCCTGCGGAACCTGGACCACTGGCGGCGCGCGGTCACGCAGGCTTGACGCAGCCGTGCGATCTCCGGCGACCACCAGTAGACCTGGCGCCTTGCAGTATTGGGCTGAGCCCTAGGCATCGCCGCATCGCAGACGCGGGTCATGGCCTCCCGGAACCACTGTGCTTCAGCATCGACGTCGACAGGCCTGTCCGGCGCAGGAGCCCAGGCCTGTACGATGGCGGCTTCCAGGAGGAGGTCGCGATCTAAGCGCTTGAGCGCCCAACGTGGTTCAGGTGGTGCCGGTCTGACCGGCGCGCCATCTGCAGGGGCGGAGACGTCAAACCGAATATATCGGTGATCCGAACCCGTCTCCTCCCCGACAACGACGCGCCAGCCTTGGACACGACGCGCTAGCGAGGGGCATGCGAACGAGATGTCCACGATCGAACTACCCCTCGCCGTCACGAACGTGGCCACGGCCCCCCGGTTTAGGAGAACTAGGCCGAATCTTTCAGCCCAGTTCTCCAATGCCCTGCCCCTCGGGTTCGTGCGCAGGGAACCCCAAGCCTGCGACCAGGCGTTGAAGTCCCCCAGCACAAGAACCGGGTGGGGGCGACAGGCATCGACGACGACGGCCAGCTGAGCGAGCCATTGCTCGTACTCAGTTAGGTTTCGGTTCGGCGTGAAATAAGCGGCCACGACCGCTATATCTCCAACTATCGCCGCTACACAGCCCCGTCCCCTTGCAACTACTGCAAGAGGTGGAGTGCCGGCTGCGGTACCGTGCACTAGGGCCGCCGTGCCGTCCAAGTCGGTCTCCCAGGCAGGCCCGAGAAACCGATGGACATATGGCTCGGCGATAGCGGCGATGTTGATGGACCACTGTGCCATGCTCTGGAGCAGAAGATCCTGAGCATCGGCACCGTGGCCTACGTTCACCTGGAGGATGCGGAGATGTGGATCCATCACTGGACTTCCATCCCCGCATCCCGCAGCGAACTTTGCGGCTGTCCAGCGGCACTCTCCGTCTGGATCAGCGGCTCGGAGGCGGAAGGTCGGCCTCCCGGCTTCGGTCGCGATAGGGCACAGGCCTTACCACCAACCCGGTGGTCGGCAGGCTTGCCCCCCGCTGCGCACCTAAAGCAACGCAGCGGAGCGTTGCAGCCACCCGCCTTGTGACCGGGCTGGCCACAGCGGAAGCATCGGTCACCTACGGTGGCCCCCGCCGTGCAGTGCACCCCTACGTGACCCACCGACAGGCACCTGAAGCACCTTGCCGGTCGGGCCTGCAGGAGTCGTGCCTGCGCCCTCAGGAAACCTCCGACCAGGAGGCTCCGTCCATCGGCGACCTTCTGGGCCGCCGCGATGGGGCAGCTGACAACCGCTGCCCCCTGTCCACCGGGGCCGAAGCGTATTGCTCCGGCCTTCACGCTGTCCAGAGGGCAGCTTCCCGTCTCCGCCACGGCGAGTCTGAGCTCGTCCGCCGTGACAGAGTCGTCCAGGCCCGTGATGCGGATTTCGGCGCATTTAGTGGGCCTGGACACTCGGACGTCAGCTGCATCCAGTGACTCCCTCAGCTTAGCCGCTAGGGCATCGGCTTTGGGGCCACTGGTAGCGCCGGCTACCTCGAGGAGCCGGGCTCCCGTCCGTGTGTTCTTACACCGGACGCCCGGAATCTCGAGGGCTTTGAGGTCCACGTTGGCCTTGACTTTCGTCAAGACCTCGGCGTACCCCACGCCCCTCTCCGCTGCCTCCGCCGTCAAAGTGATTACGACGGCCGAGGAGCGAGGGGCGCGGAGCTTCCTCGGCGCTCCCTTCGCGGCGGCGGCGGCGTCCCTCCTCGCCTTCTTGGCCGCTTTTTTGGCGGCCTTCCGCCTCTTTTTGTTGTCCCCGGCCACCGTCCAGCCCCGCTCCAACGAGCGCTGTGCGGTGTCAGCCGGGGCCGAGACTGGGGCTTGGGTTGGGGCCGCCTTCCCCCTCCCTTTGCCCTTTCCGGCCTTCTGGGGCGGGGGCGCTGATGACGGCCCAGCCACCCTAGCTGCTGGCTGGGCTGTTAGGCCCGCCTTGGCAGCGGCCGCATATGTCGCCTTTGGCGGAGCCAGAGGTGGGCGACAACGGGCGCTCTCTACAGCGGAGATGCGCCTCATTATCCGCTCCTCCATCTCCGCCATGAGTCGGACTAAGCTCGGCTCCGGCTCCGGCTCCGGGGCGGACAGCGCCAACGGTGCCAACGGTGCCGAAGGCGCTGGTGTGGCACCAGCGTGGGCACGAGCCTTGGCGAGATCCGCCTCGAGGCGGGCTCTCTCCCTAGCGTGGGCCCTGCTCTCGGCCACAAGGAGTCTGCCCGCCTCGATTATGGAGCGCACGACCGCTACCAGGGCCTCCTGTTGGGGGCCCCCGGCCACACCGGACGTCTGAAGCAAGGAATCGGCCGCGCCGATTGCCTCCTCGATCCGGTCGACGGGGTTGCCGGTTTTGCCTCGTAGCTCAACGAGGCCAGCACCCCCACCCCCGCTCCCCACATCAGTGGTCGACATCTCGGACGCGACCCCCTCCTGTTTACTCCGTCCAAGACCCCCATCTTCGGCTCCTCCCAGAGCCGCGGACTGGACCGCCACCTTCTTTCGGGCCACCATGGCCTTGGGGAGTCGGCCTCCGCCGCGAGCGCCTCTGCGGCTTGTGCCGACTTTGGGAGCCGAGGCCTCATCGCTAGAGGCCGACTCCAATTGCCTCTTCAGGCCCAGGCGAAGCGAGCGCCTTTTGCGCTTTGGAGTACCCTTCTGGTGCTGCTCCACAGCTGAGACCATAGGGGTACTCGCTCCGCTCCTCTCCGAGGCAGTGTCGGTGTTCGACACTACCTCCACGTTTCTCGCGTCCTCCGCGATAACGTCGCCGGATTTACTGCTCGGCGACGGGCAGGTTTGACATTTGGTGCTCCCCCCAGAATACGAGTGGGAGCTGCCGGAGCCGTTTGACTCCGGGAGGGATTCCCCAGACACTGTGTGCCCGGTACCCTCCTGGGTAGATTTCTCTATGGTTGGCCTCATGTCATTTTTAAGTTTTACGTCCTTCGACGGGGACGCCTTCGGCACTGGACTCCCTCCAGCGACTCAGCCCCTTGCCAGGCGTCAGAACGTGGGCTTAGAGCATTTTTTATAGAGGTTTACGTCCTCGCGGATCCGAAGATCCACCGGTCCTGTCCATTCAGGATTACGGCTGGGCCGGACGGGGTCTGCACCAGACCGGGTCCGTCCGCCCCAGGGTTTTTTATAGAGGTTGCCTTCCTCGTAGCCCTCGAAGAGCCGTCATTCCTGACTGTTGCCAGTCAGGGTTACGACATGGCCGGACGGTGGTCTGCGTCAGACCAGTGTCCACCACCTCTGGACAGAGCCAGCGGCAGTGGACCCGTCCGCCCCCAGCCCGCTCTCCCCTATGCCCTCTGCCAAACAGAGGGACATGCGGAAAGCAGCCCTCCGAACAGCCCTTGACGGGCCGTTCCCACCTCGGCCGGAATTGGCCGCAGGCGGCAGCGCCTCCCCCACCTAGGGAGAGAGGCGCTGCCGTCTCCGTTGCCCAGGGTGCACCACAAGGAGGTTCCGGACCACGCACCCCTGTAATGCTCTTGTCCTGCGTAGTTTACTCCCCTAATCGACTCTTACGACACCCACGCGTTGGATAAGGGTGGTGACACTCCGTATTCTCAATCCATCACCACACGCACCCGCACTCACTTATGTGTCTTGAGTTATCGATGACCATGTGTGGCGGTAGTCGCTCACCGTCAGGCGATCCTTCTGCTCACTTGCCTTATACCATTAAATATTCCAATAAAAGTATAAATCTATACTAATATTATAAAGCTGATGAGTTTGTTTGTTTGTTTGAACGCGCTAATCTCAGGAACTACTGGTCCGATTTGAAAAATTATTTCAGTGTTAGATAGCCCATTTATCGAGGAAGGCTATAGGCTATATATCATCACGCTAAGATCAATAGGAGCGGAGCAACAATGAAGAATGTTTCAAAAACGGAGAAAATTTATTACTATTGAGAGACGCAGACGAAGTTGCGCGGGTCAGCTAGTATACAATAATTGCAGAAAATATTTAAAACAGTATTTTCCGAATTCAAATTATTTAACAGACATGTTTATCATAATCAAATCGGTAAGTAAATAAGCTACTGTTATATTTTAGTCTTACTGTAAGACTAATCGAATAATTACCTACGATAAACCCTTATAATCCTTCATTTAAATAGACTACCTTTATTTAACCACAATCCAAAGGAAATTGGGACATTTCTCCAAAGCCATTGTGACCAAAGCTGTCACGACCAGACAACCGATTATAATAATTGGCTGTTAGTATAAACTCGGTTTTATAATCCTCAATCCGGAAATCTCCTAAGAGATTATTGTCAGTCTGTGGAACTTTACAACGGAGAGGTTTTGGGATGTTGGTTTCTAAGATTATGTAATACGATTGACACAAATATCTTCAACGAGGTAACATTAAGGTTTGTTCACACTTGTTGGGTTCAGCCAGCTAGCCAGCCAACAAACCGCCTGATGACTGATTTACTTGCAACCTTGGCAAAATATTAGGAAGTTCAAAATTTTTATTGATTGTTAATTCCTATGTACACAAACACCTCGCCAAGACTTGTTTATTGTTTATAGAATTAAGGTAAAAGAGCAGATGATTCACTTTATGGTAAGTGACTACCGCTATCTCTAGACATCTGCAGCGTAAGAGTCATAACTGCATTTTCACTCTTTATGTGCCACCCCCCCCCATACTTAGCGAGTGCGCCAATCCGGTAAACTGACTTTCTCGGTGAAAAGTTGCGAAAGAATTGCTAAAAGTGATGCCGATCGATAGGCTATTATCGATATTGCACCAATAGTGGGGTAGGTGTATAGTTTTCTATCGATAGTTTTAAACTATCGTTCCCTTCCCTTAAAATTACAGAGTTCAATTTTATGGTACTATACATCAGATAAGTTTTGTTAGTCGTTTTGAGGTAACGTAACAAGACTAACCAGGATTTTTTTACTAACACTTTAAACGACATTCGAAAAGTTTTAAATGGAACAACATTAATTAATATCTGAACAATCATGCTCCTCTATTAATTGTAATTGTTCCCAGACTCAAAAGATTTTTTCCGAAGTCTGTAAGTGAGATAAAACTCCTGCTAATGTATTATAAATACATTAAGTCTAAACATGTTTAACTCACAGTAAACTGACACCTAAGCCTTAAGGCCGATTACTTAGTAAACTAGTGGACTCAGTGGTGGGATAAAACTGCTTGGGAATAAATTGTTCGATTTTGATTCTTTTCTATCTATTTTAAATGATTTTTTCATTTCTTAAGTGTAATTTTAGTTTATTTGCTTTTAACCTTAATGAAATAATAGGGCACAACGGACCAGTGCTTCAACATGAACATATGACTATTGTTATAATTATCTGGGGATTAGAAGGAAAAGCCATGAGAGTTTTTTTACTCGATTTTTTCTTACGAGCCTTTTTTCCACACACACGAGCGGTTATAACTTTATAATGGCAGGCACATGTTGTGCATTTTGTTCCTCAAATAGTTTTGAATTTGAAAACGTAACCTGTTCTTGTGGTGACTTGTGTGTGATCTATAATTCAAATTGTGAAAAAAAAAGAGGTTGTAAGCGATTTCGAACAATAAGTGATCAATTTAATGCGAAAATCAATTTATTTAATAATATATACCTAACACATTTCACACACGGCCGTCTAATCCCAAACTAGGCATAGCCTGTGCTATGGTAACCAGACTGCTGATAAACATACTTATATATTTTTAAATACATACTTATTATAGATAAAATTAAATAACACCCAGACACAGAACCAATAATCGTTCTCATCACACAATATTTGTCTTGGGTGGGAATCGAACCCACGACCTTCAACTTAGCAGTCAGGGTCACTTACCACTAGACCAACAGGCCTGTGAATTGAATTTGATTCAGGTGGGTTTCGGATCTCCTGTAGTCATTATATTTCAAAATACGAGGAACCTGTGAAAAATAAAATGGTTTTAACTCATTGCTGCTCAATCCCGCCATGTCATGGATGTTTTTAATTTTGCAGTGAAGAGTTATACTTTTTACTTGCCCTGTTAACAGAATGTCCGTATGAAAAGAGTACTAAAGGCACATGGAAATGACTGAAGTCAAATCCAATGAATCAACTAATCTAGTTTTGTTTTTGGGAATGAAATTTTTGCCTAGTCTTATCAAATATTGAGTTTAGTTTTTGTATTTAAATAAACATATTGACTGCACAGATAGCGTAGTGGTCTAGGCGGTCGCCACGCAGCTTACTACTACACTAAGTGCTGTGAGTTCGATCCCCACATGGGACTACACTTTGTGTGATCCACAAATTGTTGTTCTGAGTCTGGGTGTTCTTTGTGTCCTTTTCATGTATGTTTGTAAAGTCCCCCGCGACACTAACACTGCTTATTTCTAAAGCGAATATATTTAAAGCCAATATATTTTATGCAAATATATTTCAAGTATTGAAGACTACTGACAGTGGCGTATTAGGAATTATATGGTCGGTCCCATTTATATCATATTTCGTAACATAATATAAAAGCTTCCTCAACTTCGCGTCGAACCCTTGTTTTAATATCTTTTTAGCAAAAGACGCCAGACGATTCGACCCAAAAAAATAATGACACTGCAAATTTTCACATAACAAAAAGGGAACACATTTAGGCGAACAAAATAAGAAAATATTTGGAGCAAAATAAAAAGAATTGAAACAAAAAAACTGGGATCGTTTCAGTAAGTTAGAAAGAATAACATTTGGACGGGTTTCAATTGTTGATCCGTCGTTATGCACTCACAGTTGCCTAGCAACGCCCTTGTTTTAGCACTTTGTTAGGTTCACAAAAATGGAATCACATCGCGAGTTCTGCGAGCCCTTCAGTTTTTATACGTCTGTGATTGTATTATATAGATAGATAAGTGTTATTATAAAATTGTCGGGTAAAGATTGCTCTTAGTGATAAAGCACCACTGCTGTTGCCTGTACTCTTGTTTTGATGTTAAGATAAGATACTATTAAATAATAGAAAATGAGTGCCAGTGGTTTGATTTAACGTTAAAAAGACGAGATTATCTTAAAAAAATTCTGACTGTTACTTTTTCAAGCCTCAACTAAAGGTTTTGTTTGAAGGAACAATTTGAAGTAAGACAATTTTCATTTTGTCGCGAGAATAAAATGGATAAAATAGAAAACGAAAGAACTTTTCAAAATGCTAATACTTAGCATTTAGACACGAGCCTGAGTATATAATATAAGGTAATGCTATGCTATGCTATAATATAAGATACACTGTTATTATGTTACTAGCTGACCCGACAAACGTTACTTTGCCTAAAAAAAAAATTTAGGGATGGGTCACCCTTACCATTTAGTAGTATAAAAAATAGATGTTGGCCGATTCTCAGACCTACCCGATGTGCACACAAAATTTCATGAGAATCGGTGCAGCCGTTTAGGAGGAGTACGGGAACGAACATTGTGACACGAGAATTTTATATATAAGATTATTAGATACATTGTCACCTCTGAGTTACATAACCGACCATCATGGAATTTTGTATAAGCGTCAACCATAAAGAAATAATCTTATATTTTATGAGCTTGTCGGTATTTATAATTAGCGACCCCGACTGCTAAGCTAGAGGTAGTGGGTTCAATTCCCACCCAGGACTTATAAGTGTGTGGTGAAAACGATCATTTGTTCTGTGTCTAGATGTATTATAGATAACATAGTATGTATGGATTTAATAATATACATATCAGCTGATTGGTTACCATAGATCAGACTCTGCCTAGTTTGGGATCAGACTGTCGTATGTGAGAAAACATATCAGGAAAACATAACATACGAAAAAATCATTTACACATTAAATTTAAACATACAATTTTCTACCTTACAAATCGTTTTACTATAATCCAATCTGTATAAATTACTACCATTTAATATTGAAAGAAATTTCCTTTCCAATGCACTTTAATATTTCAATAATATTCGGAAATACGATCTTATGAAATCACTTACCGCAGCAGGGAGTGCAAAGGGCGGCTGTATGATCAAGGGTAGCTTACCCCAAAAAAATTTCGTTAAAATAAAAATGAGCAAGTCACTTACGTAATTATATTTTCACTAATACCCATTGGGACTCGCCGCATCTCAATATATTTACTTAATGTTACAGATTCTGTTTCAATTTGTTTCGATGACTTGAAATTCAAATATGGCAACACATTTTTTTGCAACAAATAGTTCGAGTAATTAGTGCGGTATTATAATATTTGCATTAGTTTTTGATATTTTGCAATAGATTTGCATATACTCGTATCATTGTAAGTAGCGCTTTGGACTGCAATTTTTTGGTCTAAAATCCATATGTGGTTTATTAAACTCTAGGTTAAGGGCTCAATAGGAGCATATTGGAACCATTGAGTAGTATTATATCAATGATTGGAACATAAAACTTTTATGGTATAAGGGGGCTAACGAGCAGACGGGTCACCTGATGGTAAGCAACAACCGCCGCCCATGGACACCTGCAACTCAAAATTCACAAGTGCGTTTCTGCCCTTGGAGTCAATATATTGTTTGCGTTCTTGAGTGGAGACCGCGTCTCGGAAAACGTAGTGTAGGACACCCACAGGCCAGGTGGAGTGAAGATTTGCGCAAGATGGCTCGCAGGAGCTGGATGCGAGAAGCCGAAAATCAAAGTGGCGTGCAATGGGAGAGGCCTATGTGGACTGCGATAGGCTGATGATGATGATGATATTGTTTTGTTCTCGTTATTATGTAATACGAAAATGTGCATCATAAACTGTTTCTTACTCTACAGTGTAGTGAATACAAAGGTTGCATGTTAGACATTGCAAGCCGCGTAAACTTCCATAGATTATCACTTCACTGGAGCTCACAATGAAACGGTATGTCGGAACCGAACCGTCTAAAACTACTCCGTGTTCTGTCACATTTGAGTCTATACAAGGGCCTCGGAATGGGTTTATTCCTAGATTATACTAGGAAGGAAGTTTATTTTGCCCATCGTGCTACTGCTTTCTTGTATCCTACACTTTAATTGCACGGATGGCGTAATGTTATAAGCGGTCGCCAAGTCGCTTCCTACCTGTGTGTTCTGAGTCTGGGTGTTCTATGTGTCCGTTTCATGTATGTTTGTAAAGTACCCCGCGACACAGGATATATTCCTAATGCGGGAGTTGTCTTTTTACTTAATAAAAAAATGTATCCTACCCATGATAAACAATAAGGAGTATCTATATATCTAAATAAATTTAGGGTAAGCACCAAATGTTTTATGTATTCTATCAAAATAATTCTGGAAAACTGAAATATTTCAACAACGGCTGTTGTTTTCGGCATCGTAAAAGCGGAAACAATCTGCGAAGCACGGGAATACATTAACCGATACGTTTATATGTTTATAGCTATGAATACTTGAGTACATCAGAATAGGCGCGGATTTGCGTCGCATTATTTATGGGAAAAATAGTTTCTTTTATTGCTTTTGTGTTAACCGAACGCGGAGACATGAATATCTTTATTGGAAATTATATTATTTTTAACATACCATTTTGTGGGAACGGTAGTAATATTTAAATGCTATGTTATTGTCGTCGTTTCATTTTCCTCAAAACGGTGACATCTAAAAAAAATCGACGGGTAGCACTCCGGGAGTGCTGGCAGAAGTGAAAACTTAAATATTAACGATGTGCATTTTTGATATTTTGGAATGGTTAGGGAATAATTTTGCACGAATTGCTTTAATTATTAGTATAAAAGTAATTTCATTTATGTGGTAGAATACAATATTTATTTATTGCGCTATCCTACACAAACATGACAATTTATTTTACATTAAAAAGTTTATCTCTCAGAAAAACAAACATTCGAGCAAGCGCCCTTTTTTTTTTTTTTTTTTTTTTTTTTTCCGTGCGGAAATCCCCTCGGATACCACCTGTCGGTGGCATGTCGGACTCGAACCGACTAAAACCGCACGCCGTCTCGGGTACTAATAGCCGGGGAACTAGGTATACCCTAGAAAGGAAGTCCCTGGTACCCCGACATACCTCGGGTCATCTACAGACGAGTAGACGAGCCAGCCCCCCCCCCCCCCGTGTGGGAACCCCATGTTCCCTGTGCACCCTGAAAGCGAGCGCGCTTCGTAACGCGCTCGCCGCCACCCCGGCCTGCTTCTGCTAGGGTGACAGATGGCCGCACCTGTCACCCCCAGGCCTGCGCTTATGGAGGACGGAGGTCGTTCTGCGACGTCCGGCGCCTGAGTCGCCTGCTGTACCTGGCCCCTTCCCGGGCCTGGCGGGCCGGGAGAGTCCTAAACCCCTCCCGGTCCCGCTCCGCCGTCTCCTTCGCGAGCATAACTTGCTCGCAGAAGGAGACGGCAGAGTTCCACGCACTCTCGCTCCGCACGATAGCCGCGATCAGGCTATCGAGCGAGAGAACTCCCACTCAGATGGCCGCCACGAGGTCTCGCCTCTGCTCAACCCACGCCGGGTACTCTGCCAGCGTGTGGAGAGCCGTGTCCACGGTCTGGCCATCGCAGTGGTGGCACTCAGGCGTTGGCTCCTTGCGGATCAGACACAGGTGATCCCCGAAAGATCCCTTCCCAGTGATCACCTGCGTCAATCGGTATGAGAGGGTCCCGTGACGCCTCTCGAGCCAATCCTCCATAACGGGTCTTACCGCCGCGATGACGGCTTGCCGTCGCGCAAGCGCCCTGCGCCGCCTAAACGAAACAGCAGGCGCAGGCATACATTTTCGCCGCGCCGTAGAAAGAGATACTTCCTCTCCTACGCCACGCCGGCTGTCCACTCTCCATCCGTCTTACGAATTTTCGATCAGGGACACGTGTCCTGACTCGAGTTTAACATTTTTTACCCATTACAAAAAAGTGTACAACGCCGCTAAAGAAGTTTTCACTTCAAAATTTCTGTAAAGTGTGCAAAACGTAACGCTGTGAGCTTGTGTATCAGTACACTATATCTCATTATTCCGTTATAGTAATACTATCTAAGTTTAATTTTAGTGTCTGCTGATTTTTTGATAGCTTTTTTTTACTGGTCGTTACCATTAAAAACTAAAAAGAATTAAAAATTTCATTACACAAGAATATTAATTTTACAACCAATCAAATTATATTTGCCTATGCATTGATGATACTATGTTGATAAACTTAATTCAAATAAACATATAGCGTAAAGAGATAGTAGATACAATAAGTATGAATCCGGCTTTAATACTTTTATCCGTCCTTATGAGCTTAAGTCCGCCGAGTCCGTTGAAAAATTCAAGTTTTGTAGCTAATAGAAGCAAAAATAAATTATTTTAACTAATTTTGATATCATTTTAAAAAGGAGTGAAGGAAAACTTCTGAATGTTATTATTTTACTTCAAAAAGCTACTAGAGATTCTACTGTAAAATTGACTTGAGACGCACAAAACTTTATTTGAGCAGCTTCTAACATTGCGCTAACAAACTTCGCTTCCTCTTTAATCTTGGGTTATGCAGATGCTAGCTATCCAGATCCCGTCAAATACCAACATTACAAATGAATCGTCTGAGAATGCCTGCATGTTCTTCGCGTTTAATTAATGTAAGTATTTAGCTAAAATTGATAAATTTTTTTGTACTATAATTTGCAAAACTTTTTTTTCTAGTCAGTGCTATGTGTGTAGTTTTTGTGTGGGGTTTTGGAACAAGACTTGGTACTAGGTCTTTCTACTTGAAATATTTGAAGGCAGCATTGGAAAAAAACAATATTTCTGTGGGGACTGACACCCACTTAACCGGTCAATTAAGTTAAACATTTTTCCGTAATAAAAATTAGCCTACGTGCTATGCCCCACCATAATCTGTTTCTGAACCCACGTTTATCCTGATCCATTCAACTGTTATTTTATGATTGAGTAACAAACATCAAGCAAACAGTGCAAAGAGACGGAAAACTTGAAACAAATCCTATACCAACCCGTCTGGCCGACGTGGTATATTCTATGAGCGAACAAAATTCCTAAATTACATATTGCGTCATCCGTATAATTCTATCCTGTCTGTACTAGAGCAAAAGTGTTGCCTTAACACAAAAGACAGCTATAAAATAATCGCTACTTTGTATTGTAAACGATAAACATTAATATGTTGGCGTTTTATTTCCTGCAATTGTAGTTGGCTATTGCAAAGTTTTGTACTGCATAGGATCAACATTAGTCAGTCTAGAGGCGTTTTATCTCCTGCCATTAGTTAGACGGAAGAAATTGTCTAGTATTTTAAAGGCAGAAGAAGTGTTGTGCAGTATTATACGAAGGAGATTTGTTTTTAAAACATTTCCAAATTTTAGTGTTTGACTATGATAGATTATAGAGAACGGTATTGATAAAATAGGTTTATTGTGTCGGTTAGAGCATAAAATATTAAATATTTCGGACATCTAAACACACAACGTCATCTAGTTTCAAATTAAGCAGAGCTTGTTCTATGAAAGTTACATTGACTGAAAGAATACTTATATACTTCTTTTTTGTAAATTCATACATGTTATACATAGAAAACACCCAAACTCCGAAACAAACATTTGCAGATCATACAAACATTTAGTCCGACCCGGGAATCGTAAAAAGTAGTAATATTGAACTAAAAAACTTTATATAGTTACTGTATATATTGTTGTTACTTGAAAACAAACATGGAAAGTCTATTATTTAGGGAGGGTAAAATTCCCATTTAATCCTATTCAAACCACCGCTAAGGATGGGAAATTAAGGAATAAAGAAAACTGTTTCTTAGGGTGCTTCTACACTGTGCAAGTTGGAGCGAGCAAAGACGCAGGTTATAGGCGTCAGTAGTATGCACAAGTTACTTGCTCGTTTGGTCGATATAATGTACATGCTGATCGCGCGGTTTACATGTCTGGGTCATCCTCGTTTCAGATTTGAACAGTTCATTACCAGGGTACTTGTACACAGTATACGTAGCTGGATCAAGTAATCGCGTTAAAATTCAAGACATTTTAAACGAACAAGAATTGGTAAAAATGTTACTCTAACAGAGTGAATAAATATTGCTCGCGTCGCAAATTGTGAGAGTTACCTACGTAGGTGGTTTGCGCTGGTACATGCTTGAATCACTGGACCCGCTTAGTCCTTTTTGCTAAGCACATAACCATCGCCACCCATGAACGTCTGCAAGTCAGGAGTCTCAAACGCGTTGCCGGCCTTTTAAGAAGGAGTACGCTCTTTTCTTGAAGGTTTGTGAAAACGAAAAAAAAAACTGAAATCGGTGGTACTTTTTAAATTCAATAATTTTACACCAGATGATGCACACCTTTTGATTTAAGGATTCTTATATCTTAAAGAATTTATATGAATAATTGACCTTGTAAAACTATTAAAAAACCTATTAAGATAAAATTGTATGAAAGAGTATATCGAACAAAGAATCGTTTTACACGCTATGTAATGACTGTATTACTTTAATGTTCAATAAAATGACGACAGTACCTACCTCAAGTGCATGACAGCGCTTTAGACGAAGACAGTTTCATTATAATATATAATATCCGTGTGGTGACGGATTAAGAATACGTAATGTGGTGACATTCGACTTCTACGACACCCACGGGATGAATAGGGGTGGTGACCCCTATTCATCCCGTGGGTGTCGTAGAAGTCGACTAAGGGAGAAAACTACGCAAGACAACAGCACTGCAAAGAGAAGGAAAACTTGAAACAAACCCTATACCAACCCGTCTGGCCAGCGTGGTATAGTAGGCCAAAACCTCCTTTCATAGGAGAGGCCTATGTCCAGCAGTGGACTATCATAGGCTGTTTATGTGTGATGTGATGTGAGTTTCATTATATGTGGCATAACAACGTCACAGATTATGTAAATAAAGCCGTATATAACACGTTGTTCACTGAAGTGAGCGTTATTATATATGCGCTGTTAGGGCTGCCACTGTCAAGTATCAAGGATATGTAGGGATGACATCGTTAAAAATTGAAAAGAGAACTCGAAGCTGTCAGATAAAAATCAATGTTGAGTGTGCGATGAATTTAACAATATGAATGGGAACTATTATTGTTATAAGATATTAGAGTTTTGAAACTGTTTGTGTTCTGATATAAAATATTATTATGATCACGTTTCTAAATTCCGTCAAAGCTCAAGTGGCTTCCGATTCGAATACTATACTCATATTCTTATTTTTCTTTATAACATCTTGTTCAACCTTAGAGCCCCTTTCTGCCTTAAAGAACGGTTAAAGTTCTTTGATGACACACGTGAAAAACGTCTATGCTCATTCGAATTCATTTAAGACTGGAGATACCTCTGCATTTCACAAAATTTTATGACCCGTCTCTAACAGTTAAAGCTGTACGCTTGCCTTGTGGAATGCATTGCCGATAAACATCAGGAGAGCGCAAACAATAAACAGTTTTAAGAAAATGGTTCAAGAATTTTATGTATCTTAATTAAGTCAGTTACGTATCAGTATTAAGGCATGATGTGAATGTTTTCTTAATATGTGATATACTAAAGTAGTTAAGTAGATAATTATGTATATGTATGTATATTTGTTGGTATGAATAAATATGTTTTAATGTTTATATATTTATGTAGTTTTACCTCTTTTATATTTTTTAGTAATTAACCTGACAAAACTCATTTCACCTTCAATTATTACTGTCTCTCTGAAACATGTTTTACTGTTTGTTGATTGTTTTTTATTGTTTTTTTTTACCCCAAAACATCGTTATTTAAGAACCAATTCAATTAAGCAGACTACGATCGATTGGACTTGCGATCAAGAGGTCGTGGGTTCGAATCCTAACCAGTACACTACCGACGTGAACCCACTCCTAACACCAGTCATTTAGCTTGTGGTGTTAACGGGAATACTAGTAATTTAGGTTGCTAGTAGACCTTTAAAAAATATGTTTGATCCATCATAAGGTTACCTGGAAGAGATTGCTGTTAGAAATAAAGTCGCCATAACTATTTCTAAAACTTCCTTCTTTTTCTTCTTCTCTGTCGTGTCGCTCTTGGCAGAGCGGTCGTGGTCACATTGAGACGTCCACGCCGGCGGCAGAAGTGGACACAGCCCTCCGTATACAATCGTGTCGGATACAATCGGTCACGCAGCCTCCCACCGCGGATCTCACCTGGTCGGTCCAGCGCATAGGTGCCCTGCCGCGGCATCTGGTTCCCTCCACCTTGCCTTGCACTACCAGTCGCTCTATGGAGTCGCTATTCCGCCTAGAAACATGGCCAAAATATTGTTTGCGTTTTTTTACGTCAAGCTTATTTTAAAAATACTTCTTTTTAGTTGGAGACTTTTGTTTATTGCATGAATTTAATCGAACTGCTTGATTTATTTATGTACCTTGTGAGTTATAAAAATGTTTTACACCAAACGATGTAAATATTTACTGAGATAAGAAGTATAGTCATAGACACGACCAGGGTTCAGTTTCACCTCAACATCAACCATCAACATAACATTGGAACATTATTGCTGTTAAATAGACTGATATTGCGATAAATTTTTGCAGCCAGAAATATTTATGTAACATGTTTTAATTTAAAAAGTATAACTTTTCTTTTTGTGGCAGCCCTATGTGTAAAAGGGCACACATAATGCCGTCACGTGTGTTAATACTTTAAAAAGTAGGATTACATTTTACTATGCCAAGACAGGGTCCCTGATCAAAGCAGCGTCATTTAACATTTTATCGTGGTAACGTAGAACTCTAAACCTCTCGGAAACCTGCATACATTATGTATATAACTTTTTATTAATTTACATAAGGTCTTACTTAAGTTATAAAACTGGTAACGAAGTAGAAAGAAACAGACGCGGCGTATACTTACACGTACATCATAAAAAAATTGTAAGTGCCTATGATATCACCAGCCGTTGACGGGACCGCAGGCTGCCAGAGTCTGGGGACCCTACAAATCAAACAGTTTTGGGGTTTCTTAAAATTTCCATCATCATCATCAGCCTATCGCATCCACTGCTGGACATAGGCCTCTCCCATTGCACGCCACTTAAAATTTCCATACCAGCTATAAATTCTTAGTGGTTGACTATACTTAGTAAAGCTCAAACTTTCTATTTTTAGATATTTTTTTTCAATGTAATAATTTTTGACCAATGACACTGCGAATCTGACTCCTTAAAATATTTACCTATGACATTACCTAGGATTACTATAGTAGATGCATGGATATTATAATGCATGTATTTTTCAGACCTTAACTTCTATTTTTTATATTATACATTTTATTTCAACAAAAAATAGTCCGCGGAACAAATTATCGGCAACTCAAATCAGTCTGTGCGGTATCCGGACCGAAACACCTTCAAACCTTAAATAAAAGAGCGTACTTGTACCTCAAAGGCCGGCTAAGCGCTTGTGACTTATAATTAGTAGGTGGGATCAACCGTTTGCCCCCATATCGTATATTTCTTTTCTCTTTTAAAAATAAAAATGAATGAATTTCAAAAGTATATAAGTTTTAATACTTGTGAGACTTATTACGCCACAACACTACTTTATAAACATAAAGAGAACTGGAGCCTTAAAAAGGCGTTGATATTGTTTTAATAAATCTACAATGAGCAACATTTTCAGTGTTCAATAAAATGTGAAAGTCACAAGGATACTTAGGTACTTAAATCATGTATTTTCATTTTGAAAATAAAATGCAGCAATGCAATAAAAAGCAGTATTTTCAGAATCTTTTATAATAAGCTTGACCGGCCCTTGATATTTTATACCCCTTTTTTCTGAAATCCAAAACCCACGGTGGTTATGTCGGACTCGGACCGACTAAAAACCGCACGCTGCCCTGGGAAAGAAATCCCTGGTACCCCGATGGACACCGCGCCATCTATGGCTTGTAGATGACCACCTCGTGTGTAGGAACTTTTTAACCTTTAGGGAAGAGCGCGCCACCAACCCGGCCTGCCAGGTTAACAGATGGACTCACCTGTCGCCCACAGGCCTGCGCTTGTGGAGGACGAAGGTCGTTCTGCGTCCTTAATACGTCATAATACGTCTTTATCCCTTCAGGGGTGTGTGTGTGTTTTCCCGTAGTAATTTTAAGCTGATAGTAACAAAAATTGCCCATGTACCTACTATTATAAATTATTATCATAATCTATATTTGCGTGCGTGTGCGTGCGTGGGCTAGCGTGTGTGTGTGTGTGTGTGTGTGTTTGCATGTGTGTGTGTGTGTTCCCTCCCTTCCTTCTTCCCTCTAATTCCGCACTTAAAGTTCGCCAACGCACTGTAACAGTTATTTTTTTAGTATTTTTGTATTGCGTACGGACTTGTTAACAGCGACACCTATTGCCCGCGTCGCATTTTGTTTGATTTATCCAAAGTAGTTTATAACTATAGTATTGATGTTCTTCGTTCGCCGTCGGACCACTAGATGGCGTTTGTTTTGTAGATAAGTCATTTTATTAATTTATCCTGTCAAATTGTATTGGGGTTAAAAGTGTTTTGTTATGGTAGGAAGCGAGTTACTTTTGATTTTGTTCGTGTTGACCTCGTTGATAATTTAAATGTCAAATTAAAATGTTAAGTAGGGATTATTTCTGGAAACTTCACAAACCGAACATATAAAAGTCCGGCTTTCAGCCACAGGGGACTCTGCTAACTCTTGTCTTCCAATCTTAAATAGTGTTTTGTTTGTCTGGTGATTTTATTTTCGTAATATTTTCAAAGTACCCACGAAAGTGGTGAGTATATTCTTAATTTTTCTTGTACCTATTTGTTTCTGGAACCTGATCGATAATATGAGTGCTAATCCATTCGTAGGGTCCCAGATTTCGGGTCAAGAGGGTCAGTCTCAGACGGCGTGCTTGTTCATTTGTGGCCTTCTGGTGCGAATTCAAGTTTCTCGGTACCCTCTGGCAAACTGGCAGTCACGCGGCTCACAAAGCAAGCTGACAGCCGTACTCAAGGGTTACGTACTTCTCGTTAACTTTATTAATACCAATAGTGAACTTTCCTCAATACCTAATATAAATAGCCGACTCGGGCGGAAGGGGAAGTGACCTCCTGGATTGAAGACGAGGAGGCTCCGAGCACCATCAGCTCGGCTATGTCGCGCGCCGCTGCGGTTTTTCTTATACCCACTAATTAATTTATTTTTTAATTATTGTAACTTAATTTTTTTTTGAAATATACATGTATGTATGACTGAGGTGTAAGTTGTTTTCCTCTAAGGAGTCCCGTAGGTTTCCCACACGCACACACTTCTGTTCTCTTACAAGGCGCCCTGAGGTAATCTCGTGAATTTCTCCACTGGGTTGGCTGGTGAGTAGTCCGCCTGACAAGAAAAGCGGCTACAGCACTTACAATGCGTCCCTTGAGTTACAGTTGTCCATCGGCAACGATAGTCGCTTACCATCAGGTCACCCACCTGGTCGTATGCATCCTATGTCATAATAAAAAGATCAGTCATGGTATGCGTAAATATATGGAAAAAATATACATAATACACGAACGCCCATAAAGTGGACAGTACCCAATCTTTGAAGATTATTTAACCGTTTTTCCCACAATTCTTACTACTAATACAACGTAAACGCTTCTTAAGAATACTGAAAACAGCTTCATGACACAAAAAATACTAACTGGAAAACTGTCTGACAATCACACAATAATTTACTTATATTTATTACTTTCTCCATTACATGGTTAATTTATGTGTCAAGTTGAGGCAGGTTATATAGCTCATTTGTAAAGAAAAACACAGTATTTCAGTGTCTCTTAAGGCTTTACGTACTTGGCTGACATAAATTATAACCCGAAAAAGTCTGTTTCTTGTTGTTATATTATTTTCATGTATTTTTCGTACCTAACTTGTTTTGAAGAAGTCAATTTTCACCTGACTTGATAAGAATAACAATGAAATACCAATTAGAACACAATTTTAGACCATTTTGTGTAATTTTTAAATTTCCTTTGTTTTAGATAGTTGTTTCTATTATTACCACATATTATAAGGCTTGGCCGATAGGTAGGAAGTCTTCTTTCCCCGTGATGGGGCCTAGCTAAGCGCGGCGTCGATCCGGGAGGGACCTGAAATAACATGGTCCGTATCCTCCCCAAGTCAGGGCGCCTGAGACCGGTTGTAGGGGTGGTTTTTAGTGGAAACATCACATACTCCTGGCTCCTGCGTCCTCGAAGAGCAAGTGATCCGAAAAGATTTTCCACCCCGTCAACAAAAAAAGGGTATTTTTTTCTAAGTAGAATTGCTTTCTATTGCATTTGTCCTCGGTTTCGATTAAGGTTTTTTTATTATTTTCAGACATGAGAAACGTTTTATTGGTAAAATGTGTTCATTGTCCTGCTCTATAACCTTTATAACGTAATTGCAAAGTATCATGATGTTTGAATGAACAGAAGGAAGTACAGTAGTTCATAAAACATGAATAAACATTAATTTTAATGGATTAAAAATATGCCTCTATATAAGTCAATATTTACATATTTGCTGGTTTCGTATTTGGACAAGTCAAAAATTGTAGATTTTCTAACTACAGCATAAAAATTGTTCAATATTATAGGTTTTTTTGTATATTTTTAGAACTACAATATACAAATAATTAAAAAAAATGTACAAATTTGGTACAGAATAAATAATGATCTTATAATATAGAACAGTCATGTCGCCCCTAATACCTCCTTGATAATTTAATGGAAGTAAGCCTTCAGAGAGTATGATTCAATCATCAAAATCGGCTTTATTTATAGCTATTCATTTAAGAAAATGTGTTGAGGAGTTCCTTGCCTCTGTTTCATTATATTCAAAAGAACTCAACGCCTTGAAAACCATTAAGGTTTTATTTTACCCCTTTAATAATAATATTTTCGGACATCTGACACACAACGCCATCTAGTTTCAAGCGAAGCTGAGCTTGTATTATGCAAGCTGATTGTTTGTACTGTACAGTTTTTTGTAAATGCACATAATACATAGACAACACCTAAACACCAAAACAAATATTTGCTGATCGTAAAAATATTTGGTAAGACCTGGGAATAGAACCCGAGACTTCTGGACAGCAGTTGCATACACTACGACTGCACCACCGTGATGCAATTACAAAAAGTAATCGAACACGTTTAAAATAGAAATAAATTAAAAAGTGTAAAATCTTTCTTTATCGCATAGGGGGCAAACGAGCAGATAAGTCACCTGATGGTAAGTGATTACCGCAACCCATGAACACCTGCAACTTAAGAGACACAGGCGTTTCCCCCCCTCCCCTCCACCTAACAAAATATGTTTGCGTTTCCAGGCTCCATTTAATGAGAATCAAACGTCAATTCCTTTAATTTCAAAATTGTTTATATTTATTAAGTATTAAAGAAATAATAAAATAAAATGAAACACTATACTCTTATTTTTGTTATGTCATAATTTTGGTGATTGTCCAACCCTTAGGTCACATCATCATCACATAAACAGCCTTTAATAGTCCACTGCTGGACATAGGCCTCTCCTAAGAAAGGAGCTTTTGGCCTACCACACCACGCTGGCCTGGGGTTTGTTTCAAGTTTTTCTTCTCTTTGCAGTGCGGTTGTCCTGCGTAGTTTGTTCCCTTAGTCGGCTCTTACGACACTCACGGAATGAATAATTAATAATCCGTCCTTAATCCTTCACCATACGGATAACCCAAGGTATCTTTGATAATATTATATCAATCCTTCTAGTTTCTATTTCTTCAAGGGCACCTTTACACCTACAGAATAATATTCCTACTCATGCCCTTGTTAAAAAGAACAAAGCCTGAAAAAGAGAAACATACTGTATAAAAGGCGTATGTCAGATAATTGATTAATGTGATGGCACTTACAATACCCAGTAATGTTTCTTTTGACTTGTTATAATGTCATTTGAAAAAATAATATAAAGCAATAAGTTAAGTTGGTATATCTTTTACTTACAACTAAAATTATTTAAGAAAAAATGAAAAAACAGACTGCGTGCAAATCGTATACTCGTACTTTAATATTTAAGTTGTACATAGTTTTTATAAGACATTTATGAAACCATTTTTTTCGGTACCCAACTCGGCATTATTATTCATTTTTAAGTAAATAATTCTACTCCAGTACTTATGGTGGTGTATTCTCGGACCGTTTTGCCTGTATATGTCATCATCATCATCATCAACAGCCTTTAATAGTCTACTGCTGGACATAAGCCTCTTCTTAGAAAGGAGGTTTTGACCTACTATACCACGCTGGCCAGACGGTTTGGAATTGGGTTTGTGTCAAGTTTTCCTTCTCTCAAAGTTCTTCATCAAAGTTGTTAACGCATATTATATATGTGTATGTATAAGCATTATATTGATGCCTTTAAGACATATTAATATTCAACATAAAGACATTATTACCTAACTTACTAGTGTAGAGAATCCTTAAATCCATAGACTTTCTTGCAATAATTCTTCAGCGTTCAAAACAACTTACTTCACGTGAAATAGGACATCTCAGAAAGTTAAGAACCATAACAGTTACTAAGTCCATTATATCTTGGCAAAGTGCTTTATGAAATCGTAGAAGCATCGAACCCCATACCTGTTATGTCTTTGTTACTTCGTAATACTTTATAGTATAATCCAAGTTTAGTGTTGTTTTCAAACATCGTTGTAATACCACTATATATGCTGTCACGTATGCAAATAACTTGAAAGTTAGGATGGTTATAGACGGTTGTTATTATACCAGAGTGTTGTCGTTAAGTAGTTAACTATAAAGCTGCTTTTGATTAAAATCGATTGACTGTAAGGATGGCGTAGTGGTTTAAGCTTTCGCCACGCCGGTTTTGTACTGCGCCGAGTGTTGTGGGTTCGATCCTCAACATCATGGAGCAACACTGTGTGATCAACAAATTGTTGTTCTTAATCTGAGTGTTCTTTGTGTCTCTTTCATGTATGTTTATAAAGTCCCCCGTAAGTTGTAAAGATATATTCTTTAGTCTTTTTTAAAAAGAATGTTTCATATGTGACGTAACAAATACCTTACTTACTTAACACATTAAACCTAATATCTACAAGGAAATTTAATTTAGAATTTTATATAAATTTATGGGGAAAAAAGCAGACGGGCCATATCATGGCAAGTAAGTAAGCAACATAAGACCAGCTGGATAAGAGGATGATCAGCTCACATCAGCCAATGTAATCTATCTTTAACATACATGATAGTTTCAATTGCGTCAATGTTGAAATTAATTTATATCGTAACATGACATGAACACAATTTCCTGAGCCGATCAGATAGGAACATGTCACGTAGAAGATGTTCCGGATTTTGGATTCAATTTAAATCTCAACTAAAGCTACTGCCGGATAATACCGCTAGAACCGGATAAGTAGCATGGGAGATCCCAAGCCGTTGTATTAGTATTAATGGTAGAATCTTGATATATAAGTACATATCATATGCTCAGATGTTATTGTTTTCAAGGTCCATATTCTGACGACCGGATGGCATAGTGGTTTGTGTAACGGACTGCTATTCCAAAGGTCGCGGGTTCGATACCCGCTCAAGTCAAACATTTGTGTGTATGAACATGAAATGTTTGATTTGTTCTGGGTGTTTCTATGTATAATATGAATGTATTTACAAAAAAAAGTATATATGTATTTATATCAGTTGTCTAGTACCCATAGTACAAGCTCTGCTTAGTTTATATGTGGTAAAATATGTTATTATACTCGGACTCGAACTATATAGGACTCGAACCGACTAAAACCGCATGCCGTCTCGGGTACTAATAGCCGGGGAACCAGGTATACCCTAGAAAGGAAGTCCCTGGTGCCCCGACATACCTCGGGTCATCTACAGACGTGTAGACGACCCCCCCCCCGTGTGGGAACCCCATGTTCCCTGTGCTCCCTGGAAGCGAGCGCGCTTCGCAACGCGCTCGCCGCCACCCCGGACCACCCCTAACTATGACCCACAAATTTTAGTAACACTTCATGATTAACATCCATTTTAAGAGACGAACTAAATATCATAGTACCAACCCTGTTTTAATTTCATTTCACTAATGTTGCCTATTAAAAACTTAAAGTAGCTAATAAAACAATTAAATTGTTACGGTATAATTACTGTATGCCGTTGGAATTTAGATGTTCTCGGCAAAGTTGGCTTCTGCCTGAGAAAACAGAACATTCTAATTAGTCAAACTTAGTTTTAGTCAAAATTAACGCTAAAACAAATCTAGTTTATTAATTTAGTTTTAATCAAATTTTACTGTTTAAGTACAATATAGACAAATGTTCGCATTTTAGAAGGATTAGTTTTTGTGTTAATATAATTACAAACTTGGCTAATACGGATTATAGCATTACATCATCATCACATCAACAGCCTTAAACAGTCCACTGCTGGACATAGGCTTCTCCTTACAAAGGAGATTTTGGCCTACCACGCTGGCCAGACGGGTTGGTATAAGGTTAGTATCAAGTTTTCCTTCTCTTTGCAGTGCTGTTGTCCTGCGTAGTTTGCTCCGTTAGTCGGCTCTTACGACACCCACGGGATGAATAGGGGTGGTGACATTCCGTATTCTTAATCCGTCAGTTAATATCGTGTTAACAGCGTGGTGTAGTAGACCAAAACCTCCTTTCTAAGTAGAGACCTATGTCCAGCAGTGGACTATTATAGGCTGTTGATGATAATGATGTCAAATATATACATACATCTCTATTAATATTTATATATATATATATATATATATATATGTATAAACGTAGATGTAGGACGTGAAAAAAATGATAAGAAGTTATATCGTCCCCGTATCTATCTGTAATCCTCTCTCTCTGAAATAATTTAATTTAAGAAGCTGCGCCTCGATATTGCATGGCGTACCGGCTGTGCTTAGTTTGTTAGGTTCGTACAAGGTCTTAGTCACGGTTCTGCAGTTTTATACTAAAGCCTGTGGAGTACCGAATGAATTTAAAATAATTGTTATTATTAATAAAATCTTTTGTCTAAGGAGAGGCATAAGCCCAGCAGTGAACTGTTATAGACTGTTGAATACTAAAGAAGCCATCAATAACAGACGCGTACTTGTAAAAACTACTACAGATAATATAAAAGACGAAATCTAACACCACCAGTGGTCATTGGTCAAATCAAATATTTTACTTACGTAACTTTTCACGGACTGCAAGACAGTGCGAGGAACTTTGTTACATACGAGTATAAAGAATTGCAATTGCTTTTACGACCTATATTAAAACTTAAAATTAGAGGAATGTCTACCGTCATAATGGTGGGAATTACGTAGGTTTATAAACTTAGTCCTTTTGAAAGCTAAATAAACTTAGCTAAACTTACTTTAATGAAGTAGGCGTACTAATAGAGAAAAGTTTGTTGGTTCAGAAGTAGGACAAAACATTTGGAATGTTTTAAAAATATATGTCAAATTATTTCACTTTTTTATGTTTTGTCAATCTTTCAAATTAAAAAAGGAACTTCATCATACACTCACGTTTTTTATCCCCGATGGACTAGGCAGAGGTATGTTTCAAAATGAAATGGCTGGTATATTAAACATGGAAAAAGCCTGACTGAGGTTCTTGAGGCTGTTTTTCAGTCAGTTGCCAGTAGGAAGCCTCAGAAGAAGCAAAAAAACATGAATTTCAGGAGACTTTAATGATGATAGTGATATTCATTTCTGTAAGTAATTTTTTTCAGATATTTTTATAGGCTTTTTTAATAACAATAAAAAATATTTCTTTTTGTTTACATTGCTTTTTTTGTAGTCTCATATATTTAATATTACCTGTTATATTTTACACATTTTAGCTCTTAACATTGAAAACTGCAAAATTCCGTAACACAAAAATCAAATGTAGGACGTCACAAAACTACTAAGTTTAGTATAAGAATTTCCTAAGTGTTAAATTCTAAAGCTAATCAATGAATTTAAATTAAATATTTTAGACGTGGGGTTGGTACAAACAATTTTGGCACAACCAAAATCAGAAGTGGCAAAAAGACTAAGTCAATTAGTTTACTTCATTGATTAGTATTTCTCTTTCTCTTATTAGTTTTAAGAATGTGTTGAAGGTAGATAGCATAAGGCACGATGGGATAAAAACCCCAATACAAAAAAAAAATAAAAGAAGAAGGAAAAAAAAAAAAAAAAAATTCTAAATCTAGATTTTTCCTTAAACATCAAAAGGGAAACATTTTCAATTTACTGAACCCCGAAACCTCGACTATAACATCTTAGAATAGATGGTAATAAAATATCATCTCGTCTCGCGCTACGATCGACTTTTTTGCATAAAAGACTGCTTACAATTTTACATTTTCATATTTTTCTCTTAGTTTCTGCTCTCACTAATGTAATTTATGTAATGAGGCACTTTAAATGGAATATATTACAATACTAAATTAGTATAAACGAATTCAATGTTTAACGCAGTCACATTATTATAAAACTTATGTTTAAGCATCGTATTGAAAGATTATATAAATAATATAATAATTAATATTGACTGCACGGATGGTGTAGTGGTTTAAGCACATGGGACACCACTTTGTGTGATCCACAAATTGTTGTTCTGAGTCTGGGTGTTCTTTGTGTCCGTTTCATGTATGTTTGTAAAGTCCCCCGCGACACAGGATAGATAATACTAATGCGGGAGTAGTCTAAAAAAAAAGAATTCATCCCTGATCACAGCTTTTCCACGAAGTTAGGAATAAAATAAATAAACTCCAAAATTTTATATTTTATTTCTGTGTCAATTTATTTAATTTTTATTTTATTATGATTTACGATTGAAAAATACATATTATTTTTTTATTAAACTAAAAAAATATTTTCTAGAAATAATGTATATAACAAAACAATGTTTGTCGGGTCAGATAGTTTTGTTCATAATCCATTAACTTATATTATGATTCCATATTTAAATTAACCGATAGATGCGCAATGCACTGTACAGATAAGAATAAACTGTTAAAACTAGTTTATTAAACAGTGGCCTATTGGAGGACTTGCTTGATATGTTTTTTTTTTTGTTTGAAAACAATGGTCAACAGAATCCTGTACAACTTAATACAACTCTTCACCAATTATAGACTTATCAATTGTGTATTTATTATATTTAAGACCACAGATGGTCACCGAAACTAGTAAAAAATAAGTATTTTGTAATTTCATAACTTTAATATAGTTGCTAAACAATTTATGCTCATCACAGTGCATGCGGTGAACAACTAGTGGAACTCCTGGACTATTAATGTCCCGGCGTCGGAAGAGCAAAACTTTATAAAGAGAGGCGAGTAGTTGACGTCAGGCTGTTCTAACTTCGATAAATTCCACCAATACTAATGCAGTGTAATTCAGATGTAAAATGCAGATTAATTATTGCACTAGCTAACTCGCACAACTTTGTCTGAGTCTTTTACAAGGAATAAATTTTCCCCGTTTTTGCAATATTTCTCCTTGATACTCGGCTCCTATTGGTGGTTGCGTGATGTTATATAGCTAATAGTTTTCTCCGATAAATGGGCTAGACAACATTAAAATATTTTTAAATTTTTCAAGTCTTTAACTTACCTGCACAATATAAAAGAGTAGAGCACTAAAACACTTCTTAGCTCCACATAAATATAACAAATATACCAAAATCTGTAAAATGGGTAAATTAAATAACAATGCAGCGAAAAAAAACATCCATACGTGGTTAAATTCATTGAATACAGCACGTAAGATCTAAACACGATTAAATATACGTAACAAACAAGGCACTCACACACACACACAAAAATTCAAATGCTCGCATATACACGCTCACGCACGCACCCGCACGAACCCGCAGACACACACACACACACATACACACACACACACATACACACACACACACACACACACACACACACAACACAAACACACAACACAAACACACAACACAGGGTAATTATAATTAACCAGGTAATTACTTATGTTTAGCTTTTTTTATATATTTTATTTGTTTGTACTTTTTTTTATTGTATATCTATGACATTGGGTCCTTTATATTACGTGCGGAACACACTTTCTCCTGCAACACAGTTTAAACTAGCGCAGGAGCCAGGAGATTCTCAATCATATGTGTACCAACTTATATGTTAATAAATTATTATTATTATTCGAGCCAGAAGTGAAAAAGGGAGTTAATGCATTAAATAAATGTACACATGCTCATTACGTACGAAGACAGCCGACAGCTACCGAACGGTGGGCGAGTGGCAGCATCAGCGCCCTCTATGTTAACTTTAAGCATCATCGTGCGCATCCGACGCGTATTTCACTTTCCTCTTTTATGTCGACATTAAGAATTGTAACATATCTTATTGTAATTTTGGATAATCCTTCCGCCGCTAGCATTGCAACCTGCTTCAACAACAGACAGTAAATAAACATTTTATTTGAATCTTTCCATCTCTACAACCATTTTGTTTCAACCATATCAGTCAATTATCATAACATGTCAATGCCAAGAACTTTACGCTTCTAAAAAAATATAGCAGGGTATTTCAAAATTTAAGGAAAATACACTCTGTTGTGTCATCTTTTGGTGAAATCAATTTACGTCACAGTCTTGAGTGCGATGTGCGTGTACAAAATATTATTATTAATAGTAACGTTTATTAATAAAACACGAGTACACTTATCTACTTAAAGTAATAATTTTAAAAATATTAGAATACCTAAATTTCTAAGGAAAATATCACCTTCCAGGAAGAGTTCTAAAAAAGTTTGCCGGGCATGATAAGGAGTGCTATGGTACTTTACATAATGATTAAAATATGGACCTATTTAAGTTTACTTATTAAATTTTTCGAATAAAAACTTATTAAAACTGCTCTGAGCATGAGTATCCTAGGAATCCCTGGGCAATCACCTCGGATACCACCTACCAGTGACTATACCGGACTCGAATCGACCAAAAACATTCGCCTTCTCGTAAACCAGTAGCCAGGGAACCAGGTGTACACTAGAAAGGAAATTCCAGGAACCTGGGTGTACCTCGGGCCATCTACGGATTATAGATGACCCCCTCCTGTGTGGGAACCCCGCTGCTGACTCAGGGCTCAGGATCCTCTGCGTCCCCGATGATGTGGGGACAGAAGACCCCGAGTGACGGCACCAGGATCCACGTTCAGCTGGAGGGTGTGGATCCATTGTTAGATTTCCATCTCCGCATTCCGCTGCAAACTTTGCCGCTCTCCAGCAACACCCACTGTCTCCGTTGATTACTTAGGATTACTTAGAGGTAGAAGAGCCTCAGCCCCTACAGGCTAGCCCCCCACTTCGCACTTAAAGCAACACAGCGGAGCATTGCAAGAACCCGTCTTATGACCGGACTGCCAACAGCGGAAGCATGGGTCACTTACGGTGACTTCTGCCGTATAGTTAACCCCCACATGTCCCACCGAGAAGAAACCTGCAACCAGGAGCTTTAGGGCCGCCGCGATGGGGCAACTGACAACTAATGCACCCTGTTCACTGACATAGAAAGAGAAGTAAATCTATGCGTGATCGTTATTTAGGATTTATTTTAAACGCCTTAACAATTTGACAAACATCACAATCCAGTGCCGTTTCAGTACGGTCACAAATGAAGTAATTTAAAAAATCATTTGTTTCTTAAGTAGCTCTTTAAATTCTAACGAGACACACTATTATCACTGAGTTAAGTGCTTTGAATGCAGTGCAGGATGAAAATACATCTATTTTATAATAAAATGGTGGAGCTAGTAGAATCTGCAATGAAGTGTAAGTACTACTGTCTGTGTGTAAAAAATGTTAGTAATTTTTTGAATGATAACTCCTGTCAAGCTTGTAAATAAAGAATGTTTAACTTTTTTTATTCCCATACTTGGTATGGGAATAAAAAAGTTAAACAAGGCGTTAAATTTTGTTTAGCGCAATTAGATTTTGGTATTACGCGATCTCGTTTTCCAGTAAACTTGATAAAGACACAAGGAAAATGCACGTTTCGGTATCAATTTTTGGCTTTCTAAAAACATAAACAAGTCTTTTGATCTACTAAAATATTGCTGCTACAAAATTTAGTTACTTCATATCTTTAAATTTTTATGGGACCATCCTGAATATATAATTTAATAAAAACTCCCCATTTCATTTTATTCCACCATAACTTCATAAACAAAAAAAAACCCGGTCAGGTACGAGTTAAACTCGTGCGCCGAGGGTTCCGTACCTACCCAGATTTAACGTAGATTTTCGCGTAAATTTGTAAGTACCAAAATTTATCTTTATTTTCAAGTAATTTTATTTCTTGGAATTTTTCCTTTATTTGTGCTGTAAGACGTTTCTTTTTACAAGGTCAACGGGAACTACCATATAGGTTTTCTACCCAAAACCTATAGGGTACTTACAGTTGACCTAGAATTGTCAATTTTGGTTAAAACAAGGACTTGAAGCACAAGTAAAGAGAACATTCTGACAAATAAAAAAAGTTGAAAATTAAGGTAAATTTTGGTACTTACAAGTTTTCCCGAAAATCGAAATTTGCCCATATCTTTTTATCGTGTTGACTCAGGACCTTGATTTTTATACACCTAATAGGGACCATAGACCTTACTATCTGGTATAAATTTCAACTTGTTAAGTTTCGGGTAGACTTCTTCGACTTCCTGAGAAAATCGGTGGTGACACACGGAGAGAAAAAAAAATTAAAGTATGAATTAACGTATTGTTCTTTACATCCCCCCTAGGGAAGAAAATATTCACAAAAGTTGTGAATTTTTCTGTCCTCCTTCTCAGATTCCATCTTCTAATACTGGAATAAGTTTTGTAATGTGGTAAAGATTTGATTCTGTTTTCTTGTGGCCTGTATCTATCTTGTATAATGTATTTGAAATTTTCCCTTAGTTCCCTTTTTACCTTTTGAGGTACGGAACCCTGAAAATATATAACTTAGATACACGACAGACGAAATAAACAGATTCGGTAAAAAAGTTAATCACACAAGGTGAATTTCATAACTTTAGTTCACACCATAGTAGACATACTACAACATCCATTTAGGTAAATAGAATAATAAAATGGAAGACAAAAGTAATAAACCAAAGACATACGTCGGTATGGGCATAGAATCTCTTTACTTAGTCATAAACATGACAAAACAACTTGAATAAAATCCACAAGCGGTGCCGAATGGAACCAATGTTTGTGAGGAAATAAATTGGTAGATGTCCCAACGGCTCGGACGATAGTGTCTATTTTAAAAGCAAAAGGATTATTCCCTGGTGACACACTTTGAATTTGATTCCAGTTTTATCCTTTTACGAGATTTAATCGTTTATGCTAAGATGTCTTTGTTTCAAGAAAATGCTTTTACAGACTAGAAAATTCATTTGTTTATACTGTCGCTTTAATATAAGCACTTTGTTTTATTGTGTGGTAAATCTCAGAGAGTGTACGGATAATATATGTAATGAAAATGTCTAATTGTTGAGTTGTGAACAATGCTCACTGATGTGTGAATGAACACACAATACAAATGATTTATACTATAACGAATCTGAATTATAATGACAGCTAAATCAGTGTAATAAGTTCATAGGCATGGAACAGTAATAACATTTCTAGAACAACGTTTTATTCTATTTCTAAGATGCTTTGGTTATAATTCAATATTAATAATAATAACGATAGTTCCCAGACGGATTGTAGATGATTTCGAAGGATTGTAGAGGCGAATGGCGATTGTATGGTTTCATCATCATCAATCATCAACAGCTTTTAATAGTCCACTGCAGGTTTTGGCCTACTATACCAAGCTGGCCAGACGGGTTTATATAGGGATTGTGTCAAGTTTTCCTTCTCTTTGCAGTGCTGGTTGCCCTGCGTTAGCTCCCTTAGTCGCCGCTTACGGCACCTACGGGATTAATAGGGGTGGTGACACTCGTACAACGTATTGTTAATCTGTCACCACACGGAACATTGATTGTATGGTTTGGCTAGCACATATCCCAAAAAAATTGAGCGTGGTTGATACAGGCTCGGACGATGATGGAGACAACGAATACCTTACCTAATGAATTAATAGCTCTAAATTGCTTTTAAAGAGAAATTGGAGTATCTTCTCAAACACCGTAATCTGCCCCGGATAGTAAAAAGGCGCATGTAACAATCCGTGTAGTGACGGATTAAGAATACGGAGTGTCATCCCGTGGGTGTCGTAAGAGCCGACTAAGGAAGCAAAACTGCGCAGGACAACAGCACTGCAAAGAGAAAGAAAACTGAACACAAACCCTTTTTTTTTTTTTTTTTTTAACGTGTGGAAATCCCCTCGGACCGTCACCCCTCCGGGGTTTGCGGCGGGGTGGTGTGTCGGACTCGGACCGACTAAAACCACACGGTGTGCCACTCTGCGCCTGTAACAGGAGGGATCCGGGAACAGCTGTTGTTAAGACATCCGGACCCCTCCTAGCGCCAGCCCGCTCCTGTGCGGGCTTCGTCTCATTGTTGATGTTCCTCTCTTTAGGCGACGTCCGGCACACGCGGCTGGCCAAACTAATGCGGGTGGAGGGGAAACCCACCCCGTCCACCCGCGGCCACACTCAGGGCGGCATGAGGCTGTGATAGGCGGGCCTCCACCGCCCGGTTCGCCGGCGGCGGATCGGGTCCGAGTGGAGGTCGTCCTCCCGGGCCCTCTCCGCCGCCTCCTTCCGCGAGATTACTACCTCGCAGAAGGTTGCGACCGCGGTAAAACAACTGTCGCTACCGGCCATGGAGCGTACTACGGCCGGTAGCGAGAGATCCACTCCGATGGCTGCAGTGAGGGCCCGGCGCTGCGCCGCCCATGCGGGGCAGACCGCCAGCGTGTGCTGGGCCGAGTCCTCACTGCAGTCGCAGTGGTGGCAGGCGGGACTCAGTTCCCTCCTAGCGACCGAGTGCAGGTACTTTCCGAAGCAACCGTGCCCGGAAAGCACCTGCGTCAGCCGGAAGGAAAGGGTCCCGTGCTGCCGCCCTGCCCACTCGGCGATGACCGGCTGGAGAGCCTCCACGGCGGCGAAGCCAGCGCGTCGAGTCTCCAGCCGGAACGACCAACGAGCCATCGTGGCTCGGCGAGCGGCTTCGCGCCACTCGCGCACATCCTCGGGCGGAGGGCAAAATCCGCTCTCCGCCCGGGAGTCAGCCACTCGCCGATAAACTTCGGCGAGCACTTCCGCCTCCAAATCCCACGGGGGAGTTCCGGCCAACGCGCATGCCACCTCCGTCGAAACGGTGCGGTAACCGCGTATGGCTCTGACCGCCATTACCCTCTGAGGGCGCCAGAGGCGTACCCTATTCTGGGCGGTCAGAGCCGCCGCCCACACCGGTGCACCGTACAGTGCCATTGACCGGACAACCCCCGTGTACAGCCGTCTTGTCGCGACGCTGGGTCCACCCATATTGGGCAAAAGTCGCCCTAGGGCAGACGCAGCGCCGACCAGCTTTGGAGCAAGCTGTCGGAAGTGCTCGTCGAAAAGCCACCTCCCGTCGAGGATCAGGCCCAGATATTTCATCTGGGCCCGAACCGGTACGAGGACCGAGTTGACCACGATTGAGGCGCCAGGGGGTGGACCACGACAGTGCCCATGAAATAACAGGGCCTCCGTCTTATCTAGGGCCACCCGTAAGCCCAGCGCCTCAATGCGCCCGACCACCAGGGAGACTCCCCCGGTGGCCAGGCGCGCCGCCTCTTGGAAGTTTGCCCCCCGGGCTGTCACCAGGGTATCGTTTGCGTAACAGATTACACCCAGCCCGGGGGGGAAATCGGCGCGAAGGGCCCAGTCGTACCCTATGTTCCACAAGAGGGGTCCAAGAACAGACCCCTGTGGAACACCGCACGACATGGGCCGACACCTCAGATTACCTTCTCGGTCCTCGTACACGACGGTACGCTCCTCTAAATAGTCTGCCACTAGCCGCCTCAGGTACTTTGGCACCCCATGATAGTGGAGTGCTTCCCTGATGCAGCTGAATGGCAGACTATTGAATGCGTTGGCGATGTCCAATGACACCGCCAACAGCACGCCGCCACAGCTCACGGCCTCTTCGGTCACGGCCCTCAGGCGCAACACGGCGTCGACTGTCGAACGCCCCGCCCGAAAACCAAATTGGGCGTCCGACAGATCGGGGCCCACCTCGCAGAGGTGCCGGACGATGCGGGCAGAAAGAACCCTCTCAAACAATTTGCCCGCCTCGTCCAGCAGCACGATGGGCCTATAGGCCGCGACCGAATCGGCAGGCCGTCCCGGCTTCCTCAATAGGACCAGCTTCCCGCTTTTCCAGCACTCAGGGAAGCGTCCCGACGCCAAGCTGGCGTCGAACACCTCCCCGAGGCGGTCTGCCATGTGGTTGAGGGCCAGGGCCAGCACTCGGGCCGGTACCCCGTCTGGCCCAGGGGCGGTGTTCTTGGAACGGATCCGTAGAACAGCCGCCCCTACCTCCGAATCCCGGACGGGCGGTACATTATCCTCCCCGTGCTCCCCGTCGTCTCCGGCCAGGGAGGCCATCGACGGGGGAGTGTGTTCCGCCCGTTGTGGGAAAAGGCCCTCAACCACTTCTCGCAGGAAGCTGGGCTGGAGAGTCTCCGTAAGGGGGGGGGCCCGACGCGCGGAGCTTTTGTCGCACCGCGCGGTAAGGGCGACCCCAGGGGTCACGATTAAGACCCTCCAGCATCTCCTGTCTCTTTTCTTCTTTGGCGCGGCTAATGGCCAGCTTCAGAGTTTTCCGCGCCCATCGGTACTCCTCATGAAGCCGGTCCTCCTCACCGTCTCCACGGTGACGCCGCCGACTGCGCGTGTAGGACCTCCGGGCACGTGTACAGGCCGCACGGAGGTCCGCCAGCTCCTGGGACCACCAGTAGACCTCCTTCCTTGGAGGCCGACGACCTCGAATGCGGGGCATGGCCGCTGCGCATACATGCGTAATCGCATCGCGAAAGCGACCAGCCCCCACGTCGACCTCCTCGGTCGGAGCCCGAGGAGACAGCCACGAGTGAATTATTTCTGCCTCCTCTAGTAGGTCCCGGTTCAGTCTGGCAACCCACCCGCCCACCGCGGAAAGCGGGATAAACGCCGCGCCACGTGACCCCTACTGGAGTCCTGGGTCCGGGAGAGCTCAAATCGGATATACAGATGATCTCAACCTCTTCCAGGACACGCCAGTTCCTTACTCGTGCGGCGAGGGCAGGGGTAGCGAACGAAAGGTCCACTATCGACCCCCCCTGCTGTCGCACGCACGTGTTGGTGGAGCCTCTGTTTAGAAGACAGAGGCCCACCGAGGCCGCCCACTCCTCTACGGCCTCGCCCCTTGCGTCCGTCCTGGGGGAACCCCACGCAATGGACTTTGAGTTGAAGTCCCCCAGCACAAGGACGTGCCCAGACACTAGTCGCCGTATCGAGGTCTCCAAGCTGGTTAGGAAAACCTCGAAGTCGTTCAAACTCCGGTTGGGGGAGAAATAAACACCATATATGGTGATCCCCCCCCACTCGACGGCAACATATCCAGTGCCCTTGTCTCTTAGCGACAAGGGCGGGGAATGAGCCGTCGTGGAACCGACGACTGCCACGGAGCCGTCCCAGTCAAACATCCAGTTTGGACGGGGAGGGACAGAATAGGGCTCCGCGACTACGGCAACACCTATCGACCTCTGTGCCATGGTTTGCAGGAAGAGATCCTGCGCCGCGGCACAGTGGTTCAGGTTCGTCTGGACCAGGAGGTTGGAGACTTGATCCATTACTGGATCGTCTCTACAACCTCCTCCATGGGCGACGACGTCGACGCAATATTGACGTCGGGGGTAGCCTGGGTCGACTGGCTAGCCCCTGACGTCTGCCGAGAACTGCGGGGAGGCTTGCAGCCTCTCTGCCCCATCTGGTGATTGGCGGGCTTATTGCCCGCCGCACACGCTGGGCAGTGAGGGGCGGCAGAGCATTCTGCCGCCTTATGCCCCGGTTGACCGCAGCGGAAGCACAGTCCGCCGCAGTCGAAACAGCTGTCGCACTTGACGCGCGTGTGTCCCGATGCTAGGCATTTGTAGCACCTCATCGGTCTCGCCGCCAGGACTGTGATCCTGGCGCTCACGAAACCGATGAGCAGCCTGCCGGCGTCGGCTAATACTTTGGCCGACGCTACGGGACAGCTGACCCACACGGCGCCAAACCCTCCTGGACCAGGGCGGATGGTGCCGACCCTGACGTTGTCCGCGCAGCACCCCGTCTTCTCCCGGATTACAGCGCGGATATCTTCGGCCGTTACGGAGTCGTCCAGGCCCGAGATGCGCAGCTCTGCGCACTTAGTAGGCCTGGCGATCTTTACACCATCCGTAGCTGTAAAGAGTCCCCGCAGCTTCTCGGCAAACGTGTCTGCCGTCTTAGCGCCTTCAGCCCCAGGGAACTCGAGTACTCGAGCTCCCGTCTGGGGGAGGCGCATCCTGACCCCCACCGTCCCAAAATCGGTGGCGAGGCTGTCCCGGGCCTTTTTGAAGACGGCCGCGTAGGACAGCCCGCCGTCAGCCGCCTCCGGGGACACGGTCACCACTACAGCCGCGGTTTTGGGCGGCTGCAGCTTCCGCGGCCTCTTTGCAGAGGCCGTTGCCACCGGTGCAAACCCTATTCCAAGCTCTTTGCCAAATACAACGTAAACTTGTATCAAAATATGGTGCTTTTCTATTTTTGTTTTACGACACGATTGGTTATTTTTCGTTCATGTACAATCTTGTACATTAATTTATCACCTAAATATGAATAAATAAAAAGGCCATTGTGGGTTATGAAAAAGTCAATTTCAATAGGTATTATTTTTACGTAGTAAGCAAATTTACTCCTCCACAGCACAAACATAATTTGAATATGCCGACCAGAAAATCGTCCATTTCATACTACGAAAACATTTGGCTATTTTTCATTCTTTATTCTCAGATATTTCTTACAAAGATAATATGAATATTCTAACGAGAAAATGCTGCTATTATAGTAGGCATAAAAATGTCTTGGCAATTCTATTATATTGGAATTCTTATACTGTTATGTTCTTATTTTAACTGCTCATGTCTTAAAACTGATCAGTTCATTGATTGCGTTACTGTAAATTATTATTTATTAATGAAATGAAAGCAACTCACCTAATTAAGGTGTTTATGATTTTCCTTTAAGCTAGAGATTATACAAATTATACAGCTGTCTTATACCTTATAAATGCGAACAGAATTAGGTAAGTAAGCGAACTGAACCGTTTACTATAAATATTACATAATTTTTATTATAGATTTACGGTTTTAATTAAATGTATATTAAGAGAATACCCTACGAGCTTAGAATCCTATTTCAAGGAGTAAAAAGTCTTGCCATGATGAAGTCAAATCTTATATTTTTAACAGAAATAAAAACAACTTAGGACAGTATTTATTCTAATATGAATAATAGTGAAATAAATTATGAGAGCATACATACATAGTACAGTCTAAACCAATTAATGGTTTTCACAGAGTATAAAACATATATTACATTATGGCTTAGACAATGTGAACCCACTGCAACAAAAATTCGTACAGGCTGTCATCTTTAACGATATCCGGAGCTTACATCAAAGTCCAATTAGCAATAGTTAGTAAGTTAGTAAGTCACGAATAGGCAGGAAACATACATATATATAAATAGACATCATACCATACACATCATGTGTAGACTACGTTCCTAGATTGGCCTCAGTTTTGGGAATGACACAAAAATGATATACGTTTTGTTTTTAAGTCTAATATATAAAATACTCGTGCCACGGTGTGCGTGGTTGAACTCCTCCGAAACGAAGTGAAATTTTGTGTGAATATTGGGTAGGTCTAAGAATCAGCTAGTTGTCACTGTAAGGTTTTTGCTTAATGAATTGGTAACTGAAGTGTTTTTAATATGACAGTTTCTTGTAGCTAACATATCTTCTGTATTTTAATTGAATGATACAATATTTTACCTTATATTAATATAAAATTTGTTTAGTTAAACTATGCTAACATAAATTGCCTTTTGTGTTCAAGATCCGTAAGGGAGATCTACAAGAGTTGTATTTATTAGATTGCTACAGCGAATACAAAAAAAGGTACACAAAATAGCTCTGATCCAATAATCCAGGCTGGGAGCAACTATTGAGCTGTACAATAAGGCAAGTGTCCCACTTTATCCGATTTAAATATCACAGAACGCCTGAAGGGTATTCGTGGACCGCGGGCGGCGTGATAGCGGATAGAAGGATTGCAATAAATTTACATAGCGAACACCTCAATTTCGAAAGATAAATGCCTCTGTGTTTCTATAGTGATTCCCTTTTTTATACCAGTCTGGGAATAAAGTGTAAGGTTTGTCAATGAGGTAACTTTCATGATCATCATCAACAGCCTATAATACTCCACTGCAGGACATAGGTCTCTTCTTACAAAGGAGATTTTGGCCTACTTATACCACGCTTATTAATTACTGACTTTACTTGACCACGAGGTAGAAACGAGTGGGCACGTTGGACTGACCAGATCCGCACTATTCTCGACACCACAGTCCACGATGCTCTACACTCGGCGGCGGATAGGGACGGGTGGCGTCGAGTGATCCACAGCAAACTCTTAATGCGAGGAAGCGGTCACGACCCTCAGCATTGAGGGAACCGAAGCGAGTAGGAGGAGGATACCACGCTTATACAGTGTTTTAAGTTTTTCTTCTCTTTTCAGTGCTGTTATCTTGCGTGGTTTGCTATCTTAGTCGGCTCTTATGACACCCACGGGATGAATAGGCGTGGTGACACTCCTTATTCTTAATCCGTCACCACACGGACTGAGTTAACTATGTATACCTATAATTATATATATCTAGTACTGTCACTCGGTTCTTGACTGACTTTACCAAATATAAAGACCTACGTGGTGCTATGGCACAAGAGATCAAACGAGCAGAATGGTCACCTGATAGTAAGTAACCACGGATACTTGCAAGTCAGAAGTGGATTGTTACCGCTCTTTGAGTCCTCCTCCTAGAATCAGCCAAAACATATAACAGTGACAACATACTATGGTTTTTGACTTGCGGATTTCCATGGGCGGCAGTGGTCGTTTACCGTCAGGTACGACAAGTACCGTAGGTAACGAGCAGACGGGTCACCTGATGGAAAGCTACTACCGCCGTCCATGAACGGCTGCAACTCAGGTGTCACAAGCGCGTTGCCAGCCTTTGAGGAAACCTTTTTTAATAATAATTAAGTAGCAGTGGTTTTGTTAAAATGTCACAGGTGTCAATGACTATGTGAATTATCACATGTGATTGCGATTTTATTTCATTACTAATACTTACTCTTTTGTTCATGATTAAAATCTATGGTCAAACTGTAGGTTAATTTAATAAAAAAATAATGATAGAACCTTTGATTACAGAGGTGTAGTCTTTTACAAAAGAACCATTATAAAGTTCAAACTTAAAACTTCATTATGGTCGAATTTCGACCACTGGGCGACCATTAGTTGTTTCTAAAAACATCCAGCTAAGCTACAATTAATTAAATTGCCTTTAACTTTATGTTCCATGAATATCACAGTTAAATTATGTACCCAATAGATATGCCTAATTTAACTTCTGAACATTAATTAAAATAAATAAATATATTCCTTCTCGTTTTTTCTTTAAAAACAAAAATAAAATCTGATTCGTTTTCCCAAACGCGTCAGAACAAATATAGCTTCAAAATTTTTTCTATTTTATTTTCCTTTTACTTCTCAGATAGAAAGAGACAGTTTCCCGTGTAAGTAGAACAGCTTGCAGCGGCCCCATAATTATATTTCGCTTATAAAGTCAGGCGGTGGACAATAAAATCCTAAAATAATGAACTAACAGTAAAACTCTAACGAAATAATTCAAAAGAAATGAGACGTTACATTTTTGCTGTGAAGGTCCGTAGAATTAAATTTTCATCGCTGTAGTCACTTTTTGTTTTGCCTTTTAATAATATAATTTTCTCGCCTTTCAAACGATAAACTGGATTTTATCTGCTTAAATGCTACTTATTTTACAAGTGTTCCAGTTTAGATGAAAAAGTGTTTGTAAAATGAATAAACATGTTGAAAGTTCATTTAAAATGGGGCGTCTTTGAGTTCTTGGTTGAAGATTTGTTATGTGAATATAGTCATTGTAAACATATCGTATCTGATACACTTTGTAGTTTTAGTAGAAATATCCATGTAATATGGTTGTGGAGTTATTAAATGCAGTTAAATAATTAATTCAATTTTAATATCTTTTCTTTATAGTTCTCATCAATAACATTTTATTAGAGCGAGTGTCAGATGATCAATAATAATCGTTATAATAAATATCTCTACATATAAACGCTCCGAGTCCTTTCAAATTTCGCCAACACGCAATTTGGCAAAACTTTTTAGACTAATCCCACCCACACGCCCACCACTGTAACTCCTGTACACCAGGATCCACAGCAGTGACCCACGAACACATCGAGTTATGACACTCGGGAAGTCCCAGGAAGAAATTAAACTGTCTTGGAACCCGCAACGCAATTAATCAGAAGAAAATTGGAGGAGTTGGAAATACAGTAAATCCACTTCCCTCCTTAGCAAAGCGGGAGACAAAATGAAGTAAAATGGGCATACACCCTTTTAAACAGGAAAGCACCACGGCCAGCACCTGGCAAAACTTATTGTAGTTGAGAAAATCGAAGGCAAAATATCCCGCGATCGTGCACTAACAAAGTGAACCGACACAAATAAAAGACTCATCGTCCCCCAATCTACATGGCGTGAAAGACGACGCGCTAGAAAGGAACCGGTGGAGATAGATCAGACGATTCAGATGAAACCCTGATGCTGACCATGGAGATAGAGACATATAATCCCGTTTACCTGTCTGTCACTTTTTGCTTTATTTAGTAGCCCTTTGCGAGGCTTACTTTTTTTGTAATACTAATGACTTTATTTTGATAAATTAAGCAATCTTTAATAGTCCACTGCTGGACATAGGCTTCTTCATAGAAAGGAGGTTTTGGCGTACTATACCACACTGGCCAGACGGGTTATTATAGACTATAAACCATAGGGTTAGTTTCAAGTTTTCCTTCTCTTTGAAATGCTGTTACTATACCCGTGCACGCTTACGACACCCGTGGGTTGCCTAGGAGTGGTGACACCCCGCATTCTTAATCCGCCACCACACGGATTAATAAGTAGGGAATGAAAATCAAATACAAAATGTGAGCCAGTTGCTCATATAATTGAACGTTAGTTTTTGTTTGGAAACCTTCAGTAATGTAGAATAAGTAATGTGCATAGTTCATCATCATCATCAACAGCCTTTACTGGTCCACTCTGGACATATGCCTCTCCTTAGAAAGGAGGTTTTTTCCTACTATACCACGCTGGCCAGACAGGTTGGTAAAGGGTTTTTAGATTTCCTTCTCCTTGCAGTGCTATTGTCCTGCGTAGTTTACTGCCTGAGTCGGCTCTTAAGACACCCACGGGATGAATAGGAGTCGTGACACTCTGTGTTCTAAATCCGTCATCACACGGAACATTATATGTATACTTACCGTTACCTGTTATCGCCAACAGGTAGCTTCCATTTACACCGAACACCGGTTTGTAAACGTATTTCCTACTAGATAACAAATCTCGTATTTTCTTACTGTGGGAAAGCCATGTCTCCCAGTAAACCGGTGTCAATCAACTATTTTTGGATGCCGGTACATATTTAACCAACTAAGTCGTTCACATCACCTAAAATGGATTCATTTCAAAATTGTAAAACATTATTATAACCTTGGTTTCTGTAGACTTAAACACTGTCTTAATTCAAGGACCTGTTCAAGTCAAGGAATACCGGCAAGTAAACGAGGAATAATCTGCCTCTAATGCCGTAATAACTCACAGAAGTTAACCTTGAAACTTACTAGATTATCCAGGGATTAACCAAATATATAACAGGAATTCTAGTCTTAGCGAAATACAGACAAGTTAAGTTTGTACTTAAGTGACATTTAATTTATATATTATACTCTTGGCTCATGGTAACGTCTGTTATGTGCGCATATTTGACTAAAGTATCCTATTTTACGCCAAAGCTAGGCCAGACGGTTTATTAGTCGTAATGGACTAAAATTTACATCTCGTGAAATTAAGTATTACATTAGATCTTATTTTTACTTGATGACGTGGAAGGCCTTTTGAGTCTCTGGCTCCTTGAGGATGCAGGAGCTAGGAGTTTTTGGTGTTGCCTCTAAAAACCACCCTGACAGCCGGCCTCAGGCCCTATGGGGTAATAGTTATACAAAAAGTAGTGTCCTATAAAAAGGCCCTTAGAACTACGGTTCGAAGGTACCAGAAAAAACATCTGAAATCAAAAATCAACCTTAATTTAAATATTATTCGGCACTGTGTTTAGTACCAGATGATAAAATATTTTAATTATTTACCGACTGATTTCAAAGATCTTGTGTATAACACACGTACATTCAAAGGGAAACTTAAGGCCTTCCTGCTAGAGAATACATACTGTTCAGTGTCAGAATTTAAAAATGCCAATATATTTATATGTGATTAATTATTTTTATTATTATTTAATGAAAGTAGGATTATGGAAAGAAATTATTTAATATTTGTATTTGACATTTTTTATGATATTTCTGACATTTAATGTCAAATATATGTAGATGAAGAAATATCGTATATTTTTTAATGCAAGAGTTCATTTAATTTTACTGGCAATTTATTTATTTACATTCAAACGCAATTGTTTATGAATAAATGAGATGAAATACTCTCGGAAGAACCCGGACCCGTGATTTCAGGTTTGTAACCAGACCCTATGCTGATGGAAGCCACAGACTTCCGCTATTAGCCCAATTAGACCTAACGTTGGTTACTATGTATAAACATGTTTGTTTTTATTTTTTAATATTGAAACTAAATATCAAAATTAAGTAGCCGAAAACAGAGCGAATTATGACGTCAAAATTTGTTATTTCATTTAATATTTTCTTCAGATTCTATTACTTGACGTTAAAAATAAAAATAGTACGCACTTCCTCCTTCAGGTATGTTAAGGAGAGTTTTAACAAATTTCGTGGGTAGTAAGTATATTTTATATTTAGGCACTTTGGAACAAGCATTGGGAAGTGCAAGTCGAAGAGCCTCCTCCCGTGGATGATCATACACAAATATTTAACATGTTTCTGAACTGGTACTAGGACCGAATTGACTACGATTGATTCACTGGGGAGAAGACTAAGACGAGGCCCAAGGAATGAAAGGGCGCCCTTCTTATTCAGGGCCTCCCGTAAGGTCATCGCCTGGATCCATTGGACTACTTGAAAGATTCCATTAGTGGCGTGGCGGATCACCTCTAATGTGTGACCTAGTAGTGACCTACGCCAACAAATAAATTTAATTTCCTACATATCAATGGACACGTATCGTGCTTACGTGAACATGAAATTGATATTCTAATTATAGCGAGTAGCTTAATTCGTTTTTACCTCTTATATTGTGTGTTTAATGTTTTAATTTTGTCTGCACTTTATATTAACAAAAGCAGTTCGTGCATTAAATTAGAAGAAAGAAATAACATTACTAATAATAATTTAATTAATTATATTTCTTGCCCGTGTACTTACGGATTAAGAATACGGAATGTCACTAACCCAATTCATCCCGTGGGTGTCGTAAGAACCGACTAAGGGCGCAAAACAACGCAGGACACCAGCACTTCAAAAAGACGGAAACTTGACACAAACCCTATACCAACCCGCCTGGCCAGCGTGGTATAGTAGGCCAAAACCTTCTTTCTAGGAGAGGCCTATGTCCAGCAGTGGACTATTAAAGGCTGTTGATGTGATGATGATGTGATATTTCTTGAAATGAAATCATTCAATTAAGAATTTGAAATAAGATTACTGGTGTAACGGTATAACTTGACAAGCATTAAGCTACCGTTTACATCGCACTTTCTAATGAGAGCTTTATTCCAATTCTAGGAAGGTACATAATCAAGGAGAATATAATTCAAACGCAGCTCAAACAAATTAGCTTACATTTAAAAGAACAAAGAAATAAATGAAAACCTTCGAGAACGTTTAGAAGGTTGTAGTAATGCTTTTATAAAATCTTTTTCCTTAACGACTTTTACAAGTTCAATCATTTTGACAATACGTTCAGTTAGAGTACTTAATATTTAGGTGTATTAAGTCGATTCTCTGAAATGAGTGACCTCGTTTGAGTGAGGTATATTCATAAACAGTATTATTGGGTTAAAGCTTTCATTTATTTTAGCGCGTTAATCCTTAGGTCCATCAAAATAAATGAAATAATGGAGAACGGCTAATATTTTAGGCATATAGGTATTATTTTTTAACCGGGAATTTTGTTCGATTGTGTTAATCTATTTTTGCCTTGACTAAAGTATGCATGCCAACTTATGTGCTGACCATAATATATCTATCTTTGGATAAAATTTGGTTCATCCAAATCCCTTCAGCCATTCTGGCGTATTTGAGTATTTATTATCTTTTGTGAGAGTGTAGAGTAACACCAGAGCCTTTTCAACCAAATTCTCAAGCTTTTCCTTTTTCCCGTGAGTAAGGTTGCCAGAGGCTAAACCCTCTCCTTATAATTCTTTCTTACCGTACTCGTTTACCCTCTCTACTATAAATAAATACAGGAAAGTAATAAGGAAATTGAAATTAGAATTTAGATTTAGATATTATACTGCCTGTAATGTCTGTGCGGAGATGGCACTACTGAATATCTTTTTTTGTTTTTTTTTTTAAAGACAACTCCTGCTTTAGGAATATATGACCTGTGTCGCGGGGGACTTTACAAACATACATGAAATTGACACTAAGAACGCGCAGACTGAGAACAACAATTTCTTGATCACACAAAGTGTCGTCTCATGTCGGGATCGAACCCACAAGTAGTAAGCGGCGTGGCGAACGCTTAAACCACTTCGCCGTCCGTGCAGTCAGTTTACTGATAAATAGTTTTTTCAAAGGCTTACGTTTTCCCTTAGAGGAGACAGTGTTCCCAACTCACAAGTCACATCTCTGGTGGTTTGTTTTATAACAAATAGTACATGTAAGTTATACTTAAATTCGGTCTAAATTTATTCTTGTAATGAAACTTATGTAATGAAGCAATACCAATGTTGATTTTGCAACCAAACTTATTACTTTTTATACTAGAATAGTTATTTAACTAGATATGAAAACATAATCACCATTAAACTCCCAAATTATAAAGATACAAAGTAGTATTACTGATAATACTCGTATTCGAAATTTGCGGTCGATATTTATTAAAGAAGTAATACAAAGATGGGTCTTTAGTCGGAAAACTATTCGCTTCATTGACTAAGGTCTTTGAGTATTTTCTGTAAAAACTTCCAATTGTCGTATCTTAATCAGCTACAACGTCTATTTATTAACGTGACAGAGAGCAATCTAAAAAAAACACCGATTACTTCACAATTGACAAAAACTAGTCGTAATATCATGGTTTTTAGGTTCAATGGAATTATTTGAGAGCAATTGGTCCATACCGTATAATCCTTTGATCGTTACAACTTTATTGGTAGAAAGTAATAACGAAAATTTATATTTTTTGTTCCCCAAATTATGGCTGTAGGCTGAAGGCAATATCACTTAAGAAATAAAATAAGAACTTTAAATAGAGCATCAACAAGTTGAAATTTACAGTTATTTGGTCTTTGTTTTTGTAGAAATGTAACGAAATTTAATCCCTCCAAATAATGGAAATACTGGGAAACATGAACGAAATACAAAATTAGATAAAGTGACCTGCTAAATTTTTTTTTTTTTTTTAAAGACAACTCCCGCATTAGGAATAAATCCTGTGTCGCGGGGGACTTTACAAACATACATGAAACGGACACAAAGAACACCCAGACTCAGAACAACAATTTGTGGATCACACAAAGTGTCGTCGCATGTGGGGTTTGAACCCACAACACTCGGCGTAGTAGGAAGCGGTGTGGCGACCGCTTAAACCACTACGCCATCCGTGCAGTCAATTAATGCCGTTAAGTTGATTATTTTTCATTCGGGTATATAATAAGTACTATATTCAATTCATAATTTATTTATTTGCTGATCAAAGGTACAACGGTGATACATTCTTATTTATACATGTCCACTATGGTCTACCTTAACGGCATGAAAAATTGATTTTAATAATTGTCAATTGATTTTGAATAAAAAAGTTAGATTTGTCAATGAACATATTAAAATAAAATTTCAAAATGACAAAATGTTACAATTATACTTAACGTTACAAATAAACTTATTTAATTAAGCAACAATAATATGATCATCCCAAATAGTAATAATGCAAATAGCATTTCTTTACTAAAAAGTAATAATCTAAATACAGTTACAGCTGTAACCATTATTTGTATTTTTAATTATTTAGTGCATTATTTATTCAGTACATATTTGATCAAGTAATTCTCAATAGCTGGTACCTACTCGTAGAAGATAAACGGTCTAATCTCAGAACCTATGAATCAGGTTCCAATAATTTCTTTTGAATTTGACAGAGTATTCATTGACTAAGACTACTTCAAACCTTCAAGAAGGAGCGTACTCCTTCCTAAAAGGCCGGCAACGCGTTTGTGACTCCTGAGTTGCAGACGTTCATGGACGGCGGTTGTCACTTGCCATCAGGTGAACCGTCTGCTCTTTGCCCCCTCTAACATAAAAAAGCCGTATCCTTTTTTTATTTTATTTGTGGTCTCTCCTTTGAGAAGAAAACTCATTACAAAATGAGATTTGTTCTTCCATTCTCCTAGAATGACCTGATTTCTCTTTCACAAACTCCTTCATTCATTACTAAAGGAGGCCTGCTTGACGACAACCCTCCTTTCGAATGTAATCTTTCGTACAGGGAAACGAAAGATATTTAGGAATTCAATTTCAATTCAGAAGACTAAACGGATGGCGTAGTGGTTTAAGCGGTCACCTCGCCGCTTCTTACTGCGCTGAGTGTTATCTGTTTGATCTTCACATGGGACAATACTTTGTATGATCCACGAATTGTTGTTCTGAGTCTGGGTATTCTCTATATTATTATTATTTATTACATTGTCAAACCGAACATCACGCTATGAACCTTATTATAACCATTTTAGAATTGTAAATTATTTTAAGACGTTTTTAGGACCATGATTTTATTTTCCAAAATTTTCTTGTTCTGTCAAATCATCAAATCATTTGCAACTGTTATATTTCATTTCACGTTCTATATTTGACACGTTCTATTCTATCTATAACCGAGATTTTCTACCATAATCTGGTTACAATAATTTACTTAAATTATAATTGAACTCATTAATAACGACCGTCTTTCAACTTATAAAAGCGAAGTAATGAGAGAGAGACGTATCTTTATTCAATAAACGAAGAAAGCAAAACAAAATTTTATGTAACACAGTAGAGTAAAAAACTTATTTGGCAGTATATGTGTATATAGACAACCTAGCACTTTCAAAACTCGGCTAAACCAAACGTAAAACTAACATTAACTGAACTAAATGCTCGTAAATACGTAGATACAATAATAAATGGCGAATAACTTCTAAAATGGACGGAACTTGAAGATGTAAAGACAAAAGAAAACTCATAAAATTCAGTCCCTAAACTTGAGATCGAAGATTTAAGGGAACAATTGGCTTGAGACCCCTTGAACCCACTACGAGTTTGGGCATTCGTCTATGTGACTGCCTTATATTGAGTGATCATTCATTTGGCCTCAGCTCCAAGTGCTGAAGATCCTGATAAATTGATATTAAACGGCAACTAGTTAAATAGAATTGTTAGACGTGAGTTTCGATATTCCGAGGTATTTTATGAAGAAGATATTTTCCGATCAATTGATCAGTAATAGTGGGATCGTCGTTTTGTTGTGGAGGACGTAATACTTAAAGGATAATAATTTTGAAAATATTGTGGAACAGTTTCACATGTCATGGTGAACGAATATTGTATTCAGTATGTAGGGCAACAAAGAAACCTTATTTTTAGATACACAATAATAAATACAACAGGTTTTCTTTACCATTCATCATTATCATCGTCAATAGGTATCTCAGCGGAAAGACGTTCATTGTTAGACATAGTTCTCTAGGTTCGCCACAACAACCAGTCCATTAATACCTAATATATAATTATAGATACTATTAATAGATAAACTATTTGATACCGGCTCGATATGACAATTCAAACTTCAAGCAAAGAGTGCACGCCCAACGGCAGATGCAGCGCTGACCAGCTTTGGAGCAAGCTGTCGGAAGTGCTTGTCGAAGAGTCAGCTCTCACCTCAAAAAACGCCCTTGGGCGGCGCTAGTCATATAATATTAGGTGACCTGTCTACCTTTGATCCTTATAATATACCTTAAACAAATAAAATTGTGCTTCATATTACTTTTACACATGCAGCTATACAGAAATTTAAATTGGTGGAACTTGTTTTAATAAATTATAAAATCTAACTCACTTGTACTTGTAGCGACTCCCACATACAAATAAACAGAAACAAACAGCGCCATCTAACGAAGACACATCGAACTACGGAGTAACTCCTGAATGAGAATTGCTTATTCTGTATCGCGATATGAAGAATTCTCACGCCGGTTAGCATATAAACAACTTAGTTCATCAACCGTTGGGCTGCGGGCCGCCAGGCATGATTACCTCGCCTGGTTGGAGGGACATGACACCCGTTTCCTATTCCATTACTAAATTTAATTTGACCGGTACACACGACGATACCGGTCAGGTATCGTCGTATGGCATTATCAATATTATTATAATATTCATAATAATGATTCATTTACATTATACAGTACACTGAAACATTTCTCTAATAGTGTTATTCTAATTGGCGTAGTATTAATATCAAATAACCTCAGATGTTGCAACAAGAACTTAATGTCATACTTACGGTTGCTTACAATGACTGAACTATATTAATTCTCAAGTATATTATATTTTTAAATTGATGTAAAGTTATAACGATATTTTATGATATACGGTGCAGTGGCTTGGATTGCTGGGTTGTACAGCATATAATCCGCGTGGTGACGGATTAAGAAAACAGAGTCTCACCACCCCTGTTCATCACGTGGGTGTCATAGGAGTCGACTAAGGGAGCACACTACGATATTAGCACTGCAAAGAGAATGCAAACTCAAAACAAACCCTATATCAGCCGTCTGACCATCGTGGTACAGTAGGCCAAAACCTAATTTCCAAGGAGAGGCCTATATTTGGATGTGGACTATTAAAGGCTATTGATGATAAAACAACAGTCAGTGTGAATCTAAATAAGCTTTGTGTTCCTTGTTTGTTAAAATATCGTTATGAAAACATACTTTAGTTTACTCAAAGTTAAATCCATTAGTGGTAAGAAAAAGTTAAATTACTCGGAATAGTCATTTAAATAGTCATTTTCATTTCTCATCGATTTTTCTAATTTGTTAAACATATTTTTTCATAGCTTATAATATTTTAGTACTACTATCGACCACAACTTAAAAAAAAAAACATCGGTAGAATCATTTTGTTCCAAAAATAATACCAGAAATACAATATACTGTACCTACATTTGTACCAGAAGGTAGGTAATCGTTTAGCTATAAAACTAGGGTTCCAAAACACTTATCACTCCCTCACAGCTTCTCAGCCAGACAGCCCCATATTTTTTTTAGTTCGAAGACACGAAACGAATCCTTTATAAAGTTGCGGTAAATTTCAACAAATGCAAGACAAACTGTGAATTGTAGACTTAATAAATATTGCTAAAAACAGTGTTAAAATATGTTTCTTCTGTCTAGAAATTTCTCTACAGTTTAATGATGTTTCTTTCCTCCGCCGTTCGTCTACCGTTCTTAGTCGGTGCGTGTTACTGAATTATTGATGTCTTCTAACAGATTTAGTAAAGAGGTAAATACTAGCTCATTTTATTTGAATATTATAACTGACTTACAAAAGGAGATGATTCTCAATTCAGTTAGATTTTTTTTATTGTTACTTTAGAATTCAGTCATTTAGGAATCGCTTTGTAAGATGTTTTTTATTTCAATGAGGTATATCGATTTGGAAAATGTTTTTATAATATCCTGGTATACTTCTATTTCTCATTTCTGGCCAATTTTTTTTCTTAAATCCTCACCCTTACGGGTGAAAATTAAGAATTGTGAAGAATACAGTTTATCACAACATCATGATGGAGGTGCATTAAAATCGGTTATATTTTTTGAAATTGCATTATTAAAAGTTAAATCTTGCATATAGTCAATAATAGACAAAATGAATTTAATTTGATAAAATAGTAGTACAACAATAGTCACTGGTTTACTTCTAAATCATTCATACATACGTTTAATCCTAATGACTAGTTAGTTTTCTTTAAGATATTGCGCCAGTGCAATAAGCCCACCCTAGTGTTATCGGCATAATATTGATAACTCTTACTGTTATCAATACGTATCTTTGCTGTAAAATAAGGAGGTATTTATTATTATTATTATTAAATTTTATAGAAGACAGATGTCTGACTGTTGACCTCTGCTATTTGTTTCGCCAATATGTCAAGTTTTGGCACCCAATTTTGCCGCTACAGATATTTCTGAAGACAATTCCATGAAAAGTGCTTAACCCTATTGCAGCTTTGTTCTATACTTTTCATAAAATTTGCTGATTTAGTGGAGAAATTTACGTAAATAAATACTTATATGTGTGCAAATATTCTAAAAATAAATATGTGTAAAGTAAAATGTGTACAAAATAAGACGGTTACGTAACTTTTACAAAGAAATAATTAATAGCTATAAACGGACCTGTTGGTCTATTGGTCAAATGAGCTGGTCGTGGGTTCGATTTCATCCCCGGGGCATATAATTAGTAATGAGCACAATATTTTTTTCTGGTCCCTGGGGTGTAATTTGCCTATAATATAATAATAACTTCACACACTCCACACACAACAGTCTGATCCCAAACTAGGCAGAACTTGTACTTTTGGTAATCAGACTGCTGATAAACATACTTATCACATCAACAGCCTTTAACAGTCCACTGCTGGACATAGGCCTCTTCTTAGAAAGGAGGTTTTGGCCTACTATACCACGCTGGCCAGACGGGTTGGTATAGGGTTTGTTTCAAGTTTTCCTTCTCTTTTTGCAGTGCTGTTGTCCTGCTTAGTTTGCTCCCTTAGTCGGCTTTTACGACACCCACGGGATGAATTGGGGTGGTGACAATTTGTATTCTTAATCCGTCACACACACCAATGTATACGTATGGTAAATATTGCACTTAGACTTAACAGTCAAGGTCACTCGACACTCTAGTGTCTAGTGACCTTGACTGCTAAGTCTAAGTCGGGCCTAGTGGTCTATCACTAGGCCCGTTTTAGATTTAGAAACATATGTGTCTGGTTAGCGGCAAAAGGCTTGATCTCTATCACGTAAGTGGGACTAAAGATATCACACATCACACACATCAACAGCCTTTAATAGTCCACTGCTGGACATAGGCCTCTCCTTAGAAAGAAGTTTTTGGCCTACTATACCACGCTGGCCAGGCGAGTTGGTATAGGGTTTGTGTCAAGTTTTCCGTCTTACTAAAGATATGGTCGTTAAAATATAGTTACTTAATATGCCTCTGTGTATCGCTTCAGGGATAACGACGTAAATGTATGAATGTAAAAGTAAAAACAACCTAACTACCAAGCTACTTATGAAACTTAAGTTGGTCTATCTTTTTCAAAGCTGTACCTCTTCAGGCATAAGGACGTAGATGTATTTATGAATGTTTTTTTTTTATTTTATGTTAGAAAAAAACAAAATTTTGACGTGACAACGTCTTATAAATTGGTTTGCCGGGTGACACTTCAAGAAACTGCGTTACGCTCCGCTCACGTTATGCGCTCACAATGAGAGCGAGTGAGAGGCACGCGTCCCTAATGTTTTAAATATAATTCTTTGTATAAATAAATGTTTTAAATTGTTACTATTATTTCATCCTTCTTCCTACTATACGAATGAATATTCACATTAAAATTATTTTACCACTCAAAGTCGTTGTCACGTAAAACTTTCGCCAGTATACCGACTTTACAGGCAACCAATTTTTTACATCAAGAACCTAACTTCCAAGCTATTTATATAACTGAGGTTAGTCGATCTATTTCAAAGCTGTGACGCAATAGTTACACATTCACAGATATGACAATACAATCCCCGATGTTAAAAGTAAGGAGGTTTTCCTCTTTCTTGCATTGCAACTTTCGATTTAACAAATAAAATTTCACTACCATATATTTAATGTGTATTGTATTTTAGTTAGTAATCACTCTATTTTAATAAGTACTCGTACATTCGTATCTGAAAATAGTTAGGTATTAAAAGAACCGTTTCATATCTTGAGAAAGAGAAAATTATAGTGACAGTGAACCCTCTTAGAAGACTTCATTTTTGTAGATTCAAAAGGGAACGTGAATTACCTTCGTGACAAAAGACTGATTCCAGACCCTTTTTAAAACATACTGAAGATATCTATTACTTAAAAGCATTAAACGTAATCGTTACAAAATATACAGTGAATACAAAGGCTTTTCATTTGTTGAAATGAGACTAATTAGAACCACATAAATAAGATGAATGAAGCAAAATGTTCGTTCCACTACATGTTTAATTGAACAAAACGATAATTATTTTTAGATTTTAATTAGAATCTGTAGTAGATTTCCTTCTCTTGAATTTTGTTGATTTATTATAAGTTCTGGTATAGTACTCATCTTTGGCACAGTTATAAGTGGACTTTATATTGTTTGTAGAAAACGTTGCTTTCTTGGTAAGAATTTTCCATTTTACAGGAAAACTACGTATAGAGATCAATTATGGGTGGGTGTTTTATTAATTGAGGGCTTTTGAGGCGGACGCGTAGGTCGAGTTCGTGTTTGTTACGTCAAAGGTTGTTTGTTGTAGGACAATTTCTGGTAAATGTAAGTATAGGCATATTCAGCTTTTAAACCAGGGAGGGACATTTTTGTTTGGTCCAAGCTCAATTTGATTACCTACGTGAAATCGTACGAAACATGATCGCAAACTCACAAAAATACAGTTTAATCTGCGTGTTTTCATACTAAGTTTTTTTAGCCGACTTTAAAAAAAGAGGACGTTATCAATTCGGATGTTTATAATTTTTTTTCATGTATGTTCGGGCATAAGTCGGATCTTCAAATTATTTTTTGGTCGAAAGGGGTTTATTCCAAAATGGTCCCATTTAGATTTCCTGTGGATCTGATGACGAGTTTCAGAGACAGACAACGGAACTCTTCAAAAAATGACAGCTAATTATTAGTGTTGCAAGTAGTGTTGTAAATGCTGCTAGATTATTAGTGCTCCCTGTTAGTATTGTTTGAAGTCAGTGCAATTTCTTTTAAGAATGATTTTTTTGCTGTATTGAACGTATCACAACTGGAGCGATACTTCACAGAAAACCGGTGTGAAGCAATTCTTTTCTTGCGATTTACCGAGTGAGTGAGAGTACTGGTACCCAGGATCCCTCCTCTTCCTAATTCGAGAGGGGGGAGGGGGGTGACTTAAAGGGCAGCAACGCCTAGTGACTCTAAGTTGCCGGTGTCCATGAGCTCCGGAGTCTTCTGGTTTGTCCCTTATACCATCAATACAAAAAATGCATACGCAAAAAAGTCAAGAAATTGAACCAATACTTTTACCAACAAAATTAACAGGAAAGTGAAGTTATCGGTTTAGTTTGTCCTAATTTTACGCAACAACGGAGCAATGGATTACGTCATATCCTGAGAAGGAATTGTTTACGGTTTAGAGAGCTATAAAGCCTACTCTTATCCGAGAAAATACACGCTTCTAGAGCTATACCGTGTCAGAAAAAGGTACGAGAATAGGAAGAAATAATTTTGGATTTTTAACCGATTTCAAAAAGATGTACGGACGTATGTGTGAGTGTGATCTCTTCGCCATTTGTAAATCAAATTCAATTTTTTTTATTGAAGTCGTTACACAAAAGATCAGTCCTATTTAAATCTGAAGAAAATTAGTAAATTAAGGAAAAAAAGATCAGCTTATTATTGTGATTTAAGATGTACCTGAAGTCGGTGATCCTTTTTTAAATGTGGATTATTTTATGCTAAATGTATGACGTAATTCAGACATTTGAGGTTGAAATCAATCATTTATTTCCGTACGCGTGTGTCTATTCAGAAACACCTTTACTTCCAAGAATGGCGGTCAGGAGAAATTGATGAAGGGATAATCTGTCATCCAGTATTTTCTCTGTCCTTTTTGGATTACGAAAAAAAGAAGGCATTGATCTCAACACAGGCGAGTTTACTGATTCAATATGGATTATATTTTATCTTTTTCATCTTTCCTGTCTTTTAAGAATTTCACCGTATCAGAATATACTGACGTATTATTTAAGATGTACCTTCGTAATGTTCAAACTTTTCCTTTAACTAGTTAGAGCATAGAAAATATAAAATTCTTGGTAAAACCTTAAAAATAAAGTCTATGCATATAAAATGTGGCAAATAGCACAGGATAGAGAGAAGTGAGCATCTTTGGAGGAGGCCTTTACCCAACCTGGGTACCTAGCTTAATGCATATTAATAAGATAACTAGAGATAAGTTATTTAGTATAAATAGTAAAGAGGAATTTAAGTATGTACACCTAGCAATTAGTATGTAATTAACTCTAGTACCTTTTTTTTTTTTTTTTTCCGTGCGGAAATCCCCTCGGATACCACCTGTCGGTGGCATGTCGGACTCGAACCGACTAAAACCGCACGCCGTCGCCGGGTACTAATAGCCGGGGAACCAGGTATACCCTAGAAAGGAAGTCTCTGGTGCCCCGACATACCTCGGGTCATCTACAGACCAGTAGACGACCCCCCCCCGTGTGGGAACCCCATGTTCCCTGTGCTCCCTGGAAGCGAGCGCGCTTCGCAACGCGCTCGCCGCCACCCCGGCCTGCTTCTGCTAGGGTGACAGATGGCCTCACCTGTCACCCCCAGGCCTGCGCTTATGGAGGACGGAGGTCGTTCTGCGACCTCCGGCGCCTGAGTCGCCTGCGGTACCTGGCGCGTTAAGTATGTACACCTAGCAATTAGTACGTAATTAACTCTAGTACCTAAGATGAAATGTGGCTTGATCAAATAAAAGGCTTTTTTATTTGATTTTATATAAAATGTTAAGTTGGTTTGTGTACTCTTCAAAAACTCTAAAATTTCTTCTCCGAATGAGCTCAAATTTTGACACAATATACAACGCGGTTCAAAAATTGGTAATACCTATTTTGCACGTCGGTTTATTTCCTCATTTCTCCATCCACAACGTGCTACAGCGAAACGTGGCAAAGTGCAGCTAGTTAAAAATAAATTTTATTTATTCGGTCATTCATTTGAGTCACCTATTGATCTAGTCATCAGTGAATCTGACTGTTGAGTAGACCTTGTGGATTCAATTCCCATCCAGGGCTGTCAATAATATAATTGGTGCAGACTGTCAAGGTTCGGTTCAGATGGTTATGTGTAAGGCGTAGTACCAAGATATTATTTTATTTAAAAATCTATGCATTTAACTAATGATGATAAAAATAAACTAAATTAATCCTCTTACTCCTTAGCAAAATTCAGAATAACAGTAGGTTTACGATCATACAAATGTCCGTTATGGACATAAATTTTTCTTACTTAACATAGCCTTATCATTATCCTTGAAATATGGATATAGATGCCCTTAGAAATAAACCGTACAAGAACCATGACCTTACTGGTATTAAACAATTCTTTCCTTGCATTTAACCAAGTGCATGAGGTTATAGAGCACTTTTTTTTTTTTTTTTTGATGACGGGGTGGAAAATTCCTTCGGATATCCGGCTCCTCGGGGACTCAGGAGCCAGGAGTATGTGGTGATTCCACTAAAAACCACCCCGACGGCCGGCCTAAGGTGTCCTACTCTGGGGAGGACCCGGACCATGTTATTTCAGGTCCTCCCCGAATTGACACCATGCCTAATCAGGCCCTATCCCAGGGGTGGTTATAGAGCCCTAATGCCCCTTCCTAAATCTGAGGAAGGGAGGTACTCAAAGGGCGGCAGTAATTACAAGTGTCTATAGGTGAAATCATCACCTATCCGTGTGGTAACATATTAAAAATATGGAGTATCACCACCCCTTTTGATCCGTGGGTGTCATGAGAGCCGACTAAGAGATCAAACTACGCAAAAACGCAGCACTGGAAAGAGAATCAAAACTTGAGACAAATCCTATATATATAACCCGTCTGGCCATCCTAGTATAGTAGGTCAAAACCTTCTTTCTAAGAAGAGGCCTATGCCCAGCAGTGGACTATTAAAGGCTGTTGATGATGATGATGCGATAGGCGATATCCACTTCTCAGCAGGTAACCCGTCTGCTTGTTTGTCCTCTATGCAATAAAAGAAAAGTATACGATCTGATATTATAGTTAAACCTAATCCACTCACACGCCCACAACTGTAACTCCTGTACACCAGGATCATCAGCAGAGACCAACGGGCACACCGAGTTATGACACCCAGGGTAAAATTAAACTGTCTTAGATCTCGCAACAAGATTGATCAGAAAAAATTGGAGGAGTTGGAAATATAACACTTGTCAGGTATGGACACAATGTTCTCTTAACTCTTAGGACGTGGCGGCGCGCGGATGACCTATGACCCGTTACTGTCGCGCCCCTGAACTAGTGACCCAGTCACACCTGAGCGAAGTCATTATTACCTCAATATCTACGTTATTTTATAATTATATTCAATGAAATAAAGATATTTGGAATCCCTGATATATATTCTTCTAAATGTTGTGACAGAGACGCTACCGCGTAAAAATTTGGTGTCACAACTGTTGTGACGGCGACGCGTCGGAGGTTAAAGTAGCTTCACCATTTTACTTGTGTGATGTCCAAAAAGCGATTGAAGCTTATGATACCGACCAGTAAAGTAAACATTATTCTATAATAATAATAATAATAATATACCTCACACATCTCACACACGGCCGTCTGATCCCAAACTAGGCAGAGCCTGTGCTATGGTAACCACACTGCTGATAAACATACTTATATATTTTTAAATACATACATATTATAGATAAATTACACCCAGACACAGAACAAATGATCGTGCTCATCACACAATATTTCTCCTGGGTGGGAATCGAACCCACGACCTCCGGCTTAGCAGTCAGGGTCACTAACCACTAGACAAACAGGCCCGTCAATATTTTATATTTTGTTGTTCTCGGCGCAGAACTCCGTTTATTATGCATCGTTCGTGAGAAGCGGACATCGGTTTTGAATGTTCATACATATGTATGAGATGAGAAGCCTAAAGTATTTTTGAGGGTATGAGGAAAATGCTGTAGGAGATTGTGATGTAAAGATTTTGATTGTGTCCCCTAATTTGTTTTAGTCAACAATGTAGGAGCATGTAAAGAATTTGATATTTATTTTCATAGAAGAAAATGGAGATGCAAAGTGCTAATAATTTGAATTTATTTTTGAGCTTTCTTTTTAAATACTGTTTGATTAACTGTTAATGTGCAATATGAGACTTTACAAAGTCAAAGAAACCGATTTATTGAATAGTTAAACTATCTATCTAAAAAAGTCTTCATCATTATGATAGCTAAAACCTCAACTGAATCGAAGTACCCTTAATATTTCAGGCGTGGTGTTATGTTTTTTATAATGGTATAAGGGGGCAAACGAGCGGACGGATCACCTGATGGTAAGCAACTCCCGCCACCCATGGACACTCAAAAGTCACAAGTGCGATGCAGCCCTTGGAGTCCCTCCCGCTCGAGTCAGCGGGAGGGCGGATTTGGGCTCCGGCAACCTCACTCACTCAGTGAAAGGCAACGAAAGAATTGTCAAACACCGGTTTTCTGTGAGGCCGTGGTATCACTCCAGTCGAGCCGGCCCATTCGTCTTGAAGCAAGGCTCTCCCACAGACAAATGTTATGTTTTTGAATAGTAGAAATTAATGTATAGTCTTTAATGCAGTAACTGCGGATCGTTTGTTGTTAGTAATTAAATCATACTGTGCTGTCTACCTCTGATAAGATTCTTTAGATCGTTACATTTATTTTCTGGAAAAGGGGGGAATTGAGCACGGGTCACTTGATGTTAAGGGACTACCGTCGCCCATAGTCACCTGTAACTTAAAAGTCACAAGTGCGTTGTCGGCCTTTCAGTCAGAATTTAGCGGAAGAGAAGGGGGGGGGGGGGGGGGGGGGTTATTCTCCTGTTACCACACTCACTCGGTGAAAAACAACGAAAGAATTAAGTATCAACAGTCTTTGAGGCTATGAAATACCATGGCTTCACAGAAAACTCGTATAAGCTCGTCAGGAACTGATAACTCCTGTAAATAATAAAAATATAAGTGAGGTTTTTTACGATAAGCTCGGAGATGATATGGTGTTGTAGGTTTACCTATTTTCTAAGCTAATACCGCTAGTATAAGAAGAATAGACCTTAATAATGAAACATGTAGTGTTGCATGAATATTAAAAAATCGTGGGTATGTAAAATTGAATACAACTACATAAAGAGTCACGACTTCTAATCAATTGGAAAAAAGGGATTTCCGTCCTTTGCGCCTGTAGGCAGTGACCTTTAAAAGATTTTTTAATATATTCAATTTCAAGCCAAATAAGTTTTAATGGAGTCACTGTTTAAATATTTTATGAATGAATTTAAGTTTTCATAGCCTGTGACTCGTTAATTAAAACATAGGTGAAACCAGCACATCAATTAAGTATGATTTATAATGTACACGGTTCTTAAATAACTTTATAAATTGTAAAAAAGTACAAGTATAGCCGTAGGATTCAACTTCTTTTCTTTTTTCTTCTTGTTTTTCTAATAAAGGGGCAATAGGGTAGAAGGATCAGCCAATGGATGATCACCAGTGACAACTGCAGGCCACGGTGGTGGCGTCTTAAAACTCACAAGTTTCCATTAGGCCGTAGTATTACTCTAATCGAGTCATATAATTAGTTAAGTTAATTAATCAGGGAGTTACATAAATAATAATATTTATGTAACTCTTCATAAACATAATTAATAACTGAGTAGTAATGTAATCAAGGAAGATATTAATAATCAATATTATTTGGGCTTCCCCAAGATTACATAAATTATATTCTCAAAACATTACAACGTGCAAAGATCTTGCAGCCTCTCAAGATTCCCCGCGTTGAACGCTATTACAAATCCAAACAACCCAATCTCCGACAAAATATCTCCCAACAAACAAACATTACAACCACATGGGGTTTGAACACACATTTTAACTTGTAATACACCATTTAACTCGTCAAAGTTCCAAGCATCACACCAACTTCATCTCTTTGTACAGTTTCTACTTCATCATTCTCAAGTAGTATGTTGCCTGGACTAATTTTAACCACACGATGCGAACACTCTGTACTCCACTGTACCGATGGCATAAACTTTTACGAGTGATCCTTAAGTACCCGAAATCGCGGTGTCGGCGTAATTCGGCGGTCGTAACAGTAATGTTCCCTCTACATTGCTCACTACATGGTATGAATCACTGTCTTTATGGCTGTCAGAACTGGCAATAGCTAATGTAATTTATGACACTTTAATTAAAACTTTTTATGGGTTGTTTGTGAGGAAAGTGATTAGGTGACTTTCGTTTAGTGTTGTGGTGTGAGAAATTATGAAAGCATCTATTTAGTTTATTTGTATGTAATTATTTGTTTGTATGCAGGGTACAGAACTTGGGAGATTAGGTTTACTTACTGTTAGGGTAACTTACTGTGTCTTATAAATATTTGTTACTAAAGCTGTAAAAAGACAGGAAGCATGAGCATAAACAGAATTAATATATAAACTAATCCAAAATAGAAAATAGCGTGTCAGTTATTCGTTTTAGAAAAAGGCTTTTTCTATTTTTCCAAAGGGTTTTCTATTTTTTTTACAAAAAGGTCTACTAGTAACCGAAATTACTAGTATTCCCGTTAAGCCGTCCCGCTAAGCTAAATTGCTTGTGTTAGGAGTGGGTTCACGTCGGTAGTGTACTGATCAGGATTTGAATCCACGACCTCTTGATCGCAAGTCCAACGCCTTAACCACTAGGCTATCGTTGCTTATTCCTTGGAATTACATTTTAAAATCATTTTTATTAGTTTGTACAAAATCATCGTCCTTGTGCTCAGAGAGCAGTGCCGATGGTAAATTTTAAAAATACCTTAAAACCTTAAAATGTTCAATAGCTTCCACTACCACACAAATGTGAACATAGCAGACGGATTTAAATATAGCCCATTTATTTTAGAACTGAGGGTATTTTAACGTTAAAAGCTGTCCGATATTACCCTTATCTACTTGACTTTACTTGCTTTTACATCAATGTTGAACACACTACTATGTAGTTGTAAGTATTGAAACTGTAATGAACTGTTTGAAGCTCGCCTCGGAACTTAGCCAAACATAACAATGTTTACAACTTGTTTTGGTAGGGTATGTATTTTATTTATTTAAAAAATTCCTACCAACAAAATAGCAATACATTGTTTCGTTGCTCTTGTACCATAAAGTTTTCCTTCAAATTACCGAGTCATTTAATTTATTACCGACTCTTTGTCTTCAGAAACTTCTTCTCAAAGCAAGAAAGCTAAATGTATCTGAAAATAGAGACTTAGAACTTTTTGAGCAAATTTAAATTATGTTATTAAAACTCAACAACATTTCAAAGTGTTGGTATTAGAAAGCAAGGGTTATGTGTTCTTGGTTATTAGATTATTGTGTGAACAGTGAAAGTGCTATTTGTGTTGGGTTCATCATCATCAACAGCTTTTAACAGTCCACTGCTGTTAGTTGTACAAAAAGTTGGAACGACAACGATTTTCCGATATAGAGTAACGGTCTGAACGTCCCGTTCAATAGGGAATATGCACGTGACTCCAAAATGAACAAAATATTTTTATTTGTAAACTTTATTACCTCAAAAAAGATATCAATACAACTATTTTTCAAATTTATCATAATTAAATAGTGAAATTTAATTATTAAAAAGTGGCTTTGTTTAAATTCGCCCACAAATTTCTAAAACTCAACGCTATTAGTGGAACTAAAACTATGCGCTAAAGTGGGTTCTGCTGATTATTATTTAAATGATTTTGTATTGTTTCGCGGTTATTTCATATGACGTTATTAATTTTCTGGCAGGCAAGTAGTAAACCCAATAATCATAATAAACTTTTCTGTGCTTTTTAATACTAATAAATTGATTTTGTCATTCACTTTTTTAACTTTCAGTAATTTTGTGAACCGAACACTTCGTTGTTGATCTGTAATCTGACCTCACAGAATAAAATATAGAATCTCTCAGAATAAATAAAAATAGCCGTTTTTAAATCGCCTGAAAGTGATGGTTCAAATATCAGGTGTGCTATATTTACCTTTGGTAATCTAAAACTAGTAGAAAGGTTTAAAAAATAAAATAAAAACACATGCATATTCCCTATTGGTTGTTGCTAAAATAGTTTTATACGAGTACCTTCTCATATATATAAAATTAATATAACAATAATAACTTGAATAAACATTCCACCGGAAAATATTTTATATTTAACTGATATTGCACATAGTTTTTATCTTAAGTCTATTTCTATGATGTTGTTTGTCTCATCATCATCATCATCAACAGCCTTTAATAGTCCACTGCTGGACATAGGCCTCTCCTTAGACAGAAGGTTTTGGCCTACTATACCACGCTGGCCATGCGGGTTGGTATAGGGTTTGTGTCAAGTTTTCCTTCTTTTTGCAGTGCTGGTGTCCTGCGTTGTTTTGCGCCCTTAGTCGGTTCTTACGACACCCACGGGATGAATTGGGGTAGTGACATTCCGTATTCTTAATCCGTCACTACACGGAAAATTATTATTTGACTAAAATGTTTCAAATATTTACTGGACGTATGTTAAATTTACTGTTTTAAACTTGCAATTGCAAGATACTAGGATAAAAGGCGCTCAGAGATTTTGTAACGTCGACGTTATCTAGACTTCTTGTGAATAGTTATTTCAGTGACTGCTTAAAGACTTATCTTAAACGACCGCAGCAACTTGAAAGTTTTTTTCTTCTTTCTTATTACAAAATATGAAATAACCAAAGAAGTATAAACCACCAGTTTATCAGTGGTTAAACCTATGATATGCATATAATAGAGCCAATTATACTGATAATTTTACAGTAAAAGAACACTATATGGATTGGACCGGATGGCGTTGTGGTTTGTGTAACGGACTGCTATTCCAAAGGTCGCGGGTTCAATTAACGAGCTCGAGTCAAACATTTGTGTGCATTAACATTTAATGATTTATTTGGTCTGGGTGTTTCTATGTATAATATATATGTATTTACAAAAAAAAGTATAAATGTATTTATATCAGTTGTCTAGTACCCATAGTACAAGCTCTGCTTAGTTTGGGACTAGATGGCGTTGTGTGAATGTGGTACAATATTATTATTATTATTGGACAAATTAAGTAAGGACCACGTTGAATGTATTATTAATATTATTTTTTTATATTTTGGCAACACTGTCTTGTCTCAAATAAAAAAAAATGTTTTTTTTTATGTGTCCCATTCAGCCTCTTTTCATGGCGCATTCTACGTACACAATCACGCTGTTCCGGCCGAGTTTCCCCTTCTCTTAATACAATGTTATGCGTACATTCATTTTGTTTTCACTTGAATTGTTGCCTCACTACAGCTAGAAATATTTGTGGCGAGACATGTTTTCCTTTAAACCCTTAGTACTGAGTTGATTCATTCGTTTACATTTTCTGCTAGATATTTGAAATCCGTGTGGTGATGAATTAAGAATACAGAGTGTCACCACCCCTATTCATCCCGTGGGTGTCGTAAGAGGCGACTAAGGGAGCAAACTACGCAGAACAACAACACTGCAAATAGACGGAAAACTTCACACAAACCCTATACCAATCCGTATGGCCAGCGTGGTATAGTAGGCCAAAACCTCCTCTCTCAGGAGAGGTCTATGTCCAGCAGTGGACTGTTAAAGGCTGTTGATGATGATGATGATGATGAATGTAACATAAAACTGCAGGCACAGCAGTCAAGACCATTAAATACTAGACCAAAAAATATATCGTTAATGTCACTATTTATGAATAACAATTACATTGATCACTTTATATAACACTACACACCAGCAGTGGACTATTAATGGCTGTTGATTTGATGTGATGTGATGTGATTTGAACATCTAGTCAAGTTAAGTGTAATTAAATTCATTTTTCGTGTACAAGTTTACAAATGTATGTATATACAGGGTTATAAATATTGTTGTATGGTGTTTTGTGTAATCTAAAAATGCTGAATAAATTCATTCATCAAATATTAAAAGTCCGTCTATCCTAGTGTTTTTTTTTTAAATTAAATATAATTGGAGAAATAAAATATCCGTCTGATGATAAACATTTATGAAACCCTTTCTTTATAAACTTCACTTGTAAGTTATCTACCCTCTATGGTTCTACCCTCTCAGTTCTCTCAGATCCATGAAAACTTTGTTACGAAAAGATCCATGCTAGGAGTATTTTTTAAACAAGTCAGGGTATTCTAATTTAAACATAAACATATCAATCGAACCTAACCTGCCAATAATCTTAAATTCTTGTAATTCTCTACACAAGGAACTGCTGCTCAGATCCTTGGTTGGTTGGTTCTGTATCAAATAAAATGCATGAGCGTCCAATAAATATCTACATCGGCTATTTATAATAATAATAATATACTTTCCTACATTCACAGAACGCCATCTAGTCCCAAACTAAGCAGAGCTTGTACTATGGCAACTACACGACTGATATAAATACATATATACTTTTTTTGTAAATATATACATATTATACATAGAAACACCCAGACCAAATCAAACATTAAATGTTCATGAACACAAATGTTTGACTTGAGCGGGAATCGAACCCGCGACCTTTGGAATAGCGGTCCGTTACACAAACCACTATGCCATCCGGTCGTCAAGATATGTAGATTACGTGGTATCAGCCTTAACGGAATCTGGTCCTAATTGCCATGGTTGGCAACCGTTCATCTACTGTTATTGTTAGTGCCAAGGTAGACGTTTAGATTACAGCAGCGGTATATAACGGTAGTGATCTTAGGTGTAATCCTTTAGAAGCCATTTGATACCAAGGGGAATTAAAGTTGCCTCTAATTGTGAGTGTGCGTAGTAAGATAATGGTTTCATGTTTTACGTTTGGGTAAAATGTTTATCAATTTTGAAGAGGTTATAGTCAAGGAAAGATGGATAAACTTATGCAAGACTCAAGAGAATATTGTAATGATTATGTTGGTATAAAGTCTACTTGTGTAGTGGTTTAAATTTAATTTAAATTTAAATTTAATTTAAAATGACTAGATTTTATGAACATATATTATTCATCACATCAACAGCCTTTAATAGTCTACTGCTGGACATAGATCTCTCCTTAGAAATGAGGGTTTGCCTACTATAAAACGCTAGCCAGACGGGTTGATATAGGGTTTGTGTCAAGTTTTCCTTCTCTCTGCAGTGCTGTTGTCCTGCGTAGTTCGCTCGCTTAGTCGCCTATTACGACACCCACGGGATGAATAGGGGTGGTGACACTCTGTATTCTTAATTCGTCATCACACGGACAATATTATTCATACTTAAATTTATAAATGTGTAAGTGAATTTGGTTATTTGTTATGCTTTCACGCCTAAACAACTAAACCGATTTTAAAATTCTTAAAGCTATATTGTCGGCGAGTAACATAGGCTACTTTTTACCGCGATGACCAACATAGACAGATGGACGCCCACAGGCCAGGTGGAGTGACGTTTTGCGCAAGATGGCTGGCAGGAGCTGGATGCGAGAAGCCCAAAATCGATTTAAGTGGCGTGCATTGAGAGAGGCCTATGTCCAGCAATGGACTGCGATAGGCTGATGATGATGACGATGAACTGACATAGATATACGCGACGCAAAGGCTAGTATGATATAGTTTAAAACAAAAAATTAACGGAAACGGCTTCATTAGCTGGGGTATGCTTTTAACCGATTTCATGAAAGACTCGAGATATATTTTTTCTGTTTAGTACGCAATATTTTCGTCATTTGTGAACGTATTTTAAAAACTATTTCATTAATAAAGCATTGAGCATTAAGCATTGAACTGATTTATAGACCCAAGTATTACTGCTATTCCGTTAAAAATCAGCATTTACATAAAAAATTAAGTCTATATTAAGTGCTTGACTTCAATTTATTAATTATTATTTATATAGACGAGCCTGTTGGTCTAGTGGTTAGTGACACTGACTGCTAAGCCGAAGGTCGTGGGTTCGATTCCTACCCAGGACAAATATTTGTGTGATGAGTACGATCATTTGTTCTGTGTCTGGGTGTAATTTGTCTATAATATGTATATATTTAGAAATATATAAGTATGTTTTTCAGCAGTCTGGTTACTATAGTACAGGCCGTGCCTAGTTTGGGATCAGACAGGTGTGTGTGTGATGTGTGAGAATATTATTATTATTATAATTTAGAACAACATTAAGATCTTTGAACCGAATACTTGGAATGTTGAAATCTCGACACGAAAACTCTTCGGGTCATTTGGAATAAAGAACAAAAATGACGGATGGGTTTAATGAGTAAAATTAAAAGTTTTTGATATAAGTGGACTCGAGGTAAACTTGAGACTGAAATAATTGCCCACTTGCCCAACAGAATTTAGTAAATTGCCCTTCGTGAACTTAAAAGATATTTCAATGTTCCCTTTTAGTCAACGGAAACTCAAAGGTCAGTTAACGAGTCTAATAGAATAAGAATTATGATTTCTTTAAATTTTGTAGAAATAATTTACTGAATGCTTATTTATTTCAGATTTCCGTTATGTTAAACAAAGAATAGATAAACGTAAAAGATTGAGCGTAACTGAATCTAATTATAATGGAATGTCACTTTCATTCCATAGAAGACTAATTTTTGTAGAGGTGTTTATCTGTGTAAATTTTTTATATGCTAATCATAATATACGACCTTCAATCCTTCAAGAAAAGAGCGTACTCCTTCCTAAAAAACCGGCAACGCGTTTTTGCCTCCTGAGTTGCAGACGTTCATGGATGGCGATGGTCACTTTCCATCAGGTGACCCGTCTGCTCGTCTGCCCCCTCTAACATAAAATAATAATAATAAAAAAATAAAAAATAAGTATGAATATAAAAAAGCCAATACAAGAGAAGCCGATCATTACTTGTCTTATGTTATTTTTAGATCATGGATATCATCTAGACAAAGACAAAAGTAGTATTATAATAATAGGGGTTAAAGTATGACATTGCCGTTGTATAGTAGATACTTTAAATTGAGATAAAACGTTCATCGTTAAACGACTTTCAATTATTTATTTTTTTATTCGGCTTAGACGTGAAAGATGGATACTTGGAATATCCGAGTCATTTTTGAATACGAGTTCCGACGCGAAACCAAACAGCTCGCAATATCAACGCTGTGCTTGAAGAGGAGACTGCTAATGGTTGGAACGCTTTGAATTTGGTTTGAAGAACGAAAAACGTGGAAGATAGCGCACACAGGTGAATAACGCTCAATTGAAGGAGGTGGTGGAAGCCGATTCGAGTCTAACGACCCAGGAATTAGCGGCATGGTTTAATGTTACTGTACCTACAATATTGACTCATTTGCATCAAATAATGAATCAGAAATGAAGGAATATTGGATTGTATTGTTACATGTGACGAAAAATGGATTGTTTACGATGACCGTAAGCTAAAATTGCAATGGCTAACCCCAAATCAACAGTGTCCAGACCGCAACAGTGTCCTAAAGCAAAAGCTTGCCAATAAAAAGGTAATGGTAACTGTTTGGTGATCTCCTTATGGTGTTACTTGCAATCTGGCAGTGAAACAGCCCCGACTCGTAAATCAATCTTCACCATTATTGCTCTATGATAACGCAAGACCATCCATGATAATTCTACAGAAGGTGCAGTTTAAAATCATACGTCATCCTCCATACTTGCCAGACCTTGCTTCAACGGACTACCATTTCTTTATGATTAGGACAATTTTCTACGTGATAAAAAATATCTTCCCAGGAGGCAGAACAAAATACTTTCACACAGTTTGTCGAATTTAGATCCCCAGAGTTCTATCGTAAAGGCAAAAATGGACTTCCGTTTAGACGGAAGCAATGTACAGATATTATTATCTGTACATTGCTTGCATTGGTTAATATTTTGATTAAATAAAAACGTAACATCTTAGAAAAAAACGAATTTCACATTTTCAGGACAAATCGGCAATTTTCTACTTTGTAAAATAGTTACGAGTATATTTTCAGACATCTGTCACACAACGCCATCTAGTTTCAAACTAAGCCAAGCTTGTATTATGAAAGTTAGATAGACTAATAGAATACTTATATACTTTTTTTATACATATATATATATATATATATATACGCCCTTACTAGTCCACTGCTGGACGGCCTACTACTCGATTGTGGATTACATGGAGGACAAGAATGCTTGGGATTAATTAGCGCAGGCTATTTCTTTCTTAAGTAAAAATGTGGTGTGGCTAGTATGTTTTTTATTATTTTTTCTATTTTTTATGTTACACTTCATTTTCTCTTGTATTCGTTCTCGATTGTTCTTCTTAATCTTGTTTTCTCTTCGTTGTTTTTCACCTTTAAGTCCTTAATAACGGACATACTAGCATACATCAAAACAATGTTGTGATATATTTAATAGTGCCATTGTATCTACTTGTGAATTGCAAAAGAGTGGCCATGAGTTTGTTTGCCCTTTCTTCTCATAAGGCTCAACCCCTTGGAAACGGGCGGTTGTAGATCGGCACAGGCATATCATAGATTTTGTATGGGTTTGATTTTGTTAAATTTATTTGGTTACTATTTGACAAAACAGAGATTGTTGCTTTTGTGTGTGTTGATCTATGACTTTAGAGTCTACATGGAAGACGATTTCAAACAATTTTGAAAATTTTATGAAATAAAGAAAGTTTGAGTTTGAGTTTGAGTTTGAGTTTGAGTTTGACGTAGGCCTCTCCTCAGAAAGAAGGTTTTGGCCTACTATACCACGCTGGCCAGACATGTTGTTATAGGGTTTGTTTCAAGTCTTCCTTCTCTTTTCAGAGTGGTTGTTCTAGGTAATTTGCTCCTTTAGTCGGTTCCTACGACCCCCTCGGGATGAATAGAGGTGGTTCACCATACGGATAACACTTAACCACTACACTTAACAGCAACTACCTAGCTATTATATTTTGTAGGAAATTGGAATTTACGAAAAAGTGAGATATTAAACGTGTTACTTTATTCGTTACAAATAAATGTTTGTGTACATTGAGAAATGTAAATAAATGTGATTTTAAAAGCTTTTAAATGTGATTTCCCAAAGCGTATTGTTTTGAGTTTATGATCTCACCCTTATGTGGTTGACATTAAATTAAGTATCATCCCCGTCCACATTTATCTTCCATTTCCAGGTTTGTTGATTTCTAAATATTGTTTTGCTTTTATTATTTTTACATGACCAGGTTATTTGGTCAGGCGAGCGTTCGTTACATCAATTTGTTACTTTTTGATTTGATTTAGAATAATTTATGCTTTATGGGAATTTCCACTTTTTGTTGGCAGTTGCTAGAAGGGGCCCGGGTACCTTAATATAATCTTTTCCCCTATGCTTTCTGTTTCAGGGTCAGTATGACACCGTATTATGGTTTTAATTGGGGTTTAAAAAGAGTGGCCATGAGTTTGTTTACTCTTTCTTCTCATAAGGCTCAACCTGATATCTTTGCTAAATATTTGACAAAACAGTGACCGTGTGGTGACGGATTAAGAATACAGAGTGTCACCACCCCTATTCATCCCTTGGGTGTCGTAAGAGCGGACTAAGGGAAATAACTATGCAGAACAACAGCACTGTAGAGAGAAGGAAAACTTGACACAAACCCTATGGCCAGTGTGGCCAAAACCTCCTTTCTAAGGAGAGGCTTTTGTCCAGCAGTGGACTGTTAAAGGCTGTTGATGTGATGATGTGATGTGTGACAAAACAGAGATGTGTACTATTGTGTGTATTGATCTATGACATCAGAGTCTACACAAGAGACGATTTCAAACATTTTGTTTTTTTTTATGAAATAAAGATATTTGAGTTTAAGTTTGAGTTTTTTTTAAAATAACATTTTCATTTTTCCACGCCTTTTATAAACGAGTCGAAATAATAACATATATTTTATTTACAAAACAATCTGCATTACATTCAAATTTATTCAACATTAGCACGGCACATTATTTATTTGGTAAAACAATGATTTTGTATAGTGTAATAATAATAAATTTGTATTAAGCTCGAGTGCCTCAGAATTTTGACTTAAGTAATAGCAGTACGTTCTGGATTTATTGCCCTTTTATTATGTTTAAAGGTACACTTTTGTTTATTTAGGACGCGTTCGCATTGGGCATTCTGTTTGTAGGACGATTTGAAATTACCAATCATCGCGTGTGCTGTAAATAATTGATCGCTTTGAATTTTCCCCATAGTTAGGCTAGCAAATAAATAAAATAAATTTGATGATTACACACACAACTACAAATAATTGATAAGCCGAAAAAGATAAGAAAAAAAAAACGACTTTAAGAATATACTTAAAGACTAATAAAATATGATTAGGGAAGTCCGTGAGTATGTAGATTCTCTTTAATATCATTTCGCGCTTTTAATATGGTTTTATAGTTTTACTATTAAGCCTGTAATTTCTCACAAATCTAAGCGAAAATCTAATCATAAATTACTGGGCAGCCTACTGCTAAAAAGCTCTTTTAAAATAATCATCAAAATTATCCTTATACAGGTTTGTATCTATTTGAAATTGAAGAGCCTCGCAAATTCTGTTTGAATCGTTTGTATCAGAACTAATCTATTGATGGATGCCACACACACACACATACAATGTCCTCTTTTTACTTATTCTTTTATTTCTTAATACAGCTCTACGATCAAAGACAATTGAATTAACAAAGTACACATTTTTGTGAAGTAGTACGCGCTGTGTCTTTTTACGCTGACTTGGTCTCAATTTCTTGGCAAGAATTTTGCCTAACACATTCAAGTCCTGATTTTGTTGAAATGTTGAAAGCTAGATTTAAGTGTCTGCCGAGCCTACTTAGACAAACCCTATTAAGTTCTTTGAAAAAGCATAAAAGAGTAAAAGCTTATGTTAATAGAATTTATTTGCACTCCAGAGTAGTAAAATTGAAATGTGATGGAATTATTTTAATGCGTTTGAACGCTTTGACTCGCAAATGTTAATGAATACTTGATATTACTTGTGTTTGCCTTGAGTCCGTGAAAATATAATAGGTCTATGAATAGGTCCAATTAATTTGGAGATTTTTCAAACCAGTATTTTTAGATTTCATTATGTGTGAATTGGCGCGAAACGCTAATTCAAATAAATTTTGTTCGAAACTCGTTATCTATCTATACAAATAAATAAAATTGGAGTGTCTGTTTGTAATATTAAAATAACCGCTTTTTAGTAAATGCATATGTATGTTTACAGTACATATGCCAAAATAACATTTTTTACAATTTTGGTCTGTCTGTCTGTCGGTTTGTTCCGGGTAATCTCTAGAACGGCTGGACCGATTTCAACGTGACTTTCACTGGCAGATAGCTGATGTCATAAGGAGTAACTTAGGCTCCTTTTTTAGACTAGCTTCGCCCCGCGGCGTTGCCCGCGGTTATAACAACAAACGCGGGTAACACCGCGGGTCTCAGCTACACCCACAGGATGAAACGGGGTGGTGACATTCCGTATTCTTAATCCGTCACCGGACACTCATTTCTTTGTATTGAAAACTCTTCAGTTAGGTCTGAAGAAATATTGTTTCTATTATTTAAGCGTTTCCTCAGTAAGTACCGTCTGTGGTGTTACGCTTGAACCCTGTTCTGGTTTTGAAAATACGTACATAATATAGATAAATTATAGCCAGACACATCGTTCACATTAACTAGTACTTCGGGTTTGAGAAACTTTATATTCGTAAAGAATTACACACTCACTTACATGAGAACACATTTTAAATGAGATGCTACAATCACAAGCCGAGTTGCATGACACTAATGCAAAATACAAACTAAGGTATACACAATTGGTAAAGAAATTCTATCAGTTAAAAGAGGGTAAGTGTGAATACTTTATAACTACACGGTTTAAAAAACGGATTAAGCTTACCTGAGTGTGACATGTGTTGAGTTACTGAGCGTAGTTTACAAATACAGTTTTTATCGTATTTATGACATAAATCTTCAGTAATTTTTTAATGTTGCCATGGTTTTTACTTCTTTTATACACTGTGGCGGTATAGATATCACAAAAATTAAATTACAGATAACACGGTTCAATATACGTCGGTTAAAATAAAAAAATAAAAAATTAGTACGAAAATACAGAAATGCAAATTTAGAACAAACTAAATACAATAAAATAATTTCCGAATTAGAACACCATTGATAACATGAGTCGGTGAACTGTACCTACACGGCAGCGTCGCAATGTCGGCGACATCAAAACGACGCCGCCGCCGCCGCCGCCGCCGCCGCGAGCCGGCGAACTTTACATTCTTATTACCTACCTACCAATCACTTCACTTGCTTTTAAAAATCTATTTATAAAGAATGCGATTTTATTCACGTGTTTATTTCGTGAATGCTCGACTAGCTTCCGACCCAGCAGTACGCGTCACTCCTTGAAAAAGTAGTTACCTTGGTTGTCTCGTAATCTTTGTACCGCCCTTACAAAAATTCGGCAGTCTGTAGGACATACACGATTGACTCCATACGTGTCCGTTAAGCAAAAGATGCGTTTTGATAGAGTTTTCCATAAATTAACATCATAGCAGGCAGGCATATTCCGCGGCTGTGAAGGTCACTCACGGCATTATGGATGTTGATATCGATAACCCAATAAAATTAAAAGACTGATAATGCACTCAGTTTCACACTACACTACACACAGAACCTAATAGTGACTTTTCAAAATAAAATTAGCAGGACTCCTTACATTACGAAGTCTTGCGCACACGATAACATTAATTGTTCACACCATTGCCGTGTATTATGACGAAAGCAATAAGACTAAACAATTATTACCACAAGAAAACTTCTCTAAACAAATATGTATCTCATAAACAACAACAATATTATTATTACGGTTATTTGTCGTGAGCGCATCTACAAGGGTACGGAATAGCATAAGCTCGCCGGTGGCCAAGGGCCGACTGACTGTCCTTACTGGATGAACTAATTAAAAACGCGTGTTGCATCGTGATGACGTAATAATCAACATATTTCGTTCGATTCGGGTGTAGTAAAAGCGGCAACGTGTGATTACCGCGTATACCTACAGCTGATCGCCGCCTGAGGTCAATGTATTATGAATGCATGTACACATGATGTTGCAATTTACGAAACACAAAAATGAGTCCTGTGGCTAAACTACTGGATATATTTTGTTCATATTTTGCAAATCGCCTAGAAATTAAGGGCAGAATATGTGGCTTAAGTATTTGGGATAGGAAATGAAACTCTCTGTATATTTAGGCAACTTATTGTAAATTTGGTTGGTCAGCCTCACCAACCACTAGCTAGACCAACAGACCAGTCATAGCAATATACTTCATTCAATTACATTTTCATTCGATTTAATTATGAATGAAGACGTGTTAATAATGCAATGTTATGCGATTATTTAAAAACAATTATGTTAATTTAATAATTCAGTGCCATTTTTATATTTAGGCTCACATACATTTAAAAGGAGCAATGATTTACATATTAAACTCTGTAATTAATGTCTCGCAGAGCACACTTATTTATGTTAGCGTTAAGAGCAACCTAATTGCTTTTTAACCGACATTAAAATAAAGGATACTTGACATTGGATTCTATGTTTTTTTGTCTATGTTATGCGATATAATCGAGAATTGTAAAAAAAAACAAAAATTGATCCAATTTTTAGAGGAGACTTTGTAGAGAAGTAAGTAATTCTGTAAAACTAATAATGAGATATATTTTTTTATCACCATTGTTGACAATAAGGCAGATATGGTGATATGATAGACTGATTAGAGCGAGGAGTATTGATTGTTGACATCACAATTCCTGATGATTACAATATCCTCAAGCTGTAAAACAAAAACAATTGTAGCATTCAGATTTTGCACATGAATTTGTCGCGATAGGAGTCGGCAATCTTCGCACTAACAGTCCTATCGGTTCATGGGTTGATTGTTAAAAGACTCGACGCATACCTTCAAAGGTGGAGTATTGAACGTTCAGTCACTAAAACCCTGACGACGAGACTCTTGATTGCTGTATTCGATACCGAGGGAAGCTATTTGTTTTATTTTAAAATAAAAATATATATATATATTTTTAAAAGCAACGCCCGCATTAGGAACATATCCTGTGTAGCGGGGGACTTTACAATTATACATAAAACGGACACAAAGAACACCCAGACTCAGAACAACAATTTGTGGATCACACAAAGTGTGGTCCCATCTGGTGTTAAAACCACATGGGACGACACTTTGTGTCATCATACATGCAGATATAGGATACAGAAGGGTTGGGATAGGGTTCGTTTGGGGCCACCCCCGTCGATGGCTGCATCAGCCGGAGACGACGGAGGCAGCGAGGCTGATGTTCCGCCCGTCAGGGAATCGGAGTTGGGGGCGGCTGTTCTACGGATTAGATCCAAGAACACTGCCCCCGGGCCGGACGGGGTTCCAGCCCGAGTGATGGCCCGAGCCCTCGACTACATGTCGGACCACCTCAGGGAAGTGTTGGACGCTAGCCTGGCGTCCGGACGCTTCCCTGAGCGCTGGAAATGCGGGAAACTGGTCCTGCTGCAGAAGCCGGGACGGCCTGCCGAATCGGTCGCGGCCTATAGGCCTATCGTGTTGCTGGACGAGGCGGGTAAACTTTTTGAGAGGGTGCTCTCTGCCCGCATCGTCCGGCACCTTTGCGAGGTTGGCCCCGATCTGTCGGACGCCCAATTCGGTTTCCGAGAGGGGCGTTCGACGATCGATGCCGTGATGAGCCTTAGGGCCGTGACCGAGGAGGCCGTGAGCTGCGGCGGAGTGGTGTTGGCGGTGTCCTTGGACATCGCCAACGCCTTCAATAGTCTGCCATTCAGCTGCATCAGGGAAGCGCTCCGCTACCACGGAGTGCCGGAGTACCTGAGGCGGTTGGTGGCAGACTATCTTGAGGAGCGAACCGTCATGTACGAGGACCGAGATGGCGTCTTGAGACGCAGGGCCATGTCGTGTGGTGTTCCGCAGGGGTCTGTCCTAGGACCTCTCCTGTGGAACATCGGGTACGACTGGGCCCTACGAGGGCGTCTCCCCCCCGGGCTGGGTGTAATCTGCTACGCGGACGACACCTTACTCACGGCCCGGGGGGCTAACTTCCAGGAGGCGGCGCGCCTGGCCGCCACGGGAGTTTCCCAGGTGGTCGGGCGCATTGAGGCGTTGGGATTACGGGTGGCCCTGGATAAGACGGAGGCCCTATTATTTCATGGGCCCCGTCGTGGTCCGCCCGCCGGCGCCTCAATCGAGGTCGGCTCGGTCCTCGTACCGGTCCGGGCCCAGATGAGGTACCTGGGTCTGGTCCTAGACGGTAGGTGGCTCTTCGACGAGCACTTCCGACAGCTTGGTCCATAGCTGGTGGACACTGCCTCCGCCCTAGGGCGACTTTTGCCCAATTTGGGCGGGGCCAGTGTTCCAACGAGGCGGCTGTACGCGGGGGTTGTCCGGTCCATGGCGCTTTATGGTGCACCGGTGTGGGTGGCGGCTCTGACCGCCCCGAATAGGGCGCGCCTCTGGCGCCCCCAGAGGATATTGGCGGTCAGAGCCATACGCGGATACCGCACGGTGTCCACCGAGGCGGCTTGCGCCTTGGCCGGAACACCCCCGTGGGATTTGGAGGCGGAAGTGCTCGCCGAAGTTTATCGGCGAGTGGCTGACTTCCGGGCGGAGAGCGGATTTCGCCCTCCGCCCGAAGACGTGCGCGAGTGGCGCGAAGCCGCTCGCCGAGCCACTATGGTGAGATGGTCGTTCCGGCTGGAGACTCCACGCGCTGGCTTCGCCGCCGTGGAGGCTCTCCAGCCGGTCATCGCCGAGTGGGCAGGGCGGCAGCACGGGACCCTTTCCTTCCGGCTGACGCAGGTGCTTTCCGGGCACGGTTGCTTCGGAAAGTACCTGTACTCGGTCGCTAGGAGGGAATCGAGTCCCGCCTGCCACCACTGCGACTGCGGTGAGGATTCGGCCCAGCACACGCTGGCGGTTTGCCCCGCATGGGCGACGCAGCGCCGGGCCCTCACTGCAGTCATCGGAGCAGATCTCTCGCTACCGGCCGTAATTCGCTCCATGGCCGGTAGCGACGGTTGTTTTACCGCGGTCGCAACCTTCTGCGAGGAGGTAATCTCGCAGAAGGAGGCGGCGGAGAAGGCCCGGGAGGACGACCTCCACTCGGACCTGATCCGCCGCCGGCGAACCGGGCGGCGGAGGCGCGCTCACCTGCGCCTCATGCCGCCCTGAGTGTGGCCGCGGGTGGACGGGATGGGTTCTCCTCTCCACCCGCATTAGTTGGCCAGCCGCGAGGGGGCGGCGTCCGCGTGTGCCGGACGTCGCCTAGAGAGAGGGTCCACTGAGACGGAGCCCACATCAGGAGCGGGCCGGCGCTGGGAGGGGTCCAGAAGGAGATAGCTACCTGGACCCCTCCAAAACTGGAAGCGCAAAGAGGGCACACCGTGTGGTTTTAGTCGGTTCGAGAGCCCCGGCGGGGTGACGGTCCGAGGGGATTTCCACACGTAAAAAAAGAAAAAAAAAAAGGGTTCGTTTGGGGTGCTGGGCTAGAAAACCTCCTCGTGGTGCACCCTGGAAACGCTGGCGATGGTACTGTTCCCTCCTTGTCCTCTTGGAGGAGAGGATTATCGCCAGCGGCCAATATTCTAGCAGAAGGCAGCCGTTCATCGGCTCTCGGGCAAGGCCTGGTCCAGCAGGGTGGGCGTGTCTGCCGGTTGCCCTGCTGGCTCTTCGCTCTTCGGAGCATGGAGGAGGAAACCTCGGTAAAAAACCTGATGGCGGGGCCCTGTAGGGGCCACAGTTTCTCCGCTGACAGCGGTGGAGAAAGGAGGACGGGCTCGGCGTGTACTCACACTACCACCGATCAGGCAGGGGGACGTAGTCTCCCTGTCAACCGTCGGCATATCGTAATCCCGAGAAGAGCGCTGTGGTTAAGTCTCGCGGCTCTGATCGGGGGCGAGGGTCTTGGCTTAACCGCCCGGACCGCGAGGAAGATAACCTCTCTAAAAAAATCCCCGAATCCCGTGTTCTGGTGCGTGGCCAGGGGATGCATGGCTGATGGGAAGTTCAGTCGCGAGCGCACTCCAAGCCGAGGTACCTGCGGACCCCTCGGTTGGGTTAAAAACTTACGCTTGCCCGGGTAATGGGGGATCTCTGCCCGGGTGGACCTCTAGTTCTCCCCCACTCGTGGGATTTAACATGGAAAATATGAACCAAAACACTAAACCAAAAACGATCGGAAATAATCTACAACGGAAAAAGGCTAGTCAAACGGATACGGCAACGAAAGCAAGGAAGGAGAAGAAGAACAGTGGAGCGGATGGGTCGTCCACTGAGGGTGAGATGGTGTCAGGAACGCCCATCTCGATGGGGCTCCCAGAAGTCAGTCTGACTCTGATCTCTGGGAGCCGAAGAGTATCGGATCGGCTGCGTTCCGGGTCCGCCGCTTCGTCGGATGGCGCGGAGGCCATGGAAGCGGAGCGGAGCGACAGCCGGAAACGCGGACGCTCCAGGGAAGAGGGGACCGACACGTCCGGCGAAATGATGCCACCAAAGGTGGCAAGCAGCCGCCGAGGGAGGGCACGTAAACCGGCCTCGGTCTCGCCCCGTCAGGCTCCGCGTTCTCAAACGCGGAGTCCTACAGGAGCGTGCGAGTGGACGGCGAGGCCGTAGCGGAGGAGGAGATCGCGGATCTCCTGCTCAAGGTTCGGGAGCCGGTGGGGGGAAATGCCCCCCAGGCTCCCGTGTCCGTGCAGGAGAGGGCGAAAGCGGCGGTGGCCGTCATCGACAAGGTGGCCAGCAAATCCGTGAACCTTAAGGGCTCGTTTGTGAGGGCCCTTAAGGACTCCTCCTCCGCTTTGTCGGAGGTCGTGTAGGGCCTAGTGGGCGACGTATCGCGCCTACAGGTGGCCAACGAGAAGCTGACGGAGCGGGTGAACGAGCTGAGCGCTCAGTTCGCCCGCTTCCAGGCGAACCTCCCCGAGCGGGAAGCCCCGTCCGCGTCCCAGCCTGCCCCTACCACCAACTCAGGGGCATTTGACTCCCAACTGCGAGAAATCCTCATCGCAGTTGGGAATATGCTGGACGGACGCCTGGCTGGCCTGGAGGCGAGACTGCCCCCTGCGCCGATTATGCGCCCCCCGCTAGCGTCGGCACAGCGGCCTAAGGCCGCCGCTCCGACCGCGCTCCCCGTAGTGGGAGGCCGCGTCTCCTACGCGGCGGCGGCGTCTGCCCCGACTCCATCGGCTCCCCAAAAGCCGAGGAGGGGGGCCAAGGCACCGGCCCAGGCGACGGCCAAGGCACCGGCTAAGGCGCCGGCCAAGGCACATCCCCAGGCGCCGGCCAAGACGGGGCCTAAAACGGCGCCGAGGAGCGGAGTGGCATTCCCTCCGCTCCCCACTCCGACACCCCTGCCGGGCCCCTCCGCACCTGCCCCCTCCAACGAGGGTTGGCAGGAGGCGAGGGGCTCCAAGAAGTCCCGAAGGCGGGCCAAAAGGGCTGCCAAAAAAGCAGCCCAAGCCACGCCTTCGCCACCGGTGGCAACGGCCTCCACAAAGAGGCCGCGGAAGCTGCAGCCGCCCAAAACCGCGGCTGTAGTTGTGACCGTGTCCCCGGAGGCGGCTGACGGCGGGCTGTCCTACGCGGCCGTTTTTAAAAAGGCCCGGGACAGCCTCGCCAACGACTTTGGGACGGTGGGGGTCAGGATGCGCCTCGCACCAGACGGGAGCTCGAGTCCTTGAGTTCCCTGGGGCTGAAGGCGCTAAGACGGCGGACACATTTGCCGAGAAGCTGCGGGGACTCTTTACAGCCACGGATGGTGTAAAGATCGCCAGGCCTACTAAGTGCGCAGAGCTGCGCATCTCGGGCCTGGACGACTCCGTAACGGCCGAAGATGTCCGCGCTGTAATCCGGGAGAAGACGGGGTGCAGCGCGGAAAACGTCAGGGTCGGCACAATCCGCCCCGGTCCAGGAGGGCTTGGCGCCGTGTGGGTCAGCTGTCCCGTAGCGTCGGCCAATGTATTGGCCGACGCCGGCAGGCTGCTCATCGGTTTCGTGAGCGCCAGGATCACAGTCCTGGCGGCGAGACCGATGAGGTGCTACAAATGCCTAGCATCGGGACACACGCGCGTCAAGTGCGACAGCTGTTTCGACTGCGGCGGACTGTGCTTCCGCTGCGGTCAACCGGGGCATAAGGCGGCAGAATGCTCTGCCGCCCCTCACTCAATCACCAGATGGGGCAGAGAGGCTGCAAGCCTCCCTGCAGTTCTCGGCAGACGTCAGGGGCTAGCCAGTCGACCCAGGCTGCCTCTGATGTAGTACGTGCGTCGTCGTCGTCGCCCATGGAGGAGGTTGTAGAGACGATCCAGTAATGGATCAAGTCTCCAACCTCCTGGTCCAGACGAACCTGAACCACTGTGCCGCGGCGCAGGATCTCTTCCTGCAAACCATGGCACAGTGGTCGATAGGTGTTGCCGTAGTCGCGGAGCCCTATTCTGTCCCTCCCCGTCCAAACTGGATGGGTGACTGGGACGGCTCCGTGGCAGTCGTCGGTTCCACGACGGCTCATTCCCCGCCCTTGTCGCTAAGAGACAAGGGCACTGGATATGTTGCCGTCGAGTGGGGGGGGATCACCATATATGGTGTCTATTTCTCCCCCAACTGGAGTTTGAACGACTTCGAGGTTTTCCTAACCAGTTTGGAGACCTCGATACGGCGACTAGCGTCTGGGCACGTCCTTGTGCTGGGGGACTTCAACGCAAAGTCCATTGCGTGGGGTTCCCCCAGGACGGACGCCAGGGGCGAGGCCGTAGAGGAGTGGGCGGCCTCGGTGGGCCTCTGTCTTCTAAACAGAGGCTCCACCAACACGTGCGTGCGACAGCAGGGGGGGTCGATAGTGGACCTTTCGTTCGCTACCCCTGCCCTCGCCGCACGAGTAAGGAACTGGCGTGTCCTGGAAGAGGTTGAGACGCTCTCGGATCACCTGTATATCCGATTTGAGCTCTCCCGGACCCAGGACTCCAGTAGGGGTCACGTGGCGCGGCGTTTATCCCGCTTTCCGCGGTGGGCTGTTGCCAGGCTGAACCGGGACCTACTAGAGGAGGCAGCCATAATTCACTCGTGGCTGTCTCCTCAGGCTCCGACCGAGGAGGTCGACGTGGGGTTGTCCGGTCAATGGCACTGTACGGTGCACCGGTGTGGGCGGCGGCTCTGACCGCCCAGAATAGGGTACGCCTCTGGCGCCCTCAGAGGGTAATGGCGCTGACCGCCATTACCCTCTGAGGGAGCCATACGCGGTTACCGCACCGTTTCGACGGAGGTGGCGTGCGCGTTGGCCGGAACTCCCCCGTGGGATTTGGAGGCGGAAGTGCTCGCCGAAGTTTATCGGCGAGTGGCTGACTACCGGGCGGAGAGCGGATTTCGCCCTCCGCCCGAGGATGTGCGCGAGTGGCGCGAAGCCGCTCGCCGAGCCACGATGGCTCGTTGGTCGTTCCGGCTGGAGACTCCACGCGCTGGCTTCGCCGCCGTGGAGGCTCTCCAGCCGGTCATCGCCGAGTGGACAGGGCGGCAGCACGGGACCCTTTCCTTCCGGCTGACGCAGGTGCTTTCCGGGCACGGTTGCTTCGGAAAGTACCTGCACACGGTCGCTAGGAGGGAACTGAGTCCCGCCTGCCACCACTGCGACTGCAGTGAGGACTCGGCCCAGCACACGCTGGCGGTCTGCCCCGCGTGGGCGGCGCAGCGCCGGGCCCTCACTGCAGTCATCGGAGTGGATCTCTCGCTACCGGCCGTAGTACGCTCCATGGCCGGTAGCGACAGTTGTTTTACCGCGGTCGCAACCTTCTGCGAGGTAGTAATCTCGCGGAAGGAGGCGGCGGAGAGGGCCCGGGAGGACGACCTCCACTCGGACCCGATCCGCCGCCGGCGAACCGGGCGTCGGAGGCCCGCCTATCACAGCCTCATGCCGCCCTGAGTGTGGCCGCGGGTGGACGGGGTGGGTTTCCCCTCCACCCGCATTAGTTTGGCCAGCCGCGAGGGGGCGGCGTCCGCGTGTGCCGGACGTCGCCTATAAAGAGAGGAAAAACACTGAGACGGAGCCCGCACCAGGAGCGGGCTGGCGCTAGGAGGGGTCCGGATGTCTTAACAACAGCTGTTCCCGGATCCCTCCTGTTACAGGCGCAGAGTGGCACACCGTGTGGTTTTAGTCGGTCCGAGTCCGACACACCACCCCGCCGCAAACCCCGGAGGGGTGACGGTCCGAGGCGATTTCCACACGTTAAAAAAAAAAAAAAAAAAAGGGTTTGTTTCAAGTTTTATTTCTCTTTGCAGTGCTGTTGTCCTGCGTAGTTTGCTCCCTTAGTTCCCTTCCTTATCCTTTTGTTAGTCGGCTCTCACGATACCCACGAGATGAATAGGTGTAGTGACACTCCGTGTTCTTAATGCGTCACCACACTGTACATGTAAATAAAAAAAGTATTTAATAATAATATCACATACAAGAGTCTTTAGTCTTAGTCTTAATAAATAATCTTTCTAAAGTTACTTAGCGCTACACAAGTTTAGAGTGCTAAACCGTAGCCTTCAAAACTCCTTCAAAGTTATAAGACGATAGGAATATTATACTCTCTGTTATTCTTAACTTTATTATTTTGAAATATTCTTTTGCTTGTAATATTATCTTCAACTAGTCTTCTCTTAATTACGAACACAAAAGTTCAAATGTTATTTTACAAGATACAGTCTAGTACTTTTTGAGACTGAACTAGATTGAATCGAATTAGTACAGACTTCTAAAATTTGAACTCACAAAAATAAAATTGCATAAGGTTAACATAATAAATATTTAACAGTTGTATCTGTTGTAATAGGTTAAAATATAATGTAATAAAACTCTAGAAAGACGACAATATTATCGTCTAGTTGGCATTTTCTTTTCAAGTTATTAAATGTCGTGGAGACACGTTCTTAACTTAATTAACTTATTCTTAACCAAGATGAGATGCTACATCGTCTCGTAAAATTCGTAAGTCAATTTTTTGTAATGAACGGATGGCGTAGTGGTTTAAGCGGTCGCCACGCCGAGTGTTGTGGGTCCAAACCCCACATGGGACAACACTTTGTGTGATCCACAAATTGTTGTTCTGAGTCTGGGTGTACTTTGTGTCCGTTTCATGTATGTTTGTAAACTCTCCCGCGACACAGGATTAATTCCTAGTGCGGGAGTTGTCTTTAAAAAAAAAAAAAATTATATTTATAAATTGCTCTGCTTAGTTTGGAACCAGACGGCCGTGTGTGAAATGTTTGAAAATATTATGTTTATGTTTATTGTTATAAATCATTGAGTTACTACTGATAAGTTTGCGAAGAGTCCTTGAAGGTTTAAAAAAAATATTTGCGCCTTGCATTCAATAGAAAAGTGCGCGATCTTCTTCGGAGTGAATTAGCAGAACAGTTACAACGCTAGTACCTAACTGAGTATTTATATATTATTAAATTTTTATAGGTTTATGTATGTATGTGTGTTTATATGTTGTGTATGTCTCTGGACTTCAATTATGTTAAATTTAATATTTTATTTTACATCTACCGCATCATATTTCTTCATCACCTGAAGGTTCTTCATCACCTGAAGGTTGACTGGGAGAGAATGTCTAATGGCATTAAGTCCGCCTTTGTACAACATGTGCATTAAGTTTTAAATAAATAAATGATTTTGCCATATATTTTTTTAAGAATAAAATTAATATCGAATTCAGGCTGTCACTAAAGTAAAAAAAAACTGTCTACAATAATTAAGCACTAAAATAACCTGTTACTTGTATTATTAAAATCTATAACTAAAAACAATATTTTGAAAAACTGACTAGACGAAACCACGTACAATAGCAGGAATTCAAATGAAGATTACAGCCTCTTCTAATGAATTTGGTCCATGTGGATGTTCCAAATACAGATCACTAACATCAGTGCTCACAGTTTGCATAGTCCAGATACTTTGACAGGCCTGTTGGTCTAGTGGTTAGTGACCCTGACTTCAAAGCCGGGGGTCGTGGGTTCGATTCCCACGCGGGACAAAATTGTGTGATGAGCACGGTCATTTGTTCTGTGTCTGGGTGTAATTTATCTATAATATGTATGTATTTAAAATATATAAGTATGTTTATCAGCAGTCTGGTTACCATATTACAGGCTGTGCCTAGTTTGGGATCAGACGGCCGTGTGTGAAAAAATAAATAAATATAAATATATATATATATATACAGGCTATCAGGGACGTCGTAACGAATACTGAAATAGTGTATTTAGACCATGATACTGAGTCGAAAATCATTGGGATTTTCTGCTGGAAAATGAAACACTTTCAGAAAACAGCTGTCAAAGGTTAAGGTCCTTTGCCGTATGTATCGCACAAAAGTAGTTATATTAAAACAAATACAACAGCTACTTATTTTACATTACAAACTACAAAATAGTATAATAGACTTTTACAGGCAAGCACCGCAGGCACAAATTTTTACAGCTAATAAAATTAAGCTATACAGTTACAAAAAACAAACAAACAGTGGTTAAAGTAGCCATGGGCCAGTTTAAAACAAAAATAGTAATTTGAATTAAAAATAATTTAAAATAAATTAGTTGATAAATGATTACAAATACAACATAGACATCCAGTAAACACATTACAACACACTTATTGGAACACCTTTTTGAAATGTGGCAAAATTCCGAAAAGGTATTTTGTGTGTATGTACATGTAAGAACTATCTTTCACTTGTCTGTGGGGGTGTAAATAGAATCAGAGATAACCCAACTGTACCATAGTTAGATGTTTGGATATTTGCGGTTCAATAAATCGTTATAAGGGTGTGTGTCTTTCCACGTGTTCGTCATTGGCGAGACTATCGGTCAACCTTTAGTTAGAGATACTAAAGGTTGACCTCTATTTTACCGGAATTTTGTGTTTAATTATTTGTTCTTAGGTGCCATTCTCTTTGTTTAAAGTAAGATACTTCATCAGTAAACATACATTTAAAAACTAAAACACATTTTACAAAATTTTATTTAAATTACAATGTTTGTATGTCTCGGTCGGTCGTGTGTTCGACAGGAATCTTGGAAGGTAAATTAGAACCAGTTGCCGATATCTGATTGTGCTCAAATTTTGTGAACATAATGTACAATATCTCAATATCTTCAGTGACAATATATATTATGTTAATATAAACCTATTCTGCAGCAAGATAAAATCATCGAGTTTGGGTTTATGTGCTACACGAAATCCAGGGTTTATAAAAACTTGTTTAAATATTATTTTTTACACTTAATGATTACTGTTATACAAATACGTCTGTATAAAAACGGGTGTTATGTCCCTCCATCAGAAAGATAGCATTTATAATTAAGAGTAAAATATTTATGTATGAGAGTAACAGTCCTTTTTTTTAAAGACAATTCCCGCACTAGGAATACTTCCTATGACGCGTGTGACTTTACAGACATACATATAACGCAGGCTAGTTCTTAAGTAAAAATGTGGTTTGGGCTAGTGTGTTTTTTATTATATATTTTTTTTCAATTTTTTATGTTTCACTTCATTTTCTCTTTTATTCGTTTTATTTTCTTAATCTTGTTTTCTCTTCATTGTCGTTTTACCTTTTACTCCTTAATAACGGACATACTGGCACACATCAAAACAATGTTGTGGTATATTTAATAATGCCATTGTATCTATCTGTAACTTGCAAAAGAGTGGCCATGAGTTTGTTAGCCCTTTCTTCTCATAAGGCTCAACTCCTTGGAAACGGGCGGTTGTAGATCGGCACAGACATACCATAGATTTTGTATAAGTTTAATTTTTATTCAATTTATTTGTTCACTAATTGACAAAACAGAGATTGTTGCTATTGTGTGTGTAGACGATTTCATACAATTTTAATTTTTTTATGAAATAAAGAGAGTTTGAGTAACGAATACAAAGAACACCCAGACTCAGAATAACAATTTATGGATTACACATAGTGTTATTCCACACACAAGACACCCACCCTCCGACCCACAACACTCAGCGTACTAAGAAGCAGCGAGGTGACCGCTTAAACCTCTACGCCATCCGTGCAGTCAAATATTAATTTAGAATTCTTGTAGGGTTGACATACATACAAAAACAGATAGATTTTTTTTTTTAAAGTTTATGGAGATAAAAACTATGACAAGTTTAATAAAAAAATCGACAAGGAAAAATAAAATTGTTATGATAATAATTATAATCCTCAGTTTCCTTGATCAAATAACATTTATTCACTCCATATACTCTTGGATTTCTTTCATTTCCCTCCGAATCTCGCGTGAAAAACGACGTGATTTATGTGCCCGGCCGTGGCTATCTCAGATAATATATCGCCGACGCAAATGCACATACGTGAATATGTGAGTAATGTGTGAGAACAAGTGGTAGTATCTACGATCCCATAAGAATATGGGCTAAGTTTTTTATGCATCGGGTTATCGTAGTCCAACAACTATTGTTTTTTTTTAAACAACTGTAATAATAATAATCTTCTACCACATTCACAAAACGCCATCTAGTCCCAAACTAAGCAGAGCTTGTATTATTGGTACTAGACAACTGATATAAATACATATATACTTTTTTTTGTAAATACATACATATTATTCATAGAAACACCCAGACCAAATCAAACATTAAGTGTTCATGCACACAAATGTTTGACTTGATCGGGAATTGAATCCGCGACCTTTGGAATAGCAGTCCGTTACACAAACCACTACGCCATCCGGTCTATACATGATGATATCGAATGATCTATGATGTATGTGTGATGATGACGTTACATTATGCTCGCGGGTTTGACTCCTAATGGTAGGGTAGACCTAGAAGGGATTTTGGAATTTACTCGAGCGTGTCAGATTCCGTGTGGTGACGGAGTTCCGTGTGGTGACGGATTAAGAATACGGAATGTCACCACCCCTATTCATCCCGTGGGTGTCGTAAGAGCCGACTAAGGGAACAAACTGCACAGGACAACAGTACTGCAAAAAGAAGGAAAACTTGAAACAAACCCTAAACCAACCCGTCTGGCCAGCGTGGTATAGTAGGCCAAAACCTCCTTTCTAAGGAGAGGCCTATGTCCAGCAGTGGACTATTATAGGCTGTTGTGTGTGTGTGTGTGTGTCAGATTAACGTAGGAGGAATACCCAGTTGAGTACCTCCACCATAAATGAGCCCTACACATAGGGCCGATCGTCTAGGGCAGCCCATCAGATAAGTTAAAAAAAATATCGATGGTCAGAAATACTCAAGCGTGTAAGATTAAGGTAAGTTGGGTTAAATCTGTACACATTAGTGTGTATTCAAAAAATCTGACGATTCGAGCGTGATATAAGACAGTGGAAGGCACAAAGTTCCAAAAAATAGACATGCAAGAAACCTTCATTAAATGTCCACATAATTATTCGTGCCCTTGTTTGTCACATTTTGTAAAAAATCAAAAAGTAAAAATATTTTTGGATTTAAAATACGCTGCAAAATTATCGTCAGATTTTTGGCTCGCATCACAGGAACATTAAGCTGAACCGTCTGTATAAAATCTAAATTTGCAGTTTGCATTTTTGATAATTTTATGCGAGATGGTTTCATTCGAAGGGCTTGTTGGTCTAGTGGTTAGTGACTCTGACTGCTAAACCGGAGGTCGTGGGTTCGACTCGAAAAATATTGTGTGATGAGCACCGTCATTTGTTCTGTGTCTGGGTGTAATTTATCTATAATATGTATGTATTTAATAATATATAAGTATGTTTATCAGCAGTCTGGTTAACATATTACAGGTTTTGCCTAGTTTAAGATCAGACGACCGTGTGTGAGATGTGTAAAAAAATAAATATATACAGGCTGTAAGGGACGTCGTAACGAATACTGAAATAGTTTATTTAGACCATGATACTGAGTCGAAAATCATTGGGATTTTCTGCCGGAAAATTAAACTTTTTTTGCAATCAGCTGTCAAAGGTTAAGGTCATTCCCCGTAGGTATCGCACAAAAGTAGTTATATTAAAACAAATACAACAGCTAATTATATTAAAACAAATTTTACATTAGAAACTACATGGGTTCGATTCCTATTCAGGATAAATAATTGTGTGATGAGCACGATGATTTATTCTGTGTCTGGGTGTAATTTATCTATGATATGTATGTATTTAGAAATATATAAGTATGTTTATCAGCAGTCTGGTTACCATAGCACAGGCTCTGCCTAGTTTGGAATCAGACGGCCGTATGTGAGATGTGTGAAGTTATTATTATTATTATTTTTATTTTCAATAGGTCCCCATGACGTTCGAGTAAATTCCCATTTAACATCATAACCCCTACTATAAATGGTAGTTATTGTGATATTTAAATAGTAATCTACATGTTCTTTGTTTCATAATTTGACAGAAACATTATGCAATGTCACATTAGTCTTTTAAAGAAAAAAATATAGACCTTTACTTAATATCATGCTATGACTTTTAGCATCAAAAGGTGGATGAAAAATAGCTCTGAAAAATATTTTATGATTTACCATATCGTTTTTCTTAGATCACACCGACTAAAGTGATAAAAAAATGTGTGGTGAATGCAAATTAGCGCTTTACTACTTTATTTACAAATCGAATGAGTAAATCATAGCCTTTTGCATACAACTTTATCCGACCGACTTACAAGCATTTCTCGCAAAGCCTCAGTGAAATCGTCGTCCCTTTAAAAGTAAGTTTGCTTCTAATGCTTGGCTTGTTATTTTAAAATTATCACCTGGCTTTGTTTTCTTTACAATGAAAGGGTTAAAGGATAAGTTTATACGGAAGACCTTTGAGGATTTTCCTTGATATGTAAGAGTATAACGGTCGGTTGCGTCAAGCTACAAGCTGGGGGCAAGGTACCGCAGTTATTAATTGACACCGTCCATAACAACCATGAGTTCGTCGACTTCAAAGAATAATTTTAGTAGACCTTTCACACCGACTATACGGTGTGAAACTAAAATACAAGTAACTAAATTCGTATTGCTTAAAATTTTTAGATGTTCTTTTCCTAAATTATTATTTATAAGCTTTAGTTGTCTATACTGACTATTTGACAAGAATGCTTACACTTTAAAGAACAAAGATAGCAATATCCATTAAAATATGTTTATGTTTTGTATAAAATCCTTTCAAAAAAAAGTTGAACCGACTTCAAACAATACTAACAAAGAGCACTAAAAACCTAGCAGCAATCGCGATTGATGATTTGCCGTCATTTTTTTAAGAGTTCCGTTGTCTGTTTCCAGAACTCGTCATCAGATCTATATGAAATTTTAATGGGACCATTCCGGAATAAACCTCTTTCGAACAAAATAAGAATTTTGCAAATCCGTCTATACACTACGGAGTAATGCCCGAACATACATAAAAAATTACATAAACTTTTAAATTGAGAACCTCCTCCTTTTTTGAAGTCGGTTAAAATTCTTGAATATTTTAACACAACAGCGTCAAAAATAAGTTACTTTATTTCTTATCTTCAGTACTGCAAACAACAAGAGTTGCACATTGCCGCACTTTGAGTGCCGCCACCACTGTTCATCAGAAATAGGTGGAGGTGGTCTTTTGGTTTACGGTAACCTCACCACCTCTTTTAAAAGCAACGAAAGAATTGCTGAGGTCATGGTATGTATCACTCCGATCAAGCCAACCTTTTTATGCCGAAGTGTAACTCACTCACGTTTGATATTAGGAAACTTGTTCAGGTTTGTTGAGATTAGTACTTACAAAATACCTGTTACTACCTTTGTGTATTTATCAGTAAAGACTCCAAAAACAAAATTACTTATCAAATTTATAGTTTAATTTGTGGCAACTATCGGTATTTGGCTATTAATCCGAACTCCGTTTTAACTCGGAACTTTGTTGAAAATACAACTCAAAACTATTTTGATTAGATTAGCCTAATTCATTAGTTTACAATAAGTATGCCGTGTGGTTGCATGTTGAAAACAAACTGTGTGTGTGTGTTCGCTGAATAATTGGAAAATTGGAAATGCTTTGGTGAAATGCAAACCTCCACTGTTGAATAAGTTCAATCTCTGGTGTATTTATATAGCTTTGTATTATTTCCCAGCGTTGTTTTCAAGTTATATTTCATGCTTTATTCCGTGATCTATGTCTCCTAAATGTGGCTTCAGTTCCGCATGTGATAAAATGTTCATTTTGACATTTTCCTATTTTCCTTTTGTTACTTTCTGTTACGATAAGAATAGTGGTGATGTTTTTAGGTACAGCTTATGTCACTTAACTTTATTTATTATATAATATAATATAATAATATAATATTTATAAAATAGAAGAAGATAGAAAATATGTTAATTATTTCTTATCTTGTTAAAGAGAATTAAGGCAAAAAAATTGATTTAAATTACAATACAGATACAATGGCGTTAATTTATTTAAACTAGGATATAAACAAAATCTCAATTTTGTTAGTACAGAATATTAATGTAACAAACTATGTAAAATCTAAGCTTTATAATTAAAACACTGTATTCTAATAGGTAGTTATGTAAGTCTTTATCAAATAATAGCCTCCTCATCAGCATAGACTTTTCCCATTGCTTTTCATATTTATCTTTAGTTTTATCTCTCTACTAGTTATTACATGTCTGACTCAAATCTTGTCTTAGTGTAACTCTGTGATACATATGAACACTCTTTTATAAAAGTACAGTGATTTCAACAAAAAAATATAATGTTATAATTCAAACGTTTCATGTTTTTAAACAGTCTGTTCCTAAGCACAAGAAACCAATTAAGAATTTGCCCCCACTACAAACTTTACGTATACTCGTAATGGTTTGAGTTTAATTGCAGGTACTGCGAGCAGAAATTTGCCTGTCCAACCTCAAATTGGATTCACTCGACTGCGAAAACACTCCCACTCTATAAAGCATAGAACTAAAAACAACTTTAATTTGTGTTCTAACGGATAGTTCATGGGCGATATTACAAATAGTACATAATACAGACTCAACATTAAGGGCAAGTGATTATGGGAATAAATGGTAGGTAGACAACTTCTTATTTTAAATAGGTAATAAGACAATGCTGTTTACATATTCATGTGGTGTTTATACTAAATAGAAAAATAACACTTAGATTTGATACACCTACTGTTGTCTAATTATACAACAACTAAAAACTAACGTTACCGGAGGCTAAGCCGTCTTGCGCCATGTGTCTATAGACCATGGTCTATAAGTAGTCACTTATAATCAGAGAGCCTGGTGCTAGTTTATTTCACATCAATTGACTCTCGACTGCGAGCGCGTTCGGCATCACGATTGACACGAGGATTTCAGTGCAGTCAATTGCCACCGTGACGAACGAGTAGATTTGAAATAAACCATAACATCTCATCTTCCAGACCTTTATCTACTTTTATTTTTAAGGGATACAGCGAGTCTTGAATCATCATCATCATCAACAACTTTTAATAATTCATTGCTGGACATAGGCCTCTCTTTAGAAAGGAGGGTTTGGCCTACAACATCACTCTGGCTAGATGGGTTGGTATAAGGTTTATTTCAAGTTTTCCTTATCTTTGCTGTGAGTTGTTGTCCTGCGTAGTTTGCTTAATTAGTCAGCGCGTGCGATATCCACGAGATCAATAGGGGTGGTGACAAAAGTATTCTCAATCCGTCACCACACGGAGTCTTGGATAGGGATTGACAATCTAGTAATTTGAAGAGGTCACGGTTGCGAACACTTCCACTTGTTCTGTGATTGGAGGAACTACTACAACATCGACTAACCACAAAATAAAAATTCATCTATTCTAATATCCGTAAGAGGTAGGTAACATACATAATTGACGTCATGAAATGTATAAAGTTTTAGATAGTAGTAGTCTCGTAATTTTTGTTACTGTTTCTTCAGGATATTTCATAAAAAATGAAATGACTTCATTCATATTCATATAGGAGACATAGAAGACAATAAAAAAGATATAAAAGCAATCTACCTAGATGAATACACGTTTATGATATTGTTATGGAAGAAACTAAGTTTAACTTACGACTCGTGTAAGTATTCCTTTGTTGTAAGCGATGATGTTAACAATAATAATAGTTGTTTAAAACATCATATATAGCAGACCAAAATCTGCTTTCTAAGCAGATGCCTATGTCCAGCTGTGCACTATTCAAGGCTGTTGATGTGATGTGATGATGTGAAAACATCATACACACGGGTGTCTGATCTCATACAAGTTAGAGCATATGAGACTGCTGTCAAATTTATTTATATATTTCTAAATACATATAACAGAAAACAAAGCAGCGTGCTCATAACACAAATATTTTGTGTATCGACCTCTGGTGGCATATTACGGGCTGCGGTATATATATATTTAGGGAGGCGCCCTGGTCGCCTGAAGTTAGGTTAGATAGGGCCTGGATTGGCATCGATTCATCGGACATCTTGTAATCATATAGTACGGATCCTCCCCAGAGTAGAGTAAGCTAGGCCATCGGAGTAGTTTTTAATGGAAATAGAACATATTCCTGGCTACCGTATCGCCGCGATGGCGTACCCAAGGAACTGACAGGAGATCCGAAGGGTTTTTCTACCACGTCACCAAAAAAACGGTGGTATACGATTTACCCACTATTATTTATTTCACTTTACCTTCTTAAACATAGATAGATTTGGTCACTGAGCAAAAAAAGATTCATAGAAATATCGAAAATGTTTTTCGGAAAAAAATCACAACACGCAACTTAGCTGATAAAATTTAACCTACAATTTTATACAAATCTCATTTACTATATAAAATTAACACCGTGTGTACTCGTTTATGCTCGTATAATGTATTTGAATTCTCCATAGTTTGAAGCAAAATAAAATATTGTTTCAAGTACCTCCCAAAGGAAAACAATATAGAGAAAAGCGACACGTGGTGAAAAAGCTATGAACACGTGAACTAAAATAAAACTTATCTTAGCCTTGTCACGACTCCGACCCCGTCGATTGCAGATAATAGGCTTTGAGCGACCCCCAGAAAAGAGAATAGTCTTTCTTTGACATTTGTTTATTTTTACAGAAACAAAATTCATGCATCAAATACATTATGTTCCTATCGTGGACGACAAACAGTGCAATTTAATAAATAGATGAAAACCGTTTCCCAAACCCATTTAAAGGACAACATTTGAAATTTTTAATTAGGCCTATTTTCAATGTAATAAAACTATACAATATTAATAAATATTACATGCTTGTATTTTAGAACTCCCTGGTCATTTACTTTCTGTCAGCTATACAGGGCTAAACGGCAATGCTAATATTCTTTGCAAGAATAAGCCACGTCTTCTGGTTATAAGAACTTTCGACCAGTCGCTTAGCTGGTTTCATGAAAAGAGAAAAGTACTCGGACCCTTAAGTTTAACGTCTGAATAAATATTAATAAATAAATAATATTATAATATAGTATAAATTTATATTATATTTAAAAATAATTGAATGTCTCTATCTCAAATATTGCAGTTTCTCTTTTTAACAACCAATTTTTTTATCGCCCTACCCTTTTTCCTCAACTAAATTACCAGTACCTCGCCTAGAAATTTTTAGGGTGAGCTGTGTTTACATGGCACCACTTATCTATAACGCGTTGCCGGAGAATATTGCAACTCTTCCTTATCACAGATTTTGTACTTCATTAAAAAATTGGCTAATAGCAGAGTGCTTTTACTCCGTCAATGATTTTTTTAAAAGTACTCTACTCAGTCATATCACTTCAGAAATGCATTAGTGTAGTAATTATTTTTAATATGATTTTTGATATTTCAATTGCAATGTAATGTAATTTTATTTTTATTTTATTTCATAATTTTACCTGTACAATTTAAAAAATTCTTAAAAATCTAAATATAGCGAAATGTGTCTTGTGCTTTAAACATTGTAAACCACCTACACCGTGACTACCACATTTTCTGCAAATAAATATTATTATTATTGACGTGATAACGTCTTATAATTCGATGGAGCCGGCTGCACGCACGAAAAAACATGACTCATGCGGCGTTACCTCGCTCTGGGGCGTTCCATTTAAGGCGTGAAGTGCAAGCGAGAGCGCGGAACGAGTGACAAAGAGGCACAATCGGCCTCCGCGTTCGGCAGCGTTCGACATCTGTCTCTATCCTACTTGAGTGAGCGATGCGTCCGCGTGGACAGCTGCTACTCGTATACAATAATATATTTTTGAAAATTGCAACCATTCCATCAGTATTTTCTTATGACGTTGTCACGTTCAACTATCGTCAGTAAACCGACTTTACAGACAACCGATTTTTTTATTATAAAGTTGGGATCGTCTTTAAGTCTACTACGATAGGGTTCAATTTCGATTTTTTACGCTTCGAGACTGCCATCAGACCACAGCCCAAGTACTATGTGATATCGAAGTTCTGTGGAAAGACCGTTGTTGGACTTTTTAGGACTCCAATTACCCGTAAAGATTACCACAGATGTTTGTATGGCAACTGGGACCGACGGCTTAACGTGCTCTCCGAGGCACGGAGAGGTCCCAAAGTGATGAGAATGGTCACCCATCCGTAGACTGACCTGGCTAGGATTGCTTAATTTTGCAATGTGTTAACCTACTCGCTAACCACTTAGCCACGAGCCCCTTAAACAACCAAAACATACAAATTTACCTTTATTCTTACTATGTCACCTGATGGAAAGTGACCATCGCCGCCCATGAACGTCAGCAACTCAGGAGTCACAAACGCGTTGCCGGCCTTTTAGGAAGGAGTACGCTCTATTCTTGAAGGTATGATCGGTCCGGAAATACCGCAGCCGATGACCCGTTCCGTAGATTGGTTGCGCGGGACAAAAAGTGTCCCAAAGTACTCCCAGTTTTTTTTTTTTAATTTTATTTGTTCGTAAAAATCTTATTCACAAATCAGTCAACGAGGATAAATAAAACAGTAAATTATTAGTTTTCAAAGTAATTTCACTCAGCAACAGAACATATAATCACAATAGAATAGATGGTGGGTTGTGAATTACGAGTAGATTTATTTATTACAGCACATTGACAGTATTTATAGACTTGTATAGATGATGTATTTATTTACTAGCTGAATCTTGTAAGACAATATTTATGATAGTTTCGTCCTTGTAATGTTAGTCTTAATTGAAGGTTAAGAATGGTTGGTTCTGGACCTATTACTTAAGTTTTTAATATGTATTTTTTGTGTGAAAATACAGATATTTGGTAAATCATCATCATCAGCTGGACATAGGCCTCTTGCACGCCACTCAGATCGATTTTGAGCCTCTCGCATCCAGCTCCTGGCAGCCATTTTGCGGAAATCGTTCGTCCTACACTACTTTTGCCGAGATATTTGATAAATAGATATTTAAAAGTATGTGAGTATTGAGTTACTATCAGATCTGCTTCGGAGTGAATTGGCGGAACAGTCACAACCCTACCTATCCGACTGAATATTTATATATTTTATTAAATGTATGTAGGTTTATGTATGTATGAGTGTTTATATATTGTGTATGTCTCTGGACTTAAATTATGTTAAATTCATAATTTAATTTGCATCTACCGCATCATATTTCTACATCACCTGAAGGTTGACTGGGAGAGAATGCCTAATGGCATTAGGTCCGCCTGTGTACAACATGTGCATTAAGTTTAAAATAAAATAAAAATAAAATATTAAGTATTGAGATGTATTCTGTGACGATCCATATGAAGTTAAAAAAGGTTTTAAATAAGATTAATATTATTATGTCCAAAAAAATACATTATTTTGTATGTCTTTCCCTTACTTTTATATTCAAACTTAAGAGCGTGTTTTTAGACATCCTGACACTAAAATGTTTTCATTATAATATTGTTTTTACAAAAATTCCACCGACTAAACATTTAAAAATAAAATAACTTATTTAAAAAATAAAGCATTCACTATCGTTATTTTTAATTAGTTCCACAATAATGGTAGGACACAAAAACATATCATAATCATATACTAAATCACCAATTTATATTATTACCCATAACACTAACCCCATGACAACATGAAAACCACCGCCAACATAACAGAATACTACCCAACTTTTCGATGACTACCAAACTTTGGCACTTCATAGTTTTCGTATAAAAATGACAAGTACACATCTCTGAGGGTAGTTGTACAACACATTTTGTGTGTCAAAGTTGTTAGGATATATCGAGGACGGTTAAACTTTGGCGGTAAACGTATTCATAGGACGGTGATATTTGGGTGTTCTTTTGTGACAGGGAGAAAAGGCGATTATAGTTCGATAACCTGTACTTTAAAACTCTTGTTTGTTACATAAAAAGTTGGTAATACGCTAAATAAAAAACAATACAGCTAAAATTTACTTATTGCTTCACTTGGTTATTTAATATTTTGAAGCTATTTCATATTATCACATCACATCAACGATTATAACAGTCCACTGCTGGACATAGGCCTCTCTTTAGGTTTTGGCCTACTATACTGTTTCACATAAGGCGGGCTTAATGCTTTAGGTCTCTTTTCCCAGTCACTTTTAGGTGAGACAGGACTTGTTTGACATGTATATTTAGGTGGATAGGTCACATATTGAGTTCAAGTCTACGTTAATTATATTACAGCAGTTTTAAGGGTGTGAGTGTTCGGGACTGTTTGATTCCAAAGTCGAGATGCATTTTTAACTTCAGTTTAATACAAATACGAGGTTACAATTTTGGTAACGTAATACTACTAGGCAGATTGAGGCGGGTACGACAGTTAGCGATGCGATCTGTAGGTGAACTAACTTTTGGTGAATTTTAGTACTGGTAACATACGCATGGCGTAACGGCCGCGTGGCGTAGTGGTTTGTGTGACGGACTGCTACGCCAAAGGTCGCGGGTTTGATTCCTGCTCAAGTCAAACATGTGTATGCATGAAAATTTAATAAGGAAAAGTAAATAAGTAAAATTTTCTAAATATTTAATCATCATCAGCCTTTAATAGTCCACTGCTGGACATAGGCCTCCCCTTAGAAAGGAGGTTTTGGCCTACTCTACCACGCTGGCCAGACGGGTTGGTATAGTGTTTGTTTCAAGTTTTCCTTCTCTTTGCAGTGCTGTTGTAAATAAATACGCAATATTTTGCTCCCTTAGTCGGCTCTTGTGACACCCAGGGGATGAATAGGGGCAGTGACACTCCGTATTCTTAATTCGTCATCACACGAGATTTGCAGGCTTACAATTTATCTTAGAGGCGAACATGCTTAACTTTTATAAAAATTAGCATTTAAAAGTTTTATATTCTGCAATCGGAAATGTTACACGAATAGTCTTCACATTTCCTTTTTCTTGAAAGATCTAACGAGAACCTACCTACCGACCTATCAAGATTTTAACTACCCTATTTTTTTCTAAGTTGATTTTACCACATTACAGGTTTTTTCCCAGTGATAACGGTCCGATAATTTATCAAAATAAAGTACCGCCGGCGTTCAGCAAGATCACATCTTCCAAGCACAGCTGGTTATACCGGCGCTGCTGCTGCATCCGCAGAAACCCTCAAAGGCCTAAATACCGAAATTTTGTAGAAAATTACATTTTTTAACCGTTTGGGGTCGAGACGCTAAGGTTATGGGGTCCAAGTGTTCATGCTATGTATAGATAAATAGCTAATTAACTGATCGACACTCCTGGTGATCAGAAGGCCCGACCTTTTTCTAGATTTTAGCATACGGCATACGGATTTTAGACACAGATACCAGATATGGAGGAATTGTTTGATGCTTAAATGTAAATAGTGTAAATTTTGTAAATATTTTATTTGCATTACAATATATAAATGTATTAGTTCATTTAAAACCTTGTTAATAATTAAGTAAACTAATTTTAAATATTATTATTTATCATATTGTTATTATTTTAAATAAATAAACCAATAAAAAAATAAAAAAAGATAAAGTAATATATTATGAGACTTAATATAATAATAATAATAATATAATACTCAGATAAACCTGAATACATATGCATATATTATAAATAAAGTCGAATCAGATGTCTCTCTCTGTAAATAAATCTCAGTGAATTCCAGTGTCAAATTTTCTCCATCCTTATTTAAAACTTTACGATAAAAGGTCTGAAACCTGGACTCTATAAAGTCTAAGTAGGCATTTTGTAGAGTTGCCTGAGAGGTTTTTTCTTCGCAGGAAATTGTCCAAATTGGGGTAAAATGGTAATCGGTTGGGATTGACGGATGACAAATGGTCTCTAACTGCACGTCCTTTAATGTTAAATATGTATGAGGCATTGCGTCATCGTGGAGGAGCGCTGAACGATTCACGAACGTGGCTTTTGTGTAGGTTTTTTGTTATTGTTCGTCAGAAATACGTGGATACTCATGGATGCAAGGAATTTTATAGTATTAAATCTTTTAATCTCTCGCATCTTTCTTCTCGCTTTTACTCGATAAGTTATGTAACAGGATGCCGTGAAAGCGCGTCCTGTTTAATTTGACCAATGACCGGTTTCAGATTTAGCTGTTAGATGGTATGTGTGATAACAGATGTCATACATCGTATTGAATACTGTTAGGTTCACTCGATTTTATGGCTCCCACAACCCGCAACGAGTGCACAGAGGTTCTTAAGGCAATTGCGTACGATGACTCAACGTGCTCTCCGAGGCACGGAGGAGTCTCAATGTGTTAAGAATAATCCCTCCATGACCTGGCTAGGATGGCTTAACATGCAAAAAAAATCGGCTTCCATGCTACAGCGCTTGCGTAATACCCGGAACAGCACCCTGAAGATGATTGCTAGTAGGCCAGACTGTCTTACACCAAGGCTCCGGGTGGCAATAGCAATAGGCAAACATAGTTGAATGCCTTTCTACTATTAAGTGTCGTTACTAACAATACTAATGTAGACGTTAAGTATATTCTGTTTCTAACCCACTACTAAACAACCTATGGACTGTATATGTCTGAAAATAAATATTATTATTATTAATAAATAGCCACGAGTTCCACCTCACATATATAATGTATACCAAAATATTTACATAACTATCATATACCATGACCGTTTTCAACTTCGCGAAAAGCACTCATTGTAACTTATGAAAATTTCCAACAGAAAACCTTTCGAAGCACTTGTAATCCCCACTTACTTCAAGAACTCTCCCTGAGAAATTTGCTTCGATATTTCATCAGCCTATCGCAGTCCACTGCTGGGCATAGCCCTCTCCCATTGCACGCCACTTAGATCGTTTTTGGGGGTGCGAAGTATCTCCGGGCTACGGGAGGCCACCACAACCGACTGACCCTGGCTTCTATATTTAATAAATTAGATCACAGTATTTACTATTAGCTAGATGATATCAAAACAAATATAAAAAATATTATTCCGGGTTATTTTAAGTTCGTAAAATTCTTAATTACACATTGAAAAGATTAAAAAAATGTGTAGATATTGTTACGAGCCAGGATTTAAGACTCGATAAATTTAAGTAACTACCTAATCAAATTAAAGTAAGTAGCATTAATTACTCTAATTTATAATTACCTAAAATATATGATATTCGTTTATAATGTTTACTATTTTCACCTTTGTTCAATCGCTGCATTATAGAACTAGAATGAACCTACACCATACCGCGGCAAGTAAATAGACAAGAAGAAAAATTTCTTATATTTTCTCGAAAATTTCATAATAAACCAACTCATGACTTCCCTAGAAACTTCTAGCACAATGTGGAACATTTTAGAGTGTTCAAACATTGCTGGGAGGTTCCGTTTTCATGTGTTAACTTAAAACGACCGCACCATTATAATATAACTAATCAATACGTCAAACAACCAGTTCGATTGGCTCGCCCAAATATATTAATCATAATGAATGCACGGATGGCGTAGTGGTTTAAGCGGTCGCCACGCCGCTTCCTACTACGCCGAGTGTTGTGGGTTCAAACCCCACATGGGACGACACTTTGTGTGATCCACAAATTGTTGTTCTGAGTCTGGGTGTTCTTTGTGTCCGTTTCATGTATAAACCTCCTTTCTAAGAAGAGGCCTATGTCCAACAGTGGACTGTTATAGGCTGTTGATAATGACGATGTATATAATAAAATATTTAATTCACTTAAAAATAGAAGATTTAGCTATTTCCTGTCTAATTGAAATCTATATGTATTTGTACTCTTAGATGAAAAACTTACTTAATTCTTGATTTCACAATATTATTACAAAGGAACAAATTTAGAAAGTAATTTATTTACTACGAGATATGCAACAATGTCAAAAAATATTGAAACTGAAAGAACTGAAGAGCTACCACAATTCTTATTCTCTGATTATTTCCTACCATGAAATTATAGCCTGAATACCCCGCATAAGTAATCGAAAAAACGGCTCAACAAATATGATCACAATATCTACAATTTGAACGTATTTTCACATTAACACGCGCGCCAACTGCATTTCGACCATTAGTCAGAAATTTACGTTTGCGTGACAACAGGAAGTTCCCTTCAAGGCACGGAAGGGTACTTAGCTCCAACTCTTGAACAACTGTAACTCATCCGAGGCAATTACCGAGGCTGATGGATTTGAGTAACTATAATGCTCTCTTTACTGTTACATGTATGTATGTATGTTAACATTGAATGTTGTTGTTTGCTAAGGAATATTCTGTAACTAAGTTCTTTCTCGAATTTTCGTGTGGAATACGGAATTCCACCACTTCTATTTATCCCACGAGTGTCGTAAAACTAAGAGAGCAAACAACATAGAACAACAGCACTGCAAAGAGAAGGAAAATTTGAGCCAAATCTTATACCAAGCCATCTGCCCAGCTTGGTAAAGTTGACCAAAATCTCCTTTCAAACAAGAGGCCTATGTCCAGCGGTGGACTATTAAAAGCTCCTGATGATGATGATGAATATGTTTCTTTGGAACTCAATGTATTTTTTATATGGAATAGAGAGGCAACGAGCAGATGTATCACCTGATGGTAAGTGACTATATATGGCCCTGGACAGCTGCAAATTAAGAGTTACAAATGCGTTGCCACACTCACTTGGTGAAAACGAATGAAAGAATTACTTAACACCGACTTTCTGTGAGGCGGTGGTATAACTTCACTTGACTTCAGTTGACTTGACTGATGGCGTAGTGATTAAAGCGGTCACGGTTTGCTGTGAGTCTGTGTGTAATTTGTGTCTGATTGTAAATTCCCCCGCGACACAGGATTTATTCCTAGTGTGGGAGCTGTCATTTATAAAAAAAAAAACTTCGGTCTAGCCTGCCCATATGTACAGAAGCATGGCTCTACCATGATACTACTATATTCCCAAAGGGGTAGCATAAGCCTTTTGCCCTCAAGCGATTACTGTAGATCGAAAATTTTGAAAAATGAATGAAAGGTAAATAAGAAGTAATAGCCATTTCTAATTGATTCATATTTGTCTAAATAGTTCTTTAATTTAATTAACTGTCTTTGGGAAGCCAGGTGTGCCGCAAAAGGAACAAGATGAAATCTCTTTATAAACATGCTTTATTTGTGGCGCTTGCGACCTTTAGGAGGAAGCAGCAACTAAAAACGGGTTTCAAATTATGATGAACGTTCAGTAATTAATAAGATGTAAGGCAAAGACAGAATTCACAGTCTGCAGAAAATATATGACAAAGCTCAATTGTCTATGCTAATATTGTGAGGGTTTATTGGAAACAACTTGTGTATATTCATCACCTTAGTGGTATAAATTAAGCGATTAAAAACAATTGAAAAACATCACTGTAATTTCCTGTTTATGATCATCCTACAGTTCGGAAAGTTCTAATATACCCCAGCGACGCATAATGTTTGAACGATTCAATATTCCCCAAGGGTTTACTACATTATTCAATATAATATGTATAGCTAATAAATTTTGTTTGAACTACCATCCACTCTATGAAGATCCCTCTCATCAAAATATGTAACATAACATAATGGGACTACAAATACCTTACAGGACCTTATCGCTAACAAACGAAGTATCGTAAACTTCTACCTAAAGCACACCAGTATAATTCACTTCATAATATCAGAGGTATCACATAAAAAACTGCTTAGTCCCAAGCATGAACGGTCAAAATCGTGAACCCTTTTACAGAACCTCTTAATTTGGCTGATATATAAAGGGCTAGCCGATCTCCCCTCACATACGCTCTATAAATTTCTCGCTGTACGTGATTTTACCAAAGCAATCTATAACCCGTTCAAATAGAAATGGCCTTATCGTTGTCACATTACGTAATATATTCTTGAGAAGGTATCAGCTAGATATTGTTATATAGGCACAATTTTCGGATGACAAGAGTATTAAATGTTGGGACTAAATACCTCTGAAATAGGATTGGGTAAGTTAGAATTATATTCGCCGAATTATAAGTAATGTTGTCATTTTCAATTAAGCACCACTTTCAATGTACGGCAGGTTAAATAACTTTATGTACGAGTATATATTGAGCCTTGGCTTATGATTAAAATCTATATTATTTTGCAAAATGAAGATCCCTCCGTTATTGCCAGAGAAAATGCAAGAAGCTATGGACGCGTTACTGTTATGGGTCTTTCTGATTAATTATAGATTATATTTTGACCTGTTTGAGGTCTAGTGGTAAGTGACCCTGGCCAGCCAAAGAATTGTCTGGGTCAGAGTGTAATTTAACTATAATTTGTATATGTTCAGAAATATATAAGTACGTTTATCAGCAGATGGTTACCACAGTACAGAATCTGCCTAGCTTGGAATCAGACGGCGGTGTGTTAGATGTATGAGGTTATTTTTATTATTTGTCCTTTGTTTTTTGAAAAAAAAAAACAGTAGAATTAATTCAAATTTGAACTATCTTCCTTCGATATCAAAAATAAAGTTCTTTTTTAATATAGAGTAGATACTAATAACACAGGCCATACATTACTATTATTATTAACCACAGAGTCCGTGTAGTGACGGATTAAGAATACAAATTGCCACCACCCCAATTCATCCCGTGGGTGTCGTAAGAGCCGACTAAGGGAGCAAACTAAGCAGGACAACAGCACTGCAAAGAGAAGGAAAACTTGAAACAAACCATATACCAACCCGTCTGGCCAGCGTGGTATAGTAGGCCAAAACCTCCTTTCTAAGGAGAGGCCTATGTCCAGCAGTGGACTAGTATAGGCTGTTTATGTGATGTTGATGATGACCGAAACTAAGCTAAATGCTTGTGAGAGTGGGCTTATGTAGTGGTGTATTAGATGGGGTTAAATCTCACAACTTCTGCCGCACTGATAGTGCCGCAATTGTATATACGTTGAACTTAATGTTAGCTTTAAACAATATTCAACTTATTATATGAACGCTAAGTATTTAATGTACAAATCAGGGCTTACTATCGATAATAATAAAAAATAATAATAATAATAATTTATTCCATTAACAGTGTTTTTGCACAGTACATGGTTTTACAAATATTACTGTGGGTACATAATACATTTAAATTACATCACCTAACTATACCTATACCATTTATGATAACAAAAATTTTACACTAGTTTTAAAAAATAATAAATAAACACTAATATCAGATTACTATACAAATATCACTGCAAAATCGAAGCTCAAGAAATAGTAAATAATCATTTTCAAGTATGTGCAATACTGTTGATCTAGTGATTAGTGACACTGACTGCTAAGCCGGAGATCGTAGGTTCGATTTCCACCCAGGACAAATAGTGTGTATGAGTGTAATTTATTTATAATATACATGTAAGTAGAAATATATAAGTATGTTTAACAGCCGATCGGTTGCCATAGCACAAGCTCTGCCTAGTTTAAGACCAGACTGCCGTGTGTGAGATGTTTTAAGGAACTATTATTCTCTTTATTTTATTAAATATACGAATAAATTACATTTTTGAATTTGTGTATGTACAAAAAAAAAACATTAAAATACATTTAAAAATATAAAAAATAGTGTCCCACCGATTTCGGGTACAGGGACTAAGATAATGATGGTTAGCACTCGAGAGGCAGAAACCTCCGCACAATACGTGCCGTGTCAAAAAGAACTGCTTTTTGCATCGGGCTCTTAATCCAGTTGCCTAGCGCAGACCTCTAAAGATGTTGGTCGAGATTCCTATCAATTAATTAATATGCCCATATGACTATCGGATATTATTGTTTGACGGTTATTATTCGACGACCGGATGCCGTAGTGGTTTGTGTAACGTACTGCTATTCCAAAGGTCGCGGGTTCGATTCCCGCTCAAGTCAAACATTTGTGTGCATGAACATTTCATGTTTGATTTGGTCTGGGTGTTTCTATGTATAATATGTATGTAATTACAAAAAAAAAGTATAAATGTATTTATATCAGTTGTCTAGTACCCATAGTACAAGCTCTGCTTAGTTTGGGACTAGATGGCGTTGTGTGTATGTGGTAGAATATTATTATTATTATACTTTATTTGGTTTGGTTGATAGTGTCGTAAGAGCCGACTAAGGGAACAAACTACGCAGGAAAACAGCACTGAAAAAGAGAAGGAAAACTTAAACAATAACAAATCCTGTACCAACCCGTCTGGCCAGCATGATATAGGAGGCCAAAACCTCCTTTATAAGCAGAGGCCTGTGTCCAGCAGTGGACTAGTAAAGGCTGTTACTGATGGCTACCCCAGTTTTTGATTGAATTGCACCGGTAACAATTACTTCCGCCATTGGTGACGCACTTACCATCGCGAGTAAATTTGATAACTTTGATAATGGTGCCGAACTAAAAATCACTAAAAATTTGTTTAGTCCTGTCAAAAAATGTTTTGTATTCTGAAAACGTAGTTCTTGACAGGACTAAACAAATTTTTAGTGATTTTTAGTTTAGTTTGTAGATTTTTCAAACAACAGAATTAGCATAGTGTGGTGACGGATTAAGAATACGAAATGTACTACTACACTACACTACCCCTAGTCATCCCCTGGCTGTCGTAAGAGGGGACTAAGGGAGCAAACGACAGAGCAACAGCACTGCAAAGAGAAGGAAAACTTGAAACAAACCCTATACCAACCCGTCTGGCCATCGTGATATAGTAGGCCAAAACCTAAGGAGAGGCTTATGTCTAGCAGTGGACTGTTCAAGGCTGTGATTGATCTGAATTAGTTTAGTTTACAATAATTATCTACCCTCACTATGCCTGACCGCGTGTAATACTTCACGTTTTAAATTGCCAAGTCAATCCTACCGGTACGGGTACGACAGAGTTGGCTTGAGATTATAAAGAGTTACATTAAAGTCTAGATCTATATATCTGTATAACGACCAAATCTGTCGAGTTCAACATATGTCTCAAGATCCTGCAAAGAAATAACAAATAAACAAAACATTTATTGTATCAGCAAATTTATTAGATACACTTCCTGTTTGAGACAAGAGCGGACCAACGAGTCATCGGTAAGCTCAACAAAACAAATAATAATCCCTTTGTTCTTATCCTTTGTTTGGTTATGTTCATCCGATATGATCAAAGTAGACCACAACTACTTAAATAACCAATCATTGGTTAAACTTGTGTTCTTTGTGTTGTTAAGAGGCATCCGGTGTTCAAGAAACATCTATATCTGTCAGTTCATCCCACCGCCTGAAGACATGATTGTATACAAAATTAGGAGGAGACTGTTTGGTGGTTAATTGGTAGTGGGTTTTCGAATTGAAATTTAATCAACATAGCGATAATTGTTAGATTCTTGAAGTAAAACTTATGATTTGTTACAATGTACGAAGTGGATGAAGATTATAAATTGTGACATAATAATTATAAATTTTATACATCTCTGTACTGTGCTCTTTTCTAGACACTTTTTGCTCCGCACAACCAATCTGTGGCACGGGTTATCGTCTGAGGTATTTCCGGACCGATACGACCTTCAAACCTTCAAGAAACTCTTTTCTCGCTGCCGGTAACTCTCTAACGCATTTGTGACTCATGAGTTGCAGACGTTCATTTGCGGCGATGGTCACTTTCCATCAGGTACCCGTCTGTTCGTCTGCCCACTTTAACATAAAAAAAAATCGCACACCTGACCGTTGATCCCAAACTGGGCTGAACCTGTATGGTATGGTAACAATAATAGCGATAAACAATTTAATTATAACAGGTGGCGCAAAAATCATCATCTTAGCGGAATATATTTTTTGCAAATGCCCGTAAATTTCGGTTCTGCTTTCTTGTTTTTTGTTCAAGTCAACGCCTGCCCTAATAATAAATCTTTACAAACATACATGAAACGGACATAAAGCACCCATCGTCAGAAGAACAATTTGTGAAGTGTTGTTCCATGTGGGGATCGAACCTACAACAATCAGCGCAGTAGGAAGCGGCGTGGTGGCTGCTTAAACCACTACGAAATCCGTTCATTCGACTTTAACCGGCTTTAACGATTGTGAAGTAAAAATATACAAAATACACGTCAATAAGAAATAAATCGCTATACTCCTCAAGAACTAGGAATAATTGTTTTGATACTATTACGTAATAATTCATCGGTGGTGTTGGCGCAGCGTCAACTGATTTCTATATAGATGACGGATTTGAAAAATTTATATAGTAAAAGAGTGCTTCTTCATGCTGAGATCGGTACTTAATAAAGGATTTAATTTTTTCTCAAATAATATTTTTCAACTACTTAAATCAAAAAAGTGTTTCTCATGACATAACCAAAAAATATGGAGAATAAAAGGTAGATACTTTGCATTGAACTTTGTTACAAACAAGATTGAACTTGTATTATTGGAACCAGTGCTGACACAGATTGCTCACAGAGTTATATTGCTTTTGGAGAAAACGACGTTTCTGATAAACTTGCTATGAAATATGAAAAATATATTTGTTACGAGAAGTACGAGTGAGAAAGGAAGAGCTTTCATCCTAATGAATATTATAAATGCGAAAGTGATCTTGTTTTATTCACTTTGATCGTAATTAATTTTTGGGGAAAAAATTCTCCCGAAAAGTTGTAACGACACTTTTTATTTTGATTGTCACTTGTCAGTCATTCAGCGCCATCTATCGAATAAATAGGAAATCATTACTTTTCATCTCAGTAAAATTAAAATTGTTGTTCTTAGGTTGAGCAAAAAATATTGTATTCGACATCATTTCTCAAGGAGATTTTACCAATTTATAAATTGTTTTAATTAGATACAAACTGAAAAATATGTAGGTAATAGCCGCTTTCATAGATGGCGTTGTAATTAAAATCGTGTCGAATCAGTTTTACTCGATCGTCACAACTTCGTTCCTATCGGGTGTCCCACAACACCACACGGCTTTTTTATTGAAAAGAAGTTCTTTTTCGCCAGAGATATACTAATAACTTCTGCGCAAGCGAAGTCGCAAACCAAAGCTATTACGAATCTAGTTAATAATAGTGTTCTACTATTAATAATAGTGTTGAAGTATTTACTCGTATCAACCTAGTATATAGAGCACGTGTATTTAGATGGAAGAACTCTATTTTCATCATCATCATCATCGACAGCCTTTAATAATCCACTGCTGGACATAGGCCTCTCCTTAGAAAGGAGGTATTGGCCTACTATACCACGCTGGCCAGACGGGTTGGTATAGGGTTTGTGTCAAGTTTTCCTTCTCTCTTCAGTGCTGTTGTTCTGCTTACTTTTTTCCCCTAGTCGGCTCTTACGACACCCACGGGATGAATAGGGGTGTGAACTCTATTTTACGATAAGTGTATGATAATATGATAAAACGATGATATTACCGAAATTTAAACAAATAATGTTAGGATTTATGTTTTATTTTTAAAAAGACAACTCCCGCATTAGGAATATATCCTGTCTCGCGGGGGACTTTACAAACATACATGAAACGGACACAAAGAACACCCAGACTCAGAACAACAATTTTTGGATTGTCAAACAAAGTGTCGTCCTATGTGGGGTTTGAACCCACAACACTCGGCGTAGTAGGAAGCGGCGTGGCGACCGCTTAAACCATCCTACAATAGTTGAAATTGTACACGCAATCGTAACTAACTTGATCAAGTGATCAAGTTACAGTTGTGATTGGAATCAATTACTTAGTCAAAATTTACCTATAAAGTATCATTACTTCTATAAACCTTTGGAATCATTACGTTACCAGGCTAATAGCTTTGACGTTAGAGTAATTATGGAAAAGAGAAAATGACTTTACAAACTTAAATGAGTTTGGGGTCTTTACGAACGCCAGTTTATGGTAGGCAGGTCAACTTCGAGCGGCGAAGGCGAGCGTTACATTACCTATGCTGCCTTGAGAGTGGTTGCTGTGTAGGTGGACGGAATCGGTTTTTCCCCTCTATGGTAGCCAGCCGCAAAAAAGTGATTTGCACATGTGCTGAGACGTGGCCAAGTTGAGAGAAAATTACTCGAAGGTAGAGCCAGCGCCTTTGCAGCCAGGGACTATGAGGGATATCGATGTCTTTGTAGAACTGCCCCCACATTACACCTATTTTGGATACAGTCCGCAAGACAGACACCATGTGGTTTAGCCGAGCTGGTTAAAATAAACCAACCTAACGAATATCCCGATAATGTTATTTGATGTTAGCTTAACTTTATGTGCTAGATTACTAAAATTCTAGGCATAAGTCGTAATATGACAAGAATTGAGCCCTAAAATTGTAAAAATAGTAAATGACGCCTTCTTGTGTCAAAGTAGTCTCTGACGCTTAAGAATCTTTGTAAAAAACTTGTGTAAGTCTCTGCGAGGAAACTGAGCGTATCGTTCATCAGATAAATTAATATATTAAAGCTTCTAAAAGCATATCCGATTGAGCCATAATGGAGCATGCGACTGTAACATCAGGGGTTCGATTCCAGATCAGTGCTAATACATGCCTAAAAATGTAAATTCAAATTGGTTTGTGATGCAGTGATTCTACCTATGTTATGTTTACAATTAAAGAACATATGTTTAGTTTATTGTTGTATTTTTTGTTGTTGTTGTTATTGGATGTATTTCACGGAACACAAGACACAAAGACAGACTGGTTTTAAATTATAAACCAAGAACAACTTTGTTTAAAAAACTGTTATTCCATGTTGGCCAAAGTATTTAACGCGTTGCCAGATAATATTAAAATTATTACTTTAAATAAATTTAAAAAACAGTTGAAATCGTGGTTTTTACAAAACTGTTTTTATTCACAGAATGAACTGTTCCATAGGGCTTAAATATTTTGTTTTATTTTATTTTACTTGTATTAGTGACATTTTTTTTTTTTGTTTTTACTTTTACAACGCCATCTAGTCCCAAACTAAGCAGAGCTTGTACTATGGGTACTAGACAACTGATATAAATACATATATACTTTTTTTTTTGTAAATACATACATATTATACATAGAAACACCCAGACCAAATCAAACATCAAATGTTCATGCACACAAATGTTTGACTTGAGCGGGAATCGAACCCGCGACCTTTGGAATAGCAGTCCGCTACACAAACCACTACGCCATCCAGTCAATTTTATTGGGGGATTTTATTGATGATTTTAAGTTATAATTTATATATCGTTCGTGACTTTATTTTTGATTGATTTTACAATTTTTTTTGCAATTTGTAATGATGACTGAAAAATGTTTGCATTTCAGTATGACTAAACGTTAGCACATATGTCTTCTATAACAACTTATGTACAACGTTTAATGGCAAAAAAACTATTCTATTCTATTGCTTGTATATAAAAAAAGAAATAAATTATGACCACATTTGCATTAAAAAATTTACAGCGGCCCTTAATATGAAAATATGGTAAAACATTTTACATTATACTAAAATGCCTTCAGAATACTAAGAAGAGACTAATATCCCTATAAAGTAAAATAGAACTTCGAAATAAACATAACTTTATATTATTGTAATAATAAAGCCGGGTTTTTATCGTGGCTAAATCTAAACGTACGTAAGTATACGAAGTTTCGTATCTTATCCAAACATAATACACCAATTTTCTTTTAACTACAAATTGAATATAATTTGAAAATATCCTCGTATCTATTACGTTTTTATATAACAAACTTAAAATTAAAAAATACGTCATTTTAAATGAAGTAAAAAGGGCTGAAAGAAACTCTTAAAGTTGGTATTATGAAAATATCAGAAAAGCAGTGCCATTAACAGACTTTTATCTTGGTGGAGGGAAACTTTTGTGACAAATTAAGGAAGAGGGTGATATTACAGATGAGGGAAGGGGGGATGGAAATGCGTTCTGCTTTGAGATAAAAAGTTTACAAGTTCTCGTCCCGGTGAACGTGCTCACCGCCTCAGACACAATGAATTGGAGTTACTCGATTTATTAAATGTGTTAATATTAACTCTCGAGTTTTAAAAGATTTTTACGTATCGATTTTTAATTTACTGTATTACATGAGTATTTATATCTTATTAGAAAAATACAAAGCATAGAGAACTCAGCAACGTGTGTGTAAAATTTTATAATGATTAGCTGTGTTAAGGACTTAAAAGCCTTCCAAGTAATAAACTAACAAATGAATTTATAACACTACTTAGAATTCGGGGGATAGGTCTAATTAATCAACATTCTCAAAGAAGTTTTTTAAAGAATTGTTTTTGGTATATATTATTTAATGAGTTAAGAGACACGCTTACCTGCCATACAGACACTGACATACACTGAACAGTTTTATAAAGGTTCTTGACTGGTTAAAACTTAATTTAAGATAAGACTCATTGACTGTAATCTATAATTTTAGGACAGAATTTTACCATATTAAAATTTATGTTTAATACCGTAATCACCTGAAACATGACAAAAGATTTTATGAGTAAACAGCATTTAATTGGGTTCAACGACTGCTTTAGACCGTCGCAACACAAGGCTTATTTCGAGAACTACAGCCTGGAAAGCGCCTTGGGCCGTTACCCTACCGGGGTTTTCGTTAGCGCGGTGGGTCGGTATCGAATAGGCTATTCATATTTTTAAATCATCCTCGGTCGTATAGCATTAACAAATCTACGTGAAAGATACGTGATATTCACATTTAATTTCAATAGAATGTTGAGACTCTCCTACTGACATTTTATAGAATAATCTAACATCGTTTGCATCTGATGAGATTGGATTTGCATACACTCAGATGCTTTATGCATCTGCATCTGAGAACCTTCCACTGATTGAATATTTTAAGATATTAGGTGCTTCAATATTATACCATTTTACAGTTAGTTAATGACATGTATGTATTTAAGGGCTAAAATAATCTTTATTTATTAACGAACTCATGGTTTAAGTTATACCTTTAATCGATTCTCAATTTCTATCGGCGATTTGAAGTATGTAGTTTTTCACCAAAATCTTTTGCAAAATGCGTTGCAATGCATGCAAAAAATGCAAATAGTTATAAAGACGGGAGTATCATCAACATACTTAATTTGTCTACTACTGGACTTCCTTAGAATGGAGTTTTTGGCCTACTTACCACGTTGGCCAGACAGGTTGGTATAGGATTTGTTTCAAGTTTTCCTTCTCTTTGCAGTACTTTTGTGTATGTTTGTTCCCTTAGTCGGCTCTTACGACACCCTCGGGATAAATAGGGGTGGTGACAGTCCCTATGCTTAATTCGTCACCACACGGATAGACATGGGTATATTTAAAAAAAATACTTAATAGCTCTTGTGATGTTCTTGAAAATAACTTATATTAAACAGTAATAAATGTCCCTTGTCAACTACTAATTTACAAGCTTTTATTTAACTTGCAATGTTTTTATATATATATATGTGTGTTCGACAAGAACCTTGGAAGCTAAGTTAGAACCACTTTCCGATTTCCGATTGGGCTCAGGGTGATAGTACAATAATATAGTACTAAGGAACTGTTCTGATGAGAATGCGGTAATAGTAACTTCATAACTCAATAAAATAAAGCCATCGAGTTAGGCTCATTGGTTTTTTACTACCACTGCTACTTTGGTACTACATGATATGCAGTGTTTAAAAACTTGTTTAAAAAATAAACCTAATAGTAGTAATAACTAACAAATTAGTTATTTGTAAAGTTTATGTCCGAATCATTTATCTCAACTTTTTCTCTGTTTACGTGATTCTAGTCTCGCCTAACTAAGATGTTTCTCTGACCAATTGAGTTACCTGAAATTTTATCCTGATACGGTTACGTCCGATGTATGTGTATACAAGAAAATTAGAAGAAAGCCGATGGAATACGTGGCTAAATTCACGACACTATGTTCAGAACGAGGTTCAAACATGATGTTCTTTTGAATTTATTAAAAACACCAGAAAGGATGTCTACGTAGATTGAAATATTAAACCAATCTTAACGTTGAGTAAACAAAAAGCTTTTATTGAATTTTTTGTAAAATATGAAAACAAGCGAGTTTAATGTTTAAAAGCCTTAATGGTTTGGGAATAGATTTACTTAAGGCAACAACTGTAGTAAGTAGAAAATCTTTAAGATGGAGAAATTAATTTAGTAAAAATAAAATTAAACTAGACAGAAACTAAATTAGACACTTAAAACCTGTCACAATATTGTTGTTGTCGCTTTGCGTTTCATTATGTGATTGCAATTCATTGTTTCAGAAAAGTTGGACATTCCAGAACGTTCCATGGTATTCTAGAAGGCCCTAGAAAGATCTCTAATCTGTCGGAAAATTACAAGATATTTTTAGAAAGTTTGAGAGTCTCTTGGAACTTTCTATAAGATAAGCTTGTCCTATGCATATATACTCGCCATAATTTGACGTCGGGTCCAACTTTAGTTCAGCAATATGACAAGTTGTGCTAAAAGTATGGAATAGTTATAGTTAGTTTACGTTCATGGGTGGCGATGGTCACTTTCCATCAGGTGACCCGTCTACTCGTCTGCCTCTGACATAAAAAAAATTTAGTAAAAACGAAAGGAGTTGGCAACATTATAAAAAATATTATAAGCCCATCAACTTGACTTTGTCATGTGTTTAAAAAATTACCAGTAAAGTAATATTTAATGAATTATTTTACCCTTAAATCGAATACAAAAATATTTTTAATAATTTTCGTTAGTTTTTGTTTCTGACTATCTGTTTGTCTCAAATATAAGAACACGGTAGCCACCGGTAAATAGATGTACGTTTTTATCTGTTTATTGTTCGGTTCTATTCCTGATCCATATTACAAACCATTTTCTTTCAAACTCGTCATAAATTCGGAGGCCTCCTTACTACTACTTGTACATTCGCCTTCTAAATCCTTTTCCTAATCGCCTTACATTCGTCCTTTCACATGACCGGATCAGCAAAATGTATTTGAACGTTTACCGTATATTTTTTAAGGAACTCTAGAACCAAAATAATAAATGAAAAGTTTTTGTATAACCCTATGTAATATGCAATTTATTTGTGGATATGTTTGAGTAAATCTTTGAGCATTAGTTTTTGAAAAAGTCCTTTAACACGAAACAAAATTAAGAATTTTAATTTGTTAATTTTAATTGCTTATACAAGTACTTTGATAATTTGAACATTTATAAATAACATTTTTACGCATTGCGTACAAACAGCTTTTTGGCAAAAGTCACAAGTGAGTACGAATGTCACTATTACTATTTTAAATAATATCCTGTAAATGTATGTAAAAATAATTATTTAGTCATTAATTTGAAACAAAATATGTACCTAAATTAGGGAGATATCCGACATTTTAGAAACGAAAATATATATTTCTGAGCTTCGAACAGGTACGGGATTCTCGGAATGTAACTGCGGCCGATCTATTTGGGACCTCGTAAATCTAACCAAAAGCAAACCACAAGTCTCCACTGGATTACGGACAAAGCCGAATGTATACGAAATTACACGAAGCTTTGGAACATCGATCGTAAATACGGCATTGACATTTATCAGAATGGCCCCCAAGGCCACCTGGTACCGTATTTACATGACTACCCTTACCATCAAGATATCGGGTCCGAATTTTTGTATGTCGTAAAATGATATATGAGCCCGCAAACCCTTTTATAATACTGGTATCAACTTCATTCTAATATAACGAGGTTTCTATTATTTGATTTTTTATGGCGGTGGAATAATGATTACTTTAAATTTATTTTATTTTGGAGCAATTTTTTAGAACAAAAATTATGTGAAACACTAGTAGCGTTAGTAGCATCGCTTATAAAACTACCAGAAGCTATAAAAATGACCGTAAAGCCATGCATCGGTACATATGGGCCATCTCGACCAGAGTAGCGGCCTCATATAAAATCTATGTTAAACAATTGACTTGAATTGACTGCACGGATGGCGTAGTGGTTTAAGCGGTCACCTCGCCGCTTCCTACTACACTGAGTGTGTGGGTTCGATCGCCATATGGAACAACCCTTTGTGTGATCCACAAATTTTTATTCTAAGTCTGGGTGTTCTTTGTGTCCGTTTCATGTATGTTTCTCAAATCCCCCGCGACACAGGATTATATACCTAGAGCGGGAGTTGTCTTTAAAAAAAAATCATTACTTTTTACCGATTGAGTGAGGTAACTGTAGCTTAACATCCCCATTTAAAAGACAGCAGCACATTTCTAATACTTGAGTTCCGTGTGTCCATTGGCAACGGTAGTCACTTTCCAAGTGACCCGTCTGCTCGTTTGTCATTTATACCAAATAAAAACTTGGCAATCTGTCATAGAGTATTCATAGAGTTTTTAAGCAACCTTTTGTCATGAACCGTCTTTGCAAAGAACTAAATTGAATTCCAATTTAGTCCTGGAGATACTGCATGAATCTGTATACCTCAGAGATATAATCTTATTAATCTATTCTAATCAATAACTTGTATAATTATTACGAGTTCTTTTTATACCACAAAGTTTCAAAGAATCCGTGATGCGTTTAGTCTCTTTTCGAAAGTTATAAAACAATGTGAAACTCCCCGATGGAAGTTCATGGATGGATGGATGGATATATCAAATCACGCAAACGTTTTGGTTTTAAAACGTAACGATGTAAAAGTTTCAACATTTTCTATTGAACTTAGTTGCAAATGTAGCTATTACAGTAAACGTTTCTAATAACAAATTTGGAACGGAAATGTTTCTTTAAACATGACTGGAATTCTATATATTTGATTAGTAAGAAACGTAGGGATTGCAAGGAAGAATTTTCTAGTATCGATGAGTTCACTATAGAAAAAGAATAGAAGGAAAAAATTGCACTGACGCCAAATAAATTTGGGAAAAAGTGGAAAAGATAATGATTTCAACCATTCAATATTTTCGAGAGTTGAATATGTGAAGAGAAACCCTGTATGTAATTGTTTGAAAATACATAGTATAGTATAGTATACATAGCAAACACGGACTTTGAATGCATGGATGGCCTGGTGGTTTAAGCGGTCGCCACGCTTACTACTACGCTGAGTGTTGTGGGTCCGATCCCCACATGAGACGACACTTTCTGTGCAAAAATTGTTGTACTGAGACTGGGTGTACTTTGTAAAAGTCCCTCCGTGACACAGGATATATTCCTAATGTGAAAGTTATCTTTAAAAAACAAACGGTATTCGAGTTTATAATCTCTAACCTTGCAGTCAAACCTACTACTTCCGTAAAATTTTAAAATTTTGTCAAAGTGACACCTCCATTCTAAACCAGCTTAAGTAACGATAAATTGTCCCGTAACATTATTTACAAACGCTACAATGTCGCTTAAGCTTTTACTCAACTGCGTGAGTCCGATGGTGTGTAGAGCTATCGATTCACCGAATTTCGTGAAAGGATAAAGACCCAATAGGGTAAAATTTATTTTTGGCTCTCAAATTACCCAATAGGGTAATTTGAGAGCCAGTTACCAGTTTTCAATTTGACGAAAATACTCTGTTGATAGATTGATTGATTTCCTGATTTCGGCAATAATGTATAGCATATAGAAATTGCGTACATTGGTATGAAAAGTACCTTTTCATAAAATAGTTTTCGATACATTTAAAAATATTTGAAACAGATTTTTATAGGACACTGGATATTTTTGAAATCATTGATTGCTATAGACATATCGTAATACACATATCATGACTCATATAAATCATAATCATCATCAACAGCCTATAATAGTCTACTGCTGGGTATAGACCCTTTCCTTAGAAAGAAGGTTTTAGCCTACTATACAACGCTAGCCAGACGGGTTGGTACGGGGTTTGTTTCAAGTTTTCCTTCTCTTTGTAGTGCTGGTGTCCTGCGTAGTTTGCTCCCTTAGTCGGCTCTTACGACACCCACGAGGTGAATAGGGGTGGTGACATTTTGTATTCTTAATCCGTCACCACACGGATAAATAAAAGACTAATAAAACCCTAAATTACCTGCAAATAATATCCAAATGGCTAAACAGATTTCCATCTAGAAACAAAAATTCGAACTCGTTGCAGCTGTCACAGAGCTATGATGTCAATAACTGAGATACACATAGATTTAAATTAATGTCAATTTGGTTTCAGAACGGGGCTTTACTGAAATTGCAATTCTGAAGTTTAAGCATACCGTTCAGTTTTGTACAACAAGAAGAACGCCTGTGTACGCCTTTTTCTTGGACCTGTCAAAGGTATTCGATCCAGTATTGTAAAATGTGTTGTGGCATAAGTTCCGGAGAGATACCAGCACTCCTAGTGAAGTATGTTAATCAACCTTCTGAAATATTGCTACCATTTTTTGTTTAGACGAGCAGATGGGTCACCTGATGGAAAGTGACTACCTCCGCCCTTGAACGTCTGCAACTCAGGAGTCACAGACGCGTTGCCGGCCTTTTAGAAAGCAGTATGCTCTTTTCTTAAAGGTTTGAACGTCGTATCGGTCCAGAAATACCGCAGACGATAACCCGTTCCACAGATTGGGCAGCACAGTAGTGCGCTTTTCGAGACACTTTTTGCCCCGAGACACACCATAACTAAACTAACACGGTAAGATGCGCTGGCTCACACTTGACACAATATAGACTGAAGTGCGACGTCAGACAGGGCGGACTCAGCTCTCCCAGCCTCTTTAATCTGTATGTGAACAGTCTGATTGATGAGCTCAGTTGAACCGGTGTTGGTTATTCCATTAACTGTAAGATGGTAAACAATATTATCTTTGTGAACGACATGGTTCTGCTTAGCCATATGTGAGAGGTATGCCTTGTGTCATGGTCGAAAGTACAACATAACTAAGAATGAGGTGAAAGGTGGGAAATAAGTCTCCCAATAATGTACCTTCGGTTAAAATAGGAGATATAGCACTTAGGAGTGTCACTAAATTTAAGTAATTGGGCCATTGGGTTACGGAGGACCTCTTTTCTCTTTTATTTTCTTGAGGATATGGATGGGGAGCGTAGAACCTTGTCAGTTAGGCGTAATATCATAATTAAGAGGTTTGCTGGATGTTCTCAAGAAGTTAAGTTAACACTGTTTAAAACTTACTGTCAAACACTTTACACCGACAGCCTTTGGACTAATTACACTAGAAAGACTTTCAATGCTATACACATCCAGTACAATAATAGGTTCTCCAAAACATCGGGTGAGGTATGCAGCGCATCAGTAATGTTTGCGGAGGCTAAAATTGATTGTTTATACACAATTATATGCAAAAGAGTGGCCTCGCTGGTGTGCCATGTACGAATGAGCATCAGCACTCTTCTGATCACATTATTGGAAAGACTAGATTGCCCTAAAATAAGGCATAGGAATAATGTACATATGTTGGCTAATACAAGTACTAGTAAAAGAAATAACAATTGATTTAATAAAAAATATGAATGTATTTAATTTGGTACATTTTTTTTATGTTTGGACATTATATTAAGTAACTAACTTGAAACAAACACTATACTAACCCGTCTGGCTAGCGTGGTATAGTAGGCCAAAAACTCCCTTCCAAGGAGAGGCCTATGTCCAGCAGTGGACTATTCTAAGCTGTTGATGATGATGATGATGATTGATGAACTAACTTAGCATAAGAAATTACTAACACTAAACACACTGAATTGCACTATATGAATAAATGAAATTGAAATTGAAAAAATATGTTTTTTAACAATTCTGTATATGTAAATTAAGAAATGTTATACATTACAAAATAGCTTCTCAATTTTGTTTCCTTGCGTTGATAGCTCGCGGCATTAACAATATTATACATACAGTATTTTATGTACGATATGGCGTGTTTGCACTTCAAAATACCTCTAGTTACCAGACTTATGGTCTCATACATACTTAATCCAGTTTCATCTTTTTACGGTTACGTGAAACATTAATTCACATTTATTCGATTCAGACGTCGTATTTCGAGAATATCTTTTCCTCATCTTTATTAAAGGATGTGTTGACAAGTCTTGTAAGCCTTTTTTAAGATTTCATTCGTTAAATGAAAAAATCCTTATGGGACCGCTTTGTTGAGCTTCCATCTATCTGTCTACGAAGTCCCTTTGAACGCGTGAATTCCCTTTGAATTTAACATCAAAATCCTAAGGTCCCTTGAAGCTGTAAATAAATTCTTCTAATTCAATGTAATCAAGAGATATGGTAATTGAAGCCTTTTTTTTTTATTTTTACAAGTTAATCAATCTAGGGTATTTTCCATTGAACTAGAATTATGAAATACGGCAATAAAAAGGTCTCATAGTACATGTAAAGGAATATCTAAACGTCGGTAATTTGTTGTTGTAACATTTTTTTTGCGATTAAAATGTATATATTTTTTGGGAATAATTATAGTGCCATACATTGATTGAGCCGGGGGATTACTTCTATAAATGTAAAATTAGGTTTATTTTTAAAAAGAAAAAACAGGAAATAGGCCAATTTACAGTTCCAAGATTATCCACGTACAAGATTATTTGCTTATGGTACTCTCCATGTGCCAGTCAGACTCGCATTTGTCATTTTTTTAAGGCCTTGTATACATTCGTCATTATTTATTAGGGTAGACAGTAAGATTTTGCAACCTCTTATAAGATAGGCTATTGTTGTATTTAGATAAGTATCCAACATTTTAATTTGATACGTGAAAAAAATATTGAGTAAGTTTTTAGTAGGTACCATCTCTTTTTCGCCTGACGAATTGCTTTATACATATAAATACAAGTAGGAAGCTATATTGAAACACAGCAATTAAAACAGAATAGCCTTGAGTGTTTACTGTAATTAGGCCAATTCAATGTGTGTGGAATGATCTCGCCAGTTACAGGAAGGCGGTGCGACTGGTACTCGCCCTTTTCTAATTACTCGCGGTCTTAGTCCCGTTTCCTTTACGAAACTGATAGTTTTCCTTACCACTCAGATCTCTCTATCTATCTGAGTTCCTTACCTAGATTTACTATCTCAAGGAGTGCGATGAGTGGGTGTGATAAAATAAATCAGTCAAAAATTGCACCGACCCCAAATAGTTTTATTTTTTGGGGCAACTTCCGACAAATATATACAGACCTAACTCAGAACAAGAATTTGTGGATCACAAAAAGTGTTGTCCCATGTGGGGATTGAACCCACAACACTCAGCGCAGTATTGCTGAAACCTTAAACCATAGCTTAACATACAATGTTAAAAAGACAAAGATGGTAAAATTTAGGTCCGGAAAAGGGCCTGGTAGCGTTTCCAGCTTGTTTCTTGACGGACTACCTATCGAAGTAGTGGAACACTTTAGGTACCTTTTCCACATTGTGACGCCAAACCTGAGGGATGATAGTGATGTTGAACGGCAGCGGAGAGCCTTGTGTGTTGTGGGCAACAAGATTAGTAAGAAATAGTGTAAGTCTTCCCCAGACGTTAAAGTAACATTGTTTTGCTTCTTTTTTCAGATATTCTAAACTTGTCAACTTTGGACTAATTATACGATGAAATCGATTATTACGAGTAGTATTCGAGTTGCCTACAACAACATCTTTAGGTAACTTATTGGACTACCAGGCTACTGTAGCCCTTCCGAAAGTACTTCGAGGCTCGAGTTAACTCCTTTGAAGCCATCCAGAGAAACCGTATAGTAAAATTCATGTCCAGAGACTGGTGTAAGAATACCATTATAAGAAGCCTGTCAGAAAGAATAATGACGTCATGTATGTACAGGCCCTAGATTAAAATGGCAGGATAATTCTTTCTACTTTTTTTGTGTTTTTTTTTTGTATTTACCCTTATTAATCTTGTGTTCGCAATAAAGTTTTATTATTATTATTAAACCACTACGTCAGGGGCGTGCGTCTTTGCGAGGATGGCAGAAATAACAATAATAATAATAATATTGTACCACATTTACACAACGCCATCTAGTCCCAAACTAAGCATAGCTTGCATTATGGCTACTAGACAACTGATTTAGTCACATATATACTTTTTTTTTGTAAATACATACATATTATACATAGAAACACCCACACCAAATCAAACATTAAATGTTCATGCACACAAATGTTTGACTTGAGCGGGAATCGAACCCGCGACCTTTAGAATAGCAGTCCGTTACACAAACCACTACGCCATCCGGTCGTCAAATGACAAGGATGATGCATCGTTTCTCGGAGACTGTGTTTGATATAAATAGACTGTGATTAATTCGTTTTTATTTTATTTAGTATAGTTTAATATTATATTTTCATACACGAGTCTATTGGTTTCATTTAATAAAGGTGATAAAATCAAAAACATTATTAAAAATACAGTTTTATTCCAATGTTCATGCACATCTACAATTTGTTTTCACTAAGGATTAACATCGTGATATTTTTGTGCCATTCAAATCGTGATCTATCCAGTCTGTTAGTTTGAACCTGGTTTATACACGTCCTTGTAGGTGTCTAGTTGGGCTGTTGTGATGTGGTTGGCACAAAATTTAACATAAAAATCATTGTTTTATTATAAGTAATTTTTTATTTCGTTTTTAAAATACAACTCTCGCATTAGGTATATATCCTGTATCGCGAGCGACTTTAAAAACATACATGAAACGGACACTAATAACAGTCAGACTCAGAACAACAATTTGTGGAGCACACAAAGTGTCGTCCTATGTGGGGATCGGACCCACAACACTCAGCGTATGCTATGAGTGGCGATGCTACCGCTTAAACCATTGTACTAATTTAAAAAAAAAATACATTTAAATAATAATAAATAACAGAAGTCTGAGTTTTAAACTTTGATTACATTACAATTTGAGTCCCGTGATTAAAAGACTACACAGGCAGATTAAATTTCGTTGTGTAACATTCAATTTACTAAATTATTTATTCTGTTTTCATTGTTTCAAGGAGACAGTATACAATTTCAAAGTAAAATACAATACATTCTATTGTGGTGAAATTCTGAAATATTCAAATAGACTTTATTCTGATTTTAGTTTGTAATCAGTATATAAAATATTCATAAAGACTGAATAAATAACTTTTGTATTTTTAGTAGTTAAACAAAAACATAAATGATAATTACAATTAATCAGTTCTTATGGTTTAAACGTTCTTAGAAAATGACACGAGTGAAGTTGTACACATACAGTGAACTACAAATTTCGTGGCAATCACTTCACAACAGACAAAGTTACAGGTTTCATGTTATAAGTCCAACTTATTATTAGCTGTATGAATTACATAACTAAAGACAGAATCCATAGATTTATTTATTGCTATTATTACCTCATTAAAAAAGAAAGATTTAATTATTCGTCTTACAAAAGATAGTGTTACATTTTTATGTCCCTATTGTTGGTGTTTCTTTGACTATGTTTTAATCATTTGTAACAATTTATTATAAAAATGTGAAGCATTGGGCTTCATACAAAAAACAATTGTTTTATGACAAATAAAATACGATAGTTATAGTAGTGAATTTGCTACCTACGTGAGATTTCATACTTATATTTATATCTAACTTTTAAACAATTAATGAACTGAAAGCATATTAATTAGCATGTATTGATTATAATGTATTTATCACAAAGCTTGCACATACTCAGTAAGCTAAATTGTAATAGAAAACCTCATAGTGTTTTATCGGGCGAAGGTAAAACAATTTATCACCGTCTCTTGAACAGTACGTCCACACTTCTTTGCTGTACTAAACTTCCTACTTTCTTTAAGATCTTCTTTAATATCGGCGTCTAACCGGATCTGACGTTGAGTAATAGACCCTCTAGTTACCTCCTAAAGTTTCTGACATATCCCACAGTAACAGTTATCACTCGTCATTATCCAGCTAGCTGCCATTTACCCTAATGTAACTTTTCTAACTCAATTTTTCATGCACCTGTCACTTTTCCTGCTTCCAAACTTCTTTATTATCAAACTCATATCCGGAGTGTCAAATAAATATAAAACTTATGATCCGGGTATTAAGATTGTTAGTCTATTAATTTGTTAATTAATTTGGTAGAAGTGTCTCTTTAATAGTTAGAGTTATTAATGAGTTTGGATACCATCCAAACCCCGGTATAATTACTCAAGGTTGTACTGTAAGTTTATGTTGGCATGAATATCGTTTAATATCTCAGCGAACGCAGACTTCACTTGAATATCTCTAAGCTTATGTTACGGGTTTACGCTTTCGATTTTCTATCCGTGTTAAGCAATTGTGACGTGTTTCAAAGTATTTTGCAATTTTCGGATGGAATTTCTTTTATTTCTGCAGATAAATACATTCAAAATAATAGTTACAAAGGTTTTACACGTAACGTAACACACAATTAATCGAATTTAGTAATAAATTATATCTTTTTGCTCGTGACGATAGCTTATCTGCACATATCACGTAATAAATTATTTATTTCATATTAAGTTCAAAATTAACTTAATGTTATATGTAAACATGTTCTAACACGAATGTTTCTGCTTTAATAACAAACATATTATAAGTACACATACAAAATTTTATAAAACTTTTACCGGTCATTAGTTTCAAATTCATGGTTATAAATATCATCTAAGAGCCTCGGTGACATTATTAGAATTATAAATCAACCGTCAAATAAAATAGCACGAACAATGATTACTATAAAGTGCTCAACGACCCATTCTTTAATTTTATCGCCAATAATATTCATGTGAAAATTAATATTATGTCTGCCTACCATTGTAGATAATTTACAAACACTTACAAATTTATTGTGTAACCTTTAGCAATGATAAGATATTGCGTAAAACTAAAATCAATAAAACAAAAGTCATCGAAACACCACATCTATGTTTAGGGGATACCCTGATATCAATTTAATTCTTAACATCAGCTACTTATGCCATTACAGAAAGTAAGTATTCACTAATATTTACAAATTATATACAATCTTATATCTTATATTATGACAAAGTAAATTGAAGACACATTCCTGAGTGTAAATATATATTAACAGCTACACTCCGTAAAGTGAAAGGAATTTATATTATTGCATTGTCGGAAGATTTTAGATGAAATTTATTTTTATTTGAGTCGGAGTGGCAGAAATTTGATTACTTATTTTACACTTGCTAACATTATATGAAAGGTAATGTAGGCTGTCGTTAATATTTATCAGTTTTCGTATCACCAACACTTCTGAAATTGAAACGGCTCTTAGATAAATTAAATTTAGTTTACTCGTATAATGATTTTGATATTCTAATATTCATTATCTTTCTGTAGTACTCTTTATAATAAGATTCCGCATTTAAATGAGTATTTCGTTCAAATTTTCTTCTTCAAACGTTTACATAATCACAAAGAGGGTACCCAGTTACATCTTATTGCAAAACCTAACCAAAGTATTAAGGTATACGAGTATATCGGCACGTGGAGTTTTGACACGGCGTTCATGAATATTAACACCGAACCCAGAGCGCTGTTTAATTATTAATTAAGTAAAATACTTGTATCTTTAGCCTGTAACCTTCCTGATTGTCAATGCCATGCCATGCCATGTTATTAATATTTTGTAATGCTCATAATTGTAATGTAATGTTAAACAAGGTAAATGTTTGCAAAATAATGATCAAATGTATGCCGTCTCAGTAATTTGGTTATTTTTAACTAATACCTTATTAATTAGAACTAAAATATTAATTAGTGAATGAATAAAATACGTTGGTTCATATACCTGTGTTAATTTACATTTATTAATTTTATGTCAAAGTGTTAGTCTTAAGTTACAACGCCTTTAGTTTTAGATGTTAAAGATGCACTTAAATGAAGTTAAAACGAAAGTTTTGTTACTAAAATGAAGTAAGTTATTTATGAAAACTGTCGACAATTCAAAATAAAAACCTTGCTAACTTAATGTATTAGTTTACACATATTCTAAACAGAGTTTTTCAATGACCTGCTAGATCTTGTTCCGTAAAAAACTAATTCTTTTTTTAAATATGATTACCAGTATATTTTCATTACAAGATAGCTATTAATAAAAAGTAATTAAATATTAAGTTTGCTACAGGTATTTATAAATGTGCGTTTCTCGTACGTAATTGGAGAACACTGTTGTCCTACGAAGTTTGACTAGAAAAATGTCCGAAGTGATATTTGTTTAATCATTGCCGACGTCGATATCGAACAAAGGCGGTTCCGAACGGATCGTATTATAAAGAATATAAAATTGCAAAACAGGGATCAAACGGGATCGTACGCTAAGTAATGGAAGTTCCGCCTTTATTCTCCGTCGCCGCAGGCTCGTATATTTACAAAACTACTTATACTCAGTCGCTTTATCACTTTGTTAGCGTCTAAATTGCCCTGTTTAAGCGCTATCGGTCTGGCGTCGTCGTCAGATATCGTTAGCGTCACCCACGTAACCCTCATCAGGGCTCTCGGAACATATGTCAGCCGCACACTTCGCGTTTGACACTTGCGGTAAGGGTTTCAGCACACTTTCAGTGCCTTCAGCGGGCATTCGAGCGTCCGTGGTCTGTGTATCGACGCACCGCGTTTCAACCTGGTAACACCTACCGGGCCCTTCTGTTACACTCATAGGCACCATCACTGCACAAGTCCCTTTAGGGCTCACCCACGATGGGCAAGCTTCTGGAGGCGCACAACACTGAGTTGGCTCTGTTTTATAACCTTCAGGTGGTGACGGTACAAACTCTTCATTATAATACACTGTTCCGTTCCCTACAAACGCTATTTGCCTATTCCTTGGTACCGGGTAACCGTCTAACGTACGTCGCACGTTTCCCGGCCCGAACACTTCGAAATTAGGGCAAGTGGGAGGCGTCGCATTAAACTCGGTGTCTTTCGCAAATTTACAAATCAGTTTCTGCCCTTTCGGTCGATTGTGAGGCAGCGTCTGATAAAAAGGCCCCACCACGGAATAGTTGGACATTAACGGTGGTCGACAAGGATGTTTTGGCAAGCCATAGTCGTAAGGGTAGCCTTCGTTATCTAAAAAGCATCCCGGATTCAGATGTACATCCGCTGAGTGCTGGTACATGTTGTTAAGAGTGCTTTGCGTCGGATTCATGGTCTGCTGATCTTGCCACGTGACCTGTCTAGGTATTGTCGGTGCGGTAAAAGCGGTTTCCTCCTGGAAAACGTCACCGCTCGCAGTTTGAGCTTTGTATACTGATAACGCTGTGTTCTCGTTTTGAGCATTGTTGGCTACAGTTTCCGCGTCACTAATTAGGTCGGGGTTTCTGTCGACAAAGCCTTTTATGTTATTGCTTTGATACATGTTACTCGACTCGTAATCACGGTTTGTTTGTACCGTATAGTGCAACGCGTGATGAGAGTGCGCGTTTACAATTAAGCTTCCGTTATTTTTAGGCATGCCATTACCCCGATTCGATGGCAGGATCTGGTTACATAACGCAACATCTTTTCCACTTTCTTTTTTCTTTCTGCTTCGTGAATCCGTTTTATACTTTAATAATACTACTGCTATAATGGCTATAAGCAAGATAATTATTAGAAATATGACAGTCACTATGACTACCAAGTGTCTTTGAGGGAATGTGACTATTACAACTACGGGCTCCTCTTTAACTAATATCTTTATAGTAAAGTTGCCACGCGATCTGCCTGCGGGATTCTCTGCTAAGCATGAATAGGTACCATTGTCCTCATTACCAATATTAAACAGGTATAATTCACTCTTTTTGTCGGTATTACCGTTCTCGACGTAATACAGATCGCGCGCCTCAGGCATGTCGCTTGAAGAATTATGAATGATCTGACCCTGATATGACCAGGTTATTTTCGCTTCGGGTATCGCTTTCACAACGCATTCTAGAGTCACGTTGCTGCCGAGGTTCGTCTCTAAAAACATGGTAGTAGGGTTTATTTTCGGTAAGCATGCCAATTCATTTTCAGCCACGTTCGTGATCGTCCGTTTCCTCAAACGTTCGGGAAGGGAACAAATTGGTTCGACGGCGTGCGGCATATTGAAATTCAACAACCAACTATGTAAATCCCTTAGATGGCAATCGCAATTCCAATTATTATTTTGCAAGTTGATCCCTCGCAGCGTATCGGGAAATAAATTTTCACCTTGGATGTTTGATAGTTTGTTACCGTTTAATCGCAGCCATTCAAGGTGATGCAACCCAGAAAAGGCATCCCTTTCTATAATTTCAATTTTGCAATCTGTAAGTTCCAAAGTATTCAAAAATGATAAACTGCGGAAGCAATTGCTTTTAATGTTGGTGATCGGATTGTTGTTCAGTGAGAGCCTCATTAAATTTTGAAAGTATTCAAAGTTAGCAGATGGTATGACTGTTAAGTAATTATTAGACAGATCCAACTCGACAAGATTGCGAAGGCCGTAGAACGCTTGACTATCAACTTTTTGCAATCTACATCTTTGAAGATAAATCTTTTGGAGATTGACCAAATTAAGTTTGTGAAAAGTTTCTTTTTGGAGCACTTGGAGGTCGTTACCGGGGAAGTCCAACACTTGTGTTTCAGGATCGAATCCGCTTGGGATGACTTTGAGGTCCTTCTCTGAACACTCCACGTAACGTTTACCGTTCTTCCACTTGCATATGCACTGTGATGGACAGGCTATGGCTGGGAGGAGGAGGCAAGTAGTGCATAAGGCGATCAGCCTCACGTCTAAACGCTTTCTGACGTTCATATTGCCTCAAGGCATCTGATTGATTTGGAACATTACCTGTAACAAAAAAAAAACTATGTTTAGTACAGTTTTATTGACAAAACATGAAATAGAAGTTGAATATTTTTTATTCTATTAACTGGATTTTTTAAATAAGTGTGACCCATACTAATAATTAATTATTTATTTCTATACACAGATCTTAAGTTACATCAAAGAGGTAATACCAACAATACATTTTGTTTATTATTTAATTAAAACACATTGGTATGTTAACATTTAACTTGTGTTATGGGTCCCAGAACTCTCTCCTAATCACAACAACATGTGTACTATTCTAGACAAAATTATAGTTAACAAAACATAATATGTAGTTACTGATAGATACAAACAATATGTTACAAAGGTATTTTCTTTAGCAGCAGCAAACATAGCAGTGTTTAATTGATTTATACAATATTCTGTAAAGAGTTCTAAGAACTGTTTTAACGAACTTGGAATAGTTAAAAAAATAGCTATAACTGGCTTTAAATGCTAAAGTTTGTAAGGATCTTCCTCGTGTTCTTTATGAAATGATAAGAAGTAATAAAAGTATTTGTATCACTTAACTTTTAGGTAAATATTGAGCAAAATTTAACAGTGCCACATGTCCAGTACAGATGTTAACATCTCGTTGTAGGAAAAGCAGTGATGGTGCAAGTAATACTGTAAATAAATAGCACGACTTATGTTGTCATAAGCCAATGAAACAAAACAAAATAATAGCAAAGAAACGAAAGAAATTGGTGTAATTTAATACAATACAAAGGAAGCAGTTGTATCGATATGCCACAAAAAAATTAGATCACTTAGGATTTTAAGGAGTTTTTGTGCTGATCACATGACTTAGAGAAATATCAGCATTTTCCTTCGCTTGTGGATCAACTTTGCTTAAGTCCTGCTTTGTATAATTTTTTAAATTAAATTAAATTTCAGTATCTTTTAAGGAGGAAACAAAATAATTTCACGGATACAAATAGAGCCACCGTAAAACCTCATTACTGTTGCTTCTCGTAAATTATGTTTGTTGTGTATCCGTCGCCATGTCGTCTCTGATTCATAACGACGGGATACTTTGCGACAAATGAATGAAAATGTTTTATGTACGAGTAATCCCTAAGCTTGTACAAAAATAAAATGAATACGCGTTGAACTTTGAATGAACTAGCTGCGAGGTACGTAGCTTAATATATTGTTTTCAAAATGTAATTTTATTTTCTAAATGTAACGTGTATCTTATTTACTAAAGTAAATATTTTTTTACATTAGGTAGTTAGTACATATATTTATTTATTTTAAAACTTAATGTACATGTTGTACAAAGGCGGACTTATGCCAATAGGCATTCTTTTCCAGTCAACCTTCAGGTGATGTAGAAATATGATGCGGTAGGTGCAAAATAAATTATTAAATTTATCAAATTTGAAGTTCAGAGACATACACAATATATAAACACACATACATACATAAACCTACATAAATTTAATATAATATATAAATAGTCAGTCAAGCACTAGCGTTGTTACTGTTCTGCCAATTGATATATATAAAAAAGGCCAGTATTTGATTGTAGACAGGTAAAAGTAAATTTATTCGCAAGGTTAGCAGCGTTATTCGGACGATGAGATGTCTCTACGTAAAGGACGGTAACTTTACGTACTCATCTTTTTTCGCATTTATCTCGAACAGGACGAGATAAACAGAAATGAGGGCCAAGACTTTTTACCAGTCATTTGAATACTGGCTATGCTATTCCTCTCGGTACTAGGTTTGATATTGGAGACCTGGTATAGCTTTAAGCAGTTGGATTGTACATAATAGATTTGAACATAGGTTAAAAAGTAGAAAGTAAACAAGTATTTAATAACTAACTTAAAAGTAATCCATTTCGTATTTCACTTTGGCAGCGACCGGTAGATATACCTACTGAATTTCCTTGTTTATCTGTTTAATTATTATGTTTTTTTAATTGTGTTGCCTATAATTGAGTTGTTGGTTTTTATTTTTTGCTGACACTTGCTATTTAGATTAACTGGAAATATTGTGTATGACTGTGGTTCATTATTCGAAGGTTATTTATATGTGGAAGCTTTTTATTAGCAATTTAAGCGTTACTCAGCTGTGTATGTTAATATTAGTCTGTGAGCTTTCCTAAAATAAATAAATAACTAAAATAAATAAGTATTAAAATAGGCAAATCTAACCGATTCATATTAGACTGATGCCTACATTTTTTTTTAAATATAATGCATTCATTTGTAGTACACAGTGGTGAAACAAGAATTAATCTATAAATCGTTTTTGTACTTTTGTTTAATGAATTCAAGCAAACGGTGTACTAGAAACTTTTATCTCACAAATTAATGAATGTTGTACTTTAATATTTCTTTCTTTTATAGTGTAAAATAAATTTAAAGAAACCTCGCTAATAAATGTTTGCAACAGTGATAAATTTCAAGTAAAAAATATTAAATGTTTTATTTGATATTCGTAAGTTTGAATATTTTACAGTCTTAGAAAAACTTTCATAACTTTCATAAATTTTATAACTCCGCTGTTTGAATAATTTTCTCGTTTTAATAAATATATATATTTTTTACCTTAGCCTAATAGAAAATACCTTAACATTTTCGGCACGCTACAAATACATCGTATTCAAGTGCCATCATGCAATTACTAGATTGATTTAACACTTGAAGATATCTTCGAGACACAAAAAACTAAGTTTGTTATGGAGCCATTGCCCAGAAGGCCGATTCTCGTAATAAAAATTTGCTCAAAATTCAGTTTCGATCAACTCTCGTTACCACAACTGTCATAAAAGGTATTTTTGTAGTGAAGTATTAAATATCCAACTTTGACTGTGATGTGATTATTACCGAAAATTGAATCAGTTATCTGCTAGTCTTAGTAATACTTTACTACAAAAATACCCTTTATGATAGTTGCGAGATCGTCAGTTGATCAGAACTGAATTTTGAGCGAATTTTTATTACGAGAATTGGCCTTCTGATCGTAGAAGACGTCACAGTCATCAACACCGACCGCCGGAGAGTGGGGACCCCAGGCGACAGATTAGGTACTGCGGTAGGGGATGGGGTGGCGGCCTAATCGCATCAAGCCGCGGTAGTAGCGATAGGGCAGATTGAAAGGTGCTGGCTAACAGCTTCTAGAGGCATTGGGCCTGGTCAGAAATAAAAAGATTGCTTGCATTTCATAATATACTCGTACAATTATTACTAATAAACGAAAATTAACGTTACCTAAATTGTATGTTCTTTGAATTACACATCCCAGATATGCCTGGGACTACAGGTAATTACACTACTGTTTATGTGATGTGATGAACAGGTATTGATCCCAATTATTAGTAACAATTTATAATAGCTCTTTACCTATGAAATTGCCGTTTTGTATGCAATTAGTGAAAGTACTTATTCCTTCAAACTTTTTTATTTCTGTTATTCGAAGTAATCACCCATGCAATCGACGCATCTTTGCCAAGGCATTGGCAGTTTATTGATGCCCTTCTTGTAAAAATCAGCTGGACGGGAGGCAACAAACTCTTCAAAGACATTTTGTACTGCCTCTCGGGAATTGAATTTTTTACCCACTAAGAAGTTGTCTAGATTTTGGAAAAAGTAATAGTCGGTAGGTGCAAGGTCTGGTGAGTATGGCGGATGAGGGATAGCTTCCAACCCCAGCTCTTGAATAACAGAAATAAAAAAGTTTGAAAAAATAAGTACTTTCACTTATTGCATACAAAACGGCAATTTCATAGGTAAAGACCTAATATACCTCTTTATGATAACATGTTTTTCTAGTTTCAATTTGTTTAACATAAACACATACCATGATGATGAAACACATACGATTGAAGTGTACCAAGTTTGTTGGTCGTACGAACTAAACTCGAGCCTTCCTATCACAGAACTGTGACAACGCGAATTTAACGTAGCATCAAATTAAAAGTAGGCATCACTTGGACATTGACAAGGGTACCGATGTTTGTTTTTACGTTCTTTTACGTTGATAGCACCAATTATTGGTGGAATGGGAGAGGCTTTACTTTTGGAGTTTAAATTAATTTTTTTTGACAGCCCTACGATGTAGTAGGGTTGGTATCATATACAATATTCAACCACGCAGGTGAAGGTAAAACATCTATGGATAAATTATCTCATTTTTCGTTACATGAAATGTTTGAAATATTTGTACGTATTTTCAGTTGAGTGAATTGATATTGGTTGGCCTGTTTTTATATGCGGGAGAGTCATGCTTAGGTATAAATAGAACACTCAGTGAAAATAATAATAATATAATAAATTACCTCCCACATCTTACATATGGCTTTCTAATCCCAAACTGGGCAGAGCCTGCGCTATGATACCCAGACTGCTGATAAAAATATTAACATATATATCTAATTACATACATATTATAGATTAATTACACATATACAGAGAACAAATGATCGTGTTCATCACACAATGTTTGTCCTTGATGGGAATCGTACCTACGACCTCCGGCTTAACAGTTAGGGTCATGTCAAGTAGGTGGGTTCCAGAACATTTCTTTTCTTTTTTTAAAAGAAAACTCCCGCTTTAGGAATATATTCTATTTCGCGTCAGACTACACAAACATACATACAAACGGACACAAAGAACACACAGACTCAGAACAATAATTTATGGGTCACACAAAGTGTAGTCCCATGTGGGGATCGAAACCACAACACTCAGCGTAGTAGTAACCGGCGTGGCGATCGCTTAAACCACTACGCCATCCGTGCAGTCGTTACCGAGTGAGTAAGGTTACCGAAACCCCAAACCTGCTCTCTCCCTGATTTGGGGAGGGGATCAAAAGGCTGCAACCGCCTTGTGACATTTGATTTTAAGTGTTCAGTTTCATGTGTTGCGGTAATCACTTACCATCAGATGATCCGTCTGCTCGTTTGCTCCTATAGAATAGAAAAGAAGAAAATAATCTCTGATGGATATTTACTATGTAAAGTCTCATAATTTTTAATATCTAAAATAGCGTTGAACGGAAACCATTTTTATATTTTCTTCGTAAATTATGGCATCCAGTTATTGGCACGCAATTTGTTACTAGCTGTAAGGCTTTAAGGAAAACATTAGCACAGAAACCTACCATTATTCACCCTCGTGTATATTAGAATCGATTTTCGTAAACCCTAGAGTAGGCGTACCAGTTTAATAATAGAAGATATTCTAACAGCAAATATATTTTACAATAACAGTATCGTCACGTAACTTCCTTCCTAAAGAGAGGCCTATGTCCAGCAGTGGACTATTAAAGGCTGTAGGCTGTGCTGTGTGAGTATCGTCGCGTAGTTATTAAAAAAAAAGTTCCATAGTTACCATTTGTAAAATTATTCATCCACTAAGTTGGCAAACCAAAATTCGTTATCTGGAAAATGTATACAGGTATCCTTGAAAATGAGACATAATCTTTAAACACTTACAGTCCTGGTTTTTGGCATTCAATTTTAACAAGAATTTTAGAAAAAAAAGGTATTCCTTTATTATTTGTGTACCAATATTATCTCATTAAAAACTACGTCATCCGAGCCTTTCTTTCAACCTAGTTTGAGAAAAAGGCTCGAATGACGGGCCGGCTTTAAGTCTAATACGATACGCCTGAACTTCAATTTTTGTACTTTTTATTTGTTAGGCGATGTCGAAGTTCTGTAGAAAGACTGTTTTTTTAAGAGACTAATCCTTTCAACACGCCCATCACTGTAACTCCTGTATAAAAGGATCAACAGCAGTGGCCCAAGAACACACCGAGTTATGACACTCGCGCATTCCTAGGAAAAGAAATTGGAAATATAAGAATTTCCAATGCCTCAGAAAGACTGTTGTCGGACTCTTTAGTGCTTCACCTACCCGTAACGATTGCCAAAGATGTTTATATAGCAACCGGGACCGACTGCTTAAATTGCTCTCCGAGGCACGGAGGGGTCTCAGCATGTTAAGAAAGGTCACCCATCCATACACTGACCTTGCTAAGGTTGCTTAACTTTGCAATATGTTAACCTACTTAGTTACCACTTAGCCACGAAACCCACCATCAAATTTAACTTATCAATAGAAAATAGAACACCATGCAAAAATCAAAGACAATAAATGAGTCTGCTTTAATGATTAATGTCAAAGCCTGTGTTGCCTGTGTCATAGACTACAGGTCTATGAATTAGTCTTTGGTTTATTTGGTCTGTGTCAATCATTAAAAAAGTTTTGGAGAGTTTGAAATTGAAATTGACAGCAGTATTTCATACTTTGTTTTAGAAATAAATACACAGTGGACGGATATCAAAAGTTCTGATTTACGAGTACAGTGGTGTTTTTAAGTTTTGACTGTTTCCTTTTTTGAAAAACCTTTAATTGTTCTTTAGAAAATTGCCAGTACACTATTTCTGATCAAATATGAAAATTAGACTTAAAATTTAACACTTACTCATTTAGAAATACTAGGTCTATGGTTATAAGAATGAGTAAGCAGAAACTAAAAAAAGAAACAAGAAAAAATCATTTAGGCATAACATTACATATAGAGATCCGTCGATCTATTTTAGAAATTAAAACATTTCATGTGTAATTAACTTTAATATGTACTTTGTAACTTACAGAAATAAATAATTTCCATTTCGTTTACCGATTTTAAATAATAGCTAAAGTTTTGGAAAATTTGAATAATGTTTGTGTTTATTTAGTATCGGGCGCAAAGTTTATTGCAACATATTATTTATATTAACATGAATTTTTCCCATTTTGCGCATCACGATCTTCAACCTTTTAGGTTTAAGAATCTTTATTACTCAAAAGAATTTACAAAATTCACTTACTGAGAAAACATACATACAAGTAAACAAAATAAATCCATTGGGCGTTTGAATATAATATAAAATAAAAGTGGGTAGTCAAATATATTTTGCGTAAGATTACGAACTTGTAAAACACTCGAACACATAAAACAATGGGAACCTAAGCAACTGAACCAAAGATGTAACTTGAAATTATTAACTACACCTTACTCTGTTGTTTATAAATAATAGTCGTGTGATGATGACGGTCATTTGTTGTCTGTATGTGATTTACATATCATGTAGTCATATCATCTAGTTTGGTATCAGATTGTAGTAGCGATTCACCCTGGCTTCGAACGGCTACAATGTTCATACTACTATGATAATGTGGTGTCAGTGTGGAGTAATTAATTATACTATTATTATGATAATATTATACTACAGGACATCTTTATATACAATATAAATAGGCCCGCTTCGCTCCTGCTAGCCGCTGTCTTCCGAGACGGACGTACTGCACGACGTGGCGACGGCGAGGGCCGCGTTATGCCGTCTAATATCTACTACTTAAACGATATACTGTATAAAGCAATTTTGATCTTTATTACATACACAACGTAACAAGGGTACTTATTTAAATAAGGAATAATACTGTATTATTCAAAATAGCTTCGTAAATAACCCATTATTTTTTAAAACACGAAGAAGCGACTTTATTATATACTATGTAAAGACGAAGTTGACCGATGAAGTACATAAATAAAAATAAAGCCCTTAGATCTGCCTTTGCAATCCAGACATTGCCACAAATATCGTTACTTATATGCGCCATCACTATTTGCAGTACACTATAGAATGCACGAGGCTACATTATTTATTCCAAACGACCGCCACTACAGAGACCTGACGGTATTTTCTGCAAATCGACGGGCTCGGAAGGATAACAACATATCGAAGAATTGAATAAAGATAAAACGGGATTTATATAACAGAAACATGAAAATCTAGGGATGACATAGCACCAATGAAACTATTTACAATAAATATTAACATGGATGAGGCGTTGGCCTTCGTTGGTTGGCTGATTTGCTATTCAATCAGTTATGTGTTGTCAGAAAATAATTGAATAATTAGATTACAATGACAGGTTAAGGCCATGTCGTGCGTGCGTATCATGGCTTTGAAAGCGCGTTTTAGAAACGACACGTGTTTTATTCAAGTCGTTTGCATTAGACTCTTCACACGGTGCCATTGCGTACAAAGATTGACGCGCTTTGGAACGAGTATATGTTTGAAGTACACTTGATCACATGAGTGGGCGTTTTCAAGTCAACACCTCAAAATTTTAATAAAAGGATACGTCAATTTAAATATAAGTCTACATGCCATTTCTCACACTATGTGAGTTTTGTTATTCCAAAGGTTATGAACCTAAAACGAAAATTGTTAGTTAATTAATGAAAATCTGTTTTAATTGTCTGATGTTCGATTTTCATTGTTCAGAAGCCGAATTGGTCGCTAGTTTTACACTAAAGGAAAACAGAACGCGCGTTCGAACTGAGGTCAACGCCTGTCATTTGATCATAGACTATATTATGTTTCGTTATTACAACAAAAATACCATATACACAACTATCTAAGTGTCAAACTACTTTACTCGGTAATAAATGTCTCAAGATATAAGCAACGGAATAATTATGATTAATGGACGAGCGAATTATTGTTTGTTGTGGCCAACAGAATTAGGTGAAACCGGGGAAAATCTGGAATTAAGGAAATAAATTTACTCTTTTTATTCACCACATCGAGGAAAACATCAAAGGATTGAGCTAGATAGAAAGTCTAAATGAAATATTTGAGCATAGAAAACCGTAATTGTGTAAAATTTAAACACGACGACGAAGTATCGACGTACCTATCGGTTGGTGGAAGCGTAAAATTGTGTAACACGGGATTGCAACTGAAAATATTGCCTTGTAGCCTTAATACTTCTTTTTTAAATTAGTCAGATGATTTATACCTTAATACGGTTGGTGGAAGCATAAGATTACGTATCACGGGATTGCAACTGAAAATATTGCCTTGTAGCCTTAATACTTTTTTTTAAATTAGTCAGATGATTAAAAAAAAAGATAAAGACTTTGTGATTCAAAATGGTGTGATCATTTTATTTTTGTTTCATGGGACGTGTTACCATAACTTTGATTAAGCCCGACCCGTGATAAAGGTAATTATCATGTTTCACATTTATGTATGAAATGCTAGGCTGGTTTAACAATCTCGTTATTGAAATTATTACCACGTAATACGTTCTGAATAATAATTATGCTATTAACTATAGGTTAGGTTTGACTTAGAACATTAATAGACATCATATAAACAAGTAAGTAATAGTCAGTTTCTGATGAATTGCATTTAATTGCAATGTTTTCTGGATAACATTTGAAGATTAAATATAATATAATATATCATAATAAAATATATTTTACACATCTACAATACACAGCCGTTTGATCCCAAACTAGGCAGAGCCTGTACTATGATAACCAGACTGCTGATAAACATGCATTTTTTTTTAAATAGATACATATTATAGATAAATTATACCGAGATACAGAACAAATGACCGTGCTCATCACACAATATTTGTCCTGGGTGGGAATCGAACCTCCGGTTTATTAGTCCGGGTCTCTAACCACTAGACCAACAGACCCGTCAGATGATTGTAACACATTTAAATTTTAAATTCATCTATACTTAAAAAATCTTCTTAATCATATGAACTGACATTGAAATATTGTTCTGCAGAAAAGGCTTAGAATATATGCTCAGAAGTGTAGGCACCAATAAAGATATGAATTATTTATACATATACTTCGATATTTCCAGGTAAGGAAAGTGAAATGTTATACCCATTTGTTTAGTTATACCTACTATAACTATAGGGGCAAGACTCTTGCAAGAATCATTTTTAGATTTAGGTTTTTACTTCAAGAATAAAATTCTTTAGAGCAAAACCCAATAAATACTTGACCTGTATAAAACAACTTTTTATACCCTGGTACCTGTACCTCGTTTTGTGAAAGTTCCAATAGATATAATTAAAGTGGTTTTTCACGAGAACGTTCATAATTAATATTGCAATATCGGTTTCTGAACCGTTACGTTGTGCCAAAGTCTGATATTTAGTCTCAGCCTGCAAATTGATCTGTAATTGATTACTAACTTGCGGTTGCGCGGTTACCGAAGTTGTATTCACGTATCTGTACTTCATGTAAAAGTAAATTTACATACGTATATTGAGCAACGTTTACAAGACAACGCATCAAATAATGGTAAGAGACTACATATTTATCTCAATTAATTACTATAATTATGTTTTAACTTGGAATAAAAATAGAGATATTTTATTGCTGGACTGTATACGAATGGAGTTTATAATCCATATTGTACTAGTTCCATCATCAGATCCACTCCGTACTAAGTTAAAATAATTTTGGTTTTTTTATGGTATAGGGGACAGAAGAGCTAACAGGTCGCCCGATGGTAAGTGACTACCAGTGTAATTGCGTTGCCATATTTTACTTCACATGCCTGACATCTATAATAATATTTCGGACATCTGACACATAACGCCATCTAGTTTCAAACTAAGCAGAGCTTGTACTACGAAAGCTAAATTGACTGATAGAATAACATTAAACATAGAACACACCCAAACTCCTAAACAACAATTTGGTCCGACACAGGAATTGAACCCGAGACTTCAGCACAGCAGTTGCATACGCTACGACTGCACCATCGAGGCAGTCAATATTATAATCGTTAGAGGAGACAAAGAAAACGGGTTAATTTTAGTAAGGTAAACAGATGATACGAAGGGGTAAGCTCAGGGACTTCCTTTCTAGGGTATACCTGGTTCCCCGACTATTAGTACCCGAGACGGCGTGCGGTTTTAGTCGGTTCGAGTTCGACATGCCACCGATAGGTGGTATCCGAGGGGATTTCCACACGGAAAAAAAAGGGGTAATGTACACCACAAGTCTCGGATGAGAAAACTGGACGAAAAATAGAGTTTTTTGAGAAGGCCGGATTCGCGTACCCACGTGTCGCAGACCGTTCATATCAATCACTTAAAATAATCTTCCTATTTTCCAAGCATTAAGGCCACTGTATCTACTAGTATATATCTGTTGTGTAACAAACACAAACCGTGTTCATGGCAGTGCGCCAATTTCCCTGCTGGCGTTATCAATAACTAATCATATTAAGCTAGAATATCAGATTATGTAGCTACAATAATGTACGGTACTAATGGTGATTAGTGAATGTTCAAAAACTATATGTAATTAGAGATTACGTACATTTTGTATTGCCGTATTCCAGATGTTGTTTATGTTGTTAGGTAGAATGTACGAGTATTTGACTTAACAACTGACAAAATCATTTATCAGATATCAAATGTGCGTGTGGTGACGGATTAAGAATACGGCATGTCACTACCCCTATTCATCCCTTGGGTATCGTAAGAGCCGACTAAGGGAGCAAACTACACAGGACAACAGCACTGCAAAGAGAAGGAAAACTTGAAACAAACCCTATATCAATGCATCTGGTCAGCGTAGTATATAGTATGCCAAAACCTCCTTTCTAAGGAGAGGCCTATGTCCAGCAGTGGACTGTTATAGGTTGTTGATGAAAACTCATACTATGATTTATCTTGGGTTTCCTTCGTTTTCAGTTAGTTACCATCATCAGATACGCACTAAGTGAGTGAATATACCCTTCCAAAAAAAGAAGAAATCGATCTATAGATGACCGTAAATAAAATAAAATATGGTGAATTGAACAGTGTGCTATTTTCATATTCATTTGATATATTTTCAACTGACTTAAAAAAAGACTTATGTCCGGGAATGTACTATTAAAGGCTGTTGCTTTGAAACTTGGTTTAAGCTGTCGCCATGCCGCCTCCTACTACGCCGAGTGTTTTGGATTCAAGGTTTTGTGTGATCCACAAATTGTTGTTCTGAGTCTGTTTATTTTTTGTGTCCGTTGCATGTATGTTTGTAAAGTCCCCCGCGACATAGAATATATTCCTAATGCTTGAGTTGTCTTTTTAAAATAAAATAAGAAATATATATTCCAACAAAACATTATATACTAGAAATAAAATTTGACACATTTTACACAGGACTCTCTTATCTCAAATCACGCAAGAACTGTTATAAAAAGACTTCTAAGAAACGTATTCATACCTACTGTCATATATAAACTACACCCAGACACAAAAGTCTTTATGACTCTGTAACTAAGCAATTGCTTAAAGGATAGTTAATAATTACAATATCAGTTATCATTTTGATCTTACGATATTTAGCTTGCAAGTATTCTGATATATAGTCCTTAAGTTTACCCATATAATGTTAATCTGATAATTATAGGTAAACTTAAGAACTGCAACAGTATTTCCTAGCCTAGGATTTCTGAGGGTTGCCTTCGTTTTCCCTCAGATATTATCACATGCGGACTAAGTGAATGACTATACTCTTTTAAACGAAGAAGAAATTGATCTATAGACGACATTGAATACTCAATCATTATCATGTATAATATTGTACATAAATGGTCTTTAAAATATAAAAATCCAGAACCATTAGGACCCTTTATAGGGACAGCAAAGGGTAAGGAGATAGGGAGAGGCCCAAGCAGTAGTAACTTAATTTATCTTTGTACTAAACTAAAAACTAATTTTCATATTTTTATAAAATGAGTAAATAGTCATTTAAACTAATATATATATATATTATATATATATATAATAAGTAATATATAATGTTGTATGTAAGAAATATATTTCTATAACTTATTTATTGATTTTCTTTTTTAGTGTTTTTTTTTTACAATGGAATAAGGTAAATTAATGGAAATATATGCAGACGAACATAATACCTTCTTTCTTTTTTGAATTCTGTTAAAAGGATTCCAAATGAATAGAAAAACATCACACTATTCAATATAACAGAGAGAGAACCCGAGCCGCTCTACAAGTTTAAGTACCGCTGACGCCTATCGACGTTTACTACTGAACGAAAGTCTCCCCCAAACACCAGCTGTCTTCAGGTCTTGGGCAGTCCGCATCCGCATCATATTATGTCAAAGATTTTCGAAATGAGCAAGTAATTTAAAATGTTTTCATCTTCAAAAAGAAAAAGGTTCTTAATTTGACTGTACGAATTTTTGGGTGCATATTACTTTGATATGATTGCTATTTGATAATCGAAAAATAAAACCGAAAATTAAGCGATTAAGAGTACAGCATATTTTGAATTTATAAGCTCATTAAATGTATAAACTCATTGAAGTCGGTTAGGTATCGATATCTGTTATTATACGGCTTAAAAGCTAAAATGTAAGTACGTAAGCACTTTGCTAATTGGTCATGAAACAAATTTTCATTTTGTTACATGAAACAATTTCCAGTTAGGCATTCACAAACGTTACAAATTCATTTCTATTATAGAAATGTTAACAACATTTTCATTATAAGTTAAAAAGGGTAAAACACTCTCGTTTTAAATACACAAAAATGTTCCCCTCAAAGTATTTCTAGAATTTGTTTTAAAATTTGCATGAACAAGCGAGCTGCTCTTGTCTAAATTTTACAAAAAATATCTTAAAATAAGTAGAACTCTGTTGCTGACAGATAAATAATGTTCTGAAAAATATTTTATTTAAGCTAAGCACCTACCTATTTACTGTGATTGTGGTCTCCGCAATCGAGAATAATAATTTATGTACATTTAGATAGAATTCTGGACAGGTAAAGCAACGCTTAATAAGACTTGTCTCTCAGATATTAGTTAGGTATTAAACGACCAGACAGCAATGAGCTTTGAACTTGTAATAGTAAGCTCCTGCTTTCAAATGAGATGTACGGTGAAAATGGCTTTTCATTTCTATTGCGCGAGTCTGCTGGTCACTAGACACAAGGTTATTGATCCTAATTGCTCGTTCCCCCTCTGGTCACATAGTTGTGTGTTGAACACGATTATTATTTCTTCTGAGTCTGATTGATCTACATGTACTATTTAGCAAGATGTTAGACAGTCTGGGTAATATAGAAAAGACTATTTCTTTCAGCTAAAGTTCTTTGCAATATTACGGTGTAACTTTTATGAAAATGGTGATGGTCACATAGTGCTAAGACTGCACGGATTGCGTAGTGGTTTAAACGGACGCCACGCCGCTTACTGCTACGCGAAGTGTTGTGGGTCCGACCCACACATAGGATGACACTTTGTGTGATCCACAAATTTTTGTTCCGAGTCTGGTGTTTTTTGTGTCCGTTTTATGTATGTTAGTAAAGTCTCCCGCTACACAGGATATTTTCCTAATGCTATGCTTTTTTAAAAACAAAACACAATTTATTTTAATATTAAATATTTTTACGTATATTAGTAATATATTAAATAAAAAAGATATTGATATTGCAAGACACATATAAGTACTTGTTAGACAGAATTCAACAATATCAAATACGACTCCATAAGCGATCACTTCCATAGTAGAATTATACTGCATCAAGAACGAAATTATTTCCATTTCTATTCAGTGCAGTATTTGACCAATTAGTTGAGGAAACGAATAAAAGAAAGCAGCTGCAAGACCTCATACACTATACAGCAGTAAAATAACATAAATGACATGAATAATTCTCTAGATTTCATAATTACCAGTGTTAAAACCGACAAGTTAAACACAGTTACATAATGTTCAAACATTATTACACCCTCGGCTTCGTAAGAAATGACCGTTTCTTCTGCAGTGACCCAATTTCCTTTAAGATATCTCAGGCTACAGTCATAGTTAATTGTTTTTATCATAACTACGAGTGCATCGCTACAACTATAAATATAAGTATACATACATATAAGTATATCATTTCTTGCTTTTCAAAACATGTTTATGGTAACGACATGTCATGTAAATGTTGTTTATATGTTTTTTGCTTCTGTCTTGGTGGTGCATTAGTAGCGTATGCGACTGCTGTGCTGAGTTCTCGGGTTCGATTCCAGGGTTAGATCGAAATGTTTGTATGATCTGCAAATATTTGTTTCGGAGTTTGGGTGTTTACTATGTATTTACAAAAAAGTATTCTATCAGACAATCCATCTTTTATATTACAAGCTGTGTTTCGTTTGAAACTAGATGGCGTTGTATGTTAGATGTCCGAAAATATTAAAATTATTATTGTTTAGACAACATCGTTGGTTCTGTGAAATATTCTTATCTTTGAGTCACTTCACACACACCTTTACCACTTTTGAGAACTCTCAGAAAACCAGTGTTCTTTTGTTACTGTGTAAAATTACCGGAGACTCCACCACCTGTGGGAGAGACCCCATTTGCCCCTATTTCTAACATTCCATACGTATTAAATAATGCCCGATTCCCCGTATATCATAAAAATATTAAAATAAATTGAAAATTTATGCACGAAGTAATAGAAACAGTCGCGAATAATATTTTAGAATAATAAAACTCGCAGACGACAGTTTACCGCAGCGGAATCTGAGGCACCACTCCAAAGTTTTTCTAGATTAAAATGAGTTAATGGTTGTGTGCTTTCCGACTGAGAATTTAAACAGCCGAGCATACCACTACGTAGTTTGGTTAACGTATATGCAGTTTTAAATTAGTCTAGAAAAAAAATACGGTTTTAGTCTACAGAAATTTAACTTTTAAACATGGAACAGTCACCACAGTCTCACAATAGTAAGTAGAATTTTTATTTACACAAAAGGAGCAAAAAGTTTTTGTCGACATAGTAAAATTGTAGGCGAGCAAGCGGTCAGTGTAGCTTATTGAAAATTTACAATAAGAACCGAAAATATTGGAGCGCTGCCAACGCTTTACAAACCATTGATTCATTAATTTATAAGACGCTTGGTATATTCCTTTAGTAACAAAATATGGCGTAGAAATAAAATTTGGCAGGGAGCTATTCAATGACGTGGCATAATATACCTAGCTCTCTGTGGTATTAAAGAGAGAACCGTTAGAAGGAAGACGAATAAAATTTATTTTCCAATAATCGGTCATGCTATTAATCATCACCACTAATTTTCTCAAATTTATTTAGGTCGGTGTAATCAGTTTACTTCTTCAATTTTCTTTTATCACTCGATCCACTTCATATTTACTACCACTCACTTCTAGTCATATCCTCTCCACTCAGTCTTTCACTTTATTGTAAAATGAAGTTGGTCATGGTGTTAATAATTTGATAATAGAACCTCCAAGTTTACCTTGGAGGTTCCTTAGCTATGGAACTTTGGTTGAAAAAGTAACACCAACTTTAATGCCTGACCTACATCATGATGAATTTAAAATAAACGATTCATTACTTAATTTTGTAACTAAAAATACCACCCGTTCTTTTCTTGACATTTTCCCGCTATTATCCCTGATAATTTTAACTTAAAATTGAAATTAAAATTAAACAAAGAGTTTTCCAAATTGGTTAACCAATGACAGAGGTCTGGGGTAACAAAAAAATACAGCCGAATTCAGAAGCTCCCAACTTTTTTTAAGTAGGTTACACGTATAATAATAGTAGTATTTAACATTTAACTTAAACTACAATAAGAATCATACTTACATAAAGAGAGATAAAGATAAGTATGCTGAGAGAAGATAATGAGACAAGATGATGTCGAAATACATGACAGAAGAGACAGATACCGTATAAGATGGTCATTATAATAATAAATAATAATATAATAATAACTTATTTCATAAACATTGTACATTGTTACAAAAAACATGGCGTCTCCTTTTAAGTAAAAGAATACCTGTGCCAGGAGACTCCATCTTATACGGAGTCATAGTTGTGTGTTTAGAAATAAACAAACTAACAATATATAACAACAACTAATGATATCCGCATTATGTGCTTACAAACACTGCATTTGACAACATGAAATTTATCTATTATGACTACCAAAAATGGATATTTGTAAATGAATGGAGAAAATACATTGGTTGGCATCTGGGTTCAAAGTATACCCTTTATCAGTACCTGTCAATTATCTGTAACACAATACTTGTCCAGTCACATAAAACGCTTAAGAAGCGTCTTTAGAAGTCTAAGACTGTAAGCCATTTAATTAAGTTTTGATAAGTAATTAATTAATAATGTTATGAAAATAATAGCAATGACACACACAGTGATAGAAACTACATACTACATTTGGTATGGAACTTACGGTTCAGACTTTAGTCCAAATTGTAAAAAAAATATAAATAAAAAATTATGTTGGCTATAAAACATTGAAACGCAACGTTGGTCATATCGATCTATTTATGAAAAATAATAATATTCTACGACATTCACACAACGCCATCTTGTCCCAATCTAAGCAGAGCTTGTTAGTACAAGCTCTGTTTAGTTAGTGGCTACTAGACAACTGATATAAATACACATATTTTATACATAAAAACACCCAGATTAAATCAAACATTAAATGTTCATGTACACATATGTTACACAAACCGCTGCGCCATCCGGTCGTTCACATCCACGTATGAAAAACGTGAGTTTATTAAATTCATGAAAAAAAAAACGATACAAATTCCAGTTTGGCTAAATGCCTCAAAGAGTAGATTATAATTAAAATGAATTGAAATGGCAACATTACATTAAAGTTCCAACATAACGAAGCTAGACTTTCCTTTTTTGGCAACGTTTTTGGCTTCTCTCTTGCCTTGGTTCTATTTAAATATTATTTATTACACAGTCTATTGCGAACAATTTCCATAAAAAAACTCACAAGGAATGGCTATTTTGGAGAATCTATTTAGCGTTATTTTTATAAGACTTCTTTCCCTAAAGACTTCCTCATTTCATAATTAAATGATAACAATGTGGCTTTCTAACACAGTTTGCCGGATTTACAAAGAATTATTGCATACTCTGACTTAGTTTTAGGTACATGAGCAACCTGTACCAACTACCTAATGGTTGTTTTTATTTTAGTTTTATTTATGGATCTTCAGCAAGAATATCTCATAGCATTCACAAAGAATATTAAATTATTGATCTGGTGTATCTTTCATTACAGAAGATTACGACCTGCATTAAAAGTCAAACATAACATTAGGAATCAAAAATTATTATTACACAAATTGGAAGTAAATAAATCAAATTAGATTAAAATCACTGCTAAATTCATTAAGTCTCTTTAAATAATAATAACATTGCAAAAATTTAATGCTGATAATATTGTTAATGATTAATAGTAAACAATATAAGATTATATACAGCTACATTGATAATATATAATTAAAATCAAATAAATTTATATTAAATTGATGTTAGATATTTGTTGACAATTCATCCCGTGGGTGTTGTCCGTGTAGTGACGGATTAAGAATACGGAATGTCACTACCCCAATTCGTCCCGTGGGTGTCGTAAGAGGCGCAAAACAACGCAGGACACCAGCACTGCAAAAAGAAGGAAAACTTGATACAATCCCTATACCGACCCGTCTGGCCAGCGAGGTATAGTAGGCCAAAACCTCCTTTCTATGGAGAGGCCTATGTGCAGCAGTGGCACTATTAAAGGCTGTTGATGTGTGTGATGTGATGTGTTTGTTGATAAGGAATTTAAAATATCCCATAGTATTTCCGAAGATGTCTATATCTTTAGATCTATTTGAAACTTCATTAAAGTGGTTAGTCATTATTAAGGCGTTTTAATGCTGTCACAGATAAATTAATAATCTTTTAGAAAGCATATCTATTAGATTACTTTATTTTACGTACAACCTTTATAAGTTTTTTATGCAATCTAGTTTATGACTTATCACTGTGCACGTGAGTTCAATTCACCTTTAAAGAAAGCATCTGTGGGGCTGACTAATTATGCTTAGCTAGACGGGCTCGATGCGAGTCATTGTTTGCTATTGGTTGAGAACTTTAAAATTTTCATTCGATTTGTGGTTAGGAATAGCTAATTTTGAGAAAAAATAACCGGAGTTTATAAACACTTAAGAGGTATAGTAACTTGTTCAAAACCAGTCTATGAAGCCCTCCTCACACCTTAACCATTGTCATTGATTTTATTTTACCGACGTATCTTACCCGATTATACATACACACGAAGAAATTTCCTTAGAAAGGAGGTTTTGTCCTACTATACCACGCTGGCTAGACGGGTTGGTATAGGGTTTGTGTCAAGTTTTTCTTCTTTTTGCAGTGCTGGTGTCCTGCGTTGTTTTGCACCCTTAGTCGGCTCTTACGACACCCACAGGACGAATTGGGGTAGTGACATTCCGTATTCTTAATCCATCACTACACGGACTAGTAGGCCAAAACCTCCTTTCTAAGGAGAGACCTATGTCCAGCAGTGGACTATTAAAGGCTGTTGATGTGATGTAATAATGATGATGTGATGAAGAAATTTCAACCTTATTAATACTTCAGTTAAATTGCATTTTATATAAGCCAGTAAACATTTACCTTACTTGTGAAACTAGATTAGAACTCCAATTGTAAGCGTAAAACACATGTCTGAAACAAAGGATTGTATCAGACTGTCAGACGAGAGATTAGTAAGGATCCTTTTAATCTTTTCATTTCGTTGTACGTACTCGCAATCAATTGGTTTTGTATCAGTTAGAGATCGCTTTGAGTTATAACAATTGTAGGCACATTTTGAACTGTGAGGTTAGTATTATTTTTCAACTATACCTACTTTGTTAGAGGTGTATCATAAATAACATTCTTTCTATTCATCTATGCAAATTCTATGTTTCCATTGTTCGTTCCAAGCTTAGTGTTTGTTTATTTATTTATTTTATTTGGCTCAACCAGAGTGATCCCTCAGAAGGCGGAGTGAACAATTCTTTCGTTGATTTTCATCGAGTGAGTGAAATTACCGTCTATCTATACTATTAAGAAGCCTATACACAATAGCCCAAATGGGTCAGATTGGCATACACGTAATATGTATACACCCGATAACCTCAATGATTTCATTCTGAATGAAGTAACCTCTATTTCAGTTGTTGCGAAACTGAAGTGAAATATATATATACTAGTTGTTTGTATACATACGTATGTGAGCGAGCAAATTGATTAAGTTAGTAATAAGGCTTTAAATATGTAATGATTTGGTGAATATTACTGTAAACTGAAAAGTAATGCGTGATTTCCGATTGGTGGTTTGTATTTATTTACTGAATCCTTTTATAATAATAATTTAACTTCATATACATCACACATGACACTCTGGGCTATTCCAAGAGCCTGTGCTAAGGTAGCTATACTGCTGATAAATGTTGTCCTGGTGGTAATCAAATCCACGACTTCTGTCTGTCAAATGAGAAGAATTAAAAGTCCTTGTGCGGAGTTAAAAAATGAGGAGGACCGTAATTCAGCTGTATATTTCAATCTCAATACCTTCGACTACCGTTGTTTACAAAAAGACTTGAAAGATTATTCTCTTACTAGAAGGAGAAAGAGGTTACCGTTTGATCCCATCCAAATATGAAGAAAAAAATGCATATGTCAGAGAAAAAAATAATGAATAAGGTTTTTTACAATGCAACACGATATATGCGTATTAAAGGCGTATAAACTTTTATTAAGTCTGTGTGACAACTTTTTTAGGAAATCCCTAAATATAGAGTAACAGCAAACAGCAACAAATAGCTTAAAATCATCTGAATTTATAATCCTCTATTCTTAAGGCAAAGATACGAATAGGTACAACCGAATTATTCCCCTCATATATTACGTTGTGATGTCACAAAGTTAACGTCATAAACATGTCGAGACAAGATGTTTAGACAAATGTGTTACTTAGCTAATTTAATCCTTTGTAAGCTAAATTTGATATGAATTTGAACTTTACTAAGACTGTAGAATAACGTTTGATAATTCTTGTAAAAATTTGACTTATTCTTTATCATCGCAGCAGAAAGACGTCCACTTCTGGACATAGGCCCGAATCCAACAGCCATTGAAAATTTGAGTTTTTTTGTTCAATCCAAGTATTAGTATTTCAAATTCAAATAAATCCAAGAGGCTAAATGCATTTTTTCTTCCTTTTTTAAAAATCTTTTTTATTTAGAGGATTTTATTACTAAATAATATGTTAGCCTCATAGTAGCTTAAATGCATTAGATTTGTACATTAATCTGTTTAAATTAATAAACATGTTTAGTCCGCAAACCTATAATAATAATAATATACCTCACACATTTCACACACGGCTGTCTGATCCCAAACTAGGCAGAGCCTGTGCTATGGTGACCAGACTGCTGATAAACATACTTATATATTTTTAAATACATACATATTATAGATAAATTACACCCAGACACAGAACAAATGATCATGCTCATCACACAATATTTGTCCTGGGTGGGAATCGAACCCACGACCTCCGGCTTAGCAGTCAGGGGCACTAACCACTCGACCAACAGGCCCGTCGACAATGATTTTGTTTCTTTCTGTATAAAAGAGCACTGTTATGTGTCTTATTATACTGAAAAAAATCTGCTTACTACTTGTTAGTTAACTGTGTATGTGCAAACTTTTACACTCTTTTTTTATAATAAAATAAAAAATAAAATTAAACACTACTGTGCGCTTTTCGAGACAATTTTTGCCCCGCACAACCAATCTGTGGAACGGGTTATCATCTGCGGTATTTCCGGACCGATACGACCTTCAAACCTTCAAGAAAAGAGCGTACTCCTTCCTAAAAGGCCGGCAACGCGTTTGTGACTCCTGAGTTGCAGACGTTCATGGGCGGCGATGGTCACATTCCATCAGGAGACCCGTCTGCTCGTCTGCCCCCTCTAACATAGAATAATAATAATAATAAAGAGTGTATAAGTCTGAATACAATATTTTACTTTATTTGCAATATTATAACACAATTTCTCAATGTATAACACCTTCAACGTCAAAGCATGCAATAATTAGTTCAATCTGGGAATTGAGCAAGCTAAGAGTGCTTTGGTATTCATCTCTGCAGTTCCATTAGCTGGTCGGCATTAATAGACTACACTCAGGGGCTCTATTTACGGAATGCTTTATACCTATATTAGCAGTCACAACCTCAGTCAAAGGTTGAACTACGAGTAAATAATAATTACTATTCCATGTTAATACGACAATTATGAGAAGCTAGAGTTGCACGACAAATGACACTAAAAGATCAAATTGCTACAGAGATATGTGCACAAGAGAGTAATAAATGTTTTTTTTTAAATTCTCTTTGTGATCGAAAAGATAACAAACAGAAGTGGTAAGTGGTCCATTACCATAAAATCGGGATTTGATGATGGGATCCTAGAGAAATCGAGGGAAACCCTCAAATTTTACAGCCCCGACAACGTGTTTTAGCTTGTTTGTCTAGCTATATAGGTATTTGCGTTTGGTATTCGCTATGTCATTTTGCTGAGACGATAATAGAAGGGAAGAAATAACACAAATATTTTTAGGTTTGACTGATTCCGACATAACTACCACGATGGGATCCGATGGGATTTAAGCACAGAAAAAAATGGTTTGGTTGATTCTAATCAAACCTGCATTGAATATATCTCGATTCACTTTTGGAACTTTATTTAACACGCTTTTAATAGCTTCATCATCATCATCATCAACCTTCGAGCGTGATTTAAAAACCCACTTTAAAACGTCGAATTAAATTGAAACTTCGCACATTTATCAAGGACCGATGACAATACAATAATTTGATAAATTTGGCCGATTATCCTCAGGATTAACAGCTTTTTTCATACCTAAAAATACGGTAGTGTCTTTTGCGGTGTATTAAGAGGCGTGTGCTGAAGCATATAAGACTTACTTACTTGTTACTTATTTAATCTTAATAATAAAATAATCATCATTACTAAATATAAGTTATTGTTAAAAAAACTAAAAAATACTCTTTCAAAAGAAGAAAGAGAGAGAAGTTCAAAAAGAAAAATCCTTTTATTGAAATAAAGCGTGGAGTGCTTTTCAGTATATTTTACAATATAATAAAGTTACTTTTACTAATATCTGTCAATAATATACTTTTAAAACAATTGAGATAAAGCATTCCACGCATTTCAAACTACGTGGTCCATGGAAACCTGCAACTCAACAGTCATAAGTGCGTTTAGTCCTTCCCCATAGAATCAGGGGAAGGGGGAAGGTTTGGGCTCGGGTAACCTCAGTCACTCGGTGAAAGACAGCGAAATAACTGCTTAATACCGGTTTTCTGTGACGCTATGGTATTGTTCCGGTCGAGCCTGGCCCATATAACCCGTGGCATTTCCTTAGAGGGAAGGGGGGGGGGGGTAAGCTGAGGCATATTAAACGTTTTGTCGTCCCACTTACGTATCAGAGGAAAATCCATCTTTACACAGGCACTTCATGGCTTAGAAAGGAAGACAATGGTAGCTCAGTGATATCGCTTATTCGTATCGATTGGAGAATGTAAACAATAGCCCAAACAGGGCAGATTGGCATACACGTACTGTGTGTACCTATTTGGCCATTCTCAATAGTCCGGACCCACTAACAGTTATCGAAATGTGGTGCAAATCTGACTTTCCTGACTATATATTATTTGAAATTTCAGAATAGTGATTTTGTTTTTAGGGTTTCGTACCTCAAAAGGTAAAAAAGGAACCCTTATAAGATCACTTTCTTGTCCGTCTGTCCGTGTGTCACAACCGATTTTCTCAGGAACGGGTATACCAGGTACTGAGGTCTATGGTCCCTATTAGGTGTATAAAAATCAAGGTCTTGAGTCAATACGATGAAAAGTATGGGTAAATTTCGATTTTCGCGAAAACTTCGTAAAATCTGGGTAGGTACGGAACCCTCGGCGAACGAGTTCGACTCGTAACTGACCGCTTTTTTATCGTGATATTAAATATTCATAATTTGAAGTTTTTTTTCTTTTTATGTGGTATTTGTCTTTCACAGTAATGTACTCGTGGAATGTCCCCACTATGTCCAAGCCTTTAGTTTCTTAAATGATTCTTAGACTTAATACTCGTAATAAAACCATTTCACTTAAACTGCAAGAGAACAAGAAATTTTCGAGAGTGTATAAATATCATATCATTAAATTTGATTGTATAACTTTATTTAAAAATGAATTATGAAAATAAGTGGTATTTTCACTATTTACATACTATTTATAGCAGTCGAGAGCTTTTAAACTGCTTGAGACTGAATTTCGTTCGCATTATTATTAGTACATTATTTCATTTAAAGAGTATTTTCTCTTCATTTAACATCAATGGGCTACGCTTCAACTAAATAATGATAGAAACTTCACAACGTTATTATTTGATTTCTAATAGCTGTAATATTATGATTGATGGTTGGAAATATTTCGCATAAATCTATACTTTTCGTTAATCACTCTCCAACTCAAAGCAAAATACTGGGTATATTATTTATAATACCTTACAGTATTTTAACGAGTAGTATTAAGTAGGAAACTGAAATGTTATAATCGATTTTCACACCCTGTCTCATTTTTGTTTATGATTTTTTCGAAGAATTTTGGTTTTTAAAATAAATTTAAAATCGGTTTTCTCAATCAATAACTACGTTACGCCAAGAAAGCAGTCCTTTTCTGGATGTATCGCATGTCCCTCTATGATGTACTGCTAGCAACGTGCATAAAATATAATTATCAGTCGAGTAATTAAGATGTGGAAGACTTATAAACAAACAATCTTTGCCTTTGTAATCTCCTTAAGTAACGTAGTGAGTACTTTCATTTGTTAAATGTTTATTTTTGTCATTAGTTCTTGACATATAGTACTTATTTGATAAAACGTATCCTAACGTAACGTTTAACGTAACGTAAACGTAAACTATATGTCAAGAAAGACGATTGTATGGCTGCTGAGTTACAAAGTCAGATAATGTCAAATCAATAAAACAACTAAAGTGTAAATGTCAAACTTTAACACAATTATTATTCGAACTATAACAGCAATGTCATTGTGACTAATGAGAATGACTAAGGTTTTAAATAATTCATTGTTCAGCTGTCAAAATATAAACTACCGTTGTCTTCAACTTTGACAGTTCAGTTTTACATAAATAGTTCATTTATTTTACACTTCTTTGACACCATCGGGGCTTACTCTGATAGAGCCTGAAGATAATAATAATAAACGAAGCATAAAAGAAATTTAGCGCTGGTGGGTGCCCTGGATTCGTTATTGCCTGATTCTATTCTATACTGTACGGCGATTGTCCACATAACGAGAATCTCGTGAAAGTTGAAAAAGAAAATAAAATATTTGATTTATTTCACGAGATTGTCGATATGTGGAATGTGGATTCGGCGATCATTGTTCCGATAGTCGTATCTGCTCACTGATTGATAGCCAAGAGCCTCGACCAATACATTAAGAGGCTAACGTTAGACGGCTGGATCAAGGATCTGATGCAGAAGGCAGTTGACACGGCTCGTATAGTGAGGAGGTTCCTATCTTTGGAGTCCTAACCACCGGTGTCTTGGTCGGGTACAGACCCGGAGTCGGTGGTCTAATTTTTTTAATATTTTAAATGTACTTTTATTTCTTTTATAATATACTTAAAAATGTAATTAATATGTATATATAATTTAATAAAGAGAATAATAATAATATATCTCCCTCATCTCACACTCTTCTGTCTGATCCCAAACTAGGCAGAGCTTGTGCTATGATAACCTGCTATGAAGAGAGGGGGCTAATTGCCATGTTAACATCGACTCCTAGTTAAAAAAAATATTAAACAAGCTAATTATTGAAAAAACAAAACAAACGACTGCGTGAAAACATTCGAATTTTGTTTTTTGAAATTTTGTTTTGTTTTTATTTTGATATACCCAGTGTCACTCTCGCAGTAAATACGAATCATACGACATCTCTCAAGCTAAAATCCATAAAGCCGTTCAGGCCGCAGACCGTGCCCAACAATTATGCATTCATGCATACTCTCGAAAAACATAACCCTCCTTCTGGCGCAGTCGGGTGAATACTTAGTCAGTGAGATATAGTGCGTAAATGTTATATATCAGTGACTTAACATTCAAGAATCACCGTCTCTTGTAAGTGAGCATATATATATAGTGAAAAAAACAGAAATAAGTGAAAAACTATTTCGTCAACAAAAACAGTGTAACCAAATAAACAGTGAATTCAAAATCTGAAAACAAATATAATAAAGCATAGCAGTAACATCTCATAAAACTACAATAACTTTTACAGTGGAAATCTATATATATATAAGAGATTTCCACGTATATAGTCACTCATCACGATATCTCTGGAACCATAAGAGCTAAAGACTTGAAATTTGGTAGAAATATTCTTTTCACCGAGTAGAGGTCAGCTAAGAACGGATTTTAAGAATTTCAAAAAAAAAAAAAAAAAAAATAATGTAAATAGCAAAACAACTTTTGCAGGGTCAGCTACTACTAAATAAATCCACTAAAACTATTTAACACGTCAGTGTGAAAAAATTTGTACGTTATGGTATTTGAATTATTACCACATCAATCACAAGAATTCATTCAAACAACAAACAGTGTTATCAATGACACAGATTTGGAACTACTACACTAAATTCTTAACAAATAAACCACCAGCACAACTGCGTAAATAATACCGATTCACACCGCTAGAGATAACTATTATTATTATTGATCAGCGAAACCGAGTACGACTAATATTCATCATCGTCAATGCGAAGGATGTAAATGTAATACTGATGATTCAGAGTTCTTAAAATACGCACATTGCAATAAAAACCTCGATCTGCTATGATATGTCAAATGAGCAAAAGAAATATATGAAAATGCCAAGCTTGCATATGCAATATTCCAAAGGGAGACAATTCTAACACCCCAATAAAACCATACATACAAAAAAACATCTGCGATAATTTCATGAACGTTACAAGAAGGCGAAGACCAACTCAGATCACACAAAACTACAAATAAGAAAATGATCAAAATTTTAGATGACATAATTGGGAATGCAATGAAAGTAACTTCGGACAGTGATGTATTAGCTCCAAACTTCCCCGAAGTCTTAAAAGCTGAAGATTTAATGCTAGAAAAATTTAGCAAACTCTTAGATTCCAAACTCGAAAAAATGAAAACATCTCTTCTCGAAGATATTAAAATTACGATTCAGACAGAAAAGGACACTACTTTATCAAAACTTTGAAACCAAGTAGAAAATACCACGACAAACCTAATAGACACCTAATAGACTAATATAACAGAACAATACAAAATAAAATAAAAAATCATGGGCTTTCTGAAGCACACTACGAAACGGAACACGCCCTTATAGACCGTGTCTCTAGAGCCTTTCATGACATAATGAATACTAACATTGATCCATACATAGAAAAGATAAGGCGTATTGGAAAACGAGGAGGCCTTTTAGCTAAAAAAATAATAAATAAGAGAATACCAAGATACGTGATGGAAAACTCTAACGTATTTCAGAACTCAGGACTGGCTGTTGGGATGTTCATGGATAAAAAAGCTTTAAAAACAACGAACTCCAGGAAAACCTTAGAATAGACAAAATTATAACCATTCTATGATTCAAAATAATAAACTGTATATAAATGGTAAAGAGTACATAAAAAGTTCCCCACAAACCACGGAGACGTTCCAGTGTCAGATTCCAGATACCACAAACAGTAACCGCAAAACGAGTTTAGATAGCAACCACATAACAATCAACAAAGTACAAACACCGCCGCAGCCACAACCACCAGCGTCAATGTCAACACAAAGGAAAACCACTCGTAACTATAATTGTCGATACTGAATTAAATGTTGTCTTAAAGAATATACAAAGTAAAGGCAATAAGCTTCAGTTATTCGAGCATTTCCTACAAGACATAGATTAAACATAGATATATTACTATTGTCAGAATTATGAAAAAAAAGGACCATTGTGACCATTTCATTGTCTAGATACGGAATAGAAATACCGAAATTTAATTATATTTTAATTGGTTCATACAGAGCAGTCCGACACATTAATACATTCTTTGAACAGCTAGAAAAAGTTCACATCACATCACATCAACCCACGGGGTGAATTGTTGGTGACATTCCGTATTCTTAATCCGTCATAATACGCTCAATTAAAAATACACACAGCTGCGGCATAGATGTAATCTAATCGGCAAAGGGGGGCTCACCACCGGTCTTAGACAATCATGTGCACACAAAAAAAAAGGGCCTTCCTAAATGTAAATGACATTAGACATAAATTTTATAAAATATATAGCCAAACCCTAAAACGTGATGGAATATCATAAATCAGAAAAACAGGTAAACTAAAAAATACTTACATCAAAATGATATCATTAAAAATTAACAAGCATTTTATAACATGTCCAACCACATTATAACATGTCCAACAACTATTTGTAATAATTTCAGTGAGTATTTTGCTACAGTATGGACAAGAATAACACCAACACGCTCGGTCGCTGGGTCGACCCGTCATAAACTCACAAATGTGCTCCATATACTTGCGTCCTGTAGACATAATCGACATAATACGCTCAATTAAAAATACACACATCTGCGGCACAGATGAAATCCCTCCAATTCTCTTGAAACAGTAGTGCAGAAAAACTGTCAATACCGCGGACACCTTTAGTTAATCAAAGTCTCTAAGATGGCCAGTTGTCTTTTGCCTGCGTGAAACACAGATCACATACCTATGTAGCGCAGGCCGATTTCAAAAGAATTTGTAATATTTTGATTTTAGTTTTTTTCTTTTCACTCTTGCACATTCTAGAATAGTCATAATAATATACTAGTTTTATGTTAGCTTTAATAATACGCTTTATATTTGAATCTAATGACAATAAGATGTAAATTTAGATTCCAAAAATATTTTCATTTGCCAGAATAATGGTTCTATCTTTTCTAATCATTGATGATAATTTAAGAATTTGACCACAACACACCTACAATTTGCTGTCAAGAGGCCCAAAGTCGTCTTGAACAAAAAAAAAACTTAAAGAAAAAAAACATAATTATAATAATTAGCTTCATACCAATTAATTAGAAACTACAAGATTTTATTGAAATAAGCAAAATTAATGATTTATTTACTTTTTCTTTCTCTTTTTAAAGTATAAAAGTTTGAAGCTCATTTAAAAGATTAGGTATTCCCAGAAGCAAGGCTAAAGAACTATTTATTAGACCCGCGCTTCGACATTTTAGTGTCGGAGGATGTCTTAACTTCTTCGCTGGATTATCCCCAGTTGTATATCTAAGATGAACCTCGCGAGGCTACTGGAAAATAAATAAGTGTTTCAATGTTGCGCCTAAGTGCTATATGAATAAACGAAGAGTTGTTTAATGTGTTTTCAAATGCACATTGAGATCAATTTTTTCATCCGTGTCCTTTGACATTGTTATACTCCCTCGTAGGGTATTTAGACTGTGCAGTCTGTAAATAAAAAAATAAATATCTGTAAGTCAGGTGGTATGTTTGTCTAAAATTTTCCAAAAAAAAGTATTTCACTGTACTGTCTACATGCTAGTTAATAGTATTGAGAAAAACTTCACGTATCTTTGTTGGATCATTATCACTCTAGTTTTTTAGCATAATTTCACAGTAACTTTGATATGTATGTTTGATGTTAGTGAATAAGGAAACGGTAAGGCGAGACTTTAAATTCAAAAAAATAGACCAAAGATTGCACCAAAATTTAAGGTACATTTGCAGATATTTTTAAGCGATAAATGGTTCCATTAAATACTATCAAACTGTGTTTTATTTAGGACAGATATCACTGTGTTATACAACCGAGAATATTATCAGATATTTGATATGTGTTATTATTAATTCGCATATATTTTTCACGCTCATGTTACACTTGATATATATTTAAACGAGATTTAAGCGTAGATAGCTCGCTGAGGCCAAGATAAATCAAACAATGAGGTTAAATGAAGATCACCTCTGTGACTGTGGAATGGAAATAAAACTCTAATATTGTGTATTCAAATATGTGAGGTCGCAGTTAATGGAGTCGATTGGGTACTCTTTATTGTAGATATCAGGTTTATAAAGTATGTTACAAAGGAAAATAAATAGGGTTTATCAAGGGTCAAAGACTAAAATGTGTAATATGATCTGTATTTAACTAAATAAGTACACAAAGGCTTTTAGTTAAATTCATTAACTTCAATGCGAATTTGACCTTTTATGTGAATTAACTTACAATCTTTTATCTTACTTCACTTGATAATCTTTAGTAGCAGAACTGAAATAAAAAAGTCGGGATTAACTGTGTGGAGAGGTTAGGTTATGATTTTTGAAAACAAAGATAACACTGTATTGCATTGTTTTTGGCGGCTCTTAAACGTGAAAAAAGCTATAAACTATAATTCGACATCATTCAGCACTAAATTGTCGATTTCTTTATTCAATCTTCATCGTTTATATGCCCACCAAAATTATTGAAACTTAAAAATTAAGCATAAAATCGGGGATTAAAATGAAAAAGTATCAAAAAGATATGGGCAAACTTATGTCTTACATCATCTAAAATCTCCCTACCAAATTTCATCGGTTCAGCGGTTATTAATTCCTCATACTTCCACCCCTCTTTTCACCCCCTTAAAGGACGCTTTCTGAGACAAAATTATCCTATGTTCTTTTCGGAGGCTCGAACTATCTCTATAATAAATTTAATTTAAATCGGTTCAGCGGTATAAACGTGAAGAGATAACAGACAGATTGTGACTCACTTTCGCATTTATTTAGTAGTAGTTTAAGAGTTAGTATAGCAAACCGCTATGGGTTGGAAAGTCGGATATTCTTGCTTATTATTATCACTGAAATGCCATTGAATAGCGTATGCATATATAGTTATATTTGCAAAGCCTAATTTCCTAATAGTTGTTGTATAATGGTATATATGTTGTATATATGCTTTACATATTATGATATATATGTATGTGTATATATATAACACAATATATATGAATATGAATGTATGTATTCTTGTATGTATACGTTGTTATTTATATATTATTTCATTGCTTTTTGTTCAGTATTGCTATCATTACTTCTTTTATGTCCACTTTATAATTCTCAACCAAAGAGTAGTGCACCTCCACACTCATTTCCACACCACCCTAAGGTAGACTGGTAGAGTATGCCTATGGCATTAAGTCCGCCATTGTATTTATGTGCATAAAGTTGATAAATAAATAAATAAATAAAACTATACAATGAAATCCTTTAAATAATTGTAGCGTTCCATTTTAGTACTAGTAGTACGTAGTATATACTTTTATTATTAATGTGAAAGTGAGTTTGTTTGTTACGCTTTCACGCCGAAACCATTAAACCGATTTAAAAAATTATACCGATTTAAAATATTACACTTTGTGTGGTCTACAAATTGTTGTTCTGAGTCTGGGTGTACTTTTTGTCCGTTTCATGCATGTTTGTAAAGTCCCCCGCGACACAGGATTTATTCCTAGTGCGGGAGTTGTCTTTTAATAAATAAATTTCACCAATAGAAAGCTATATTATCAGCGAGTAACATAATTTAATTTTGCCCGCAATAAAGAAAAAGAGAAAAGAGAGTAAAACTATATTAGCTAGAAAGAGCTAAAGATATAACATAAAAAGATAAAGAAAAAAGATATCATCAACCTTTCAAGACAGTCTCGCGGCCTGACCTCGATGTAATCCACCTCCGCTAAGTCTACCTGATCCTGGGGAGACAAGACGTGACTGTGTTCTTGATGCGATTGTGAGGCGTACACCATCAAATTGGATGCTTGTTTTTAAAGGTCGATGAAGAATCATTGTGATAAGTATAACTTGGAAATTGGGTTGCCAAAGATATTCAATGTTATGATTGTTCCGAATAAATAATTCAGAAAGTGTTTTATGATGTTCTAGATAAAACTTTGTAATTTTTTTTTAATATTCAAGCAATATATTTGCTGTGGGTGCTATTTTTATTTTATTAATAAAAGTATAAAATAATTTAATAATGAAGATTTGTGTATTAAAAATTCTTATTCGTGTTCATATCTGCATACGAAAGACTAGCTGACCCGCGCAACTTCGTCTGCGTCTCTCAATGGTAATAAATTTTCTCCGTTTTTGAAACATTCTTCATTGGTGCTCCGCTCCTATTGGTCTTAGCGTGATGATATATAGCCTATAGCCTTCCTCGATAAATGGGCTATCTAACACTGAAAGAATTTTTTAAATCGGACCAGTAGGTCCTGAGATTAGCGCGTTCAAACAAACAAACAAACAAACGAACAAACAAACTCTTCAGCTTTATAATATTAGTATAGATTAGTATAGATTTACATGACATAGTGATAATTCACTGTGCAACGCTTGATCCTACAATCTTTTATTTCCTTTTTTATACGAAGACGTGCGTGTGTGTGTATTTGAGGTTTTCAGACTATAAGTGCTCATATTACCAACTAGCTGAGACCCGCGGTGTTACGTGCGTTTGTTGTTATAACCGCGTGCAACGCCGCGGGGCGAAGCTAGTCTAAAAAAAGTAGCCTAAGTTACTCCTTATGTCATCAGCTTTCTGTCAGTGAAAGTCCCGTCGAAATCGGTCCAGCCGTTCCGGAACAAACAGACAGACAGACAGACAAAAATTGTAAAAAATGTTATTTTGGCATAAGTACCATGTAAACATACATATGCATTTAGTAAAAAGCGGTTATTTTAATATTACAAACAGACACTCCAATTTTATTTATTTGTATAGAAGACACTCCAATTTTATTTATTTGTATAGATAATAACGTATAAAATACTTTTTTTTTTTTTTGAAACGACTTCAAACAATATTAACAAACACCATTAAAATCCAGAAGCAATCGTGGTTGATTTGCTGTCATTTTTTTAAAGAGTTCCGTTGTCTATCTCCAAAACTAATAATGAAATCTATTTGAAATTTCAATGAAACCATTTTGGAATAAACCCCTTTTGAACAAAAAATTAATTTTGATAATCCGTCTATATATGACGGAGTTATGCTCGAACACACATAAAAAAAAATCTCCTCCTTTTTGGAGTCGGTTAAAAAGTGCAATTACTATAAACAGTCTTACTTATATTAGTCTTTGAGCTTATTGGTGTAGTGGTTAGTGATGCTGACTGCTAAGCCGGAAGTCGTGGGTTCGATTCCCACCCAAGACAAATATTAAGTGATGAATACGATTATTTATTCTGTTTGTGTATATTTAGAAAAATAAAAGTGTGTTAATCAGCAGTCTGGTTACCATAGTACAGGTTCTTCCTACTTTGGGATCAAACTAGCATTAAAATATATTTTTTTCCCTTTATCGGTAAGTATTTATTGAAATAAATGTATTTACGCCCTAAGATATTGTAAGCCTTATAATAATGTACATTAATCGTTTTTCTCTTTGGCAGTTTTTTATTATTTAAGATGCCGTCAACAATATTTCCGATATTTTACAACTTTAGTTGATAAACAAAATATGTACAATGTATTTATCGGTTTACGAGCTTCGTAAAAAACTTTATTTACATTATTAGCTACACAAGAAAGTAGGTACACCTACCTCTGAATAAGTTAAGTTTTAAGTTTTTACATACAATACGTTTATGTTACCTTTTCGAATTGAACCACAAACCTATTGGTTAAATTTTAATTAAGTATAATTCTTCCTTTCTAAGGAGAGGCCTATGTCCAGCAGTGGACTGTTAAAGGCTGTCGATGAAGTACAATTTCTAATTGGTGCATGCAAGAATATACCAACTTAAAGTGAATGTGACTTAAATTGTACAGTCAGCTACAAAAGACCAGCAACTCACAATCAAAAACTTCTAAATATAACCAGTAAGTGTTGTAGATTTATTAAAATACTTGACGGCACAGACTCATGAATATAGCCTACCTCACTAGCCTAGATTTTTATAGAAAATAATATAAGGTTGTGTATATAGATTTGTTGGTAAGTAATCGAATTTTAGGAGCTAAATATAGCCCTTACTCTGAGGTTCTTTCGTGTATCTCATTACTGTAATTTAGTAAAAAATACAGGTATTCAAATCGAACGTCTTTTTAGCTATATTGCCTGTGGCTTTGACAGCGTTAATATATGAATATATTAATTATAATTTGATTTAGGTGCCCTCATAATGATTAAATTTGTAGTTGTAAAAGGTATGTTTTTTCGTGTACGCTTTTCATGATGACTGAGTTACAAACGAAAGCGAAAAAAATTCGTTATGATTTATAAATAACTGGACCGCAATGCTTTAATTTAAATTTTTCGTTTCAAACTAGACCAAGATACAAAAAAAAGTAGTTTAATTAACAGTTGACTATACTTAATTCTGAGGAGAGTAGTATTCTATAGGAGTTTTTTTTTTTTTTTCTTAATTTTTTTGATTAAAACATGTGCTTAGTAATTTGCCAAGAAATATTTAAAAAACGTTGCAGGTATAATACAGTAAAAGGTGATTGATTAAATCTCAATGTGGATTAGTGCCCATTATTATTATTTGCCCTTTTATTCTGAATTGTTTATGTTTCTCTATCATAAATGTTGTTATAGTATGTCCCTCAATTCAGTGTGACTCTTGGCAAAGGCCTCCTCTAGCTCCTTCCACATTAGTGCCCATACTTGTATCTAAAGAAAGTGTTGATAAGTTCCCATGAGTACATTCTCAACAAAGATCGGTAAAATTCAATCGGTAAGTATATTTATTGTCTGTCTGATTGAAATGCTATAAGTTTAGTTGAGAGTAAGTCAACCGTGTCTTAGGTATCTCAAATTATTAATTTACAAAACATTTAAAAAGTTACCGAAGTTAATAAACAGTGCTAATATTATACATATTATTGTTTCTTGATAACTTTATTTATTATTTATTATTCCAGGAGTTGCATGTGAACAATCCATAAGAAAACAAATAAACTACTGAAGTGGTTATAAATATTTACCTCAACGTCTATATGTCAGCTACTTAATATTTCCTCTAGAGGCGATATCGTACACGTTTTCCGGAAGTCGGAAGTATTGCCGAAACTTATAAGTCCCAGGTGGAAAAATTGAGCGTAAGGCTTCAAAGTTCTCGACTTCAAACGACTGGGAGGCTCAAAGGAAGGACAGAAAAAGGTCACGGGACGTCCACAGAGATTAATTTATGACGATCACTTTGATGTTGTAATTAACGTAATTTTTATACTTTTTTTGGCAAGTTATTTATTAAAGTTGACGGTAGGTGGCGATTTTAGCAAAAAAGCTTTAATGAGTTTCAACTTTGACGCTTCTGGATCTGAAGGTTTATAATGGTGTTTTATTTCCTTTTGTTAGATAGTCTCATTAAAAGACTCTATTAAAAGGTTAGTAAAATAATTAATGATAAGTATAGAAAAATCTACTCAGGACAACAGCACTGCAGAGATAAGGAAAACTTGACACAAATCCTTTTTTTTTTTTTTTTTTTTTAACGTGTGGAAATCCCCTCGGACCGTCACCCCTCCGGGGTTTGCGGCGGGGTGGTGTGTCGGACTCGGACCGACTAAAACCACACGGTGTGCCACTCTGCGCCTGTAACAGGAGGGATCCGGGAACAGCTGTTGTTAAGACATCCGGACCCCTCCTAGCGCCAGCCCGCTCCTCGTGCGGGCTCCGTCTCAATATATTTTCCTCTCTTTAGGCGACGTCCGGCACACGCGGACGCCGCCCCCTCGCGGCTGGCCAAACTAATGCGGGTGGAGGGGAAACCCACCCCGTCCACCCGCAGCCACACTCAGGGCGGCATGAGGCTGTGATAGGCGGGCCTCCGCCGCCCGGTTCGCCGGCGGCGGATCGGGTCCGAGTGGAGGTCGTCCTCCCGGGCCCTCTCCGCCGCCTCCTTCCGCGAGATTACTACCTCGCAGAAGGTTGCGACCGCGGTAAAACAACTGTCGCTACCGGCCATGGAGCGTACTACGGCCGGCAGCGAGAGATCCACTCCGATGACTGCAGTGAGTCCCCGGCGCTGCGCCGCCCATGCGGGGCAGACCGCCAGCATGTGCAAGGCCGAGTCCTCACTGCAGTCGCAGTGGTGGCAGGCGGGACTCAGTTCCCTCCTAGCGACCGAGTGCAGGTACTTTCCGAAGCAACCGTGCCCGGAAAGCACCTGCGTCAGCCGGAAGGAAAGGATCCCGTGCTGCCGCCCTGCCCACTCGGCGATGACCGGCTAGAGAGCCTCCACGGCGGCGAAGCCAGCGCGTGGAGTCTCCAGCCGGAACGACCAACGAGCCATCGTGGCTCGGCGAGCGGCTTGGCGCTACTCGCGCACATCCTCGGGCGGAGGGCGAAATCCGCTCTCCGCCCGGGAGTCAGCCACTCGCCGATAAACTTCGGCGAGCACTTCCGCCTCCAAATCCCACGGGGGAGGTCCGGCCAACGCGCATGCCACCTCCGTCGAAACGGTGCGGTAACCGCGTATGGCTCTGACCGCCATTACCCTCTGAGGGCGCCAGAGGCGTACCCTATTCAGGGCGGTCAGAGCCGCCGCCCACATCGGTGCACCGTACAGTGCCATTGACCGGACAACCCCCGTGTACAGCCGTCTTGTCGCGACGCTGGGTCCACCCATATTGGGCAAAAGTAGACCCCAACCCTATGCCAACCCGTCTGGCCAGCGTGGTATAGTAGGTCAAAACCTCCTTTCTAAGGAGAGGCCTATGTCTGGCAGTGGACTATTAAAGGCTGTTGATGATGATAGAAAAATCTAACCTCTGTAAATACTACATTTAATTCTGTTAGCTCGAGTCTGCTTATTGATTCGCTTTTCATGAAACTTACTTTTAAACTACATAACCCTACTATTGGTACTTTTATTTGTGGCAGTATTAAAACTTAATGAACCTGTGACTTTTGGCTTCCTAGCCTAGTCTCATACTTTTTTAACTGTTTGACTGCACGGATGGCATATTGGTTTAAGCGGTCGCCACGCCGTTTTTTACTGCGCCGAATGTTGTGGGTTCAAATCCCACATGGGACGACACTTTGTGTAATCCACAAATTGTTTTTCTGAGTCTGGGTGTTCTTTGTGTCCGTTTTATGTATGTTTGTAAAGTCCCCCGCGACACAGGATATATTCCCAGTGCGGGAGTTGTCTTTTATAAGATAAGAACTTTAATGAAGCTCTATCAAACATACTTACTCTCAGAAAAAAAAACAGGAGAATAGAGGTTTCTAATCAAAGTTTGTTCCAAACTGGTAGTTGTCACTCAATTGTGCAGTTATCTCTCTTCTATTTTACCAGTAATGTTATTTTTGCCAGCTTTAACAGGCAATGAATAAATAATACCTATCATACAAAAGACTTATTTTTATTTAAAGAAATCTAGAGCACTGGGAATATAATCAAGTGTCACGGGGGACTTTGCAAACATTCATGAGACAGACACGAAAAACGCCGAGACTCAAAACAATAATTTGTGGATCACACAATGTGTTGTTCCATGTGGGGATCGAACCCACTACACAGCTCAGCAGGAAATGGCAAGGTGACCGCTTGAACGACTACTACATCCGTGTATTATGAATTCTACAGTATATGTAGTATGTGTGTTTTTTTATTATTTCATACAGAAAAAAACATCTGAATTTGATCTGATTGCGTAACACCCAGCATCGTTAATGAACTTTTTAAATTAATTTTCTCTTTGGTACTTTGACGTAACTTTGTGAGAAACAAATTCACATTTTCAACATAGGAAATGTAATATCTCTCATGCGTTCAAAAGGCTTAACTGAAATACGTAGTTAGTTCCTGAGACATTGTTCGGAACTTACTAACTTTAAGCGAACATAATTGTTGAAATGAAATTTACCTTTTCAGTAAGGAGAAGGAGTAATATGTGACTTTGATCGTGGAAGAGCCATTCTTCGGCACACATGGGCTGGCTCATCCTTAGTGATAGAATTACTTAAATCGGTTTGCCTCACAGAAAACCAATGTTCGATTCCCGGGTCGGACTAAATGTTTGTATGATCTGCAAATATTTGTTTTTGAGCTTGTGTATTTTTTATGTATAATATGTATGTTTGTATTTATAAAAACAGTATGAAAGTATTCTATCAGTCAATCTAGCTTTCATAGCACAAGAGTGTTCCGAGGACGTAACTTTCCGCCCCTTTAAAATTTTTATTTCCATCACCTGGATAGTTATAGCGCTCCACTACTGCGAGCTTTTCGAGACACTTTTTGCCTCGTACAACAAATCTATGAAACGGGTTATCGTCTGCGGTATTTCTGGCCCGATACGACCTTCAAACCTTCAAGAAAAGAGCGTACTCCTTCCTAAAAGGCCGGCAACGCGTTTATCACTCCTGAGTTGCAGACTGCTCGTCTGCCCCCTCTAACATAAAAAAAAATACAAGCTCTGCTTAGTTTGAAACTAGATGGCGTTGTATAAAATGTCCAAAATATTATTATTATGTAGTAATTCTGTAGTTGTCCATGGACGGCGGTAGTTACTTACCATCAGGTGACCAGTCTCCTCGTTTGCCCCCTGTACAATAAAAAGAATATAACCACGTCTTTATGTAATATAATCTTCTTTTTTAATTTGATATATACTATCATCAGCGTTGTTCGTTTACTTTAATTACGTCATTCACCACTTTGAAGGCTTAAAGAGATTACAGGATATTGAACCTTAAGTTTCGTACAATCTTAGTCCTAAACCCTTACAGAGTATAAAGTTCGTGATGGATCGCGGTGCTACGTGACAGTACTACCTGCCAGGTGAAGGAGGTTCCATGATGAAGTGTGAGAGGGGAGGAAGGTTGGGAGGTATATGAAGAAAAATTTTAGGGATATTTTACGGCGGGTGTTTGATAAAGCGATAAAAGTAAAATTTATGTTCCTACCTTATTGATTTATGATGGCTTTTGTAATGAGGTTATCGTGTTTTAATGTTAATGTATGTAAAAATGTGGGTACTGGTTATTTTAATGAATTAAACCTGATAAGTTTAATCAGAAGCTTCGAAGTAGATATGATCCTAAATTAATATTATGAACGGTTATAACGATTATTTTTTTAATGAAAACTTTGTTGTTTAAAAATGCCCAACAAAGTGCGTTACTGAACAAAAACAAAATAATGTATTTTATGCTTTAACAAAAAACACATTTTTTGAGATTGGAAAAAATCCCATTAAATTCGCGACACTGTTACCGTTACCGACACCTCTGTATATACGTATCTACATATATTGGCCCCATTTACACGAGAGTTGAGTTGAAATACATGGAAAACATAACTATATATCATATTATAATATATTGTGTATGTATATACGTACAACATAGATCAGAACTTTTGGAACCAAAAAAATAAATAAGATTTCACTTCTGTTGGCACTACCGTAGTGCCACTGTTTTTTTTATTATTTGTAACGTTTTTGCGTCTACTCAACCGGTCATGTTAAAAAAAATGAGGCCCTTGATATATTTTTCGGACAGACTTCAGTTACCGTACCGATTTCAGTTACCGTAGTGAGTGAGGTTATCGGAGCCAAACGAAAACAGAAAAAGCCGAAATATCCACAAATTATGTGTACCCCAACAAAGGATTAAATTATTTGCCAATAATGTTTACTGTATGGCAATTCGTGTTTATAATAAATTACCTAATGTTTTTGAAAACCTTAACTTCATGACATTTAAAAAGAAATTATTTGACTTCCTATTGTATAAGTATTACTACTCAACAAATGAGTTTTTAAATGAGAAATTTGACTCAAATTATAAATTAGACGACGACTTGCCTTTATATTCTCAACAATTCAATTCAATTTAATACCTATAACATTGCTTTGAATAAATTTTTTACATTGTATTTTATAAATCTCAAGTATATTTAATAATTCTTGACATTTTATTTAATCTTTTTTGACATTGTATATAATAATTCTTGACATTGTATTTACTAATCTTTCCTGGAAATATTTGTACGCTGGAAACAACAGAATATTATGGATGTCATATTGTGTCTAACACCTGTACCTCAACAATATTCTGACAAATAAATATATTACTATTATTATAAACTCCTGATTCTGGGGGGAAGGACTCAAAGGGCGGGAACGCACTTGTGACTCTTAAGATGCAGGTGTCCATGAGCGACGGTATTCACTTACCATCAAGTCACCCGTCTGCTCGTTGGCCCAGCTACACCATAAAAAAGTTTCTTAGATCTTAATATTCCTTAAGCTCAAGAAGAAACTGTTGAATAATTTATTGCACTGTATCATGGAATGGTGTCATTTCAAAAACTTATCAACTAAACAAATTATCTATAGTGTTCACTGGAATGGTGTCATCTCAAAAACTTATCAACTAAACAAATTATCTATAGTGTTCACTGGAATGGTGTCATCTCAAAAACTTATCAACTAAACAAATTATCTATAGTGTTCACTGGAATGGTGTCATCTCAAAAACTTATCAACTAAACAAATTATCTATAGTGTTCACATTTTTAAAGTGGTACAGTACCAGAGTGGCTTAGTAGGCAAAGCTCGTGTGAATAAAAACAATTCATAGTATAGGAGGATCATGTACGGGATAAAAACCACTACTTCATAACACCTAAGTGCGACGCCAAATTTATTACTTGGAGTACTGTGGCCTTCTAACTATGTATAATATAAATTCTCAAGTGGAAACTCAAATTATAGAATAACTTAAAGGACATTCTCCTGTCTAGAGACTACATGTTTCTTAGGAAAAGGTTTCACAAGTTTGATACAGGTCTTTAGGCACATTGTAGCACTTATTTGCCACCGTAATGGTATTAAATCAGTAGTGCGCTTTAATACCAATGCCATACAATATAAAAAGTCAGCTAGAAACAGCTAATCTGGTAAATATTTAATATCTCTGAAAAAAAAAAACTGTAATTACCTACGCCGTAGACTATACTACGATGCTACGGCGTAGACATTAAGTAGTGCACAAAACCTTTATAAACAATTTTATCGCATGACACGCAGGAACCTAAATCAAATTTGATGCCAGCACAAAAGGTAAATACTTTTTTTACCCTAAAAGGATAACACGGCCCCAATTATAATAATTAAATCATTTTATAAAACATAATCAGATCAACCTAATGAAATGAGTATTGGGCGTGCGCTTCACAGAATACCTTTTTTTTAATTATAAATAAAATTTCGGCCAGTTTTATACCGGTGAAAAATTACTCGGATGTGAAAAACGGACTGGTAATTTAAAGCTATGTGCACGGAACGGATCCGTTTTATTTGTTGGTTGATTGGCTGTACACAATTAAACAGGCTGTATGTTGAGCAACTATCGTAGCCTACGTATGAATGAAACTAAACTTCTCTTGTTTATTTGTTCAATAATCATTGAAAAATATAACACTTTGATTATTTTATTTTTTAACAGATTTAAAAAGGAGGAGACTCTTAATTTTTTTCTTAAAAAATAAATACTTATCAACTACTTATCATAATTTAGGTACCTTTTTTTTTTTTTCCGTGCGGAAATCCCCTCGGATACCACCTGTCGGTGGCATGTCGGACTCGAACCGACTAAAACCGCACGCCTTCGCCGGGTACTAATAGCCGGGGAACCAGGTATACCCTAGAAAGGAAGTCCCTGGTGCCCCGACATACCTCGGGTCATCTACAGACGAGTAGACGACCCCCCCCCGTGTGGGAACCCCATGTTCCCTGTTCTCCCTGGAAGCGAGCGCGCTTCGCAACGCGCTCGCCGCCACCCCGGCCTGCTTTTGCTGGGGTGACAGATGGCCTCACCCCCAGGCCTGCGCTTATGGAGGACGGAGGTCGTTCTGCGACCTCCGGCGCCTGAGTCGCCTGCGTTGCCTGGCCCGTGCCCGGGCCTGGCGGGCCGGGAGAGTTCTAAACCTCTCCCGGTCCCGCTCCGCCGTCTCCGTAATTTGGTTATTTCATTTATTTTACTTATAAATGAAAGTTAAAAGCACCTGAAACTTTTGAATTTTATTAAATAAACATATACTTATATTACGTTTTTTAAAACGTTGATTATATAAGTAATGTAGTAAGAACTAAATATACTCAATTAGTTCATCAACCATCATCATCATCAACAACCCTTACTATCTCAATAAGTATATTAATATTAATATTAATATTAAAAAAAAAGACAACCATTCTATCTCAAAATATAAGAAGCATATATTGTAACTTTGATGATTTCCTATTGATGTTATCCACAATTACATTTGAAGTAGATATCATTGTGTTGACGGAGTGTAGGTTAACCACAAATAAACCTATTCCCCATCTAAGTAACTACCTATCATACAAAACTAAACGGCAGCTGAGCCAAAATGATGGAGTTGTAGTTTATGTCAAAAGTACACTTAAACCCCGGGTTAAGGAAATACCACTAACACAAGCATCTTGCCTTCGGCTAGACGTATTAAATAACATTATCTTATGTATGTATCGATCACCGTCAAATACTAACACTGACAGCTTCATAGACTCACTCAGTACTCATCTTGACACTATACCATCACATAAAAGTATTGTTATCACAGGTGACATAAATATTAATATTATAACGAAATTGACTGAGCAGTCTTTCGAACAAAAAAATAGAACAAACTACCTTAACATGCTGTCCCTTCATGGTATCCTGCCTGGGCATTTATTGCCGACTAGAGATAAAACCTGTCTGGATCACTTCATGCTGAAAATAAAAAAGAATAAGACTTCCGCCACTATTTTTATTCTGCATTCTACCATCACAGACCACTTCACAACGCTTTTAGCATTGTCAAAGCAAAAATATATACAAGCTATACCTAAAACAACTACCACACTTGACTACAAACAGGCCTTAACGCATTTACAAGAAAAGAAAATAAGCGATTTGCTATTTTGTAATGACCCCGACTATCTATGTAAACTCTTGTTGCAATCTCTTACCGATACTATTAACGCTAACATTATCACAATTAATATTCCTAGCAGCAGACGCATTATTAAACCATGGATCACTAAAGGAATTTTGCGCTGTATTCAGCATCGTAATAGACTTCAAAGAAGGCTTCGTCATGACCCAAATAATTTAATATTAAAAATAACTTACACCCGATACAGAAATTATTGTAACAATTTGTTAAAAAAATCAAAAAGGCCATATGAAAAAGAACTGCTTTCAAATTCAATAAAAAATTCTAAACAACTCTGGAAAAACATTAAATCTATAACCTACGCTAATAAAACAAATAAAGAAACTATAGAACTGCTAAACCTAAAGTCATCACCTTATGAATCCGTAAATTATATCAATAAATATTTTGCTAATATAGGTTACGAGCTAGCCCAACAAATTCAATGTAGAAATTCGTATCACCGTACTATACCAAGTAATGCACCCACACAAGTCAACTCTTTTGTGCTTCTCGAAGCTGATTGTGATGAGGTATATAGAGCTCTAACAAATCTGAAGTCCAAGAGTGCTTCTGGCTGGGATGATATCTCTACAAAGTTTTTAAAATATACCAGCATGGTAGTGATCCCCATCATAACACACCTTACAAATCTCTGCTTTACGAGGGGAATTTTCCCGGCCCCGTTAAAAGAAGCTATCATTACGCCAGTGTATAAGGGTGGAGATACTGACGATATAAATAATTATAGACCAATTTAAAAAAATTAATTGAAAATTTTTTGATGATGATGATGAATTTTTGATGAATCAAAATTATTGAAAAATTAATAAATACTAGACTTCTTAATTATTTAAATAAATTCAATATATTATCCGACTCACAATACGGCTTCAGAAGAAATATATCTACGGGAGATGCTGTTGGTGCTCTATCCTCTCTAATAACCAAACATCTTGATAATGGAGAAAAATGCCTTACTGTCTTTCTAGACCTCAAAAAGGCGTTTGATACAGTTTCTACCTCTATCCTTGTGAACAAACTGGAAAGAATTGGCGTTAGGGAAAGGGCTCTTGACCTCCTCAAGGACTACCTCTCAAATAGGAAGCAGAGAGTGAAAGTTGGCCAGCACATCAGTGATGACGCGGCAGTATTATATGGCGTTCCTCAGGGAAGCGTGTTGGGCCCAACGCTCTTTTTAATATACATTAACGACCTATGTAATATGAAAATACCTAATGCTAAAGTTTTTTCCTACGCCGACGATACAGCAGTTGCCTTCTATGGCAGCTCTTGGCTTGAGGTCAAACATTATACTGAGGCAGGTATGACTCATGTTGCTGAATGGCTGAAGTCCAGCCTCCTGACATTAAATACTTCGAAAACTAGTTTTATATGCTTCAGTATCTCCAAGCGCAATGAACCAAATGATGATTTTAATATCGTTATACACACATGTAACAGTAACAGCGACAGCAATTGCAACTGTCCAAAAATTCGCAGGGTAAATGAAGTAAGATACTTGGGTGTAATAGTGGATAATAGACTATCCTGGTATCCTCACGTGGAGCAAGTTACTGCCAGAATTAGAAAGCTCAGCTGGTTATTCAAAACCCTAAGACATGTCGCATCAATGGTAAAAGTTAATGAGAAAAGCCCCTCTAGAAATCTACTTACTCAAATTTACCTTGCGTTGGTGCAACCTGTGCTTGTATATTGTATTCCGGTTTGGGGAGGGGCAGCCAAGACTAAATTCATGAATCTAGAACGAGCACAACGCGCACTTCTAAAGATTATGAATTTTAAAAAACATAGATTTCCTACTGTAAGTCTGTATCAAATGAGTGATGTACTTTCTGTCAGAAAGTTGTATATAATTCAAACGGTGTTAAAAAAGCATAAGTCTTTGCCTGTCAAAGTGGGAATAAATTGCAAGAGAAGAAAGTACAATATAGCGGATATACCGTCAACAAAGACCAAATTTGGATCTATACAATATATTAAACGATCAGCTCAATTATATAATAGAATAAATAAACAGATAAACATATACACAAAAAAATATTATGATTGCAAAAAAACACTAGTAAAGTGGATAAAACCACTCACATACGAGGACACAGAGGCTTTGTTACAACATACAGAATGAGATACACACACACATGCATACACACACACACACACGCACACACACACACACGCGCGCACACACACACACACACACACACACACACACACACGCACACAACCATTTCTAAGTATAAATAATTTGTATCACTTTGTATTTGAAATAATGTTTCCAAATAGTTTACCTTAATATCTCAAATTATTGTGTTAAAAATCATGCTATGTAATATGTGGAGGAGCGGAATTTTTCTACTACAAGCATTATTTGCTTAAAAGAAAATTCTGAACACAACTATCTATGTACTAAGTATTTGACACAATAAATTTTATTATTTATTATTTATTTATTATTTATTATTCCACTGCTGAACATAAGTCTCTCCTTAGAAAGGAGGTTTTGGCCTACTATACCACGCTGCCCAGACGGGTTAGTATAGGGTTTGTTTCAAGTTTTCCTTCTCTTTGCAGTGCTATTGTTCTGAATAGTTTACTCCTTGGGTCGGCTCTTACGACACCCATGAGATAAATTGGGGTGATAACACTCCTAATTCTTAATGCATCACTACGATCATGGGTGGCGATGGTCACTTTTAATCAGCTCTTACGACACCCACGGGATGAATAGGGGTGGTGATACTTTGTATTCTTAATCCGTCACCACACGGTGAGTCACACACCAAAACTCAATTAGTTAGCCAGATATTAAGTTAGTTACTTCATTTGTTAATTAGATAGTTATAAATGAAGTTTATAAAAGCACGTTTAGAATCAGCAACTAATATCGTAATTTTATGCTATCAGAGTCACACCGACATCTTGACAAGGTGAATTCGTATTTAGTATGACATATGTACTAATCTATTAATTTAATGAAATATCTAGAATAGTACGTTAATTAAGCTGAATCCTCAGCAAATAACTCATCTTTAGATTTAAACTTCCTCGTTCCATTCAAAGTGCACATATTGTATTAGGTACTGGTTCTCTGTTACAATTTCACATATAAAACTTTGAGGGTTTGCAAATCAAACTGAAATATAATGTTTGCGGTCTGAAAATTTGCTTAGTACTGATGTAATTAATTTAATACAGTATTTTACTCTATGAATGTAACAACAAAAATATTACAGGTAACATTAATTTTAATTTAGAAAATTAGATATTCAATTTCAAGTTCTTATTTCAAAATTTTCAGGTGTATGTAAAGTTATAAACTAGAAACCTGCTAAAAATAAAATTTATTTCATGATAGTACTTTTTTTTATTAAATCTCAGTTTTTATACTGGCAATTTATACAATATATCAACATCAACGTAGGAAGTATTTTACTATTGAAATAACCAATACGATAGTGGCTCATTTTAAATTTGATACCAATATGACGTCATAACGAATGAACAACATGACGTCCATATAGCCATCAAATTAATTTACGCGCGGTAATTTATTTTGCAATATTTTATTGTAGTTTAATATCACATAATGATTGAACACAATTTTAATTAATTATCCGGTTGTTTTTTTTTTTTTTGTATCAAATTAAAATACTTTAAAATGGGATGTATACCATTTTATTACAGTAAAAATATCCTTATTTACTTATGCTTAAAACCTTACATCATTACCGGTCTTTGTATTTGTAAATCGTATAAAAGCTTTCAAGTTTTTTTTCAACATCTCCAAAAACATTCCCCATTATTTATGTCTCTCATCCAAACCGCAATTTGAGATTTTCAGATAATCCATATCATCCCGAATAAGGCCAGGCAACGCTGCGACAAAACGCAAATACATTAAACGTCTACGGATTATGATTGATCGTTTCTTTTTGGCGCGATAAAAAAGGGAGATACGTCACAGTTTCTTCCAATCTCACAGTTTTACGACGGTCACCTTATAAAATAGGTATTTGTTAGGTTTTACGGCCCTATTTTGTCGTGCTACAAACTGTTGCTAGTTGTTGATAAAACCTGAACACCACTATTTATAAACCTTCTTTTATTTAACTCGTATCTGTACAAATTATATATGGTATAGGGGCAAACAAGCAGATGGGAGGCTTGATGGACTCACATGCAACTCAAAAGACTGTTACTCTATTATGGGAGCAAGGTTGGTTAGGCTCACTAAGCCCTGGAAAGGTCCAGGGTTTAGTGAGCCCAACTAACCAACAAAGAAAAAAGTAAGAAAGAAATGTTATTTTTAAAAGGTTGCTAAAAAGAGTTGGTCCCTCTCCGAATGCCCCCTCTCAATACCCTATTGTGAGAGCTTCCCCTCTCCCGGTTTGAGTGCTCCCAGCCAACTTTGAAAGAAAAAAAGAAATGCGTATACCAAAAAATCGACATATTAATGTTGAAGTCTCACAATTTATTCAATAATTTTATCTATTTTTCATCTTAGCTTTACAACTGTTATAAGATACACAAAATGCTAAAAAAAGGTCTACATATTACATATTTTCTTTACCATCTCTTTCAGCTTTGTTTATTAAATAGTACAAACTCTTTGCAAACAAAACAACAACACTATGTCTATGTCTATGACCTCTGACCTCTTCTTAGGAGGTTCATCCAATTAGACAGTTCCGAGAAATACGTTCTCATCAAAGTAAAACTTTATATTGCCTTTAAATTTTCAGAGAGTATTACTATTTACTCTACTTAACTGTTAAGTACCGACGTCGCGTCTGTGCGGTCGTGACGGATTGACAAGTTGTTAGATTTGTACCTTCCACGTGTAGAAGAGAGCCATGTTAGTAGCTGCGAGTTTAGTCGTGCCGATGCCATTGATTATAGTAGTAATGCCAGCAAAAGTTTTTGGTAAGTTATGTCGATTTTAAATTACGACGCGGCCTCTCAGGCCCAACGTCGGTACTAACGTGAGTTTTTTGTTTTAGCTACGATAACTAAATAAACTATAGTTTAATGTTTAACGTATATATTTTCTATAAAACTCAGTGTTGTATATGCGGCCTCTCAAGCCCCACGTCGCTACTAGTGTAAGTTAAAAACCACCTCGGTAGCTAAAGGTTAAAAAAAGGATAAGGTTTTCAATTCGATTATTCTCGTATGTTTTTTTTATGTTACTACAGAACTCTGTTATTTATGAACCGACGTAAAAAATCCTCTGATTCTGGGGAGGAGTCTAAAAAGGATAGCAACACACTAGTGACTCTTGAGTTGCAGGTTTCTATGGGCGGCGGCAGTCACTTACCATCCGGTGACCCGTCAGCTTGTTTGCTCCCCTATGGCATAAAAATATCACAATGATGTAGGTGTATTGAGGTCACTTTTTTTTTAAAGGAAATTACATTTCAATTCCCTTAAAAAAAGTGTTTTTTACATATATTTTTTTCATTTACAGCTTCTTGGAACTTACTTCAAGCACCACCAGTTATTCGATTTATTGTGGCATTTTCGTACAGTTGCATAAGAAACTTTTCTGAAAGCGAATAAATTTTATTTTATTTTAATTATGATTAATTATTAAATCAAATGTGACAAACATTGGCGCTCAAATAATGAAAACATCACAGCGTTACATCGTACATATTAAATGGAGCCTGGTTGAGGTAATTTACAGTTGATCGTGACGGAGTGCCGTAAATAGCTCCATGTGCGTGTCCAATGTATTTGAGCTGCAAACACGACGCAATAAAAACAGGTTTTATTTCAGTGATTACTTTTTTCCGTCAGTCGCAGTTGAGCTTTTATTCTTTATTTAAATAAACATTGTTTTAGTCCGTAAATTTTTAAGCAGTTGAGTAGTTTCTTAATTAAACTTTTTAATGTAAAAGTTATCTTGACGAACAATATTTATTTATATTAACTAAGTAAATAGGCTCTCGACTGCAAAATGTCTAATGCCTAATTAACGAAATTAAGAATTCATCGAAATTAGTAAAGTAAATTTGAGATACTATACAGAAAATAAATAAATAAATATGCATTTCATCATGAAAATGAATAACTTATGTGTTCAATATTTTGCAGTATAATTAAAAAACTCATCCTTTTTTTGAAGTTGTATTTGCATTTATGCAACTGAACACCCTAAATTTAGACTATAAGGGTTTTTGTTAGATCTACTGAATCCTAAAAATAGCATTTTTTTTTCTATTCTACTTTAGTAACCTATCTTCACATACTATTTATATGTAAAAAGTGGTACGAGTATTATCAGAAAAAAGTTACAATACTCATACATACATATTTCCTGTATCACGAATAATAGGATTTCTATTCAATTTCTTATTTGGTTATCTGTAAGATTTTTTCGTTTAAAGTTCGTACCTAACTCAATATTTATAATATTTATTCGCACTTTTGGCAAATAAATTGCGTACCAGTGATGGCGGATTAAGAATACGGAGTGTCATCACCCCTGTTCATCCCGTGGGTGTCATAAGACTAAAGGAGTAAACTACGCAGGACAACAGCACTGGAAAGAGAAGTAAAACTTGACACAAATGTTATACCAACCCGTCTGGCCAGTGTGGTATAGTAGGCCAAAACCTCCTTTCTAAGGAGAGACCTATGTCCAGCAGTGGACTCTGTTGATGTGACATTGCATAAGGCAGCATGAATATAAACATTTTCTTCTAGTTCATTCCTTATGATAATTTAAAACTATGTGTGCCACGTGGATATAAAAGATACATTAATAACCTTCCAGATTTACATACATCTTATAGTATTGTACAAATATGAAAATACATGAATAATATAGGCTTTTCTAAACTATTAAAATGTCTCCGTTAAAAATACTTCATAGAGTTTTCTTACTTTAAACTTGAGTGGATGTGTTGAAGAGTGATGTGAAAATTAACAGTCTGATTCCTAGAAAAACCAGGTTCTAGAGGTTTACAACGTGGATAGCGAAACTAATGAACTATATAATACACATAACTTTTTTTTTGGCGGGGTTAAAAATTCCTTCGTATCACCTGTTCCTCGGGGACTGAGGAGCTAGGAGTATGTGGTGATGCCAATAAAAACCACCCCGACGGCCGGCCTCAGGTGCCTTACCTGGGAGGATCTGGACCATGTTATTTCAGGTCCTCCCCGAATTGACACCATGCGTAATCGGGCCCTATCCCAGGGGAAAAAACACTTCCCCCCTCAATCGCGACGTGGCGGCCCAATTTCGTCTTAATGCAATCAGGCCGCTATCCTATCCCCTACCGCAGCATTCAATCTGCCACCAGAGGTCCCCACTCTCTGGCGGCCCGCGGGCCCGTCGGCGGCTGGTATCACACTTTATAGACAAATTATTCAAGTTTTTAACTTACAATAAATTATTAAATAACTTCGCTTTCCTATAGCTATATATACACCACGATTTTAAGTTCGTTGGCATTTAACAATATTATTTCTGAGCCTCTCAGTTCAGGATTATAATTCAAATACTGTCGCAAATAAACTAAGACAATAACAAACGGTATCGCTGATTAGAAATATCTTGATTGGAACGATTGTCATGCAAATGAAAACAGTTGTTTATTGATATTGAAACTTTGTAAATGTAATAAACAAACAAGTTACTTCCTTAAAATAAATACAGGTTTCCTTTCAATGACCTCGATGTAACTTTGAACGCTGCCCGTATAATTAAGACGAAATAATTAAAATTAATTGGATATCCTGGTCTCAAACAATGTTTTGTTTTCTAGTGGATATTACTCCGTACAGTTTTTTAACTTTTCTTTTAAACTTTATTCTGTGTTTATCAAATTAAAATATAAGGCTGATTTTCAAACTATTTTTCCAATTGCGATATTTAAGCAGAAGATTTTTTTTGTTACATTTGAATTAAATTTGAATGAAGTTGTTATAAATACCTCATTACTGAATAAGAAGAGATGCTGAGAAGCGTTAATAATATAGCAATAGTTCTCCATGTGTTACATATTTTTGTATTTAAACTTGGGCTGAAGACCGATTTGATAGTAAGTATAGATCAAGTTTGACTTTGTATGGTTTACAGTACGAAGAGACTTCGGTTTAAAGACATTTATTTCTCATAAAAATAACAATACAGTTCACTTACATGATGAGAAAATGTAACAACACAATAAGTTAGTTAAGTATCTCTGTGATCATAATACACTATACTTACTTATCATACTTATCTTATCTTTCAATTTAGGAGCAGACTGTTAACCTTTTGTAGTCTACTTCTAAACATGGGTCTCTTAGCATCGATTAAGGATTATATGGTTAATATTTAAGTCAAAATAAGAGAGATCCTGAAATGTGAACATGTAATCATGCAATTTGACTGCACGGAAGGCGTAGTAGTGTAAGCGGTTGCTACGCGGCTTCCTAACCAAAATGTTGTTTTGAGTCTGGGTGTTCTTTGTGTCCGTTTCATGTATGTTTGTAAAGTCCCCCTTGACACAGGATGTATTCCTAATGCGGGAGTTGTCTTTAAAAAAAACTCCTTGTGATTGAAATGGTTCTAGGTTTCAAGTCCAGGAGTCAATCACTCTTAAAAACATCTACAAGAAAATTTTAACTAAAAATTATCATCATGTAACTCCAAAATCTTCTTAATTTCATTTTAATAAAGATTTTTTTTTTTGCAATTAACCTAAAATAATATTATTTATTTAAAGACCTTTACGATTTTAAATATAAAAGTTGTTGTCCAATTTTTATTTCTTTCTATTAAAATAAAGAAAGGTAAAAGCCATTTTCACATGAAAAGATTCACTTTGAATGAAAAATAATAGATTCAAACAAAGATATACAGGTATATTAAAGAACCTATTTATTTTGTCAAAAAAAGCTGTTTTGTGAATATAATTGCTGGCTTTCTTGGTCGTTTATGAAAATCCGGTTTTACGTGGAATATTTCTAAGCATTTCATTGTCTCAGTGTTCGTTTGTGACATTAAACCTTTAGGTGAAAATAAGATTTATCAAAAAAAAGCATCTAGATTAGTGTATATGAACTTGTTTTCAGTAAGTGGTTTTTCGGAATGGTTTTGTTGTCAATTAATCGCAGATTTTTTTTTGTGAATTTACAGACATAGTCTCAAATGTTATAACACTCTCAGCATCTGTTCATTTGCAAAGAAATTTTTTAGATTTATAGATAGATAGATAGAAAAATTTGTATAGATATTTAAATAGAACTATAAAAACAACGATTGCAATGTAATCGGTCACAGCGAGTATAGTTACATACCTCATACAGTACTCCAACCGAAATTTCCCCAACCCCTACTGCCAATAAAACCTCCGTATATTGGATAACGAACCGTACTATAACAAAATACAATGAGCAAGCACTTCACGTGTGCTCCCAACAACTTAACAGCTACAATTTGATCTACCTCGCCTTTATGATACACTTTCGTGAGCCTTCACGCTGAACTTCTCGTGTTTATTTTCGCGGATAAATTGTAATATTGGCGTTTTACTTGCAGTTGTTAAATTGTTTACGAGAAAATTATATTTTTATATTCTTTCATGTGTATAATTTGGGCGCAGCTAAGCCTGTGTGAAGTATCGTAAACTTTCACCTATTTTGCGGTCATGCTTTTGTTTACTTAAATTGATAGAATTTCGAGAGTTGGGTAATGAATTACTATTTTATTCTATTTTATTTTAACAACTAACTTTTAAACCCGTTCTTAAAAACCAAAAAATTTTCAATCAAGTGATTTTCTGAAAGTCTATTATACAGCTGTGCTGTGTAGTTGGTCCGTACTTTTTTAGTTGTTTTTATTTCTTAAAATATGTGTACTTTGTTATTGTGTGATTGTATGTCAGTTTCAATAGAATTGTTACTAATTGTTTTAACTAGAATACAATCAAAATAGATGAAAAGTTGCCTGAGATTTAGTAATTTAGTTTTATTATATAGTAGTTTTATTAGAGTTGGGATGTCCTTGTGGTGACGGATTAAGAATACGGTGTGTCACTTCCCTTATTTATCCCGTGGGTGTCGTAAGAGGCGACTAAGGAGGCAAACTATGCAGGACAACAGCACTTCAATGAGAAGGAAAACTTAAAAAAAAAAACCCTATACCAACTCGTCTCGCCAGCGTGGTATAGTAGGCCAAAACCTATTTTCTATAGGTTGTTGAGGTAATGGTAATCTCTTGAGAACAGCACCTTTCTTCTTGAGGAAAAGTATCTTATTCTGTACTCGTAGCAATGTACATGCAAAATTTTGATAAGACTATGATAAGAAGGTTTAAATACAAGAAAATTTATGTGTATTTACATTTTTATTAGCGCACACGAGTAATAATTGCAGATAATGGTATCAAAGGAAATGAAGCGAGATATAATGATTAACCGCCGTGACCGTGGACGCTGATATCTGTACATGAATCACACTAGTGCATTTTAACATTACACCAATTTGTAATATTGTATGTTAATAAGTAAGATGTAGAAGTGTATAAATATAAATAAATATTCTAATTCTACCACATTCACACAACGCCATCTAGTCCCAAACTATGCAGAGCTTGTACTATAGCTACTAGACAAATGACATAAATACTTTTTTTTGTAGATACATAGTTATTATACACACAAACACCCAGACCAAATCAAACATTAAATGTTCATTCACACAGATGTTTGACTTGAGCGGAAATCAGTGGTTTTGTAAATCAGTCACAGATGTGATGACATGATTTATAAATCATATGATAAATTACATGTGATTGGGATTTTATTCCAACCCTAGCATCCACGCACTTGTGACTCTTGAGCTGCAGATGTCTATGAGCGATGGTAGTCACTTATCAGCCTGTGTCTCGTCTACTCGTTTGTCCCTCTATGCCAGTGTTCCTGCCGGCTATGCGACCCCAGCCTCTTTAAGCGGCAAGACATTCAAGACATTCAAACCTTCAAAAAAAGAGCGTGCCCCTTCCTCAAAGGCTGGCATCGACGTTCATGGGTGGCGGTAGTCGCTCTCCATCTCGTGACCCTCTGCCCCTTTGCCCCCTCTTCCTTCAAAAAATAAACTTCTGCAGTTTTAACCTCATCTATAGATATACCTACAACTTGAGAGAGTTTCGTTAATTTACTGAATAGTACTGTCTTTATGGAAGCGATAACATGTTGAGGCATCATTTTTCTTGGTTGAAAAAGACAACGCCCGCATTAGGAATATATCCTGTGTCACGGGGGACTCTCCAAATATACATGAAACGTACACAAAGAACACCCAGACTCAGAACAACAATTTGTTGGTCAGACAAAGTGTCGTCCCATGTGGGGTTTGAACCCACAACACTCAGTGTAATAGGAAGCGGCGTGGCGACCGCTTAAACCACTACGCCATCCGAGCAGTCATCATTAATTGTCTACTAATCGGGCTGTGACAAATAAAATGCATAATCCGAATATTATGTCTCACGTATACCTACATACATATACATACCAGTAAAAAGACGAATAAAGATTTCTTTTCAGGACAAAATGACACTAAAGAATTATTTACTTATTACCATATTGCGTAAAAAGAAACAAAGCGAATATTGATGGCAACGGCAATCCTTTGCTATATCGTAAATCTATTATTTATAACAGACGTAGAAGAAATTTCGTGTCTGTATTCGTAAAGAAATAAAGAGATTTCTTTCTTTTGCTCCTGTAATCTATCTTTCGCTGTAATCAGCTTACATACAGCCCTTGCTGAGTACAAATCTTTTCTGTCTTTCAGCTTTATTCGCGGCCTATGTAACAGGGAAATTATGTTCTTATTTTTATCCGTACCGATAGAAATTGAGTAGAATATTACATTCATAAAAAAAGAATAATGAGTTTTAAATAAATAAATAAAAAAAAATATTTTTTATTTAGAGCCGAGTTTGTGCAACTTCTTAAACACAAAATTTATTTTCCTGTAAACTTTTAAATAAAAATAATTGTTTTATGTTTATAAATACCAGCATATCATTAAATATTATTCAAAATTTGTAGCAGTAAATCTGAACAATAATTAAGAAATAAAAATAAATTAATGAATTACTTTAGTTTGTCACGGCAATTAATGAATAACTAATTTATTTACCTAAAGAATGTCAACAACGCAAATGTTTATACTTTATAATCAGTACTATCTCGTATAATATGTATGGCTCATTAAACTAAATAGTTTTAGCCCGTTAAATGTAATGTTTACGGCAGTTTTTTGAATAAGAAACATGTACTATTGCGTGATAATAGGAAATATGCGTGCGTTATAACTAGCGCGTTCTGATTAGTTCACACGCATTCTAACTAAAATACGTGCAACGTTAAACGCGTGTCAAGCTAAACTTGAATGCGTGCGGCCCTTTAACACTTATTATAAGACCTAAATGACTGTAATTTGTTGGAGACGCTAACGCGAAATAAAAATATCTGTTTGTCTAATTAACTGAGCGTGATTAAGAATGGTATTCTCGTTAACAAGCAATGGCAGGCAATGGCTGAGTACAGAGCTGTTCCCCGGGGGTTTGTAACGGAATAAATTCATAATTTAACAGGGCAGTATTCCAACTAAACGAAGAATAAATGTAGTCTGTGACAAATTTAGTGCATATAATGTGAGTAATAGTTTTTTTTTAGTTATAATAATTAATAATGTTTTGTTGACAAGACTTTATACCAAAAAATATAGGACAGTCAATGTTCTTTGGAAATATGATTCTCGAATCAATTAAAACACACAGTTTCCAATTATAAATTCCTTTGTCTGCGAGCCGGGCTTATAGGAAGGAAATCAATGAAAATCGTGGCAGACTTTGGCCGCATATCGAACAGTAGGGGGTCTGGCTGCGAGGTGTGGGGGCTTTACCCTCTCAGGTTTAGATCAACTCTTGCGGAACGAGTCGTGCCGCGCTGTCTGGGACCATTTCTACTCTACTACAGATAATTATATACTGTAAAATATTAATTACAACTTGTTGTATAGATATGGTAATTAACCATATTTCAGTTTAGGTAGGGAAAAATTCAAAATAGAAGATAAACTTAAATCGCACATATTGTGTTAATACAACATGAGTTTTTCAAAAAATTCTTAATTTTTCTATATGAAGGGAAGACTAAGATTTTGTTTTTCAACGACCACTGTCGTGAACTCACTAGTTGACAGATGTTTTTTTTTATGGTTTATGGGGGCAAACGAGCAGACGGGTCACCTGATGGTAAGCAACTACCGCCGCCCATGGACACCTGCAACTCCAAAGTCACAAGTGCGTTGCTGCCTTTGGAGTCCCTCCCGCTCCGGTAACCTCACTCACTGATTTAATTTTCTTTAATGTTTATATTTTTCAAAATGTCTCTGCCCTGTCCTGTCCCTTAAAATTTCTGTTTTATAGTCGTATTAAGGCCAATTTGCTCGCAATTTTCCGACTACATTTTTTTTGTCAATCTTACGTTATAGGAATAAGCCAAGCGTATTATAGTATACCGAGTACATTCATATTATAAACGAATTACACCCTTTTTTTTCCGTGCGGTAATCCCCTCGGATACCACTGTCGGTGGCATGTCGGACTCGAACCGACTAAAACCGCACGCCGTCTCGGGCACTAATAGCCGGGGAACCAGATATACTTTAGAAAGGAAGTCCCTGGTGCAAACGAATTACACCCTGGCACACAACAAACGATCATGCTCATCACATAATTTTTCACCTAGACGGGAATCGAACCCACGAGCGCTGGCTCTAAGATTCCCACCTGCTAAGCTAGTGCTTAGAACAAAAAATCATCGACAATTTTTATCAGTCCACTAATGGACACATACCTTTCCTTAGAAAGGAAGTTATGGCCTACTAAAGAAAAAAAATACTAAACAAAGAACCAACATGGCAACTGCTGCACGGATGGCGTAGTGGTTTAAGCGGTCGCCACGCCGCTTTCTACTACGCCGAGTGTTGTGGGTTCAAACCCCACATGGGACGACTCTTTGTGTGATCCACAAATTGTTGTTCTGAGTCTGGGTGTTCTTTGTGTCCGTTTCATGTATGTTTGTAAAGTCCCCCGCGACACAGGATTTATTCCTAATGCGGGAGTTGTCTTTTAAAAAAAAAAAAAAACATAGTACAGTGTAAAATGTTTATTTTGTTGTACTAAATATATGCGAAGAGAAAAACACTCAATGTAAACATTTGAACGTGAACGTTGACCAATGATTTGATTAATTTTCAAAACATAAATAGTACGACTAATAAAAATTTGCATTAAATACTTACAGTGATTTTCAAACTGTACGGTCTGTCGCTTCGTACCCTGTTTACGAATTCATGTGGACTAATTATTGTCTGACAAAAGTTATGTTGTACCATTTAATTTGGGATCTTTACGTATAAAAGTAGCTTTGAAAGTTAGATGGGTAACATTGAGGATATTAATGAGAGGTTACGTTAGCGAAATACTAAGGACGTCAGTGGGTATTATCGAAGTTTTAGAAAATTTATATAATGTCTGAAAAAATTACTAGATCGTGATAAATATAACATTACGTTTTGTTTTAAATATTGTCTTGAGTTTCTGGGTTTGTTCACTGATCAAGTCATTCATCATCATCATCAACAGCCTTTACTTGGCTGAGGCTTGAGGCCTCTTCTTTCAAAAGAGATTATGGCCTACTATACAAAGCAGGCCGGGTTTGTTTCAAGTTTTCCTTCTCTTTGCAGTGCTGTTGTTCTGCGTAGTTTTGCTCCTTGAGTCAGCTCTTACGATACTCATGAGATAAATTGGGGTGATAACACCTCTAATGCATCACTACGTTTATGTATGGCGATGGTCACTTTCCATCAGGTAACCCGCTGGTCTGCCAACGCTAACATAAAAAAAACTACACTGACAAATCAAGTCATTATTACAATAGATTAGAATCCAGAACATAAATCAACAAATTTCCTTTAACAAAAGTCTCTAAAATACAACAGGCCCAACTAACGTGACACCATACTTTTAAAATTAAATTTAAAGTCTATACCGTAAAAACCCTTTTCTTTTATTTAGGGTAAAACGAGCATAAGGGTCACCTGATGACAAGTGCCTAGCGCTGCAAATGGATATTTATTTCTGTAAGTAAATCCTACAAGTCGGCCTTTACAGCTAGAAGGCGCCGGCATTTACTAAGAATCTCTCTAGGAAGAAAAGCCGAAGCAATCCACAGAGGTGTGTTTTATTTTTTTAGTCCATGAATAATGTTAAAGAGATATGTGAGTGCAGTGTATGGGTTAGCCTTTTGAAGAAAGGACCATAGTTTTGAGTCGGCCTGTCCAAACCCACCCACAACAGAAAAATCACAAGTGAATTGTCGACCTTTGGTAGCATTACGTTCTTTCCTTTAAGGTTTAGTACTTATGAAAATATTCAAAGTATAATAAATACTAAAAATATATAAATATATAAAAAAAACTAATCAAAAGAGTTAGATGTCAATGCCCTATTAATGTTATCAGAATGACTCTTCAATATTTGCTAAAGTTCAAAGTTCAAATATAAAGTCGTTTTTTTTCTTCGTACGTTTCATCCTTTCACTCATATATGTGTTGAATAGCAAAACATTAATCACAAGAAAACGAAAAAAAGCTTAATCATTATGGTACCGTAGTCTTAAAAAAAACCTTTATAGTATCGTCATGTTTCTGTAGCTTACAGTGTCCGTCCTAGAAAACTGTATTCGCAGTAATTTTTATATCAATCACGTTAACAAAAATAAATAGAAAACTTACAATCCTACTTAAGAAATTTCGTAAAAAGTACAAAATTCTTAGAAAATATTTAACTTAACTCGTTGCTTTTTAATTTTTTTGTCCGTGTGATGACGGATTAAGAATACGGAATGTGGCCACCCCTATTCATCCCGTGGGTGTTGTAAGAGCCGACTAAGGGAGCAAACTACACAGGACAATAGCACTGCAAAGATAAGGAAAACTTGAAACAAACCCTATATCAACCCGTCTTGCCAGCGTGGTATAATAGGCCAAAACCTCCTTTCTAAGGAGAGGCCCTATGTCCAGCAGTGGACTGTTATAGGCGGTTGATGATTAATGTTGTTTTTTAAAAACAGATACTTATATGTATGCAACAGAACCCTACACTGCACGTGACCCGACACTCACTTACTTTAGTGCTTCTTAATTTAAAGTGTTCCTCTTGATTATAATAAAAAACTTTTGACATCCTATTTATTTTTATTTATAGGCACATACTCTTCACTTATCATGCCATCTCTTTCTCAAAACATTGGGAGAGTTGAAAGTTTATGAGAAACTTTGTGTTTACAACTGCTATCCTTATTCAACTAACAAAGTTTTGTGGTAAGCTCTGTGTTTGAGATCTGTGTAACGAATTGTGCTTGTTATAACACAATGTAATTTAATAACTAAGCTTTTAGTTGTTCAGTAACTGTAAAGGTTCGTAATTAACGTTTGTTTGTAAAGCTACGTCCACTCCTTCTCTGTCGTGTCGCTCTTGGCATAGCGGTCGTGGTTACATTGAGATGTCCATGTCGGCGGCAGAGGCGGATAAAGCCCTTCGTACAATCGCCATCTCTCCCTACTTGCAAACTGTCGGATACAGTTAAACATGCGGCTTCCCATTACGGATCTCATCTGGTCGGTCCAGCGCATAGGTGCTGCCGCGGCACCTGGTTTTCTCCACCTTTCTCTGCACTAATTGTCGCTCTATGGAGTCGATATAGAGAGATCGAGTATAGAGACATGGCCAAAATACTGCAGTATGCGCCACTGTACTGTGGTTGACAGACGCTCTGTGATGCCGAGCTCCTGGAGTATGGACACGTTGCTGCGGAAGTCTGTCCACGATATCCGATTATCCCGAGCATTTTTCTCCTGATAGTTAAAATAGCGTTATTATAAATTACTAACTGACCCACGCAATTTTGTCTGCATCTCTCAAAAGGAATAAACTTTCTCCGTTTTCGCAATATTGTTCATTGATGTCTGGCTCCTACTGGTCGTAGCGTTATGTTATATAGTTTATAGCCTCACTAAATGGACTATCCTACACTAAAAGAATTTTTCAATTTGAGATTAGCATGTTGAACCAAACCAACTTATGAGCTTTATAATATTAGTATAAACTAGTTAATACCTTTAAAACTAAAAGAACACTGCCTGTCAAGATCAGTGCTCAAGATTAAAAGGTCTTAGCATGATGTTACAGAGCTTATAACTTCATTCTACAAACATATATCTCATACAAAGTGGGAAAAAATCAGTACTGAGGTGGCATCTATCCACCACAGTGTACACTGAGGGTCCACCTATTTTCTTAAGCACGTCGTACAATACTCAGCAACATTAAAGGTTTTTTATGGTACACAGGTTGATAGAATTAGTTGATAAGTACTAACATAGTTATTATATGTAAAATTTTATAGACGCGTTGTTGGATACGTGGCACATTGACGTGTCATGTCAGTTCTGTCAGAAATGAGAGATTGACACATTGAAAAATGTGTCAATCTTCACGTGTTATCAAACCTTACTTGATTTTTAGTTTCTGTGTGTATTTTGTTTTTAACTTTTGTTTTATTTTTGTATGATATGCTATTTAAAATAAATAATATTCTATTCTACGAGTATATTCAATATAAACCTAAATATTTAAATGAAACTCTTAGTTACAGAGATTTAGTGCGCTTAAAAAAAAGAAATAAATCCTTTTCACATTTATTATGTTACTTTAGTGTATTTTAATAATATTCAATTTTTTTTTTAGAAAGTAGAGACGAAATATAAAAAAAAAAAACAAAATTTAACACAAATTATTTGTTAGAATTTCGAGACATGGATTCTCACTCAACTATAGTAAACATAGAACAAAACTTTAATATATCAGCACTTCTTTAAAAGATGCATTCGCGGCTTAAAAACGTGAGACAGTCGTCATCAGAAAAAAACAAAGTAGCTACGTACGTTTTGCAAAGAACCTCATCTATTTAAGACAAGTTATATTTTAATGGATCCGTCCATAAAAATAGGAATTAGCAGGCCATAAAATCGAGTGAAGAAGTCGCCTATCGGTAGGCGAGAAACTGAACACGAAGCTAAGAAATGAAGCTAAGAAAGTGTAATCACTGTAGATTGGAAGTTGACGTCATGAAGACAACAGGAACTTCAGTGGAGGAGTAACGAGAGATAGAAATTAGTCGAAAGAACTACAGGCCTTTACCTTGATGCAGACTGTTATAGGGGAATAATAATAATAATATTCTACCACATTCACACAACGCCATCTAGTCTAAAACTAAGCAGAGCTTGTACTATGGCTACTAGACTACTGATTAAACTGAAAAAAGTATATACAAAGTAAATACATACATTTGATACATAGAAACACCCAGACCAAATCAAACATTAAATTTTCATGCACACAAATGTTTGACTTGAGCCTGAATCGAACCAGCCACCTTTGGAATAGCAGTCCGTCACACAAACCACTACGAAATTCGGTCGTCAAATGGTCGTCACGTTTTTACTTGTTATTTCTCAATTCTTACCACTAAAGTCTATTTTATGATAGTAGTAGTATTTACAGACAAACAGTAGGCAACTAAGTTGAAAAAAAAAACGGCCAATATTTGCAATTTTAATTCACTTTAACTTTCATCTCAACTTTTCGGAAGTTTTGTTTCAAAAACATAAACAAGATGATTTTTTCACTTAACCTCATAAAACAAAATCCTGTGTATTATAAATTTTGTTTTCCAAAACATTGCGAGCCAAAGTTAAAGTTTTTCTTTCCCCATAATAAAACAAAAACTTTTACACGATCCATATTCCTACCGCCTTACAAGTGAAAATCAACACTAATTTCAAAGAAATGTTTGTTACAGTTTCACGAACTTTCAACTCCAATCTGCGGTGCCTAAACACTGTTTTATATTCTCTTCACATTGAGCTGCGGTAGAAACATTTTCCTTATCTTATTGTTCGGAAGATACAATGTTTTTTCTTTTGTTTAAGTGTTGTTCTGTTGAGGCTAAAATTCACAGTAAAGACAGAAAAGGAATACCACTAAAATTGTTGGTATGTTGTTTAGGTTTGTCACGCTAACTTAATAATACAAAATAATATGTATGTATTTACAAAAAAAAAAGTATATAAGTATTCTATCAGTTAATCTTGCTTTCATAGTACGAGCTCTGCTTAGTTTGAAACTACATGGCGTTGTGTGTCAGATGTCCGAAAAAAATAATTAAATATTAAAATATTTAATATAGTGATCGATGTTGTGTCTTCAGAATAGATTATATATATCAAACTTCGGATCTACAGGTACATAATAATATATTATATGTATAACAGTAATAATAAGATATCATCATTATTGAAATCACCAAATCTAAGCGATTGGTCTAAAATTTAGGATTCTAGCTTGAAATATGGTATTTAGAGTATCGTCAAGATCTTTACAGACAATTTAAGACTTTAGTCAGAAAAGATGGCAGACAAGTATATTTTCTACCAGCAAGAAACTATACAAAATTTCAAAGGATTACTATACCGTTTTCCACACAGAAATTTTGCTAAGGTGTTCAAAGGGCCGCTTCCATTAACAAGCGCTGTGTTTATGTCGATAGTCATGGGTCAGCTGTAGACAGTATATTTCTCTACATACTCAAACATATTAAGCTACAAGCTTGGGATCGTCGACAATCTTTAAAGATGATCTTTGAACTCTATTAAGATCAAGTCAAAATCGAGTTTATATTGGATTACAACACAATACTTACTTATGTCTTAAAGTCATCAATTAAAATAGTCCATAATAACCAAGGAAAATACATATTAAGAATTCAGGAGTCGACGCAATTAATACTGTAAAATTATTAGCGAGGAGTATCTTCTGTCATTTTGTTTTGATTGTCAATATTTACTTAAATGATTAGCTTTGATCTATTATCGTGAGAATATAATAATTAATTTTCTTTAACTATATAAGCTGAGGTACGATATTATCCATAAGTATGAAATACCTTTTTTTTAAGTTAGAAGGGGTAGACGAGCAGACGGGCGCCTGATGGAAAGTGACTATCGCCACCCATGAACGTCTACAACTCAGGAGTCACAAACGTTTTTTTTTTTTCAATTAAGGTAAAAATACATTTTTAGATGATTTCCTCAAGAATCTCATCAAAGAATTATGTGATAAGCTACGCAGTATTTTATATACAATATTTCTTTTTCCGAATACACAATATTAAAATTATATCTTGCGAACAAAAAATCCACTCAGAGCAAGCCTTTTAAACGTTATTGAAATTTTAATAACAATGAAATTTGTTCTATTGACAAAGCAATTCTTATATACATACAATGAAAACCCCAACAAACTTTGAGTTATTTTTTGCCTTCCTTTTTGTCTCACTAAAACAACAGTAAATAAAACAAAAAGAAATAAAAGCCCGGGTTAGTTAACAGGAACTGTTAACGCGAAACAATTGGAACCATTTTCTAATCTGGCAGCACGTTTCTTGCATTTTTAAAGAGAGCTAAGTAAGTCTATTTGTACTATTATTTACCTAAATGAGCTTTATAAGCAGAATACCTAAAAGTATATTACCTAACTAAATACCAACCAAATAGGAATAGTCTTCTTTTAATGTTTAACATTGTTGTAATTTACGAGATGTTTTTTATCCAATGCTGCTAAACTCATATATTACCATAAATATACATTATAATAGTCAAATTTTCAATACGGAATCTTCTTAAAAATGCTTACAAATAAAACTTTAGTCTGTCTGTATATTTATATAAATTATTTTACTCATGTTTTTCAATGTCTGTGACACAAAGACTTTTGCGCAAATTAGATATTTTATTTTATTACAGCAGTTTTGTTTAATGAGAAACATTAACAAACAAACCTTCGGCCCGCATTTTGGTAAACGGTGGCCTTTGCTTATAATCACAGCCAAAGTGGAAAATGGAATGAAAATAAAAATATTTAACTACTTTCCGTCTTCTGTACAGTGGGCTCATTTCTAACTTATTTTTTTATTTTATGTTATTTATTTTAAGATGTTTAAGTAACAACATTTAAAACTCCATTTACAAATAATACCCTCACACAACGGCTGTCTGATCCCAAATACTATGTACTGTACTATGGTAATCAGACTGCTGATAAACATACTTATATATTTCTAAAGGCATACATATTATAGATAAATTACACCCGTACACAGAATAAGTGGTCGTGCTGATCACACAAACATTTGTCATGGGTTGGAATCGAACCCACGACCTCCAGCTTAGCAGTCAGGGTCACTAACCACTAGACCAACAGGCAAAGAAACAAAAATAAGAACTTTTTGCTGACATTTTCACAAAACTTATGATTTACACCCGTTTCCATTTATGTCCAGATATCCAGAAGATTTATTTACGCTTGTCACTCAACAAAAAAGCAAAACGTACCTAGAATGTTGAAAAATGGTTCCCTGAAATAAAAACTAGCATGTGATACATATAGCAGATGCATGAAACGATAGACCTGAAGTTGATAGATTAAGCTAAAGAATTTGGAGCCCGAGATATAAACCGGCCATATTTCAGAGACAGATAGCGAAACGCCATTTTTCAAGGACTGGATAATATTATTAACCGTCTGTCTGTTGTGTTGGCAACCATTTGGTATTATCTGTGTGGAGTAAATAGCTTGTATAAGAATTCAAAAGTGATTTGAAAATGATGGTCTGTTGCTGAAGGAGTTAGTGAGTCTAACTGCCGAGCCATATGTTGTTCAATAGGTTCAATTCCGACTTGAGACAAATGTCATTTACTCCGCGTTTGGCTGTAACTTATCTGTAATCTTTTACTTATTATGTGTTTGTAAATATTCAAGTATCTTTAACTTATCAACAGTTTAGTTACCACAGTACATAATCTGCTTAACTTGATATGAGATGAGAGGTGTTTTTTTTTTAAATTAATTTTCAATTCAGCGCGTGCACAGCCTATTGAAGATGAACCGAAGTATGCAAAAACTACTGATTCTGCATAGCTAACTATTGATTACATAGTAACAGACTTCCGTGAAAAATGTTGAAAGATTTCTTTTGGAAAGTAATCAAGGCACGTTGTATGTAGCTGATGTTATCTTATATATATTATATAGGATCATAACCCTACCTACCTGATATTATGATATGAATTGTGTTTTTAAGGGCTCTTTAGAAATTTCAGGAATTTTTTCTTCATTGATGATTGCTGTATCACTTGAGATATCATTATCATCTTCTTACCGTATTATCTTTTTCATATGCATCTGTTTTATGAAATGCATAGATTGGGGTTTGGCATATTATATAATGTTGCAGAGAGTTCTAGTATTTTTTTTATGTGGCCAGTTGCTTGATTAATATCAAATTACTTTAGGAACGTTATTCATGTTCAAATAAAAGATATATTACGGCTAGGAAAATCCATTACTGCGAGTAGCTTCAAGAGACTGCATGTCAGCCCTGTGATTGGTGAGGCCGCTGTCAATAAAAATAGAAAGTATATTCCAAATATAAACACAACATTCATAAGATGTCAAAAAGAAACAATTGTAACCACATTGTATTACAAGATTCAAACTAAGTTGGTAATATATATGCGTGATATGAAAATTCAAATAACCCTTTAATATTATATTATCAACTGACAATTCTTACTAAAACAGTATAGCACGATCGCAGTACCATTACTATCGTAATGGGCTATTACGTCCACGCGCTCCATTTCATCTCTCTACGCCTAAACTGTCGCATAGAGGCCAACTGCTGAATTGCTTAGAGTATGGGTAAAAAGGGCATATGAAAACTTATGTTTACAAAATTTGGAAAGAGGGTTCTGTTTTAAAATTCATCATCTTGACATCAACAGCCTTTAGGAGTCCATTGCTGGTCACAGGCCTCTCCTTAGAAATTAGGCTTTGGCCAGACGAGTTGGTATAGGGTTTGTTCAAGTTTGTTTTCAGTGCTTTTGCCCTGCGTAGTTTGTTGCCTTAGTCGGCTCTAATGACACCAGAATAGGGGAAACAGACATAGAAAACGTTTCTGTATAAACTTTAAATAAAACACCTATCTGCTGATTGATGTATAATTATCTATTGAGTCGTGAGTGTTACATCTTACTAATTAATTGAATACGTCACTCGAAGCGCTTAATCAAAATAAGTCTTACTGAAGGTACGGGTTTCTGGAGGACTCCTTTCATCATAAGATCGAAGTATGTCTAAGTAATCATAATGGGACTTGTTAAAGAGCATTTTAAAACGAGTCTGCATTTTAACTAGTCAAAGGAAGGATAAATACCATACAGAGTTGGGCTTTTTGGCTGATAAACATGTCGTGTACTATATTTCTTCATAAAATTGTGGTGTGATGGGTCGTCTAGTTCACTTTAGAGGTTTCACACTTCAAGTCAATCGTCATATCCGTTAGTGGCCAGGGTTAGAAATAGGGTAGTAAGGAGACATGTTTCAATTCACTTATTTTTTAATGATTGGATTCTCTGCTAATCAAGGGGACATTGCAAAGCATATTATAAAGGTTATATATGAGGCTATCTCACAGTTCTATTGTAACTTAAAAAAATAATCGAAGTAAGCTTTTGAGATATATAATGTAATAATTAACGAAAAACACAAAGAAAAAAGAGGGCGGACTTTACTGCTGAAATATGTACAGATAAAAGCCTGCCTTTCTGAGGGCTTTGAGAACCACATTACGACAAATGCGAGAGGTATTGCCATTTATCTGTCGCTTCTAATCTTAATTTTAGCCGCTCTATTATGAAAGTGGTTTAAGTCTTTTCCAACGTAAGTAACATCAGTTTGGAATATTTTAATGTCAACAAGCTTTATGCTTTTAAAAAAATTGACTGACAAAGCCATAGTAATGCGAAAGTTTGTCTTTCTGTGTGTCTGTTAGCTCTTTACGTTTAAACCGCTGAACCAATTTAGATTAACTTGTGTATAGAGATAGTTTTAGTCCCGGTAAAGGACATAGGACAGTTTTTATCATAGAAATCATCCTATAAGGAGGTGAAAATAAGGATGGAAGTTTGTTTTGGAAATCAATAACCGCTAATCCGATTTAGATGAAATTTGGTATGGAGATAGTTAAATTCTTGAGGAAATGCAGAGGATAGGACATTTTTTTACAGCGGTAACCGAGATACAAGCGGGCGGAACCACTGGCAAAAGCTAGTAACATATTAAGGTTCTTATGTGACAGCATAACTAAATAGACACTACTGTAAATAGGCTACTCAACTTGGATTATTTTCAGTAATTCTCAAATTAACTATTACCCTCGGGATTAGCTCGTGTTAATGTCATTAAACAGGATCGTTAGTTGACGCAAGACGTGGGGAAGGCTCATGTCCAGCAGTGGACGTCTTTTGGCTGAGAAGAGAAAAGAGAGAAGAATGTTAATATTGTTGATCAAACTTTTCTTAATATTTTTTTCTCTGTGACATATTTCATTTACATCCGTTAACCATTTCTTGTGTAATTTAGTGATAGTAAAAAAAAAATTGCACATTTTTTTTCATGTTAGAGGGGCAGACGAGCAGACGGGTAACCTGATGGAAAGTGACCATCGCCGTCCATGAAAATCTGCAACTACGGAGTCACAAACGCGTTGCCGGCCTTTTAGGAAGGAGTATGCTCTTTTCTTGAAGGTTTAAAGGCCGTATCGGTCCGGAAATACCGCAGACGATAACCATTTCCATTATTTTATTATTTCTGTTTATTTTGTTTAAACCACTTCAGCACAGTATACATACATAAAAGTGTGCATGTAGAATTCTTTTTGAAATAAAATGAAAATTATTCCGTTTCCATTTTGTTTTTAAAAAATGAGTTGTTCTTTTGTTTTCTCAACCTTTAAGTAAAGTAGCTCCTAAATTTTGATATTTCATGATGTAAATGTTAATTACACAAACATACAACAAACTTATTGGGCCAAGGATTAATGAAATGAATAATTTTCATAAAGGGAACTAAAACTAAAGTAATAACTCCAAAAGTTTGATTAGTAATTTGTATTTCAGCGTTCATTTATTTAAATATTGTTAAAATTTGTATAAGGGTATTTTGTTTTGGATTTTCCAATGTTGAGTTTTCCAACAAATTAAGACTGTACTCGTACCAATTTATATTCTCGTAATACGTTTATTAGCCTAACAATGGAAGTAGTTTAGTTTTATTTATGTTTAATATTGTCTTCTTAGAGTTTTTTTTATATAGTTGCTTTTGTTTCTGTTCCTTTTCATTTTGTTTTTAAAGAATCAGTTGTCCTTTTATTTCCTCAACCTTTAAGCAAACTATATAGCTCCTAAATTTTGATATTTCATTATGTAAATGTAAAAGAAAAATAGTCTAATAGTTTGAATATTTACAAAATTTGAATTACTGAACGTGATATTTATTTTTATTTTATTTTATTTATTTTAAACTTAATGCACATATTGTACAAAGACGGACTTAATGTCATTAGACATTCTCACCCAGTCAACCTTCAGGTGATGTAGAAATATGATGCGGTAGGATCAAAATAAATTATGATATTAACATAATTTAGGTCCAGAAACATACACAATATAAAAACACACATGCATACATAAACCTACATAAATTTAATAAAATATATAAATACTCATTCGGGAACTAGAGCTGTAACTATTTCGCCAATTCACCCCGAAGAAGATCGCGCACTTTTCTCTTGAATGCAAGGCGATTTGTTGACATCCTGATTTCGGCAGGGAGGGCATTCCAGAGGAATGCTTTATTTAGGATTAGCTCCGTCCGTAGCAGTTAACCGTTATCTCACACAAACACAATGAAATACTCCAATCTAAAGAACACTTCGGTTACTCAGTCCTTTTAAAATAAAACTTTTACTAAGCAGAAACAGCTGCTAAACTCCTTCTGGATGGAGATACCGTAAAAATTACATAAACCTATTAAAACTAGCTAACACTAAAATGGAAATTTCCCAAAAATATGAGCTGCTTATTCAAAATTTATCCAATAAATATCATGTTCTATATTTATAACTAACATAGCCAAAGCATGTTTTGTTTATAACTTTAATTGAATTCTGAATGAGAGAAGTTTGTTCATAAAAGTATGGCCGATTTATGTTGGTCCGCCATCTTTGCTAAGATATTAACCAGGAGTCCGGGTTGTAAATAATTTGGGGGAGAGATGGGTTAGTAGCCACACCCTTTATGCTATATTAGCGAAGGAATTTAGGACTTGAATTTTTAAATAACTATTCTGTAATAGTTGTGTTGCGATAAAATTATATCGCACGAATGAGACGTTATCATAGATTAGCTTGTTTTTTTTTTATTGTATAAGGGGGCAAACGAGCAGGCGGGTCACCTGATGGTAAGCAACTACCGCCGCCAATGGACACCTGCAACTCAAAAGTCACAAGTGCGTTGCCGCCCTTTCAAAATTTTTTTTAGACAACATTTAATTTATTTGATGATTTACAATGTTTATTACAGACTAATTGGCTCAATGGTTCAGGTTACCGTGGAAGTCGTTCATTAAAAGTTTCTTTATTTTGAATACGATATAGAAAGCTATATTTAAATCTTATATTTAAAATTGTAAAAATAAAAATTTTGAAATTCAAAGGTAACGCTAAATTATTGCATCTCTTTTTCTCCTTCTCACACCCTCTCGATATCTATCAGGGCGTCCTGCTGGCGAAAATACTGTTAAGCATGCCTAAGTGAGTGGAATTCCTGCACCTTAACTGTATTAAGATAAAACAAACACTTAAAATCCTGTTCGTATTTCTGCACCAAAATTCATTCATGCTTTTAAAACTTACCATTTTAAAGTAGGTAGAGGTTTAATGAGAAAAATTGTCCCAAAGACATCAAATCTTTTCTACTTAGAAGACTAAATAATTGCTTCTGTAATAGAAAAAAAATATCTTAACGGATTTTTATGTATAAAAGCGTCGTTCCTTTTTTTCTCTATGAAGAAGGTTTGGTTTAATAAACCTCATAATATTTAAATACTTATGTAATTGAGCTGAAAATATTTTTGTACTAGTAAAAAAATGTTACATTTATTGCCAAAACATTAATATTCTTGCTATGACCCATAGAAGCTTAGTATTAATTGTTAACACATTGATAAAAATGACAGAAACTGCTTTAGTTTGTAACATTATTACACGCTTTTTATTATCTTCACCTGTATGTTTGTTTGTAATCGACTCCTTTGGGCGTGATATTTTGACTGACTTTAAACGGTTTTTTAAACGGCTTTAAAGAATTCGTTCAAACTTTGTAGATATATCGAGGACCGATGACAATACACTAATTTAAAAAAATAATAATAAAAAAGCCGTGTGGTGTCGTGGGACACCCGATAGGAACGAAGTTGTAACGATCGAGTAAAACTGATTCAGCACATTTTAATTACAACGCCATCTATGAAAGCGGCTATTACCTACATATTTTTCAGTTGGTTTCTAATTAAAACAATTTATACATTGGTAAAATTTCCTTGAGAAATGATTTCCTATCTATTCGCTGAATGACTGACATAAAAAGGTAGAAATGAAAATATCTGGCTTGCTTTCTATAAGAGAGAGAGAGACAGACAGAGAAACATGCGACGCCGCACAGCTTACAATAGCTTACTATAGCAAAAAGTGTCGTGACCAATTTTCGTAAGATTTTTTTCCGTCTAGCCCCCTTTCACAACGCGCGATAAGGAACTTCGTTCCAATAAAAAAAGTAATTTAAAAAAACACGCTTTTTATAGAAAACCAAACTAAAAACTAATTTAGTTTAAATAATAATTTTAGTAAGTATGGTAAGTAATCTCATGTCTATGATTTCTGAGCTCATTTTAACGTTTGGTTTCATTAAAAGTTTCGCTTGAATGTTTAAGCGTAATTCGCTCATTTTCAACAACTTGTAAAAACAACTGGAACTAAAACTGTCTGCAATACTGCACGTTGCTTAAATTAACGATGAAGTGGTCGCAATCCAAGTTGCAGTCCTGCGTTGGTTTTATTTGCGAGTATCCTTAAAAGGACAAGTTTTCAACTGTAATACTATTTTAAAAGTTAGAACAAAGTGTCAGTTACATAAAGGCATATATCACAAAAGAATTGAAACGAAATATTTCTTTGTGTCGCAGTGAAAATAGTGCAAAAACTATAAAATCTATAATAATCATATTACTAATTGACGCGCAATTTATCAATCAGTGCAAAAAAAAAAAATATTTATATTATTTACTTTTATTTTTTTAAAGGTCAACCGAAATTACTAGTATTCCAGTTAACCCCCCTCGCTAAACTAAATTGCCCAGGTTAGGAGTGGGTTCACTTCGGTAGTGTACTAGTCAGGATTCGAACCCACGACCTCTTGATCGCTAGTCCAATGCCTCAATCACTAGGCTACCACCGCTAAAATGATTGAAACACAAATATATTTCTGTCTGCCTCTTTTTTTTCAGTGAAACAGTATCGCTTAAAACTCGTTCAGATATCTGAGGGGGTCTATCAATAATACATTTCCCACACATGTTGGGCAAATACAACCGGGTCTGTTATAAAAAAATAACAGCTATGGGCAATGCAGTATCAGAATAAACCAGTATGCTATTTATATTCATCACAGTTAGTCGATTTCATTCACGTGTCTATTACTGGGATATAGAAATAACTTCAGGCACGACAAGGGTTCTTTACCCAGAGGTGAATCAACCTGTCATATCAAATTTAAGTAAAATATGGAATGTACAACCTTAAATCACTAGTACGTAATAAATATACTCCTTTTTAATTATTTCGCGGAATAATATTATATAATAATAAAAACTTGACACAACTAACACACGGCAGTCTGATCCCACACTAGGTAGAGCCTGTACTATGGTAACCAGACTGCTGGTAAACATACTTATATGTTTCTAAATACATACATATTGTAGCTGAATTATACCCGAATTATAACAATTATCGGGCTCATCACACAATAATTTGTCCCGGGTGGAAATCGAACCCACGACCTCTGGCTGAGCAGTCAGTGTCACCTGGCCTAGCACATTTAAATACCAAATTTAACGAATAATACAATTTATTGATCTAAAGACGTACAAATATTTGCATTTAGCGGGATTCAAACCTACGAGTAGAAAATAGACTACCCCTGCTGTACAAAGGTTGCCATTTTAATTCCGCTCTTTATGTTACTGCGACAGAAAGCCGAGATGTAAGACATAATTCATTATAGATGAGAACTTACTTACACATTGTTTAATCATCGTCATCATCATCAGCCTATCGCAGTCCACTGCTGGACATAGGCCTGTTATAAGATGATCATTCTACCAATTTCTTTAAGCAAAGCGTTTTAATTTCACTTAGAAATTTTATTATATGAAAGCTTAATTACCTGACAATAATAATAACTGAATGTTAAAAGACAAAAGGTTCCTGCGAAGTGTGGTAATGATAAAATGTTCTTCTTAATTTTTAAGACGCAGACAAGAGCTTACGCATCTTACCGGCATCACCCTTCTTGACTTAGAGAAAAGCTGTGATAAGCTGTACCTAATAATATTCCTCAATAAAATATGATCTTAATCTACCCGATACATGAAGAATTTCTCGAATCCGATTATTAGTTTCAGATAACGCCTTTATACCATCAATTAAAGAAAAGAAGAAGTGACGGATTAAGAATACGGAATGTCACTACCCCAATTCATCCCGTGGGTGTCGTAAGGGCGCAAAACAACGCAGGACACCAGCACTGCAAAAAGAAGGAAAACTTGACACAAACCCTATACCAACCCGTCTGGCCATCGTGGTATAGTAGGCCAAAACCTCCTTTCTAAGGCTCTCCTTAGAAAGGAGGAGGAGGCCTCTGCCTATGTCCAGCAGTGGACTATTAAAGGCTGTTGATGATGTGAAAGAAAAGAAAAGAAGAAAATATTCAGTTATTAGAGTAGTGTTTAATTAGGATAGATAAAAAACTTTATATTAGCTAAGATACACAAAGCTATCAAAACTTTTGTTGTATATAAATAGGTATTTATAGGTATACCGACGTGCATTGTCAAGCCTCGATGTCTATGCGGGACGTCTCCGATATCTGGGTCAAGTCGTCGGCATCCGACCGCACCTTAATAAAGTCCCAGGAACTTGTTTAATGTACAATATTTGCTATGCGAGGTACATTGTCAGCTCGCCAAAGATGTTTGGGGGATAAAATGAAGAGGGACACTTTATTTTCGTGACAAATTTTTTTGAAGAGGGTGTTTTGGAATTAATTGGAATTTTGCTTGTGGGTGTTTAGAACTGTAGTTATTAATAGTGGCTTAGGGACTGAGTATGTTATAATGTACTTTAATTAAATTAAATTAAAGATTTACCTCTTTTGTTCTGGATTTTAGAAATCCAAGATTTCAAATAATAATTTATGTATACCTAATGAAAAAATAATAAAAATCTTTTCTCTTTTTAATTAAGATCTCGATATAATCTATTAGTATCGGTCTTTTAAGCTGTGAAACTCGTTAAATACTCATTACTACTTAACATAAACACTCTTTCTTTTCAAACCCTCCCATCGATTTAAATTAATTTATCATGTCATCGCCATGTGTCTTTTTGGCAGCCAAAAACATAAATTAAATATTTTTATACCAATATGTAAGCAAAAGTATCAGCAGAAGTACAAGAAAATGCTTGTAGGTGGCTAGTATTACTGCCTACTAATAGTAGCATTACTGTCATTTCAATTCACATTCTTGAAGAACGTGAGCTCAAAAGACAGAGACATAACAGATGTACTCGTTACTGATGAGTTACTCTCTACATGCATACTTATGTTTTAAACGTGAAAGTTAAACGTCTGTCTCGCCTGTCGTTTGTCAGTCTAAACCACTAAACCGATTTTAAAAATATTTCACCAATGTAAAACTACAATATCAGCGAGTAACAAAGGTTACCTTTTTTGCGATTACTGATATACACTCGGTCGGAGCCGCGGGCGAAAGCTTATAATAAATAACAACATTTTCTGATATTTGGGAATTAACTTAGTTATTACATTTTCACGAAATATTGCTTTTATTCGACCTCTAAAGACAAGAAAAGCCATAAACTCCCCATAGAACTTATAACAAATGGCTTTTATTAATAATTTATAATCTTTACACTTCAACCTACAAAGTAACTGGGGTTATTATCTATAAGACGTGGAAAGTTTTATCGTACGAAAGAAGTTCACAGCCTCAATTTTTGTTGGAATACTAAGAAGTTGGAAAACAAAAATCTTTGCTAATTTATATACAATGAAAACAGAGTTGTGTAGGCACAATAATAAAGTATAAATTATAATAATAATAAATCCTCTCGATTTCTTACACAACTTATGTTATAAAATTTTGTGTTAAATTTTTGAAAGCGTTTGGCTGGTTGTTTAATGTTAAAAACTAAAGTTGATGTTTTCAGACGTAAAGGGGTGGGTCAGATTAACGGTGAACTTTTAATGGGTTTCCAGAGAGTTCTATATTGATTTTATAAGTATAATACGATTCCAATAAATTGCACGTAACGATCTCATGAATTTTATCTTATTTTTTTTAAAGAATATTGCTATTAAATTACTAGTTCGAACTCTGTTTTTTTACTAGTTGATTTTATGTAAAATTTACACAATGGATTCAATGTTTTTTCCTACATGTTGAGGTATATTTTTTTACCGAGGTATATCTTTTTTATGTGACCTTTTAGCAACATGTATAACACAGAAACGGTAGGTACTAGAACTAATTATGAAAAAAGCCAACTCTTAATTGTACCGAGTTACGTGACGTTGACATTTATACTCGTATTATAACATATTACTTACTATTTTAATGATCAAATTGCTTTGTGGTTAAACTATAGCTGCGAGTTTTTTTTTGATTTGTGATTTTAATTTGAAAATTGTCATTTATCATTACAAATTTCACGCTCCGCCATCTTTGTCGCTAGGATAACTTGCGCTCAAAAGGAGGCGGCGGAGTTTAACGCACCCGCCATCAGTACTATGACCGCAATCAGGTTACCGAGCGAGAGCATTCCCACTCCGATGGCCGCCACGAAGTCATGCCTCTTCTCCACCCATGCCAGCGTTTGGAGCGCCCGATCCACGGTCCGGCCATCACAGTGGTGGCACTGCGGCGTTAGCTCCTTGAGAATCAGACACAGGTGATATCCGAAGCATCCTTACCGGTGATCACCTGTGTCAGCCGGATCGGATCTCATCTTACCGCCGCGATAACGGCATGCCCAGAGTGTCAACCATTTTATTACATAAGTTCTGTGGTTTATTGTAGTCCAATTAACTTTTTAGAAATCAAAACAAATTGTAGTGTCTTTCTTAAACATCGAAATATGTGAATATTATGCTTTTACAAAAAAAATATACACAGTTTTAATAAAAATATCATCTTGTGATTGACATTAAATCCTAAAACTCTTAAACATGAAAATTATTCTCTTTGATTAACATATAACCTTGCCTGCGTGCCCTTGACATAACCTAGGCCTAAGAACACAATACCATGTGTACCCTCCCGGGCCGGTCTATTGTTGTACCAGGAAGGTTCAGAGATCGGAATATATTTGTCTTACATTATCAGTTGGGACCATGTCTGCCTCACCTATTGGCGTACAACCAAAGATTAAATGAATTAAAGATAGGTAGCAAAACATCTAAATACATCTCACGATAGGTTTTATTCCAATTTTATCTTTTTCAGTTAAAACTATGGTTGAGTTTTTTGCATAAGCATGTAATACTCGTAGGTAATGTCTGAGTGGACCTGAAATAACATGGTCCAGGTCCTCCCAGAGTATTATACAGGGCACCTGAGGCCGGCCGTCGGGGTGGTTTTTAGTGGAATCACCACATACTCCTGGCTGGCTGGTAATGTCTGAGTCCCTTATATAACCGGTTATATTTGAAATAATCTCTTTTTAATCCTCAACTCCTGAAGAGTATAGGTAAGTTAACATCATGCTATGACTCTTAGGAAAATATTGATAATGATAAGCGAAATTTTGATAATTATAGATTAAGTTTAAATTGATCTAGTAGCCTTATTAAATTTATATATGCCAAATAAAAATGCCCTACTACTTTGGCTCTACACTGGGTTTTTAAAACCTCACTCCATCACACAAAACATTAAGTGATACGGGATGATGGTCATACGAGAAACCAGCCAAACACATTGAAATATTACAGAGAGCACTGGCCCTAAATAAAAATAGGACAACGACTGAATAATAATGAAATATACCTAAATATTGTAAGTGAACTGTATAAAGATGGATAACATTAGGGGTTAAATTTAAAATTGTCGATTGGTTTTTTACGATTTTTTAAGATGTATAAAATTTATTTATTCAAAATATTTACTCTCATTATCTATACATTGCTGCCATCTAAACGGAAGTACATTTTTTAACTTTACGATAGAACTCTGGGGATCTAGATGCGACAAACTGTGTGAAAGCATTTTATACTGCCTCCTGAGAAGATTTTTTTATCACGTAAAAAATTGTCCGAATCTCAAAAAAAATGGGTGGATGACGTATGGTATCACTGCAGCTCCTGTAGAGTTACAACGGTTTCTCGTGCAGTGTGAGGTCTTGCGTAATCATGGAGCAATAATGGTGAAGATCGAATCACGAGTCGGGGCTGTTTCACTGTCAGCTTCACCATCATTGTTCCAGTGTTCAAAGTTCGGCACAGTAAACATCTGCTGTTATTGCCTGACCAGACCTGAGAAAGCTATAGTGAAATAACATATCATAACACCATAAAAATACCACCAAACAGTTACCATTACCTTTTTATTGGTAAGCTTTGCTTTAGAGCAGCCATTACATTTTTTTGCTTACGATTATCGTAAATAATCCACTTTTCGTCACATATCACAATTCGATTCAATATTCTTTCATTTCTGTACCGATTGAACAAGGCAACACAAGTTTCAATCAAGTCAAATCATGAGGTACCCATTTTTTAAATATATTTTTTATCTTATTGATGCAAATGAGTCAATATTGTAGGTAGGGTAACGTTATACCATGCCGCTAATTTCTTTGTAGTTTGACTCGGATCGGCTTCCACTATCCCCTCTAATTCAGCGTTATTAACCTGCGTGGGCGGTCTTCCACGTGGTTCGTACTTCAAGTCGAAGTTTCCATTACGAAAGCGTTTAAACCAGAAACGTACAGTGTGTTTATTACCAGTCTCCTCTCCAAACGCAGCGTTATTATTGTGAGCCGTTTTTGACGTGTTAGTGCCGCGTCGGAACTCGTATTCAAAAATGACTCGGATTTTTATCCATCTTCCACGTCTAAGCTGAATAAAGAAACAATTGAAAATCGAAATTCGAATGTAGCACACTTTTTTAAAGAAGAACCTCAAAGGTATTATGTGAAAAAAGTTTCACACGAAAATCTCACACCATGAAGGTTTTATGTCAATTCAAAGTATCTATTACTGTACCAAGGCAAGTTCATACTTCAACCCCTATTAAATAATGTAAAATTACATTAAGTTAACTATAATCAACTTGAACCTTTAATAGAGTCTTCATAAAGTATTTTTTTATTTAAAAAACATATAACAGTTTGGATTTAAATTACATTTAGGTGAAACTCCGCAATGTGGAATAATAAAGTCTGCAAAATGGCTTACGGCAAAAGCGTAATGAATTTTGTATTTGGTGACAATGTAGGTATATGTGACTGCAGCAGCACAGTTAAATAAACTAACTATACCATTTCTCTATGCGTTACATCTATATATCGTAGTTGAGACCAAACAAATTGCCTAATAACAACATACACTAGCGAAAGAACAGATAAATATAGTGTGTCATCAGGAACAGATAATTATACTCGTAATTTTTCCCCTTAGTTTCGATTGATAACATATACGAGATCCTTGGTGTCGCCAGGGTCTTTATTAAATATTATCTCGGTATTTGATGGCAGAAAAACTTATTTTCTTAGGTAACTTAAAATCTGATAAAATATTAGACCTTTTTGAAATGAACAACTTTTACTAATATAAGGATCTGCAACACAGTTCTAGAAGTCCTGTAAATCACTTATCTGATAGTGTTATTTTTGTGATATCAAAAAATAAACAAAATTATGAAATCACAGTCACTTTAAAAATTTCCTCAACCGTAATGCAAATGAAATACTTAGTTAACGTTTTCTAAAAATACAACACAAAAATTAATTACGTATATAGACAACATATTTTTCAGAGCCCCTCGCCCCATTGTGCCCAAAATACAAAACGTATAAGGGGATGGTCCAATATATTACGATCGATAAACCTGCCTCCGGGGTACGGTAATAACAACAGACGTGTCCGTAGTGCTTTTTGTGCATATTCCTAATCCCAAGAGTGACAGTCGCAAACAGTGAGACGGTAGAATAATCTTTCTTCTATGGCAGGATAATTAATACAAGCCCAGAGGGGAAACGATGTAGGAATCTTTTATTTTTTTTATCTTGCAGATATGCTAATGACATGCTGCTAAACGTTTAAGACTTGGAAAAAAGGCAATTCTTTGTACAGATATGATTTATTGCAGACTTATTAATTATATATATTTTCGAGACCAAAGTGCGTTTACCAGTACTGTCTAAACGTAAATAGTCGTTTTGAACCATTTCATTATTAAAAAAGTGTATATTAAGCGATATTTCCTCCACGTTAACCAATTTTAATCACTCTTTTTATTGAATTGAGTTACTGTTATTTCCTCAACGTTGTTTTTTTTACCCGAGGGATTTTTACCCGATACCCGAGGGGAAATGAAAGAAGAAGAATTTAGCTTATTGTGATTTGCATACATTGGTGTCGCTAATACTTCTTTTATAGAATGCAAAAAAAACACCTATGACAAAAGTATCATAGATCAGCCTACCTACCTACTTACCACTACCACCTACTACTTATCCATTAAAATAACAGTAGTGATATCTTTTATAAGTCCAATAAATCACACGCAAAGAATGATATAAAGCACAAAAATATTTTCCTCCATTTAGGATCAGAATAAATTCGAAAAGGAGAGTAAAATTCCTATTTAAAATAGTCTTTCCAACTCAGACACTAAACAAACGCGATCTCAGCAAAATACTTTGTAAAAATTGCACACGAAAGTTATCTAAATGCCCTAGGTTACAAGGTTTGCTTTTGCTTGTGTTATTAATTTGTCGAATCACGAGCGGAAAGGAAGTGAAAAAACCGGCGAGGACATAATAACGTTTGGCTTATAGTATGTAGCACGTGGAAAAAACTACGGTTGGCTTTCAATTCTTTTGTTTGATGTACAAACCCGGAGTTTTTCGCTGTAATATTTAAAAGGTAGCTCGATGAACCGTGACCACGGCTGGTACGGCCGGTGTAAATCGATTGAACTATCAGGTAAATATTTTTATACAGCTAATGTTTTGATTTAACATAAGTATATTTAGACCTTGTTAACATATAATTGGCTAAACGTTTATTCTTTCTAACTGACGACTGGATGGCGTAGTGGTTTGTGTAACGGAACGCTATTACAAAGGTCGCGGGTTCGATTCCCGCTCAAGTCAAACATTTGTGTGCATGAACATTTAATGTTTGATTTGGTCTGGGTGTTTCTATGCATAATATGTATGTATTTACAAAAAAAAAGTATTTATATCAGTTGTCTAGTACCCATAGTACAAGCTCTGCTTAGATTGGGACTAGATGGTGTTGTGTGTATGTGGTAGAATATTATTATATTATTATTATTAAAACTAGATTTTGAGTATCTCATAATCTTCAAATGTCACATACACATAGAAAAAGCATGTCGATTTTTAGGTTACTACTAAAGACATATCTCTTATTAAAGTAATTCGTGTCAAGTTTTCCTTCTTTTTGCAGTGGTGGTGTCCTGCGTTGTTTTGAGCCCTTAGTCGCCTCTCACGAGACCCACGGGATGAATTGAGGTAGTGACACTCCGTATTCTTAATCCGGCACCACACGGTTTTTGTTGAGTAACATTGATGTAAAATAAAAGTAGACATAATAGTTATATTTGAGAGTACTACTATTAAAATTTGATTAAAGGTTTAATATCTCCAAAAAGTCATTTTAGGTATACTATAAAAGAAGCTATCGCGTCAAAATTCTTGGTATTATCAAGAATAATCACTTCTTTTTAGAATTTATTAGATTACGAGAATTTATTAATTTAATAGTGAAATTAAAATGTTAATCCGTTACTTATTCAATTTAATCCGTTAAATTTTAATGATTTAAAGAAATCCCTGTTATACAAATTTTATGTACAACGTACCCCGCGATATTAATAAATATTTTCATAAAATAATTTCATAGTCATCATCATCATCATCATCAGCCTATCGCAGTCCACTGATGGATCACTTAGATCGATTTTGGGCTTCTCGCACCCAGCTCCATTTCATAGTACTTTAACTAAATTATTTCCAAAGCTATCAATATTCATACATATTATTGCTACTGTCCTAATGTATAATCATTTTTGTATTGTTAGCCTCGATACAGATTAAGCTTAGTGTGGCTATCATTGTTAAACAAATTTTGTAAATCTTCACTTTAAATAAAGTTATTATTATTATTTCTTAATGATTACCCTTATTCATAATCTAGTAATTTCAGCAATATATTTCAACAAATTAACAAAACGAGACTCTTATGTTACTCAGCACACTCAAGTTCAATTAATAAGAACTGCAGAGTTGAAGCTATTGTGCTGAGTTTATCTTAAGTAGGAAAATTGTTTTAAATAACGTGCTTACGTGTACGGCGTTAAAATATTTAGACAAATACTGGTACGGGCGCTCTTTGGGGTGGCAGCTTCCGACGTTGTTATTGAGGTAGCGAAGGGATTTTTCGTCCCTCACGCACTCCCTATCTAGAAGCGTGGTGTTTCGCTGCAATGTACACTGATTTCACATTCTAATCCAATTCGACCTTTTTGGAACTTTGTTAGTCAATTTCTTAAGCTTAAACCGAAAGGTTTTATCTATTTTCAAATTTAAGAAAGTTACACATTTATCTCTGTCTTTTTTTATGTGTTTGAATGTATGTGTATGTGCATGTATGCTGGTACGATTAAATATTTAATGCTTTTAACAGATTTTTTAGTTTCATCGTAACTTAGTGTTTGTATCCATTTGGAGACTGTCTGCTTGCAGTTATTTTCAGAGACAGAATATATTTCTAGTTTAGAATTTATTCTGTTAAATAAATGACTACCTAAAAAACAAAACATTTTAAGAGATATACTATTCCTATATAATATAGGACATACCCTAAGGATTTTGCGACTATGTGAGTGGTTGTGGGGTGTGAAATGAATTTCAGAATGTTTTCTTGGTACTGCATGCAGAATATACAGCTGGCGAACTGTAAGAACCTCGCAAGCGCAAGATTAAAGGTATTTTGTTAAAGATCACCAAAGGCAGATACCATTCATAGACAAATTGTACTACATGCCTCTGATGTACACCGTGCATTTCAGTCTCTACATTTTCAAAGGCTACCTCCAACTGCAATAAACTATTATGAAAGCTGTACGTAGGATCTACGGTTTTCGTAGACGCTGCTGTCTACGAATACGTAGACGCGCTACGTTCATTGAATTACTTCGATCAGTTGTAAGGTTGTCGTTATTCAAAGCAATTTATCGGTGTTTGAAAAAGCTATTCAAAGACTTTACCTAAATTTTTACTAATATAATAAATCTTTAGAATAATATTGACTGCACGGATGGCGTAGTGGTTTAAACGGTCACTTCGCCGCTTCCTACTGCGCTGAGTGTTATGGTTTCGATCCCCACATGGGACAACACTTTATGTGATCCACAAATTGTTGTTCTGAGTCTGGGTATCCTTTGTGTCCGTTTCATGTATGTTTGTAAAGACATAGGATTTATTCCTAGTGTCTTTTTGTCTTTTTTGTTGAAGTTGTCTTTTTAAATGACGATGGCGAATGACGATTTTGATTTAACGACGATTATCTTAGGATTTATTTCATCAACAGCTTTTAACAGTCCACTGGCGGACATAAGCCTTTCCTTGGAAAGGAGGTTTTGGCCTACTATTATTACTATATTACTATTACAATAGTAGGAACTATTTTTCGGTTTTAAATGTCTCTTATTAAGGAGAAATATAATATTTAACTCCTCAAAAATCTGTTAACTGCAAGTGTTGAGCTACTTAGGCCGTATAGCCCGGAGCTAAACGGATAATCTCAATACGCTAGTAATAGTTGGAAAAGTAGAAGGAAAAAGATCTCGCGAAGGAGAATCCGAAGATCAAACAGTGTGGCAACCGCTGTGGCTAACGGTATACGGTTCAAGCTGGATATGACCTTCAGCACTGAAAAAGACGGCCAAGAGGAAGAAGTAGAACAGTTACTACGTTCAATATTACATCCAGTTAAATTATAAATATCATCATCATCATCAACCGCTTTTAATAGTCGACTGCTGGACATTGGCCTCACTTTAGAAAAGAGATTTTGGCATACTATACCACGCTGGCCAGACGGGTTGGTATAGAGTGCGTTTCAATTTTTATTTCTTTCTGCAATCCTGCGTAGGATGCTGCAAGTTAGCTTAGCTGGAGGGGTTAACGTAAATACTAGTAATTTATGTTGCTAGTAATCCTTTAAAAATCCTTTATATAATTTTATTTTCTCATGGTTTATCATCACGATAAAATCGCTACCAATTTTGTGGAGCCTCTCGGGTTGTTGGTGAAGCTGTACATTACACTGGAAGTGACTACAATCACACAGCTTTCCACTAATTTGAACCCTGTCTTAAAACAAGCTTTCACACTAATATGAAAGGGTAAAATGGATCTTGATTTCTAAAATACTCCTCCTTAAGAGCGAACTCCTTCCTAAAAGGCCGGCAACGCGTTTGTGACGTGCAGACGTTCATAAGCGGCGATAGTCACTTTCCATCAGGTGACCCGTCTGCTCGTCTGCCACCTCTAACATACAAAAAATATATATATATACTAAAAACTTTTCTATCAACAAAATATATCACAAAATTGTCTCCAAAGGGAAAGTCATCAATAACACACTATTAGTTACGCTTACCCCCGAGATAGATATAAGGGAGGCCGTAATCGTACGTAAACTTGGGGTAGAAAGTTATCGATCAGACTTACGGGGTGGCAAGTCTTAGGGTAGTAACATAACGTTACATAACTGCACTTATTTTTAAGTGTTTACTGTACTGGAAGCAAAAGTAAATACTACATTCACATCATCACATCAACAGCCTATAATAGTCTACTTCTGGACATAAGCCTCTCCTTAGATAGGAGGTTTTAGCCTACTATACCACGCTGGCCAGACGGGTTGGTACAGAGTTTGTGTCAAGTTTTCCTTCTCTCTGAAGTGCTGTTGTTCCGCGTAGTTTTCTCCCTTATTCGGCTCTTACTAGCCTACTGCCTATGCCATAGCCATTTTCGACAAGTCAACCTTTGGGTCATAAAGAGTTGTGCGTAGCAGGTGTATAATTGAAGCGTGTTTAATACATTTTAAAATAAAATTAAAGGTAAATACACACAAAGACTACAAGAGGTATTTTTGTCAATGAAATAAAATAAAAAAACAAAACAAATAATTGACAACTATGTCTGACCAAGTCAATATAATACAGTCGTCCCTTGTCTGATTGCATTATTGCTAATACACGTATCGATCTTTAAAATTCAAGCAATTCTCCGTTAGCTACAAAATAATAATAAATTAAATAGCTTTAGAAAAAGAAAGTCACGACAAGACAGCATGGAATTATTTTCCCTATTTGTAACGTGGTATTAAGCCATCGCCCCACTGTCAATGTAGTTCAATGACCCCTATAGGTGCGATCTCATAACAAAAAGGCCTCTCCTTAGAAAGGAGGTTTTGGCCTACTGCCGCCGGGGTGTTAAGAACTATTCATATTTCGATCTTTTTCTCAATTATGGACAGTTTTGGCAGAGACTGGCTTTTTTTTCAATATGATTTATAATAATCATCATTATCTAACTAATAGACGTCATCTGCTGCATATAACCGGTTCTGGGCTGCCACTACCCAAAGACTTCCCGCTATCTTGACCAGGTCGAATACCTGCTACTAAATTCTAAATTGCGTTGCCTGCCATTGAAGTAGGATTACACTATTTTCTTGATATTTTGAAGGTTGTATCAATTCCGAAATACCGCTGATATAATGTATCATACATTATCCAGAGGATAGACATAAAAGTTGCGTTACTTCAACTATACTACGGACGATTCATTACAATGTAATTATGAATATAATACATTTTGATTACAATTTACATAAACTATAGTTTAATTACATTGTAATCAAAATACATTCCAAACTAGGCCGAGTTCTTTTGCTATTTTAACTAGGCTGCTGATAAAGAGATTGCATATTATATACATATTATAGATAAATTACAGCCAGACACAGAACAAATGATCGTGCTCATTTGACGAGCCTGTTGGTCCAGCGGTTAGTGACCCTGATTGCTAAGCCGGAGTTCGTGGGTTTGATGCCCAGATTTTCAGGATCACTAACCATCAGGCCCGTAAATTATAAAATGTCAATGTCACTGTAGCATAATATAATATTGACCCTTCTCATTCTTTCCAGAAACGCCCCTTGGCTGGAACATGATAACACATCCTAACACCCCCACGCACACGTAATCCGCGAGGGAGCGAGCTTATACGCGGGTCGTTCCCTTCCCCCTGACTTCACAAGGGGAAAGAAGCCAAGTAATTACTATTAGACTATCCTGTCTTAGACTTATAGAGTTTTATAGTTTCATTTTTTAAATAAACGATTTATTGCTGTGTGAAAAAGTGTGACAAAAAATTCTTACATTGAAGTATAAAAAAAAGAAAAACGTAGAAGTTTACGAACAATTTTCATCAGTATTATTAGTAAAAAGGTTTTAAAATACTATAATGAGTACATTAGAGCTAAAGTTAAAATTTTATTAGTTAAAATTTCTTTAGACATTAGCTGAAAAGCAAAAAAGAAAAACCAGAAGGCAATTTGACAAGCATATGGTCTTCTCTAGAGATTTTTAAATTTCACATAACTTCTTATTTTTACTTCCATACTTATATGTGAAGTAAAATGTGAATATGAAAGTAAGTTTGTTTGTTACATTTTCGTAAATAACTACACCGCTTTTAAAAATTATTTCGCCAATGGATATCTACATTACCAGCGAGTAACATAGGCTACTTTTATCGTGATAACCGAACACACGCGGGCGGAGCCGCGGGCAAAAGCAAGAATTCTTAAATGTATGTAAAACTGGAGAAATCTTCTTATACCTTTTGTATGTAGTTTTCACGTATGTGTCTTCAATTTTACACACATTTATCACATAAATATATGGTTTCAAAATTCAATAAAACACATTCTGTAATCCAATATCATACCTCCGTAGCTAAAAGCACACAAATATCACATTCAATGCTTGATATAATAATTTCCCTACAAAACTACCGATGAACGAAATTTACATTTCTAAATATATTTGTGCAAAATATCTATGTACGTGTGTGTATAATTATTTTACGCTAATAATTTTAATGTATAAAACAAAGTCGGGTTAGTTGCATTTGTTACTGACACATTTTGTAGGTGATTAATTTCTTCAATTTGTTAGATTGCCAAATAGCAGAACATATGTTAAAACATTTTTAATATACATGAACAAATAGTCAAATAGAAGAGAGAGATAGAGAGAGATATTACACGATACTATTAACTGATATTAGTGCAGTCCATCTCAAACTCAAAAGATCATAAAATTGTTTATCATATTTTGTGTAGACTCTAAAGTCATAGATCAATACACAACAACAACAATCTCTGTTTTGTCAAATATTTAGCAACAAAAAAATACACATATGTGTGATAAACAGGTCCTTAAAATAACATATCTCACCTTATGTCAATCAATACTGATGTATTGCATCACATTCTTAGGAGGTGCAGCCAAAACCATTTTGAATTGGAACGTACACAAAGGGCTGTCTTAAAGGTAGCACTTTGCCTACCTTTTTTTGTATCCCACAAGAGATTTATACCAAAGGATTGATGTTCTTAAATTGAGTCAACTTTTTGTTTTTCTTCTTATTCAAGTCTCACTCACTAACTAACTACGATTCTATAATTACTGCAGCAAAATGTCGAAAACATAAAATCTTTCAAGCTGACATAATTCATAAAACCACTTTATCCCATAGGGTCTACTGTATTTTGAGCCGATACCTACACTATAAAATTAATGGTATCCTTTGCATATATTCCTGTATTAATATAGGTTAAAAACATTATTAATAACATGGCTACAAAACCTAACCTATGATGATACAGAAAGCCTACTTGTGCCGTTAAGTTAAACACAGCCTATTTATTTATTTAATTTGAATTATACAAATAAGTACCACTCACGCACACACACACATTCACAAGCATACTCATGTACACACACACAAGCAAATACATACTCACTTACAGACACACACATACGCACACAAGTAAACTCACACTCACACACACGCACATCCTGTTTGCTATTTTAATTATCTTCAATTCTCTTGTGTGTCTATTTATATCATGTACTAGTATTGCAAACTAGTACATGCTGCAAGAAAAATAACTATGTTTCCTCCAGAAGGTGTGAGCCTGGTGATCTGTACCACAGGTTTTATCAGCCGCAGACACCAGTCTCTCACAAAGCAATGTACCTGGTCTGACTGATCTTGTGATGAGATAAATAAATAAAAATATTATTATTATACCTATCGAAAATCTATTATATGCCTGTGCCGATCTACAACCGCCCATTTCCAAGGGGTTGAGCCTTATGAGAAGAAAGGGCGAACAAACACAGTAATGTAATTAAGCTTTCAGGCGTAGACAGGAACACGCTGACTATGAGTGTAATAATTCATCTGACCATAATCTGGCTAGGCATTCTTTATTAAAAATGCAAACACGCTTTGCCAAATATCAAATACAATATAGTTATTATGATTTTTAATTTTATTTTAATAATTTTACGTCACAATATGTAGGTTGATTTTAATAAAATGCGTGTGGTCATTTCAGGGCTGTCTCACACAGTAATAACATTATTTTAAAAGTATTATTGTTTTGTTAGCAAAACAAATTTTCAATGTATATATGTACAGAAAAGTCACTCCTTACCGTGACTTATAATAGGATACCCCCAACCTACCCCGTACGTCACCCCAGAGCTCGTAAGCAGCCTGTAAGACCCTTCAATCGCGTGTCAATTCGCAGTGAAGCGTGAATATTGTAATTGTTTTTCAACTTTGACGACTTGGGTACATTAACGTCGAAACGTAGGGACATAAAAAATATCGTGGCCTTTTTATTATTACCGTGATTAAGTCTCTGATTTATGTATAAAATTGTAATGCTTAATGCTTAGAATAGTACAAATTATCAAGTTAACTATCGACTGATAAATATCAAACTATATTTAATTATATGTTTATTTTCATTCTATAATGGTAAGAAATCAGTTTAATCAGTAGTCGTTAAGTTAAACTAAATGAATAACTGTTTTATTTCTTTGAAATATTTTACAAATTTATGTAGATTTTAAACACAATTACGTAGTTTTTTGGTTATATTTTACTAATTCTGTACCTAATTAATGTAACTAATTCTGAACAAATTTCATGCAAATTGGTCATGTGAACCAACCATAAATGCAGTTATTGACAATATCCGATGTAAGGAATCAATAGTTTCTTACAATTTTTCCATAGAGATTTTTGGTGAATAAAGTGTTAAAGAGATGAAGCAAAATTTTATGAACTTTGACTATAGTACAACCTAAGAAAAGATGAATGGTTTGCTTAAAAGAGAATTTAGAAATGGTGTAAGAATTGAACAGGCGAATGATAGAAACATCTCAAAGTAAATTTGGGAAAAAATTAATATCCTCGCTTTCGAGTCACATCGCTTACTAGAGCCACCTGTCTTTGCAGAACTTATCCTATGCTTTTATATCTCTATGCCATTAAAAATATAATGTCTCAGACTAATACAAATAAATATATTAATAAGTACAAATATCTGTACTATGTAGGAATCAAACACGCGACCCTAGTCACTACATGTCAACCACCAAATAGCAGTCGTAAACACTACCGCCGTGCCATAAAATTCATAAAATGTCAGGATGTCGCATAAAACCTTTAGTTAATGTTAAATTTACTCCAATTACTTTTACTGTGTACGATATAACAATGCTCAAAATTATTTGCAGACGCTATCTAATATTTTCGAGAGCTATTATAAGCTTTGCAAATAGTGACAACCCTACTAAATTGACACACACATATACGCTTGTACACACATATACGCTTGTACACACATGTACGTCTATTTATTTATGTAGTAGTGAGCAATTTTGTCGCACTTAGCGTGTTGAGTGTCCGTAGTGTGCCGAATACAACGCAAAAGGCGTTATATATGTTTGATCTCTACGAGTAATAGCCAGTCTATGGTATATTAAATGTCAAAGGACTGGACGAATTTGAATGCTATGAATTGTATGGACGTAGTGGAAAACAATCTACAAACAACAGTTTATTCATGTAAGTAAAAACACATTATTTAATGGTTGTTTATTAAGGATGTCAAAACATTTTCAACCACAGGCGTGAAAACTTAATTTACGTATGTAGTTAATGACATTGTTTTGCCATAATCGTATGTACTGTGAAAACTTTAACTAATTTCAGAATAAAGAATTACCTACTTAATAATATCCAAGACTTTTCCAGCACCTAATTTCCAATACAACTACATTAGAATCGCGCTTTAATTAATTAAATCACGTATTTTATAGAAATTACTTTGACTACATTCTTACTAAAATGTAGTCAAAATCATTCCTATCCTTTTCTTCATTTCCTACACTTCTCAGTCTTCAAGTAACCTTAGTTACATTACGTATACTATTTGAATATAAACATACCTGTAAATGAATTAAAAGGTATTAAATAAACCTACCTGTAAATGAACAGTTTTATCAACAAATACTAACTGTAATAAAATTACAAGGTACTTGGGTATTATTATCCCATTTCGTTTACGAGAGCCAATTGAAACAAGACAATAGCCGGACCAACTGCGGAAGTTCACTACAGAACTAGTGCGGCGTGGCTGGGGTTAGGAGCTTATACAGAAATTAATTGTATACTTCTTTAAAAGGAACTTGTTCGTTCCATTGTCGTGAGTGTTTTAGGGTTAGGTTTTAATTTCGAGCGGTTTAAAGTGTTATGTACTTTTATTGCAGTCTAGTTAATGGCAGCGACGTTTCAATATAACAAAAAAATACTATCACATTTAGGGTTGTCCTTGCTAAAATATTTCATTTATAACTTATTTATATACATTGTTGTATATCTCTAATATATAAAATTCTCTTGTAACCAAACTCCTCCGAGACGGCTGTACCGATTTTTATGAAATTTTGTGTGCATATTAGGCAGGTCTGAGAATCGGCCAACATCTATTTTTCATACCCCTAAGTATACCCCTAGAAGGATGACCCACCCCTATTTTTTTTTTTTTTGTCAATTGCTTTTAATTTTTTTTTTGATTTGCTAAATATATACTTCAAATGTTTACCCTTAAATAATGTATATGGCAAAACAACGTTTGCTGGGTCAGCTAGTATTGTTATAGAATTCAACGATGAGTCTTCACTTCTTCTTCATAAACAAATGACGTATTCAATTCTTACTTGAACTTATCTCGTTACAGAATGTTTCATTATCCGATTTAAAACTCTTCACACTAAACAAAACTAAAAAAGAGACTAAAAGTACACAATAATCTGTATAATCTATACTAATAGTTCTAAGCAGAAGTTTTGTTATTTGATCATTTGCTAAAAAGCCCTAATCTCTGCCCAATCAGATTCGTTAAAAATCTTTTTATATTTTGTACCTACAGCATTTATTGAAGAAGACACACAATTTTACATCCCGCTTGGATCTTTACGAGATAAGCAGAGACTAGATAAGACTATATAACGGGTTCAACTCGCAATTACTGTTATGTATTAGTAATTTATTTTAAAAAAGTAATCCTCATTCACTAAAACATGAATTAAGACACATCGTCTACCATACGAATAGGTATCATTTAATTTAAAAATAGCCTTTATAGAATTGCCGGTGTATTTTTTATCTGTGGAAAAATCTCATCTCCTTTTTTTTGAGCAGACAACCCTCGAGTTTTTCTATTGTTTGGTTTTTACACACCGGCTTTTGAATCCGCAGTTGTACAAGTGCGCTTTCGTTTCCATTTTCACGTATTAACGTGTAAAATATTAAAATTGAAACGGATTCTGTACATTTTGAAATGTACAGAATCAGACTTGGGATGAACATTTTTTTCTTGATGAACATAACTTATGTTATACTCTGTACACAAAGCAAGGTGCACCATGAGACGACTGCGCGATGTGGGTAGTAGGGGAGTTAGGGCCTCCGTACTCCACAGCGTAGTCACCTTTTTATCAAGTTTTAGTCAGGGTATTTCGGGTACAATAGACTTTATGTCGGAACACCGTATGATTTTTTTAATTCCAACTTACCACTTCACCCCTAAGAGTAGCTTAACGCTGGTTATATGTCTAACTCTGTGAGGTCATGGTATTACTCCAGTCGTGCCGGCCAATTTGTGACGAAAGCCTAATGCAGCAATCACTCACTCGATACATTTAATTACGTGTATATTTAGCAAAGGCCCAAGTGCGACTTTATTTGATATCTGCTCGATTGTCATTGACCGCGAAATCTTCACCAATCGCAACGTCCTCTGGTAGCTGAAATAGACATGACGACACTAACCCATCTACTACAAATATGAATACTCCTAGCAAAAGTTTTTACTCTGCTTTCTGATGAAAATGTCTGAAATCCTCCAAAGTAATATATCCTAACCGGCATCAAAACGACGAAAAGCAAACGAGCCAACTAGACAACCTGATGGACCTCCAACTGAAGATGTGAGTGAGTTGCTACTTTTTGAGCCCTCACCCAGACTTAGGGTAATTAACCTCAATCATTTTTTGAAAACCAAGGAAATAATTACTTAACACTAGAAATGGGACAAAATCACAGTAAACTGTGACTAAACGGTGATTTATCATTCGAGTTTTTCGTACGTGGGTTAGGGTTACTACTTCTTTTTCTTTTCTTTTTTTTCTTTTTTATAACCTCACACATCTCACACACGGCCGTCTGATCCCAAACTAGGCAGAGCCTGTGCTATGGTAACCAGACTGCTGATAAACATACTTATATAGTTTTAAATACATACATATTATAGATAAATTACACCCAGACACAGAACAAATGACCGTGCTCATCACACAATATTTGTCCTGGGTGGGAATCGAACCCACGACCTCCCGGCTTAGCAGTCAGGGCCACTAACCACTAAACCAACTTACTCACACGTTGTTCCCAAAAAGCTGTTTTCACAATAAAGACCCTTTTTCGCCTATATAACAGTAAATCTAGTAATTACTTTATCATATATAGCTACCATTCCCTAGACAATAAAAAAAAACTAGATTTACTGTTAAATAGCGTCTCACCTACCTACCTGGTAACTCTAATTTAACTGGTAACTATCACTGTGATTTTGTCCAATGTCTACTTAACACCGTTGACCTGTGAGACCGTGGCATCACTCCGGTCGAGCCGACACATTTGTGATGAAGCATGGTGATCACACGGTATGATTTTGGCGCATTAAATTCGGTGATAAATTTTCAAATGTTTATTGTTAAAACACTATTATAAAAAATATTACTAACGATACTAGTTAGCTTTTTATGCATATTTATAGTAAACCATTTGCACATGTAATTTGTGGTACTGAGAAAATACTGATTTTTAAGCGAACCCCGGTAATTAATAACACCGCACCCAAACAGGCATTCAAATAAAATTGTTTCAATATCTGCTGTAATGCAAACGCTCATAATATTTAATATTATAAATTCGTAATTTACTGTAATGATCACAGAAGCGACTTTCATGTATTTTCTAAAAAACTATTTAAAGAAGATTTTCCATAACGAAGTCATTATTTTCTGGTACTGGCTGATTTTATTTTATTGCATTTGTCATTTGGAAAACCAATGCTTTTTGTATCGTGTTTTAGGAGATTTTCTTTTGTTACTTGGATTGTACATAAATAAAATTAACATTTTATAAATCTAAAAACGAATATAAGTAAGAACCTAAGTGTTTAATGATGACTATAAAAATTCGCTGTGTAATGGTTTAAAACCTTTTGTAGATTTACAGAAATAGAACAGTGAATTCTTTGAAAGTAAGAAACTATCAAGACAACTGCTTGTGAAAGAATCATCTTTCTACTTTAAAAAAAAAGTACGTCTCTCGCTCAGGTCTTATTGTTGCAAGAGATTATACTATAAAAGTTATTGAACGCCCGGAGTCAGAACAATATACAGCACTTAGGGCATTCATAAATCCTCTTAGTAAATGATGCATCATATAATATATAAGTTTGCTTTAACATAACTTAGAAGAGTTTTCAAACAGTTATTCATGCATCACCACCGAAATAAAATGTTAGAAAATAATCTATACAATAGCAGATAACCCAGTTTTTATTATTTGAGAATTCAGAATTATATGATATTTCACTCAACTCTACGAGTCGGGGTGAAATAGAGTAGTAGAATTTTATTGGCAGTTTAATAAAACTGTACAATTAAATGATATGTGTGTATTAATAAAATATAAAACTAGCTAACATATAAAGCTAGAGTTTTTTGTTATTTGTTTATTAAATAAACAAATAACAAAAAACTCGTAAACGTAAACGTAAACGTACTTATATCAGGAACTACCTTAACTACCTCGGATTGGTATATTCTACTTATATTTGATAGAATATTTGTTGAGGAATAATATAGTCACGCAATTATCCTCAGGAGCGGAGCAGCGATCATAAACGCGGTTGGAACTGCGGGGATTAGCTAACGTACTATAAAACTGTACTCGTATAAGGTATACTAGAAGCGTCAACTTTTGTTCATGAAAATATTTCTGGCTTGAAACCTCGCTTTCATATTGCTGTAACACTATATTTGAAATAGGTACTCGTAAGCGTAATATGTACGTATAACCTGGTATTAAGTAATTTATTTAGCACTAGTCTTAGCATTCTTAGGTACGATCTCAAAGATCATCCCTCAATCTAAATTTTTCAATTTTCAATTTGCTTGAATTAGGCACAACAAAATGATTTCTATGCAAGTTCTTTATAATATTATAGATGTAAACTTTCAAGTTTAATGGTGTGTGTGTGTGTGAGAGTATATATGTGTTATAACCACGATCACGACCTGCCAAAAACTGTAATTGTTAGTTGTCTACATTAGCAAGAATGAACCAAATTAAAATTTTACTATACGACTGTAAAAATATTTAAAAAAATGAAATGTTATATAAAATTTAGTATTTTTTATATATTTATCTAACTGGATAAACGATTAAAGTAAAATAGAGATATATTAAATTAAACTACTCAGTAAATTAATATAATATATTAATTTACATAATAAATTTCTATTCAATTGTCTGTAATCTACCCTAGAATAAAACCCCGCCGTATTTCAGTAACATAATACAATTCAATTACCGATAGTGATGTAACCACGATTAGGCCAACACATCGCATCCCTAGAGTATCGTCACGCCGATGGATTGTACTATAGGACAGGGAAAAGATTTACCCTGTACCATAACATAATGCTGTGATCATCAATTATTATCAACAGTGGTAATTAAGACAATATGATATTCCTGAGACCTGCATAGACCTAACAGTACTAGAACTCATTATTGAATTGGATAAAGAAGTATATAGTATAATCTGTACTATATTCGTCATCTGTGATTTTCCTGTTTGAGAGTTAAACTTTTAGAAAAATGGGTCAGCTCGACCATAGACTATATGTATAGCTACGAAAGGATTGTTTTTCAGTGAGACCATGCTATGTCTCACACAATTCTTTCGTAGCTTTTCACCGAGTGAGTGGATTGCCGCAGTCCTAACCTCTCCCGATGATTCTTTTGGAGTCTCAAAGGACGACGACACATTTGCACATACAACTGAGCAGACTGATGTTTGGGATGATGCAGTATCGTCAGATGATCTGTTTAATCGTTTGTCCCCCGAAAATATGAAACCCCGACCATATTTCCTGAATTATTTATATAAAACATCTTATTTATATGAAAACATTTATAAATTATTTTATTAACATTTATATATTATTAATAAAAAATTCGTTTATGCCATAATAATTTTCCAATTAATACTTTATTTTAATTTATGAATGCATTAATTATTATCACCATAATTAAAACTACGTCCTCAAATATTAATTAAAAATGATCAACTGTTAAAGTTTTAATTAGTATTTCAAAGAAATAAACAATAAATGAAACATTTTCTAAATAAATCCATTTTGAAACATTCCACAGCATAATGAACGATTTCAAAATTCATGGGATATGTTTATTAAAACACTTGTCCTGTAGACCCGTAATACATTGCATAACTATATTAAACATAGCCAAAAAAAAATCGTACCTTTTTAGAATTTAATAACGTTTTCGACAATTTTTCCTCCTCCATCGATACGCTTCCAAACGCACCCCATTTTGTACAAAAAGTTTACCCATGGCAGGGCTTACCTTATTCATTTATTTTTACCCATTTAAGAAGCGAGTTTTATTTAAATAAAGAGCCTTTTCTCATTTTATTACTTATTTTTTTAAATAAATGTTTGAATATAATACACAACTTCCTTATACATTTTTTTTTAAATTTGAGTTTTAGTAACTAGTTAACGAAGATAAAATAAAAAAATAATAATTAATAAATTATAAACATGTCAATGACAATTTGATGGAAGAGGAAATTCGAAAAAATATTCGCTCAAAACTTATGGAAACTTCGTTATAATGTAGAAACCATGTAGAGATATTTTTATAAATATCATATCACTCTCCCATTAATACTAATAATTCAAAAAAATTAAGAATAATAAATACATACGTGAAAAATCACAGCATTCGAATCCACACCAACTAATTTGTTTTTAAGTTCATTCATGTATGAAACTTAATCACAAACACGCACACAACACTTCAGACACCTAGGACATCTGACACTTATCGCACTAAATGGTATACAGTCGACATGTTTAGACTTGCCCGTATGTTTTATAGCACTTAGGTTATGATTAACACCGGCGAGAAACGGCGTTACCATTCAAGGGTTGGATTTGACTGAAGCCGGGGGTGTGAGCGGGGCGAGGGGGACCGCGGCGCCGCGCAGGCGGCCCCCGCCTCCTTCCTCAAGTCCCCTCGACCACTATCGAGACCAACTTTATTTTGCTGTTTCAGATCGCCACTTGTCGTTGCTGCTACCGATTGATACAAAGCAATTAAAATGTGTACGTTTCCCTCTTTGTTTTCATATTTTTATTTCGTTGTTATATCTCAGTTAATTATTTTCCTTTAATTGACTCTTGATATAGTTTACGCTTTTATTTAAATTCAATGTTTTTACACAACTACGCTAGAAATACAGTCATGTTTTTCGAGTGTCTGTATGTATGTATATTTATTTGATTGCTTGATAGATTTAGGCTTGGGAGGTGTTATAAGATTCAGCTTAATTCTGAGAGTGAGTGCGGGTATATCAAAATTATAAAAATTAAAATCGCTGGTTTGAAAAATTTAAGTTTACATTTTCACTTAGTCAAATGTTTTGTTTTTCAATAGTTAGCTTCTTCTCAATATACATTTAATACTTTATTAATACTAATATTATCATCACATTAACAGCCTTTAACAGTCCACTGCTGGACATAAGCCTCTCCTTGGAAAGGAGGTTTTGGCCTACTATACCACGCTGGCCAGACGGCTGTTGTTTTGCGTAGTTTTTTCCCTTAGTCGGCTCATACGACACCCACGAGATGAATAGGGGTGGTGACACTCTGTATTCTTAATCCGTCACCACACGGCATTATTATTATTTTTGTTATTATTATTGGCTAGACATATAATATTAATTTGATAGACAAACACAGAGCAGAGTAATCATCTCTCACTGCGGTCTGATGAATATCTCGAATATAATTTGAAGATAAACAAATTGATTTTCTGATGGATATTCAGAATTTCGCAATACAAAGCATAATTATTTTATCTCTTATTTCAGTGTTTCAGTAATAACCGTGAACTGGTATCGTGAGATTTTATTTGTGAATTCTTAAGACGATATAATAACCTCACACATCTCACACACGTGAACCTTTCCTTTTTTAATGGACGAAGTAGCAAACTAGCAGACGGGTCACCTGATGAAAAGTGAACGCCTACAACTCGGTAGTCACAAGCGAGTTGCCGGCCTTTTAGAAAGGAGTACGCTCTTTTCCTGAAGGTTTGAATATCGTTTCAGTCCTGAAATACCGAGACTGAATACTGAGATACTAATCTAGGTAGAGCCTGTACTGTGATAACCGGACAGCTGACATTTGTGTTTGAATTACACCCAAAAGGTGGGACTCATCCATCCGTTGGACCATCTCGGCCGCAGCAGTTAGAATCACTATCTAGGAGACCAGCAGACACGTCAGGAATATTGTTTTTAATTATTAGGATCCATTAAATTCCCTTTAATTGTACCGTAAACTTTAGTATTATTCCTTAAAACATTGTCACAGTTAACATTATGTAAAAGATTACACAAACAAGGCCATTTTTACAAGCTTTTATTAAACTTACAATGTGCATTTATGTGCGTTTTGCATGAATGTTGGAAGCTTAATTAGAACGACTTCCCGATGTCCGATTTGGCTAAAATTCGGTGTGTATACATATGTATCTTCAGTGATAATATAATAATATAGCACCATGGAGCAGTTCTAATGATGGAGGCGGAAGACGGCAATAGGAACTTCTTAACTAAACAAGATAAAATCATCGAGTTTGGGCTTACTTGTTTTGACTTGATGAATACTTTGGTGCTACAAAATATCTAGTGCTTGAAGATGAAGTTTTTTTACAATTAATTTAGGATATCCTTTAAAACTATGCTTTGTAGTCAAAGTGTTAGGGTTTATTATCCATTTAAGCCTTCCGAGAGCTCCTCTCCAAATCTGGAGTAGGGCAAAGCTCTCATCAGGCATAGGTATGGTGGCTCAAGGTATGCCTGTATTCTCGGGGATTTGTTTTTCTTAGTTTAGTTATAGTCGGATCAGATCAAACAGATCCGTAGTAGACAAAAAAAAAACTATAGTGAGATATCATTAAACAAAAAAATCACCCATTTGAAATATACGTAGAGCCGATCTATGATAAAATATTCTCCATTACAAGTTTTACAAATCAAAACCGATGGTGTTTTAAATAATTTAAATTTTTAAAACCAAGTAAAGCCATTACAAGGGGACTACTGTTATTTCCAAACGGTGAGTACTTTAAAGTGGCATTAAACGCAAAACGAATTTTAAGTGTTTAAAAAATATTAGTACAACAAACCTTGATTTAAGTCAATTACATTTCTCCTGATGATGCAAAGTATATGGTAGAGATTAGAGAGATTGCAAAGGCTAAGCTAATTTGATGAATATAAATATGCTTGAAATCTATCGGGGATGGCCAACTTCCTTATTTGGGTTATCGTCTGCGGTGTTTCCAGACCGATACGACCTTCAAGAAAAGAGCGTACTCCTTCCTAAAAGGCCGACAACGCGTTTGTGACTCCTGAGTTGCAGACGTTCATGGGCGGCGATGGTCACTTTCCATCAGGTGACCCGTCTGCTCGCCTCTAACATAAAAAAATGAGACCAAATTTATGTAATTTTATTATGAATTAATTTTCTGCTCCAAAATCCACTGATCTACCATTTTTCATGTCCCCTGCTTGCGTCTATCTATAGCACATCGAAGTACAATCTGAAACAAATTGCTTTTCACCGCATCGCCGGTTTCTGTAAGCCAGATATTAAACTCAGTCTTAATAAGGACTTAGTTTACAAGGTTACCAAGATTTTCTTGTAATTTAGTACAAGGCGGTATTTACATCAATCAAATAATTGATGTTAACGCGTTTACTAGATAAGTTTATCAAATGTAGTTTGTTTGTTCATCTTTATTTACGCAGCTTGGCCACAATGATGACGAAGTCACGTTAATTATTGGAATTTGAAATACACATCTTATGTTTCATAATCTAATATGCGGATAAACCCACAAGCACTTATTCCATACTAATATTATAAATGCGAAAGTGTGTGTGTGTGTGTGTCTACCTGTCTGTCTGAATGATTAGATGCACGATTGAACCGATTTAGATGAAATTTCATAAAGAGATAGTTTGAGTCATGGGAGAGGACAAAGGATTATAATTTTATCCCAGAAATCGCCCTTTAAGAAGGTGTAAAGGAGTGGAAGTTTGTAAAGGTAATCACTAACTGCTGAACCCATTTAGATGAAATTTTGTATGGAGACAGTTTGTTTCTTGAAGAAGGACATAGGATACCACGATAATCGACATACACGCGGGTGGATCCGCGGGCAAATGCAAGTATTATATATATATTATAAGAAAATGTTCGTACATCTTGTCCTACAAATAGGTGAACTCGCAGTATTTACTACGATTGACCTGTCCTGTCCTATTTTTCAGTGCCACCCATACTTGTCAACTAAAGCCATAGAAATGTATTTATAATAATAATATATACCGACAATTATGTTCATAAGCGGCAAACAATGCGATAACGTAACAGGTTTTACTGTTTATCATCAATCATCATCATCAACAGCCTATACTAGTCCACTGCTGGACATAGGCCTCTCCTTAGAAAGGAGGTTACTGTTTAATTGCCTCATATTTCGACTAGATTCAACTGGCCGTGGTGAAAGGGTGACTTTGGTAGCCTGAAAATAGGGCCAGTGAAATGCCTATAATACCTGTTTGGCTATCTAAATATTATAATAATTTAAATTACCAGGTCATAGCACCATGCTTATTTATTTCTCAATCATTTAAACATTCCTAAATGAACATAATAGAGCTTATAATCCATGTTGAATTAATTATTGCTGACGGATTAAGAATACGAAGTGTCCACCCCTATTAATTCCGTGGGGGTAGTAAGAGCCAACTAAGGGGGCAAACTACGCAGGACAACAGCACTGCAAAGGAAGGCAAACTTAAAACAAACCCTATACCAATATATAACCCTATGTTTGGCCAGCGTGGTATAGAAAGCCAAAACCTCCTTTTTAAGGAGAGGCCTATGTCCAGCAGTGGACTGTTATAGGCTGTTGATGATGATGATGAAAGCTTATAAAAATGTTTTTGTATTTTTGTAATAGAATTAATAAATACTATTCTTGTTTTGTTATTTTAAACGGAACTATGGGTAAAAAGATTGGAAACAAAACTATTTTCTGTTTTCAGTTCTCCTGCTAGCAAGCGGTTACTGAATAACACTTAAACATGTCTCTCTATTAACTACACTCTGTTGGTGTACAAAGAGTACAAGATCTTATCCAAAATGAGTTGGCAGAAAAATCACAACGCTAGTACCCGACTGTGTATTTTGAAATTTATGTATGTGTATGTTTATGTATTGTACGTGTATACTTGTTACCTCTATGTATATATGTAGTACTGAACATAGTAGTTTATTTATGTATATTATATCTAAGTTAGAGTTAGATTAAATTGTAAATTTAATATAAATCAATCAAATTTCCTGTTCTCTCTTCCGCATCATTTTTCTACATCACCGAAGGTCAACTGGCAGAGAATGCCCTGGGCATTAAGTCCGCCTGTGTACAACTTGTGCGTTAAGTTATTATAAATAAATAGTGTTTGAATAGCTTTTTCGAACACCGATAAATTGCTTTGAATAACGACAACCTTATAATTGATCGAGGTAATTCAATGAACGTAGTGGGTCTACGTAATCGCAGACAGTAGCGTCTACGTAATCCTTTTCTACATCACCCGAAGGTCGACTGGCAGAGAATGCCCTAGGCATTAAGTCCGCTTGCGTACAATTTGTTCATTCAGTTATTATAAATAAGTAAATAAATAAAACCGGTGTTGGTTCGTAGCTTTTTGCTGTGTGATTGAGTTTACTGGAGCAAAACCAACCCCCATCCTCTGAGAAGGCAGCGCACTTAAAGCATTGCAACGCGCTTGTGTCTTTTGAATTGCAGGAGTCCATGGACGGAGGTGGTCACTTGCCATCAAGTAACCCGTCTGCTCGTTTGCTCCCTATTCCCTGCCCCTATTCTGTAAAATAAATATAATGTTTTTATATATTTAATACGCACTGCAATAACGCATAATACGACTGCAAGGATGGCGTAGTGGTTTCACACCTAGTCACCTCGCCGCTTCCTACTGCGCTGAGTGTTGTGGGTCCGATCCCCACATGGTAAGACACTTTGTGTGATTCACAAATTGTTGTTCTGAGTCTGCGTGTTTGTGTCCATTTCATGAACGTTTGTAAAGTCCCCCGCGGCACAAGATATACTCCCTACTGCGGGAGTCGTCTTTACAGAAAAAAAATATTGTAACGAAATTTGGAAACTTTAGGGTAATAGGAGAAGAGTACTATATGAAGAAATTATTTTTTTGGTTACTGGGGAATTTTATAAGCCTCAAACTTTGAGACTATTACGTAAGATGATTTAAGATACACGCTCAAAGTTAACCAATCTCTTTAGAGGTTATTAAAAGCCCGTTCGATATAAATTGTTTATAATACCCCGGGGCCACGTTACTTGAAGAATGTAAAAGTTTCTAAACGAAGATGGCCCCTATTTTTCGTCGCATAATATTGTAATTTCAAAAGTTGTTTGGAGTATTCTGTATGTCTACATAGAGATTATGACGTAGCAGTTTTGGTTAATATATGAATAACGTATCTTATTTTATTTTGTTCAGAATATTAACAGCACAAATAATGTAAGATTAACATTATAATACTGTAACAACTTGACTGCACGGATGGCGTAGTGGTTTAAGCGGTTGCCACACCACGTCCTACTGCGCCGAGTGTTGTGGGTCCGATCCCCACATGGTACGTCACTTTGTGTGATTCACAAATTGTTGTTCTGAGTTTGTAAAGTCCCCGCGACACAGGATTTACTCCTAGTGCGGGAGTTACACAGCTATTCAGGTACACAGGTATTCAGCACAGGTATATTGATAACATTTTAAAGCATCTAAATCTTAGATGGCTGGTAGGAGCTGGTTGCGAGAAGCCGAAAATCAATCGAAGTGGCGTGCAATAGGAGAGGCGATGATGATGAAATCTTAGATACTTAGGAACGTGATTTGTTCGTTGCTTTGACGGATGTGTGAAGTTACTGAAGGTTTAATACCCCCTTATCTCCTCCCTAATTTGGGGAGAGGGGTAGATAAAGGGTAGCATTGCACTTGTGTCTCTCGATGTACAGGTGGCTATGAGTGGCGGTAGTTACTTACCATAAGGTGAGCCGATTGCTCATTTGCTACCTATTACAATTTTTGAAAGATCTATCTAATAATGAATATGACAAAAGTGGTGTCTTGTTGAACGGAACCCTAAAAATAGGCTTTATTGTCAACAACAAAAGATTTTTTTAACTCGATTCTAGTAGAAACTTCTAAACTCCCCTCAGAGGTGCCCAAAACTCGTTTACCACCTGTGATATTAAAAAGTGTTCCTTACTGTTAGATCTAACGCGTTTTAAATTAATTATACAATACTCTAATACAATTTTATTCGTAGACGCAGAAATAAATAAAACATGTGTGTTTTATTTATACATATAATAAACAAATACTAAGTTATGCATAAAATAAATACAATTAATATGCATTGTTACTTTTGAAATAATTACTGTGAAACAAAATGTGTTGTTTGTCAACATAGATCAAACAAACAATGTTGAGTATACATATATGAATGACTTATGTGCTTGCCTAATGCATAAACATTAGGCGAGGTAATATCAATATTTAATAATTTACTATTTATTGTTGTATCAATATAATTAATCTGAGAGAAATTAAGAATTTATTGTGACTGTCAGACTGCAGTGAATCAACTATGAATTGAGTCGTTGTAGTTTCTTACTTCTTCTTCTCTATCTGTGAATTGCAAAAGAGTGGTCATGAGTTTGTTTGCCTTTTCTTCTCATAAGGCTCAATCCCTTGGAAACGAGCGATTATAGATCGGCACAGGCATATCATAGATTTTGTATGGGTTTGATTTTTGTTAAATTTATATGCTTACTATTTGACAAAACAGAGATTGTTGTTTGTGTGTGTGTTGATCTATGACTTTAGAGTCTACATAAGAGATGATTTCAAACAATTTAAAAAAAATGAAATAAAAAGAGTTTGAATTTGAGTTTGAGTTTAAAGAACAGGTACAAGCTTTCAATATCATCATGTTCCTCCGAGCATTTTTCAAAAATTAGATTGGGATCGGCTTTAAGTCCACTACGATACGGGCCGGCCATCAGAACTTCACAAGCCAAGTACTAGGCGATATCGAAGTTCTGAAGAAAGGCTGTTGTTGGACTTTGTAGGGCTCCAAGCTACAGAACAGCTGTCAATGGACATTGGTCATTAATTTTTTTATGTTAAAGGGGGTCAGACCAACGGGTCGCTTGATTGGTATGGACACCTCCGGGTTGGTGGGTTAGTTTGTAAAACGGTAACATCGTGGTTACTACATACGAGGGGGTCATCTACATGTCGTAGATGGCTCGGGGTACGTCGGGGTAATTTCCTTCCTGCATCTGGATCTCCGGCTACTGATACCTGAGGGGATTTCCGCAAGAAAAACAAGGGTGGACTCCAACTAAATGTATCGATTGCCACAGAACAGCTGTCAAGTGACATATCATTGGTAATAAAATTTTCTATGTGGGGGGGGGGGGGGGGGTCAAACCAACGGGTTAAGACCAACCAACCAATGACTCATGGTCGTGTGGGTGCTTATCGATGGGACTGTTACCCATCTGATAAGTGCCTACGCGCCATAGGCCGGTTGTGGCGACGCCGAAAGAATATTGTTCTGGAAACGACTCGTGGATGTGCTTCGAGACATTCCTCTGTCACAGGGAATCATTCTGGGTGGCCACCTAACTGGTCGTGTGGGTGGGGGGTGTGAGGAGTTTAAGCGTGTTCATGGTTTGTTTGGATACGGGACTCGCAATAGAGAGCTGCTGCTGATCTCGCCATCGTGAACACATCCTTCCAAAAGAAATCCGAACATCTCATCACCTACAGGAGCGGAGGTCGAGCTACCAAAATCCTATTTTTCCTACTCATTAGGAGACACCAAATCAGCAAAGTGGTCAACTACAAGGTCATACCCTGAGCGAGTCTCACTACGCAGCACCGTCTTCTTGTAATGGGTCTTTATATGAAGCCCAAAGACAATCGTATCGAGCGGTGCCAATGCCAAATCAGGTGGTGGCTGCTTGATGAAGCCACCGCCGACACTGAAGGCGAATTTGTGCAGGAGTAGTGCAACAAGATGCAGACGATTATTCTTGGAGCGGCGAAGGCGGTGCTTGGCGTGTCTAAGGGTGGACGCAAGTGTGACAAGGATATTACGCGACGCATACATGGTTGCAAAGCTTGCCACAAAGAGAGCAGTAGCCCAGAGTCAGAAGTGGCCGCTTACAACCTCTTTATGAGAAGTTGGAATTCTCTGAGTGGCAGAATCTAATCTATAAGTAGGCGCGCTCTAGGATTAAAGTGGCACAGGATATTTCCAAGTGCCGCTGTGTGAAAGATCTTGGGAGTGACCTGTTATGCAAGGACGGACAAAGCCGACGGAGTCCCCACGAGGCATGGAAGGCGATAGGTCCTTGTGGTGTGGGCACCTTATCTAATCTTTTTAACCGCGTACTTTTCACCGGGCAGATCTCAAGCCAATGGAGGCTGAGTATTATTACTCCAGTCTTAAAAGGCAAAGGGTAGGTGCAGGATTGCCGAAATTTTTGGCCAGCCGCTAGGGGGAGGCGTCCGCGTGTGCCGGACGTCGCCTAAAGAGAGGTTAAAAATTTTGAGACGGAGCCCGCACCTGGAGCGGGCCGGCGCTAGGAGGGGTCCGGATGTCTTAACAACAGCTGTTCCCGGATCCCTCCTATTACAGACGCAGAGTGGCACACCGTGTGGTTTTAGTCGGTCCGAGTCCGAGGGAATTTCCACACGTTAAAAAAAAAAAATACAGGGATTGCCGAAATTACCGCTATATAAAGGTCATGTCTCATGGTAGAGAGGTAGAGGTAGAGGACCTAGGTACATCGAAGTGCCAGAAATTTAATTTCTAAATTACACGTGGTTCCCTGGCTAACAAGATGGAGAACCAGTACGCCGTCTCAGATACTAGTGTATCTGAGACGGCGTGCGGTTTTTGCGTGGTTCGAGTCTGACATAACCACCGGTGGGTGGTATCCTAGGGGATTTACGCACAGAAAAAGAGGGCTTATTTACCAACAATAAATATCATATTTCAAGAAACTACTACAGAACGCCAGACAGAAATTCCAAGTTTTCTCCCGACATTTACCAACTCACATAGACTGAAATCGTTACACAGTTAACACTTCTGAACAATTAACAGAGTTCCTCACCAAAATTGCTAAGTTTAATATAATACTAGACTTCAATATAATATTCTATAACTTTTATATAAGAAGAGACTTATTAACATTAAACTAGACTAGACTTATTATTATTATTATTTACATTTGTTTTAAAACTACATTATTATGTTCTTATTAGTGATATCATACTTATAAGTTAAATGAGGTTAAATGAGGAGAGAGAGAGAGATACTGTGCATAGAATATGCACAGTCTCATCTGCAAAGGCTTGTGTGTGTTCCTCGTGTCTTGTTCTTTTTACAAGTTTTAGAATTTAGGTGGTTTGTAACATTTTCAATTTAAATGTGTATTTATAGGCTAGTTTGAAATACAGGTATGCGATACTCGGTAATCAATCGAGCGGGGTCTAGCTCGAGTTATTTTTATTATTTATTGTTTTTTATAAAATTAATTTTGACAATAACTCTCTTAACAATAAAATTCTTGTGGGAGAGTCACGTTTCTTCACGAATGGGATATTTAATAATATATCACACACATCTCACACAAGGCCATCTGATCCCAAACTAGGCAGAACCTGTGCTATGGTAACCAGACTGCTGATAAATACACTTTTATATTTTTAAATACATACATATGATAGAAAAATTACACCCAGACAAAGAACAAATGACCGTGCTCATCACACAATATTTGTCCTGGGCCTCCGGCTTCGCAGTCAGGGTCACTAACCACTAGACCAACAAGCCCATCCGTTTCGACCGTAGCAAAACCACCTCACCAGCCTCACAAGAAGTCGTTTTGAGAGCAATTATTTTGATGATTTTCATGAGTCATGAGTTGGTGAGGTTGCCCTTAGCATGACCCCCCTTTGAGGCCTCAAAGGACGGCAACACTCTTGTTCCTCTTGAGTTGTAGGTGTTCATGGGTGGCGGTGGTCACTTACCATCAGGTGACCTATCCGCTAGTTTGCTCTCTATACCGTGAAAAAAACACTAGTCGTTTTATCGTTCTCGTTAATTATTGTAAACACAGCTTCTAAAGGATTCCGTGAAAACTTTTTGATTTTATATTTCACCATTTCGTATACTCATTTCCAATGTTAACTCAATTTATTGTTAGCACCTGTAATTAGTTTTCCTCGTCACCTTAAAGTCTATATATAACATATAACTCACAAAGATGACTACGACCCTGATTTTAAGGTCTTTATTCTACTAAAACAATTTCTACTTGAAATAATTCAAATCACATTAAACTATTTTACGAGCTTAGAGAAAATAAATGAACATTTTTCACGACGCGATCAAAACCCAATCAACTGTATAATTTGATTTTACCATAAGCAATTTCGGATTAAAGAGAATTTACAAATTGCAGCTTAAAATATATATAAAGTCAATGGCGGCTCGCTAAGGCCTAAAGCAAACAAATGAATCGTTGGGACGAAACATGCTTTTTTATTCCCTTTTTGTTTTTTTCGATGTTTGATTATAACAACGTGGCTTTTTGAGTGCACCCTTGGTCGGGGCAAACAGTATGTCAAGTTTGTTTGAATTGTTTCGATTTGTTTGTTCTCTATCATAAAAATATTTATCAGCTTAACAATTCAGTTTTCTAAATTTGTAGCTTTTGAGTTAGCATAAAAAAGTACACTCGGAAGCAACGAATCTGGAATCTGTGAAAATAATTGAAATGTTGATATTTTCAAAATAATTATCTTTTTACGAATATAATGCAATGCAATGTGTGCTCTAAAATTAGTCAGCTGTTATTCGGGTGACGGATTAAGAATACGGAGTATTACCACCCCTATTCATCCCATGGGTGTCGTAAGAGCCGACTAAGGGAACAAACTGTGCAAAACAACAGCACTGCAAAAAGAAGGAAAGCTTGAAACAAACCCTATACCAACACGTCTGGTTAGCGTGCTATAGTAGGCCAAAATCTGAATTGTAAGGAGAGGCCTATGTCCAGCAGTGGACTGTTAAGGGCTGTTGATGCGATTGGTGAATGTAATGCAAATATTTATTTGTCTATTCTACAAATACTCCGAGTTGCCGATATCTTCAAATGATCTTAGTGACCCGGATACATATCTCTCGAGCGATATTTTGTAAACCATAATAGCATATTATCAATTTATAAATATTATCATTTAATAATTTAATTTTATATCTGTATGTTGTCTTACTGTTATCATGTTGTGGTGCAAATAAATTCAATCATCCGTCTCGCAGTGCGTGTCGACGTGAAACTTTATTTCCTATGTCTGTATAACATTACGACATACTCGTATTGATTAGGGACTTTGTATTTTTATTCGCCAGGTAAAAAACAATATAAGCCTCTTATGAATCATGTTCAGTAAATGTAGTATAATAATGTTCTTTACAAAATTTTACAGCGTTTTCTAGACCCAAACTAAGTAGAGCTTTTGTAACTATAATAATTATATAATCTAATACATCTCACTACCAAACTGGTCAGGACCTGTACTGTGATGGTAACTAGACTACTAATTATCAAATTCATGTATTTAAAAATATATACATACTATAGATAAATTATACCCAGACACAGAACAAATGATCACATAATGATTTGTCCTGGGTGGCAATCGACCCACCCACCTCCGGCTTTGTAGTCAGGGTCACTAACCATTCGACAAACAGGCCAAAGATGGTAGCATCTGTAGATTAAGGGCAAGGCACTAATGGTGTGGTCAAATTAGCCGTAAAAACAGTAGTGAAGCTACAAAAAACGTATAGAGCTAAAAATTGGTATGGATGCTCGAAAGACCATTTTTAATGAATTTTGAAAAGTCCCCATGGATCCCGTGCCTGTTTTTTTTTAATTAAGGTCAAAGGTCTTACAAATGGGGTATTTGCATTTTTCAGCAAAGCAGCGTTTTATCATAACATTAGTTCAGAAAAAAATGTAGATCATAAAATTGTTTATAAAAATGTCTCAATACTTTTTTATTAGAGTACATTCCCAGTGCGGTAGCTGTTTTAAAAAAATGAGTCCGTCCTTTACTAGACTTAATTTTGAGACTTAATACTAAGAATGCCTAGCTGCATGTTCCACTTGATTGCGTATATCTCTGTGAGTTTTTGATACAGGATTTATTTACCGTAGAAAAAGCAGGTCTGAGTTACATTTCCCTGCAATTTTATTTGCCCTTCACTACCAATACTTCTCTGTGCAAAGTCTAGCTGTATCACAAATCCAGGTTTGTCATGTGAGTCAGCAAGTGTCAACATTTTGAAGTCTTAAAATACATAACGAATATCGTATAATATAGTATTTACTACAGATGAATGAATGAATGATAATGAAATCTAGTATTATTATTCCCTTATTCAAATCTGGTAGTACATCTAACCCAACTAATTTTTGACCTATCTCAGTACATGCAGTAATTGTTTTTTTTTTTTAAATTATGTATGAGCAATTATAAAGTGTTTATATTGATAAATTATCGAGTAGACTCAGCTCAGCAGCATACTTTGTATGAAAAATTCGAGAGTTGACTGATGTTGATACAGCACGACTTGTTTACTTCAGTTATTTTCATAGCCCCCCCCATACACAGTAGAATACCGTACGGCATTATTCGTACAGTATTCTACTGTGGGGAATGCTGCCGACATTCAAACTAATTTTGTTCTGCAAAAGAGAGCGATTCGAGCACTTTATAATTCAGGCAATCGTAGTTCATTGAGGCAGAAATTTAAAGAAATAAACATAATGACAGTGTCAAGTCAATATATAAATGGAAATGTAATATTTGTTGATAAAAACAAAGATAACTTTTTAAAAAGAAGTGATGTACATTCTTTAAATACCAGAAATAGAAATAAAATTGTTATACCCGCCTCTAGGCTCCAAAAGATAAACAAGTCTTTTCTAGGTCAATGTGTACGATTTTATAATAAAATCCCAAATAATATTCAACATTCAAATAATTCATTCAAATAATAACAAATTTAAATCCGCAGTAAAACGTGGTTTGTGCCAGAGGGCCTACTACTCATTTGTGGATTACATAGAAGACAACAATGCTTGGGATTAATTAGCGCTGGCTATTTCTTAAGTAAAAATGTAGTGTGGGCTGGTGTGTTTTTTAAATTATTATTTTTTCTATTATTATTATATGATCTTGTTTTCACTTCATTGTCTTTGTGCCTTTTAGTCCTTAATAATTAACATACTGGCATGCATTAAAACAATGTTGTGGTATATTTAATAATGCCACTGTATCATCTGTGAATTGCAAAAGAGTGAGTTTGGTTGCCCTTTCTTCTCATAAGGCGCAACCCCTTGGAAACGGGCGGTTATAGATTGGCACAGGCATATCATAGATTTTGTGTAAATTTAATTTTTATTAAAATTATTTGCTTACTATTTGAGAAAACAGATATTGTTGCTATTGGGTGTGTTGATGAATGACTTTAGAGTCTACATAAAAGACGATTTCAAACAATTTTAATTTTTTTATGTAATAAAGAGAGTTTAAGTTTGAGTTTATTTATATAGATTTGTAAATTTGATAAAAAAAAAGACTCTCCCGCATTAGGAATATATCCTGTGTAGGGGGGACTTTACAAACATAAATAAAAGGGACACAACGAACACCCAGACTCAGAACAACTATTTGTGGATCACACAAAGTGTCTTCCCATGTGGGGATAGGACCCACAACACTCAGCGTAGTAGTGAGACCGCTAAAGCCACTACGCCATCTGTGCATACATGAGTTATATGATACTGTTTGAGTTGAAGATAAGCTAAAAAAAAATTACTCGTTATGATTTTAATATCAATACTAGTGATAATCGATATTCCTTAGTCCACTTCCTTGGACCTTCGGATACTATGGGAGTATCTGAAGGTCCGTTCGATATTCTAGTAATATTAGTAGATGATAAAAGATAGCTGTCGGATTCAAAACTAGTCTAGCTTCCACAAGACATACAACCGAATAACTTGTATAATTTAAACATCGAATACCTTAGATTGAGCTTTTTATTCTAAATAGAGTCAGTCATAATCGCAAAAAAATCTTCGACTTAAGGTCAAACATTCGCAAGGAGAACATATAGGTCTTAAAAATTTACACAATATCTCCAAAGTCCAAACAAGTTGCTAGTTTCATAAACCTCGAAAGGACATTTGCAATTACACTTGTGAAAAAGCATAAAAAGGATTCTGCATTTTGTCGTCCAACTTCACTACTTACCTAAATAAAATGTACGTTTCCAACAAAAGCATTCCTTTGATTCTTCCAATTTGAGATAAAAAAAACAGTCGACTGTGTTTTTCTCTATATAAACGAAAGGAGCCCTCAGACGAATAAATAGTATAAAATACTCTCATGAAATATGTAACAGTTAACCTAAATTTTTGGCTGCTTCAGTTTCTATGGTGAACAGAGGATGGGAAGCTCACAGTGGAGTATCAGGTAGAATTAGGTTAATGTAATGCTTTTAAACTCAAGTTTCATCCGGAGTTTCTGGTTATGAATACAACATTTCTTTACTCTCTGATATTGCACGGGATTATCCTTGAAATGGGTACTCTTATCCACGGATTTTTTGTATTATTGAGGTGGCTTTATATCGAAGATAGAGTAAGTGAGCTATTGCACATAATTTGGTATAAGATTTACATGTAGAAGTAGTAAATCCATGTAATATCGCTTAAGTAAAGTTTATTTTTTTATCTTTTAAGAACTGTTCTGTTTTCTTCTGAAATGAAATGGACTTTTTGTCATTTGTACGTAACAATACTACTAACTTACTACATAATATATATTTTGTAAGATACTGGTTTGTATATTGGTAAAGTTATTGAATAAATTATAGTTATATTGAAAGAGGTATTTTCCAGACTGAGGGCAATTTCATTCACGTATTTAGGAACTTTCTTAGACTCGTTGACCAAGCGCTTTCAGCTGTTGTATCAGCTAGTAAGTTGAATTAGCCACTCTCCATTAACGTTCGTTGAAAGCAAGGTCCCAAGGAAAATGGTAACTCAAGGAAGTGTCAAAGTCGCTCAACGAGTTTTTCCAACACAAAGGATCCTTCGACCTGGCGCGTGGATGATGCCTGGGGGGCTTCGGCACAAAGGTTGGTATTGGGAAGTTGTATATAGGAGCATATTAATCGATGGAAAACTTTTTATTTACAGGACTACCAGTTACTCCGTAATTTACATTTATTTTAATTTATTTATACACTTACATGAAACAATGTACACCGCACAAAGTTCGTGGCTTGTATTGCGGTAACCAAATAATTTTATATTGTTCATTGTCACTTCGTAATGGACAGCGATTCTAAGTAACGGAGAGTTTATTCTGGAGATCATAGAGAGAAGCTTATATCCAGCTGTGGTGGTCATACCACAATCTTTGTATCAAGAAATGATGATGATTATGATGGTCACACAAGATGAAGGAGTTCTCCGTACATACTTACTTTTTTTGCCATATTATTCAGACAAAATGTAAGTCTTAACTTGATTTTTTAATTTAACTTTCGCAGCACAGTGGACAAACAATTTCAAATGTTATCATTTTGTAACAAAAGCAAACCTAATTAAAGAGGACAAACAAAGAGGAATTTAATAAAAACTGCTTACGTTTATATTTTTTATTCAAGTACAAAAAATATATAATTTCTATAAAATATTTCGTTTGAATTAAAGTCGTGGCTCTAGATGTTTTGTGTACTTTTGGGTGTCTTAATATAAAATCATGTTAAAAGTGACAATAAGTTCGTATACAAAAGTAATAAATGTTAGTTTAATGAGAAAATAAAGCAGAGTAAACGTTTCTTTTCCGTTTCTTTCAAAGACAATTGTTTTCTAAAAATGGAGTACTTAAATCTTTAGAAAAAAAATACGTAATATCAAATAAAGTAACAATGAAACTAGAAGATGTGTCTAGTGTTTTTTTTTAATACAACTATGTACTAGGAATATTTCCCGTGTTGCGGAAGACTTTACAGACATACATGAAATGAACACAAAGAACACCCAGTCTCAGAACAACAATTTGTGTATCACACAAAGTGTTGTCCCATGTGGGGATCGAGTCACAACACTCAGCGTAGTAGGAAGCGGCGAAGGCACCGCTTAAACCACTACGCCATCCGTGCAGAGTTGATTACCCGAGCTTTGTTACAAGTATGCTATGCTGCCTTTCTCGACCTATTGCCTACATGGCCCAATCTATTCGGATAAGAAATATTTCGAGCGGTCTGTTCGTCTAGTAATAAAGAATTGTTGGAGCACTCCTTTTAGACATAACAGTGCCTGTGTTAGGAGGCTCCGCTCTTCCATATATCGATAAGCATATTGATTAAGATTTAACAGGGTATTTGTACTCAGTGAGTACAAAATGAAAAACTAAAAGTATATGATAACGTAAGAGTAGATCTGTTCATATGATTAAATGTAGGTGTGTGAATTTGTGTGTGTGTGTGTGGTGGGTGGGTGTGTGAGCGTGTATGTGCGCGATCGTGTGTGTGTGTGTTTTTGTGTGTGCATGTGTATGTGTGTGTCTGTCTCTGTATATGAGTGTGTGAGTGTGACATAACTCCTTATGTTAGTACTGCCATTAGAGATTCAGTTTAATCATAACGTTGTTGTAATCAATTCGTAAGAGCTTTTTTAGCGGATATATGTTTCTTTTTTTATTTTATTATAAAGAAAAGACGATTGCCTGGTATACAGTGGACGAGCAAATGTACTTTTTACTGAAAAATAAGCTTCCCTTATTAAGCACATCGTGATCGAACTAACTCACCGTGTAGTCTCAATATAGCGAACAATATTATTATGTAGATTTTTCTGACAGATAGAACGTTACTATAAATATATAATTCTGTAGTGGGAAACCGGTATGGCTTAAAGTAAATTACTTTGAAAAGTGACCTCTAGGCCCTTTCGAGTTCCAAAATTTTTGGTTTAGTTACACTCCCACAGACTGGAATGTAATATACTAATATAGATTCAGTTAGTGCCGTATAAATCCTTCTGATCACATCCTTAGTGGTGAAAAGACGCAGGGACTTAAGAACCCAGATTAGCTTTCTTATTCTTGTGCTTATTAAATATAAACGTGGCCGCCAAGATAATCGATGATCAATGTTTGTGCCTAAATACTTTATTGTAGGTACTTTAGTTATTAAGGGACAATTGCGAGTCTAGTGGTAAGCAATACTGACCGTTGAGCTTAATCAAAGTTTATTCGATCTGTCTGTGTAGCGTCTGCAAATGGTTTCTAACTTACACCCGCTTTCCAGTGTCTTATTATCGGTTAGGATTGATTTGATGGCTTCTAGAACTTAACTTTTCAACTTCTTATCAGGGATGCAAAAAAGACACAAGGTTCTTTCGTTCAAGAATTAAATCCCTGTCTAAGCGTAAGGAATAGAATTAACGTAAGTGTAATCGCTGTCAAATGCTGTTCAATAATATGTATTTTTCCCGCTATTCGTTTCTTTTTCTTAACAATTACAACAGTCTTTAATTGTCCACTGCTGGATACAGGCCTCTCTTAAGAAATAAGCTTTGGGCCTACTATTAATTGTTTAATTAATATTAATTGTTGTAAACGATTTCACTCCCATGTGTAAACCAACTGATTTTGGACTGCACTTCCTAATCCTACAAGTATTGTGTACTATTATATTTCTAACACCTACGAACTATAAAAATGTCAGACTGATTAAATAAAAAGCTATAAAATTGTATTAATAGTGTAGTGACCCTACAAGACGTGATTAAAACGAATCAGGGCTGGCAAGTTTAGAGAACAATGGAAGCGGAGTGATGAGGGCGGGGGCAGTACGGGCGGGTGCCGACCCTGGCACAGAAGGCTCAGGCCTGATACTGAAGTTAATACATACATCGCACATTATGGCACATACATAATCAATTTATTAAATAGCAATCGCCTAGGGCGACTCGGGTTAACTAAACTTGTTTCATATTAGAAAGTTTAAGATGATTAAATCTATTCGTAGGTATATAATAATAAATAATAATGTAATAGGTGTTTACAATAATGATATAGATGTGGCATTTTTTACTTAAAATTACCTCAAATTTTTCAAGAAAAGAAAGTATCTCAAACACCGGGAATATATGATTTTTGAGTCAAAGCTTCAGGTACCGCCGCCATAAGATTTTTTTAATTTACTTCAACTTGATACCTTCACGAGACAAACATTCAGACAGACTGCGAGATTGATAAACGGAAAATACAGTGATACTATCACGGTTCGTTTTGTTTTTTTTTTAAGTAACAGAATCGTAAATTGATTAAAACTTTATTGGAAAAAGCATCGTACTCGAAACGGCGCACGTATCAATTTCGTAAACTGACTGTCGAATAAGTACATGGTTCATTTGTCGCTTAGCGCTTAACAGACCTCTTGTATTCTACCAAGATACACGTAGATTTATGTCCGCCTTTCTTCTACTTCCCTCTGTCTGCGGTAGTCTTGTCGGAAACATACAAATTGCCGGAAGCTATATATTCATACGAGCGTTAAGGAATATGTTACGTCGAATGACAAAAAAAAACACAAATAGGTACAGAACATAACAAGTCATAAGATATTTGTGTGTAGTATATAAGTGTTTATTTCAGTACTAGCTGGTACCCGCAATTTCGTTAGGAATATCTTAGCGACACGCGACTGCAGTCGATGATGCCTCCGGTTCGATTCCCGGACCAGGCAAAATTTTACAGGGTTTTCCTGAGAGACAAAATAGCCTAAGTTACTCCTCATAGTCATCCTGCTAGTAAAATATTATGAAAATTGGTACAGCCTTTTAGAATATTACTCGGAACAAACAGACAGACAGACAGACAAGAAATATTTAAATTGAATTTTAGGCAAAAGGTATCGTGCAAATAATCACGAGAGCATAAAAAAAAACTATTATTTTGACATTACAAATAGACAATTCAATTTTATTTATGTGTTAAAGATTTTGCAAACCATAGGAGACAGCATTGATCATGCAATACTTCGCCATAATATAAGCCGACTCCACCGGACTAATACTATGGTTTCAAAATCGGTGTTAAGCATATCTTCCCTGTTTAAAATGGTGTATGCCCATTTTACTTCATTTTGTCTCCCGCTTTGCTTTGCAGGGAAGTGGATTTACTGTATTTCCAACTCCTCCATTTTTCTTCTGATTAATTTCGTTGCGGGTTCCAAGACAGTTAAATTTCTTCCTGGGACTTCCCGAGTGTCATAACTCGGTGTGCTCGTGGGTCACTGCTGTGGATCCTGGTGTACAGGAGTTACAGTGGTGGGTGTGTGGGTGGGATTAGTCCCATATCTTTGGTCTTTCCTTGCTTTTCACCTAGTGAGCAATGTTACTAGAGACTCTAGAGGGAGAGGGCCTCAGAAAATGACTGGCCTGTTGTTCTAGTGGTTAGACCCTGACTGCTACGCCAGAGGTCGTGGGTTCGATTCCAACCCAGGATAAATAATTGTGTGATGAGCACGGTCATTTATTCTGTGTTTGGGTGTACTTTTACTATAATTAGTATGTTTTCAGAAATATTTAAGTATGTTTATCAACAGTCTGGTTATCATAGTACAGGCTCTGCCTAGTTTGCTATCAGAAGGCCGTATGTGAGATGTGTGAAAAAAAAAAAACGGCAATGCATTTGTGACTCCCAAGTTGCAAGTATCTGTTTTCATCAGGTGACGCATCTACTTGTGTGATATAGGAAATTAAAAAAAACTTTATTTAATACACAGGGAGGTCCCTGCGCTACTTTGAAATTAATATTCTGCCAGTTTTTCCTTTCCTGACACTATTTTTGGACAGTTGAAACCTTCCTTCGAGGCGTTTCCCCTAGGTTGGGGTCGGTTTTAAGTCTACTGCGATACGGCTGAACTTTCTGCTATCAGATCTCCACAACCCAAGTACTAGGCGATATCGAAGTTCTGTAGAAATACTGTTTAAGTCGCCAACTACCCGTAATGACGTAACGATCTGGCTAGGATTGCTTAACTTTGAAATGTGTTAAACTACTAATTATTCTTACTCAAAGGTATAAAAGAATATGCATGGGGCATAACTAGAGGATAAAATCTAAATTATCTCTTACTACTAGTATCAATAGTAGCGGACAGTGTACATCAAATTATTAATAATACAAAATTAAAAATAGAATTGCCCTCTACAAAAATATCTACGTTGCCATTTAATTATGTAATCATCATAAATTTTCAACTCGTTAATTCTCGTAATGGTGACTTAACATTTGAATATTTAAATTTTGATCTTCTAATCATTGGGCAAATTAATCTACTTTCTTTAAGGATAATGTAAAAAGGTTTTTAAGAGCCAACGAATTCTTTTCACAAATCATCTTTTATACAGTTACAAAGTTAAATTCCGTTTATATTTAAAGGGCACATTTAATCAAAAATGTTAAATAACGATTGCATGAATTTTTTCCGAGAGCCTATTTAGCCGAATACCGCATGAATTCCTTAACAGACTTTACTTAACAAACAGATTATGTACTTTAATTATTTTGGAAGAAGGATTAAAGTTGCATGGAAAGGAAAACGCGACAAAATCAATGAGAGGTTGATGAACGAAAGGTGTTGCTAGGAGAGTACAAAACTGTTTCGGTTTAGCTTTTGGCATGCATTTTAAAATCACATTTATTTACTGAACGTCATAGGAACTTTACTGCAGTATTGTTATTAGCAAGCTTTAATTGTGTAATTGTTTTAAAACGCTTTTATTAGTTTCTTACTTACTAACAAATTAATAACCATACTGGCATATTTCTCTAGTGGTTAGTGACACTGACTGCTAGCCCAAAGGTCATAGGCTCGATTCTCACGTATTCATTTAATATTATAAATGCAAAAGTGTGTCTGTCTGTCATTTACCTCTTCTCGCTTAAATCGCTAAACCGATTTAGATGAAATTTGGTATAGAGATAACTCGAGTGCCGGGAAAGGACTTCGGATAGTTTTTATCCCAGAAATCGTCATTTAAGAGGTTAAAAGGGCAGTGGAAATTTGTATGGGGCACCATACAACTACTGAACTGATTTAGATGCAATTTGGTATGAAGATAGTTTGATCTGTGAGGAAGGATATAGGCTACTTTTCACAGCAATAACCGACATACATGCAGACGGAGCCGCGGGCGAAAACTAGTAACAAACCATTCTGTGATGAGTAGGATCATTTGTTCTGTATCTAGTTGTAATTATTATACATTATGGATTAGGAAAATATAAGTATGTTTGTATATTATAATACGAGCTCTACATGATTTAGGAAATGACGGTCCTATGTAACAGTGAGTAAAGTTTTTTTTAAGTTTATTATGTATGCAGTTTGGTTTGGTTTGGATTACAATAATATAATTGATATTTTGGAGCCGATCTGATGATGGAGACAGCAAATGGATAGTGGAACTATGGCTACTAGTTAACCTTTCGATTTTTTTCATAATTCAATAAATTCGACTGCACGGATGGCGTAGTGGTTTAAGCGGTCGCCACGCCGCTTCCTACTACGCCGAGTGTTGTGGGTTCAAACCCCACATGGGACGACACTTTGTGTGATCCACAAATTGTTGTTCTGAGTCTGGGTGTTCTTTGTGTCCGTTTCATGTATGTTTGTAAAGTCCCTCGCGACACAGGATTTATTGCTAATGCGGGAGTTGTCTTTTTTAAAGAAGAAAGAATTAAGCTTATTATACACTTACACACTTGTGACTGTTTATTTACCACCGCCGCAGTTAAAAAAATACCACCAAAAAAACAATATAAACATCTCACTGAAATCCAACCATAGTGCGATCTAAATTTACATTACAGCGCCATCTATCGGTGCAGGGGCAACATTTTACTATTTTATTGATTAAGGGTTGTTTGATTACAGTGATCACTTTTATGAATTTAAACACCAGGACAAAATGTAATAAATTGTAAACATTGTATTTAATTTTTACCTTTGAAAGTATGTTTTTTTTTTCTAAAAATTAAATGAAATCAAACGGAAATCATTTTTTGGCAAAATGAGTTTTCTAAATCTTTCAATTAATGATGTAGTTTTGAACAAAGTATACACGGAAAAATATACGGCATTGAGAATCTCCTCTTGCATTTAAATTCGTTTTAGTTGTCCGTGCCACCAAGGTTTTCAGGTCAGGCATATTTTTTTACTTAAGATGTCCCAGAGGTTTTCATATAAAATGCATCCCACGACACTTCAGAACACTTTTTCCATTACAAAGTACATGCCTTAGGGCGTGGACGTGCAGAACGCGAGATGAAACCATTAAAGATGCATTAGAAGAATTTTCTTGTTTTTTTTTTCTGTTTTATTATGATTATGATATAAATTTACCTTCTGCGTGGCTTTCATTTACAATATAATGTGTCAAAACACTGAACTACTAATTACCGCTACCAAAACACCAAAAGTTTGACTATTTCAACTAAAAAAAGTAAGTTTGACAAGTTTTTTTTTTTAAAGACAACTCCCGCTTTAGGATTATATCCTGTGTCGCGGGGGACTTTACAAACATACATGAAACGGACACAAAGAACACCCAGACTCAAAACAACAATTTGTGGATCAAACAAAGTGTCGCCCCATGTGGGATTTGAACCCACAACACTCGGCGTAGTAGGAAGCGGCGTGGCGACCGCTTAATCCACTACGCCACCCGTTGTCAGTTTGTTTAATTCATATTTTGGACTCTGTATTTTATTATATATTTTCTTTTTTGTCATACATGCATAAATTTATACAAAATATAATAAACTCAATAGTAGTCAAATAATCTAAATTCACGCACATGTTGTGCATGAATTTAAATAATTTGATTCGCTTCGAGAACGATTTGTCTATAATTTTTTTTAAAGACAACTCCCGCGTTAGGAATTCTAAATTCAAATTGGAATTGTATAGGTCTGGTTATTCTCATGTTATTTCTGCAAGTAAAGTTGATCATCGATCTTATTGACCTATTTCTAGTTCGTGTGTCATGTTGTCCGTGTAGTGACGGATTAAGAATACGGAATGTCATTACTCCAATTCATCCCGTGGGTGTCGTAAGAGCCGACGAAGGGCGCAAAACAACGCAGGACACCAGCACTGCTGTACCAACCCGTCTGGCCAGCGTGGTATAGTAGGCCAAAACCTCCTTTCTAAAGAGAGGCCTATGTCCAAGATATAACAGCAGTGGACTATTAAAGGTTGTTGATGTGTGATGTGATGTGTCATGTTCTTGTTTCAGAAGTTGCAGTATGTAAAAGAACATTACGTTTACAAACGCGTATCCACGACTCTTGAGTTACTATTTTCTTTACTATACTTGACTTAGTTTTTGTAAAACTGTGAAGGTCCTAAGAGACTTTGTAAAATTGAATGCAATGTCTTAAACTGCTTCCAATTCTAATACTTGCATTACAAATTACTTCTCCAGAACTGATTTGTTTTATTTTCATCACAGTATTCGTGTCTTCATCCAAATATCAATAAAAAAACAATTTCGACGAACATAATAGGTACTCTATAAGAATTCCCCAATAAAATTTATATTATACTTTCGTAGAGATTTCACCAAGGATACAAGAAACGTTAGCATTCTGTAATAGTACTTATATGTGTAGTTACAGCCATAACAGATATACATAAATAACTAGATAGTGCGATTGCTTATCAGAATCCTGAAAATCGAATACTTTAATTTCTTATTTCACGTTTGATCCGTACCTCGGTAGAGCCCGTGATATAGTAACCAGACTGCTGATAAACACACTTATATACACCTAAATACATACATATAATAAATAAATTGTTATCACACATACATGGAACAAATGATCGTGCTTTTCACACAATTATTTGTCTTGGTTGAGAATCAAACCCACAATCTCGAGCTTAGCAGTAACGTCTTATAGAAAAGAAAACATAAGTATTTTGTCCCGGTATCAATTGAACGTAGACAGGAGGTAATGCTAGCAGTCTCGGATTTTCCAGCATTAGTCAGACAAGAGCAGGTATGAGATTCTGACCTACTCGAGTTAGATAGATAGATAGAAAACTCTTTATTTTTACACCGGTTTACAAAATAGCATGGTACATAAAATGTCAGACATGTAATGTCCTTATTGCTAAAAGCTAACTCTTTCAGGCAACCTCAGGATGGATCAAAATGTTTCGGAGAGACAGTAGTAGGTGCATTGAGTTTTGCAGGTTAAATGCTAATGAATTTAAAAGTGTTCGTTTTTTAATCGTCGATAGACCAAACATCTCCGATCGGGTCGATCCCTTGGCGTTACGTAGAGATGTGGCTTCACTCTGCATTCTCTATCGCAGATATCATGGTTAGTGCTCGGAGGAATTGTTCCACAAGGCAAAATTTTCATCCCCATTACCTGGATAGTTGGCGCTCTACCACTGTGCGCTTTTCAAGGCACTTTTTACCTCGCACTACCAATCTGTGGAACAAGTTTTCGGCTGCGGTATTTTGATACCTTCAAACCTTCAAGAAAAGAGTACTCCTTCCTAAAAGGCCTATAAAATTTATATTCACATATATTACGAATTACAAAAAACTACATCAGGCATTAATTTGTAATGTATTTAATGATCCTTTAAATTCGTGAGAGCAGTTTTGGCTTAAATTCTCCAATACATTCAGCAATGTCCCTTTCCTATCTGTGTACGCCATTCTTCATTCTTTATAATATACTTCCAATTTATCCATTTGATCTATGAAGTATCCGGTTGTCAGGCTTTCGTAAGTGTGACAAAAAAAACTGACAAAATGTGCGTATTTAATACGTCTCTATCAACCCCTACGACTATAACACAAAAAAGAAATATCGCCAGAGATCTTGCCTGGTTCATACCCTTTTTTTTGGTTTCGATGAGACGGTGTGTCGGAATAGAACCGACTAAAATCACACGGTGTTTAACACTGCGCCTTAAATGGGAGGGATCCGGGCACAGCTGTTATAAAGACACCCAGACCCCTCAACGATGTCTATTATACCACTTAACCTTGAACTTTCGTCTTCAAGATGGTATTTTATCAATCATTGTTGAGATTTTGATACGTTACCAGATATAAATGTATCCGCAACTACTGAAGGTCGTCGTACGTAATGACATAGAAATTCAATTTTCACTCTCATGAAGGAATGAAATAATAATATATTTGTCGATAACGATTCAATGAAACGGATTTGTGATTTTTCTTCGGGTTAAATTATCGGGATATCGATAGTAAAATGTTCCCGCTCACTAAAGTAGTGACTTTTGTACTACAGAAAGTTTTCTACTTTAATTAAAATTAATAAAAATAACCTTACAAATCTCCTATACGGTCGTCTGATCCCAAACTTTGTTCATGTCAATTTTTTTTTCGTATGTTTTCGGAGCGGCGGTGTGTCGGAATTGAACCGACTAAAACCACACGATGTGCTACACTGCGCCTATATTGTCACTATGGTGCCGAGACTCCTGATAAACATACTTATATATTTCTAAATACACACATATTACAGGTAAATAACACTCAGATACAGAACAAATGATCTCATTACACAATTATTTATCCTGTGTGGGAATCGAACCCACGCTTAACAGTCAGTATCACTTACTACTAGACGAACAGGCTTTAGGAAGAAATTACTATAATTAGGAATAGACTATAATACTGTTACAGTATCGTAATAAAAATCAAAATATTGTAAGTAAATTATATTTTGGGTAGAAATTAAACATGTCGTGCTAGTCAATCCATTGTGAAGTGAGCTCTAAATTTAGATTGCGTGCATCTTTCAAGTTTATCTGCCAGCGATCTGGCAGAGCTTCAACTGTGGCTTTATAAGGAAAGCAAAACAAATTTGATTTAAAGCCTTTGATAGCACGGTCGTGTTTAATGGGTTACTTGATTTTAAAGATGATAAGGCCTCTTTTATTAACACGAATACTTTTTTATTTAACTGTTGGCTTGTGGAATGCATTGATTGCGACAGTGAAACATCATCACTCATCGTATTATTAAAAATGAATGAATGTTGAATGGTATTTATTTAGTTTATATAATTTAATTTAATACCTTATCAACGGAATTTTAAAAAACTATGAGAAAATTTATAGATCATACGAATAATTCAAAAATCTCATTTTGAATCATCAACAGACTATAGTGGTCCACTGCAGGACAAAGGCCTCTCCTAAAAGGAGCTTTTGGCCTACTGTACCACGTTGGCTATATGGGTTTTTATAGGGTTTGTTTCAAGTTTTCCTACTCTTTGAAGTGCTGTTATCCTGCGTAGTTTGCTTCCTTAGTCGGCTTTTACGACACCCGTGGCATGAATAGGGGTGGTGACATTCCGTATTCTTAATCCGTCACCACACTTTTCATTGTTAAAAGCTTGGTGTTAACATTGAACTATTTTCATATTTCATATTGTATTTCGTACGTATATTTTATGTTTCACTATACTCAGTGATCACACAGTAAGATGAGGATAATTAATTTTAAAATATTAAAATTTTTAAGTTATGTTTTAGCCGTTTAGTAGTTAAGAAAACATCTACATATACGAGTGTATACTTATAACTAAACAAACTTATAATACGACTGGTCTGTTGGTCTAGTGGTTAGTGACCCTGACTACTACGCCAGTGGTCGTGGGTTCGATTGTGTGATAAGTATTTGTTCTGTGTCTGGGTGTACTTTATCTATAATATGTATGTATTTGGAAATATATAAGTATGTTTATCAGCAGTTTGGTTCCCATAGTACAGGCTCTGCCTAGTTTGGGATCAGACGGCCGGGTGTGAAATGTATAAAAAAAACGTGTTTTGACGTTGCTATATATGGGTAAAAAGCACAGGCTCTAACATAACTTAAAGTAGCTATCGATGTTCGTGTGATTATAAAACACACACACACACACACACACACACACACACAAAGACAATTCCGTTTAATTATACCTCTGCACAGGCTATACTAAATACAAGAACAGTTTACTAACTATCGCAGGATTACAGGCTTCGGGGAACCTTAATACTAGTTTAAAGTTGTGTGAAGCCAATATCATGGTGATCGCATAATTGGTGGCCAGCACCGTTCGAGGTAGCTCGTTAACTGATACAGTTTAATGTGAGGCTGCCTATGCGTTTAGATGCTTCTGAGGGGGGAGACTGGGTGGCATTCAGTTAATGAATGTAGTAAATATATATAAGGTTTAGTTGGTTATTACTTTGAGGAATATATAACTATCCTTGGTTAATAAAAAATAATAGTTTAAAAAAACTGAAGACGTTTCTTTTTGCTAAATTTCGTGATTCTGGGTCAACGGGAACTACCATATAGGTTTTCTCATTCTTTTTGTTCTTCACTTACGGTTGACCTAGAATTGTCAATTTTGGTTTAAAGTAAGGTCTTACAGCACAAGTAAAGAGAAAATTCTGAAAAATAAAAAAAGTTGAAAATTAAGGTAAATTTTGGGACTTACAAGTTTTCGCGAAAATCGAAATTTGCCTATATCTTTTTATGGTGTTGACTCTGGACCTTGATTTTTATACACCTAATAGAGACCATAGACCTCAGTACCTGGTATAAATTTCAACTTGCTAGGTCTACCCGTTCCTGAGAAAATCGGTGGTGACACACGGACAGACGGACCGACGGACAGACGGACAAGAAAGTGATCTTATAAGGGTTCCTTTTTTACCTTTTGAGTTACGGAACCCTAAAAATATTTATATTTTTAGGGTTCCGTAAGATAATTGTTATATTGGTAATAATATATTTTTCTGTTTTTACAAATTACTTTGCGTGAATGAGTTTATTAATGGAATCCATTAAAATGCCATAGTGATTACAATTTTTTTTATATCATTAAATCTATACTGTTTATAATTATAAATAAATACTGAAAGTAATGTATAAAAAATTAGATCTATTAAAAACCGACTTCATCTTCTTTGATATCAAATTCAATAAATAAATAATATAATAAAAAATAAATTCAATAAAGGCAATAATTCTTAAAAATAAAAGTGGAAATAAATATTCTCTCGTTCTCGTTTATTTACACTTTTAGTTTTAGAAAAAAGCTTGATACAGAGTCTTAAAGTATCACATCACATTACATCAACAGCCTTAAATAGTCCACTGCTGGACATAAGCCTCTCCTTTGAGAGGAGGTTTTGGCCTACTATACCACGCTGGCCAGACGGGTCGGTATAGGGTTTGTGTTAAGTTTTCCTTCTTTTTGCAGTGCTGGTTTCCTGCGTTGTTTTGTGCTCTTAGTCGGCTCTTACGACACCCACGGGATGAATTGGGGTAGTGACATTTCGTATTCTTAATCCGTCACTACACGGACAACTTAAAGTATATTTATTATTATTACAAACAATTATGATGTACAAGGTCTTACAAGCTATAATAGGTATGGTGACGATATGGTTATTGTCAGGCAACTATAAGAGTCAGAAAGATAACCTATCTTCATTTGTTATAATAAATGAATTTCATCGTATATGTATAAAATAATAAAATAAATTCAAATTAACAAGTAATTTGTCAGTAAATAAAACGTAATAAAAAATAGAAACATGTGAAATTGTAAAATTTACAACTTAATTAAGACTAGTCGTAAGTTTACGTCGACGTTTATAAAAATTATTATAATGAAGTTTACAATTCCTGAAAACTTCATTAAAAAGTATTACATAGGCAGTTGTATTTGCAATACGTAGCAACAAAACTAAGTGAGTTTACAGTTTGTCGTAAGCTAGCACTTTGTATCATTTGAACAATAATTCATTTGCAGTCTGGTTCGAATTAATACAGAGCATGATTTATTAGCTTAATATTTAGCTTATAGTACATTATAAAATTTAAAAGTATACATTAAAGCAGTATACGTGTGGTAACGGATTAAGAATACGAAGTGTCGTGACTTAAGAACCGACTAAGGGAACAAACTATGCAGGAGAACAGCACTGCAAAGAGAAGGAAAACTTGACACAAACTCTATACCAACCCATCTGGCCAGCGTGGTACAGTAGTCCAAAACCGCCTTTCTGAAAAGAGGCTTATGTCCAGCAGTGGACTATTAAAACACGTTGATGTGTGATGTGATGAAAGCAGTATCTATGTATCGTCAGTTGCATTCATTGTTTATTATGTTTATTTCAGTTTTTTCATTAATTGGAATAGGCCAACACTGTCAAAATCGTAGCACAGCCAGACAGAAATACATATGTGATCACATCAATGATAGAAATAGATAATTTTCAAACTAAGTTTTATGTATATATGCCATTTATATTCTTCATAATACGCAATCAATATATTTTTTTCGATTTTAAATATCATCGGTCCTAGTAACTTGAAAATATCAAATGTCACAGAACTAATGCTTTATTGAAACTTAGAAATTTCATAGTTCAGCCAAAATTTCACTGTTAGTCAGAGTTGCTTACTCATATGAATTTTCGTCTTTTGGCTCAATATCAAAAGTCGTGAAGATGCTGATTCAACTATTGACGGACTCTGGAGTTCTGGGAGTTCAAGAGACGAAAGGGGAGGGATGGTAAACCTACTTACAAAAAAAGGATTGAAAAAATGTTTCATGTATTTTTCATTGTCACCTTGTAAACCAAATAAGCATTAACGCCTTAATTTTAACCAGTGCAAACAGTACGACATCGATAGCTTTTGCTCAAAAGTGACCGCAGTCAAGAGTTATTTAAGTCAGACCTTTTCAGGTAGTGATTAATGTAAATGTATAATGTTTTGTTTATTGTTTAAAGTATTTTTCGTATATTTACGATGTAACAATTTTATGTTAATATTATTATTTTCTTATTAGATTTACTATGTATTCTATTATTAAAAATGCGTAAGAACTAGAAACCATGTCTGTCCATACACTTATAATGTTGTCCACAAGTGGAGACTTGTCATTGGCTGACACATTGTTACATCATTCACTGAAATGTTATTTTAGCTGTAATTCTTCCCGGAGGGGGGGGGGTGTCGTCTACTCGTCTGTAGATGACCCGAGGTATGTCGGGGCACCAGGGACTTCCTTTCTAGGGTATACCTGGTTCCCCGGCTATTAGTACCCGAGTAGTCGGTTAGAGTCCGATATGCCACCGACAGGTGGTATCCGAGGGGATTTCCGCACGGAAAAAAAAAAAAAAAACGGTGTAATTCTTCCAAGTTCGTTAAATAAATTAATTGATCTCTTGCTCATCTGACAAAGCCTTAATATTTTAAGGCCTTGTCAGATGAGCAAGTCTATTGAGTCTAACGAGGATTGAACGTAGCACAAAGTCTGGTGCTAAAGTTTCCTTCCACTAGTACTTGAAGAATAAAATACACTTACACTTTAAGAATGTACATTTTAATACTCGATTTTCAGCCAGTTTATTTGAAAACTATTTATAAGTTGCATACTAATAGTCCAGTCAATGAAAGCTTAACTTTGCCATTTTGAGTTGATGACCTGCAACCAACGCGAAAATTTCCGTAAGGGTTCGTAGATTAATATACTAAAATTGCAGGGTGCTGATTTATTTTCTGGTTTATTCGAATAGTCTGATTTATTTGCAGGGTGCTGTATTGACGGCAAAAGGTGCAAAAAAGTGCAAAAAAAAAACTGGCTGGGAAAATGGAAAAAAATCATAAAACAAAGTTGTAGAAAATTAAATTTCCTACAAAAAAGGTATCAACGTATTTTCCACAGCGTACCTCCCATAGTTTTTGCACAAAATGCATTTAAAGGTGCAATTTTTTTTTTTTTTTTTTATATTTTGTTAATCATTTTTTTCCATTTTAAAACGATCCTACATGCTTCATTGGGATTTAATTAATATGTTTCGAGCATTTTTTTTTATTTATTCGTTTTTTCATATAATTATCTTAGTCTTTCATAAGTCTTTACTGCAACTATTTCATTACTGTACCATAATACATATTTTATATAAATCAGCTTTATTAGTTTTCCTCAAGTACCCATTTTTAACAAACAATGACATAGGAAACGGTGCTAATTCGTACTCCAATGCGGTACGTAGAACATTAACATAATCTTTGACTACTACCGCAATTCTTTTAAACTGATGAGTCAACTGCAGTGAAATTAGTATGATTGATCATTCCTTTTTTAGCAGCAACCAATGTTGCCACTTTATAGAGTTTTGAAAGTGACACCTCGTCAACTGTTTTTCCTAACATCGACTTTATCCCTTCTTCCCCTTTCTCAAACGCATTATGACAATTTATATCAAAACCTCCAATAACTCCAGTTGATAATGAAATCAAGTGATCACGTGGAATAAATGGATTGCGTTGATCCAGCCAATACAAAAAGCTTTTTAAATCAGCATCATTACGATCTATTCGACTTGATGTGAGGTCTACATGTTGTTCACTTGTCAAGGTCGTAATATTACAATATTGTTCTAAACTATTCATGATACTAAAAGCAGCAGGCATACTTGACAAATATCGAGTCACAGCACCCTGCAATTTTAGTATATTAATCTACGAACCCTTACAGAAATGTTCGCGTTGGTTGCAGGTCATCAACTCAAAATGGCAAAGTTAAGCTTTCATTGACTGGACTATAACGTTACTATACTTTTTTTTTTCTAGTTGAATTAAAGCCTATCAATTGTCTATCCGTGTGGTGACGGATTAAGAATACGGAATGTCACCACCCCTATTCATCCCCTGGGTGTCGTAAGAGCCGACTAAGGGACTGAATTACAAAACAATAGCACTGCAAAGAGAAGGAAAACTGGAACAAACCCTATACCAACCCGTCTGGCCGGCGTGGTATAGTAGGCCAAAACCTCCTTTCTAAGGAGAGACCTATGTCTAGCAGTGGACTATTATAGGCTGTTGATTGATTGATTGTCAATTGTCTTAAGAACAATATTTAAACCGAGTCAGAAGAAAATAAAATGAAACTAAAAAACTATATTTGTACTCTAAAAGTCAATTACTAGAGATAAAACCGCTACAGTGGAAGTGCTCTATAAATATATAAATGGAATTCAAACTCCTGTCTAAAACTGAAAATGTTTTTGATGTCGGTTTATTTACATGCCACTCAGAATACATATTGAGCACAGAATATAATAAAACTCGCTCTATATTTGAAAATGGCATGATGGATGGAGTATCAGAAAGTAACCGAATATTTTAATATTTTACATGAATTATTTGTGTTTGTTTGATATAGAAATATTATTATTATTATTTATTATTGGCCTCGAAGAAGCTCGGTGTGCTAAACAGATCGAGGCAGTATTTCACTCCAGCCCATCGCCTCCAACTCTATAAGACGCAAGTCCGACCACATATGGAATACTGCTCTCATCTCTATGCAGGGGCACCACAGTATCAGATTCTCCCTCTGGATCGAATCCAAATAAGAGGAACTCGAATCGTCGATAGCCAAAAGTTTTGCGATCGGCTCGATTCCTTAGCGTTACGTAGAGATGTAGCTTCGCTCTGCATTCTCAATCTTATATATCATGGAGAGTGCTCCGAGGAATTGTTGGGACTTACACCGGCCGCAACATTCCGCCATCGTTCCACACGGCAAAATTTTCATTACTACCACTTGGATAATTGGCGCTCCACCACTGTGCGCTTTTCAAGGCACTTTTTGCCTCGCACTACCAATCTGTGGAACAAGTTTTCAGCTGCGGTATTTCCGGACCGATACGACCTTCAAACCTTCAAGAAAAGAGCGAACTCTTTCCTCAAAGGCTGGCAACGAGCTTGTGACTCCTGAATGGCATGCGTTCATGGGCGGCGGCAGTTGCTTTCCATCAAGAGCCTTTAATAGTCCACTGCTGGACAAAGGCTCCTTAGAAAGGAGGTTTTGGCCTTACTATACCACGCTGGCCAGACGGGTTGGCATAGGGTTTGTGTCAAGTTTTCCTTCTCTGTGCAGTGTTGTTGTTCTGCGTAATTTTTCCTTAGTCGCCTCTTACGACACCCACGGGATGAATAGGGGTAGAGACACTCTGTATTCTTAATCCGTCACCACACGGACCTGCTCGTTTGCACCCTATTCCATAAAAAAAAGAACTGGTTGGCGTAGTATAGTAGGCCTAATCCTCCTTTCCAAGGAAAGGCCTGTGTCCAGCAGATTAGACTTAGCCATAAGACTAAGATTATTTTAAAAGAGTATTGATATATTGTGTTATATGTTTTGTAATTTAATAAATCAACAGAGATATGAACGAGCGATAGAGGCGTATACTAAAATAACAAGAAAGTTAATAAGAGTTAATACTGGAGTCAAGAAAAGCAATTATGTCTGACGAATTCTATGAATATAAGTGGAAAGAAATAAATCAAACCATATCGTATGCCTATTTTTGTCTGTGTATTAAACTGAGTAATAAATGAACACATATTTCATTTCATGGAGTAAATTGGAGAACGTTACACATACATTTTCAAATTTATAGTTTTTTTTTTTATATTTACTAGTTGTATCCTGTCACGCTTTGGTTTGGCACATTCTGGTTGCGTTGATGAGAAATGAATAATAAAACTAAAACTAAAAACAATATTTAAAGCGGTTTGTATGTCGTGTCAATCGGTGACATTTGAGCGCAATCGATGAAGAACTTTTTGAGTTTTTGAAGCGTACACAAACCAACTTAACATTTATAAATATATCGATTTAAAAAAAAATGCAATTGAGAAGAAAAGGCAATGGAAGAAAAATAATGTTTGACTGCCTCGGTGGTGCAGTGGTATCGTATGCGACTGCTGTGCTGAGGTCTCGGGTTCGATCCCCGGGTCCGAACAAATGCTTGTATGATTAGTCTTTAGCTTAGGTATATTTTAAAAATCATTATAATACTGTCACAAAGAAAATCACGCACGTTCCAGAAGGTTCGTTTGGCCTCACAATTCCGGAAACAGCAATGGTGCTGATTGGCACGGAACAATAAGTTCTATACCAATACGGATACGATTGAAAGTAGATTGTCGTGCGATAATCTTGTTTACATTCGAAACGAATTTGTATTTCTCAGAAGTCCGGTTCTGGTAGGAATTGGAATTTGCTAGAATGATCTTTTACAAGTATTATAAATATGGACACGTCTTCTTCGGAGTTAGTTCAGTTCGAGCTACAGTGCGATAAACATCGAAGCGATTGAAATGAATAGAAGTGTGACCCAGCGATCTCGGCGATAATTCCGGACTATTCCTGAGCATTGTGTGAACGTTTTGAAGTGTAGTGATAATAAAGTCTCTTAGTCGTTCGAAAGCTTATTAAACGACGAACCCTAATACGTAACAATACTATTGTGATTTTTAAAATGATGTAAAATTTATTTAAATAAGAATTAAGATGTTGACATCGAAATTGTTGAAAATATAAATTTAAAGATAGATTGTAATTATAAAACATAAACCGAGATCCCTTATAACAAATCTTGTTTCTTTAGTAAGGAGACGTTTAGGCAAAAGATTTTCACTTCACGTACGTACTTGTATAATTTTGAAAGTTGTAGGAGAACGCTCCAGGTACGCAGGTAGCAAAATTACTATGTAACAGTACAGAAAGTTGAATAGGATGACAATTCTAGTAATTTCCATATCTGTCAAGGTAAGTAAAAGACACCCTCAGCATATTTCTATAGTTATTTTACAACTAACAAATATTTTATCACCAAAAAAAACATGTTACTGTACGTACCGAAACCAGAAAACTAACGAATAAAAATGGATACTCTTGTGGTAATGAGAAAACCTTTAAGAAATAAATCAATATTGACGACGAAGTCGAGGCTATGTTACAGGTCAAATAGTTTTGCTTCAGATTCTCAAAACTTACCACCCGCCCCAGGTGTAGCGACTGGCGGGATCCAAGGTTTCCAAAATCCTAAGATATGTTTCTAGTAATTTCCAGAATTCGTGGAGTATCAGAAATTTAAATACACCGTAATGATTAAAGGAGAAGAGTTAGAACTCTACTCTTCATTATCGGCTTTAGTGACGCCCATATATTGGCATCAATACTTGGCATCATAGAGGAATTTAGAAGTGTATTTATGTATCTCTGCCTGTGTGTATTTATATATGTTGTATGTATTTAAATTTATTAGTTGTATGTATAATAAACTGTGAACGTAACCTTATGTTTATTATTAGTATTTTTTATTTATTTTTTGAATTTGTTGTAATATCCCAGGCTACCCTAATTTTTTTGACAATATCCGTATAAAGGTTGTCTGTAAGAGATCGCCGTGAGCGATAAGACCGCCTATTATACCGAAATATATTTAATATCTGTATATATAATACTTCAATGGTGTACAATAAATATTGATATATTAGGCATCTCTATATAAACCATCCATTCATCCATCCACCCATCGATTCCCTTAGGCAGAAAAATAAGTAAGCATGTGCTCGTATAAAAATTTGATTTACGTTCATAACAATAAAGACAAAATTTTAAACAAACATAGTAGTACACACTCTTTTATAAAATGTCAAATACATACTTGTTGTACTCGCCTCTAGTCCCTAAAAAATTCACAGTCGTTTTGGGCTCAATGTGTGTGAATTTATGATAAAATCCTTTATATTTTACAAACATTAATACTGAACAAATTTAATTCTACAGCATAATTACGGCTATGAATGAAATGGTTTATTCAGTGGTAGATTGAAGGATAGAATTGGGGCCTTGATTCATGGCAATTACTCGAACTATTGAGTGGTTTAAAAAGGGGGACTGAAATTGTTTGCAAAATTTATTCTCACAAGGCTATATCGAGAGCTATCTGAGAAACATAAAGATAGGTGGAAGTTTCGGAAGATAAGAAAGCAAACTTACTAGAGATGATTGTATTTAATAGACATTTTTTTTTTGTACCACATTCACACAACGCCATTTAGTCCCAAACTAAGCAGAGCTTGTACTATGGGTACTAGACAACTGATATAAATATATATATACTTTTTTTTGTAAATACATACTTATTATACATAGAAACACCCAGACCAAATCAAACATTAAATATTCATGCACACAAATGTTTGACTTGAGCGGGAATCGAACCCGCGATCTTTGGAATAGCAGTCCGTTACAGAAACAGTTATTATATATAATTAAATAATGATAGTAATACACAAGTTATGACTAGTCATAAAATGTATTACTCACTTTATAGTATCCATACCTATATCTTAAATGTGGAAGTGAGTTTGTTTGTTTGTTACACTTTCACGTCTAAACCACTAAACCTATTTTTTTAATTCTTTCAAATCTGCGAGTGTCATGGGCTGCTTTTTACCGCCATAACGAACAAACACATGCGCGGAGCTGCGAGCAAAAGATAGTAATCTTAATATATTGCAAAATGCAAATAATAACAAATCTCATCTGAAAAAAAAGTCCAAAACACCAACACCAAACTCAAGAGACAGCAAGCCTTCGAGGTTGGCAGCTTTTGGTGTCTCTTGAGTTTATACTCTGAAACCAATCAATAAAGGTCAATTCTTGTTATAAAAATGCCTTCAAAATTCTATTTCACTCTACTCCCGTTCTCAACAAATTTCATAAAAAGTATTTTCGTAGTAATGTGAGTAGATCGGCACTGAATTTTAAACGATGTTTTATTACAAGAACTGACCTTCTGCAATCATGAGCGGCGATAGTCACTTACCACCATTGAACCAGTCTACTCATTTGCTTCTTATGACATTAAAAATAAATTATTATATTATAATTTTTTAAGGAGTAATCTATCGTGGCGGTAACATAGTGTTCATCGCTAGGATTAAATTAAAAGAAAATGAGACGGTATCAATCATTTTAAATAAGAATAAAAAAAGACTGCTATTAGATAAATCTAGCATTATAACATTTTAAAGCCTTATAAGCTTAAAAGAAAGACATTTTTCATTTCAAAAGTTCCAGACAAGATTCATTGCTCAAAAATGTTAAAGGTGTAGTGCTTTGAAAAGTTTAAAACTATTCCTAGTTTAAAATTTAAAACACAATGAATAAAACCACGAATTTTGCATTTATTTAGTTCACTTTCGAATAACACATCACATCACACATCAACAGCCTTTAATAGTCCACTGGTGGACATAGGCCTCTCCTTAGAAAGGAGGTTTTGACCTGCTATACCACGCTGACCAGACGGGTTGGTATAGGGGTTGTGTCAAGTTTTCCTACTCTTTGCAGTGCTGGTTGTCCTGCATTAATATTCGTATTACAAATACTGACGTCACAAGTCACTAAAATAAACTAACCTACCGAACGTTGGTTTATTTTAGTAAACTATTGTAAACACCGAAAAAAGCAATCATCACCATCGATATCTAAATTTATTTATTAGGTAAATTCCAAAATTGTATAACATTGAAAAACTCCAAATCTACAGGAATATTAAAATTTAATGACGTCAGTTTAATAAAATTTGATGTTAAAAAGTAGATGCGGCAGGTAAAAAAAAATCTCTAGAGAGCTCACCGTTTGTATGAAATTAATTTTAAAAATAGTGTCTATTTCGCTTTTGAACTGACGGTGCCATTATTAAAATGTGCTTGTTGAGGGACATTTAAGGAGCTATACTTAAAATATATATAAATATATATATGCGTGGTATAGTAGGCCAAAACCTCCTTTCTAAGGAGAAGACTATGTCTAACAGTGGACTATTAAAGGTTGTTGATGATGATGATGATGATGATGATGATACTTGAAAAAAATGAATAAGATAAATAAATAAGCAATATGTCATATGTAGAACAACTGAACGTATCTGGATGAAATTTGGTGTAGGGATAAAGATAGTACTTAGGAATGGCATATCGGCTTTTTTAACCAGAAAAAAAATTACAAAGTAGAAATTAACCGCAAAGGTCGTAGGCTAGGCCAGAGAATGGCAGATCCTGTAGCCTCAGTAATATAACATATGATGGATGATTATGAAATTTGTAACGTTAATAAAGTGATAGACATTTTGACTATTTTCATCATATTTTTAGAACTTTACTAAAATTAAATAAATTCTTCTTAAAGAATTGTTACAACTGCAATAACTAAAAATTCAAGTGTTGGTAAAAAAACGCTACTGTACGTTTTCTAAATTTGCCATGCATAAAATTAAATTTGAAAAAAAAAACGATATGTTTACATCGAGATTAATGAATGAGCTCACTCGTGTATTTAGAAATAAATAACAAACATTTCTTTATTAATAATGTTGACTGTACAGATTAGACGACGTAATAAAGAAATGATTATTTTAAATCAATTAATTTAAGGAAAGGTACTAACACCTGTAGCCGCTTTTCTTCACAGGCAGACTACTCACCGGCTGACCCAGTGGAGAGATTCAAGAGATTACCTCAGGGCGCCTTGTATGAGAATAGAAGTATGTGCGTGTGGGAAACCTATGGGACTCTTTAGAGGAAAACGACTTACATCTCAGTTATACATACATGTATATTTAAAAAAAAAACTTGATTACATTTACAAAAAGAAATTAAATAAATTAATCAGTGTGGGTACAAAAAAAAAAAAAAGAACCGCAGCGGAGCGCGTTAGAGCCGAGCTGATGGTGCTCGGAGCCTTCTCGTCTTCACTCTGGGAGGTCCCTTCACCTTCCGCCCGAGTCGGCTATTTATATTAGATATTGATGAAAGTTAAACAAATTGCATTTATAAGTGTTTAAGTGAGTACGTAACCCTTGGGTACGGCTGTCCGCTTGCGTCGCGAGCCGCGCAATCACCAGCTTTGCCAGAGGGTACCGAGAAACTTGATTCTGAACCAGAAGGCCACAAACGAGCAAGCACGCCGTCTGAGACTGACCGTCTTGACCCCGAAATCTGGGACCCTACGAATGGATTAGCACTCATATAATTAATCAGGTTCCAGAAACAAATAGGTAAAAAAAATAATTAAAACCTTACTCACCACTCTCGTGGGTAGATTTGAAGAGATAATATATTACGAAAATTAAATCACACAACAATCAAAACACTATTTAAGATTGGAAGACACGAGATAGCAGAGTGTCTCCCGTGGCTGAAAGCCGGACTTATATATCCTCGGTTCAGGAAGCTTCCAGACTTTATCCCTACTCAACATTTTACTTTGACATTTAAATTGTGAAAGAAAGCAACGCTTACAAAATCAAAAGTAACTCCTTGCTACCATAGCAGAACACTCTCAATACCTATATAATTTGTCATGACAGATTAACAAAACAGATTAAAAAAGTAAGTCTTTTTATCAATCTATCATGTCTCAAACAAACGCCATCTAGTGGACCGAAAGTGAACGAAGAAGATCAATACCGTAGCTACAAACTACTTTAGATAAATCAACAACAATGCGATGCGGCCAATAGGAGTCGCTTTTAACAATACCGTACGCATTACAAATGTACAAAAAAAATAACTGTTACACACCTTTTATTCAAATCGATTAGATTAATCGCGAATATATTGTAAACAAAAAAAACTGATTTGACAGGGCAACATTTTATGGACGAATCAAGAAAATCGTAAACGAATGATTTTATAAGCAATCTAGGTTAACTATTTAACAGCAACGACCACTCATTTGTAAAAGCCAGCTGAAAGCAAACATGTTTAACTTGAATCGAATGTTGTTGGGAATAGAACCCACGACCTTTGGGGTAGCAGCCCGTTGCACAAACCTATACGCCCTTTATAATTATACAGATTATATATTCATCTTTATACAGATAAAATAGGGGAAGCTGAAAAACAAATTACCACTGGATATGATTGTGTCAAAACCGTCAGAATGTGAAAATGTGAACGGATACTGACGATGAGACGATTTAAGATGTTTGGTAATAAAAACATCATTTGCAGAACGTAAATAAGATCTAATAGGCAATTCTCAAAAGTGCTTTCTCTTGCTTTTGTGTAATTTAATATTTTGATAACTGTTTTTTTTTTATTATTTTACCTCCAACCTTATTGTGGTGCAATGGTGAATTTATTGGACCCGGATTGTGTCGTCCCATGTGGGGTTTGAACCCACAACACTCGGCGTTGTAGGAAGCGGCGTGGCGACCGCTTAAACCACTACGCCATCCGTGCAGTTTGACTTTGAACCATACCTAATGGTTGCTCCATACCTCAAACTTGTATCAAATTTATTTTCTTCACATGCTTTTTTTCAAATGAGAACATAATTATCAAAAATATAATGTTTGTGTAATATTATCTTCTGTACACATTGAATACCTAAACAGGTCAAATTCTACGAATCTAGCCGTAATTATTGGACCGTAACAGTATGTAAATTGTTAGAATACTTAAGGCTTCCGGGTGTTTCCAAGAAGCATGTTTCAGTACACCAATGTGTCGTTAGAGGTAATTAAGGCTAAATGTCAGGGAGCACGTTTCTACATTAGCATCAGCCACCTGCTGACTCAGAGGCTATCAGAGACTTATCTTTAATCAGTAAGTGACATGAACCAATAATATTTTGGTAGTATACATTTCAAATTCAAATCTGTCATTATAAATTGAATTTCATCCTTACTTAAACAGTTTTAGTTTGATGTTTCATAACTTGAGCTTAAGTATTTAGACTCATATTCAGCAGTTGACGGTCTGAAAATCGTAAAAATAGTTATAATCAGTAGTGGCCACTCCTGTCAAAGAAAGATGTAACGTGACCGTAACGTAACTCTGGCCGGGTGTTAGAACTGCTGTATCCCTTATACCTATATGTTTTTGATCACGATTGACTTTCTTCCTTTGTCTCGACTCAATATGATTCGACTGCCAAGTAGCGTTGGCTTTAGGCAGATGATTAACTATAAGTACAAATGTTGCATATTTCGCGACCCTAAAAAAACCGAAAAAGACAGAAAGAAAATGATGACGAAAATTTTCATACACACACGTAACTTAAACAATGGTATCCTGTTTGTTTTCATATACAAAATATTGGAACGAAGTTCCTTACACGCGTTACATGCTCTGAGCGGATAGGAGCGAGACCGAAAATGTGTAACAAGACTTTTTTCCGACACTTCTTCATCATTTCTCCCAGGTCATTCAGTACTTCATTTATCATTATTTATTTTATACAATAAAATATATTTTAAGACAAATTTTTCAATTTAACTCTTAACCTGATATTTTACAGTATAAATTATAATGAGTAGATAGCAAATGTCTACCAAAAAGCGAAAGGCGTTCCATACACCCCTCACGTCGCTTTTTTGAAAGTATTGCTTATATTAGAGTACACAATATTATTATTATTTTTTTGAAAACGTACGGAAAAGACTTTTAAAATATTACAAAGAATAACACACGTTGGATAAATATTAGTAATGCAAGTTAGACAAACACCTTCCGCTTTTCAGAAGAACGTCAGAGCCTGCCGTGAATGTAAAATTGAATCTGTGAATGTTTCAAACAAGTTCAACGTCAGGAACTAGCTGGATGTAAGGTCGGGTACACATTAACATTTGATAGATCATTTTATAACAAACCAGTTGCGTCCGCTACTTCATACGCGTGAAATTTTCCTTTGGGTATTTTTAGTGACTAAGTAAGTAGTACTTTTTAGCAAGCTGAAGTGGCAGTGGGCTGGCCATATTAGCAACAGAACCGACAACCGTTGGGGAAAACGAGTTCTTGAGTGGAGACCGCGTCTCGGCAAACGTAGTGTAGGACGCTCACAGGCCAGGTGGAGTCACGATTTGCGCAAGATAGCTGGCAGGAGCTGGAAGCGAGAAGCCCAAAGTCGATCTACGTGGCTTGCAACGGGAGAGGCCTATGTTCAGCAGTGGACTGCGATACGCTGATGATGATGATGAAGTGTATTCGTGTCGAGATAAATTCATGCGGCACAAATTAAGCTATTCTGAATCTGATACTACCACAAACCCTAAAAATTTATTGAGTAATTAGAATTTTTCCATATTTAAATTTGAACTTTGAAATTTTAAGATTTTTAATTATTATTAAAACCTTACAAATTTCAAAGTTTATTACTCAACTTACCTAAAATAGGTTGGTATTATTTTCGGCTAAAGGTCGCTTGTTGGAGATTTTTTACTCACCTTCCAGTTTCGTTTACGGTCTGGTTTAGAAAAAGGAAGGGTTCATCTTGGGTCCAAAACTGTCACTTCCGTCTCGGAAAAACACGAGTTGAGTATATACGAGTATATAGTAGGCCAAAGCCTCCAGCACCTACAGCACATCATTCCAGCAGTGGACTAGTAAAGGCTGTTGATGATGATGAGTATATAAGAAAAGTTTTTGGAAGCCTCTTGTTACCGTAGCTTGATTTCCACTTTCAACGAATTAAAAATGAAACCTGAAACAATACTGACTCAAAAAGCAATACTTTATAGTTTTAGATCTGTAATTGAACAATGACGTCTTCGTTACATTTACAAGTTTTGATATCGTTTGTAAAATGACGAAAGTTTATAATAAATGCTATGAGTAAGCCTAGATCGATAACCCAGCGTTCAATACAATTTATCTTAAAAAGCTTATATTGTTCATGTAAATTTATGCTTATTGTCATTGGATGTATCTCACCTCGAAATAAGTAACATATTTATATATAAAGTATTAAAAACACTCATCTCATCCTAAATTGGTTTCAATTTGTTAGTTAAGCAGTAAACTAAAGTCAAAACAAATCAGTGTAATAGTGCGAAATAAATATAGAATTTGCGTAGAATATGTTTCTGATAATGATTTGTTACGCAGATTACATTTACATAATCGAGCAAACAGCGTATAAATTAGATTAAGTTCCATTCCTCTGTTGGGAAAGATGTATAAATGTATGGTAATTTATAATACTAAATAATCACGGCGAAGAGTCATGAATGAAATCATGTGTAGCCACCCTAAAGCACTTTTACAAAAAAAAAACTACCTAATGAACATAAATTCATTTCATTCATTCATAAACAGCCTTTAATAGTCCACTGCTGGACATAAGCCTTAGAAAGGAGGTTTTGGCCTACTATACCACGCTGGCCAGACGGCGTGGTAAAGGGTTTGTGTCAAGTTTTCCTTCTCTCTGCAGTGCTGTTGTTCTGCGTAGTTTTCGCCCTTAGTCGGCTCTTACGACACCCACGGGATGAATAGGAGTGATGACACTCTGTATTCTTAATCCGTCACCATACGGACTAAATTAATATATAATAATATAATATTGCATACGAGACAGTTTTGTGATTTAAAATATAATAGTGAACATTTTCAGTATTTCAATTCACCCAGACCATTTGAATTCAATGTTTTAACAAATACGAACGGAAAAAAGAGGCTTTAAGGGAGATAGCGGATGGCGTAGTGGTGTAAGCGGTCACCTCACCGGTTCCTACTGCGCTCACGTCACGTCACTCACACACGTCCTTCGTTTGGGAAACCCTCCGTTTCCCAAACGTGTGTGGGACTCCCGGAGTACCGATCTATCCACTAAACCCCGCGGCAGCCTACCTCGGCAGTGGGGAGGGGCTCCAGGAACGCATCGGCGGCTTCTGGAGTCTATGATCGAGGCACATCCCAGGGTGACCATGATCACCCCCAGGGCGGGATACTGCCGCGCTCCTCACCGTTCTACAGTAAAAGGCGTGCCAACACCCCGCCTTAGACGACATCCCCCGGCCGCACCAGTAGAATAAAGGTATTTAATTTTGTTTATTTTTTTTTTTTTTTTTAAAGTGAAAAGAATATAAGTAAAAAAAAAATTATCAGTCAATCAAGCATTCATTTTACAAGCTCTGCTTAGTTTGAAACTAGATAGAGTTGTGTGTCAGATGTCCGAAAAAAAAAGCAAAAATGAACTCGCGACACTGTTACTCTTACCGACACCTCTGTATAAAAGTATATAAGTTTTCACTTCTGTTGGCCCTCCCGGAGTGCCACTGTTTTTTTTTATGGATAAATGAGTAGATTGGCTAGGAGTAGACTGGGGGCGGAGGGGAGAGGGGTTGGTATATTGAGCCTCCGGTATACAATACAATTTGAAATAAAAATATGTAATGACAGTTACAAGATTTTGAACTTAGTATGCATTGTATAAAAATTAAACGTCAAAAATAATCCAGACGAGGGTGAACTGAAAATAAGAAGCTTGGTAAATAAAACCTAGACCATGTCGGACTTAGTCAATGATATTAATATCTAGTCTGGAATTACGAGAAAAAGTACAATTGGTACTTACCAAAATTATAACTTACTTTATTACTTAAGTTTTATTGATATTCAGAATATTTCTAGATTCTTTTTATTTTATGTTAAATAATGTACAAATAAAATAACAAAACGTAACAACTTCTTATACAAATCAGTGCAGTTGATTAAAACTTTGGGTTAACAAAAAAGTATTGTTTCTAACAAATATTACTCCGTGTTAGTAGTTTGACATAGGCGCAAGTGATTAGATGGCTCACCTGATGTTAAGTGGTTATCGCCACCCATGGACGCCTGCAACTGAATAGTCACAAGAGCGTTGTCACTTTGAGCTCCTCCTCCCCCCAGAATCATCATAAGGAGGTGGGGGGGGGGGGGGGAGTCGGTAACCACACTAAAAAAAAAATTGCTAAAAACCTCTGCCTGTGGATGGCGTGATGGTTTAAGCGGTCTCCTCGCCGCTTGTGTGTGATCCACAAATTGTTACTCTGAATCTGGGTGTTCTGTATCCATTTCATGTATGTTTGTAAAGTCCCCGCGATACAGGATATATTCCTAATGCGGGTGTCTCATATAAAAAAGAAAAAAAAAAAAACGTCTGTGAAACCGAGGTATCACTCCGGTCGAGCCTGGCCCAATGTAGCAAAAAGTGACTCTCACACGGTAATTCACACATCTAATATATATATGTATGTCACAAAGGTTTCAATACTATTTACTTTATCATGAATAATAATAAAAATAATAACCTCACACATCTCACACACGGCCGTCTGATCCCTAACTAGGCAAAGCTTGTACTATGGTAACCAGAATGCTGATATACATACTTATATATTTCTAAATACATACATATTATAGGTAAAGTATACCCAGACACAGAACAATTGACCGTGCTCATCACACAATATTTGTCCTGGGTGGCGAACCACGACCTCCGGTTTAGCAGTCAGGGTCACATCACATCATCATTACATCAACAGCCTTTAATAGTCCACCAACAGGCCCGTCTGAATGCTTGACGTTATTCACTTATTTTTATACTCAAATCATAAACATATTATTATCGGGCGGCTTGATCTTAATGATAGCAAGACTGCATAGAATACCGGTGTTTAGGATTGTTTTTGTTGATTTTCGCATATTGAGTGAGCTCAGGAGAGATGTAACCACCTTAATCCTGAGAGGGGGGGGGGGGGAGCAGAATGGGCTCCAACACATATGTGACTGTTCATCATTATTTATCAACAGCCTTTAATAGTTCACTGTTTGACATAGGTCTCTCCTTAGAAACGAGGTTTTAGCCTACTATACCACGCTGGCCAGACGAGTTAGTACAGGGTTTGTGTCAAGTTTTCTTTCTCTTTGCAGAGCTGTTGTCCTGCATAGTTTGCTTCCTTAGTCGGCTCTTACAACACCACGGGATGAATAGGGGTGGTCATACTTACAACTTAAGACTTGGAGGTATTCATGACCGGTCACTTACAATCAGATGACCTGTCTATCCATTTCCCTCCTACATCACAATAATAGACTGGAAAATTTTTAGAGACCATTGTATTAATTTTTGAAGCGTACAAATTTCTTATGTATAAACTTTACCATTATTGGGAGCTAATGAATTTTCAATGTGTAAATTAACTTTGAAAATGGAATCACTCACCATGGTTGACCGCTCGGCTCTCAACGTACGAGAACTAGATTACGGATTGGAGGGATAAAACTCACTCTATTTAACATAACTGAAAACCCTCATCAAACTTCGGGAGTCAACACGCACTGTGTTGATTCGCAAAGTTTGAACTGAAAACTGTTTCTACGCCACTGTGTTCAATTTTCGAATTTATTAGAATAAACATGATTCTAAATTGTGGTTAGTTATGAAAGGTATTAAAATTAGTAAACATAAATAAGGAGAGGCCTATGTCCAGGACTGAACTATTGATGATGATGAAACGTTAATAGTTTTATTAATTATTTTATTATACTGTTTATATACGTATGTGAATAGCGAAAGTTTTAAGGAAAAATAGTGTTAAACTGTAAACTGAACATGTCATACTTTGTTTAAATCTCGATAGATGGCGTTTTTCCTTTTACCTGAATCGCGTTATTGTATTGGTTTTTAAATTAACATTCTTTGGGAAACAAAACAATATTCTAGAACAAGTGACAACTTTTGGTATTCACGAAATAGTAAAATGATCTTGGAAGAGCTACGCTTCGGCAATTTTGGGCACGATCGACCTGTGATACGGTAGAAAGACACATATATATATTTTTTTAAGGTATTAGGGTGCCAAACGAGCAGACAGGTCAGCTGATGGTAAGCAGCTACCGCCGACAATGGACACCTGCAAATCAAAAGTCACAAGTGCGTTGCTGCCCTTGGAGACCCTACCGTTCGAGTCAGCGGGAGGGGATTTGGGCTCGGGCACGCCGTCATCGCGGCGGTGAGACCCGTTATGGAGGATTGGCTCGAGAGGCGTCACGGGACCCTCTCATACCGACTGACGCAGGTGATCACTGGGAAAGGATGTTTCGGTGATCACCTGTCTCTGATCCGCAAGCAGCCAACGCCTGAGTACCATCACTGCGATGGCCAGACCGTGGACACGGCTCTCCACACGCTGGCAGACTGCCCGGCGTGGGTTGAGCAGAGGCGAGACCTCGTGGCGGCCATCGGAGTGGGAGTTCTCTCGCTCGATAGCCTGATTGCGGCTATCGTGCGGAGCGAGAGTGCGTGGAACTCTGCCGTCTCCTTCTGCGAGCAAGTTATGCTCGCGAAGGAGACGGCGGAGCGGGACCGGGAGAGGTTTAGAACTCTCCCGGCCCGCCAGGCCCGGGAACGGGCCAGGTATCGCAGGAGACTCAGGCGCCGGAGGTCGCAGAACGACAAACGATAAGCGCAGGCTTGGGGGCGACAGGTGAGGCCATCTGTCACCCTAGCAGAAGCAGGCCGGGGTGGCGGGGAGCGCGTTGCGTCGCTTCCAGGGAGCAGAGGGAATATGGGGTTCCCACACGGGGGGAGGTCGTCTACTCGTCTGTAGACGGCCCGAGGTATGTTGGGGCACCAGGGACTTCCTTTCTAGGTGGTATCCGAAGGGATTTCCGCACGGAAAAAAAAGGGGCATTTGGGCTCCGGCAACCTCACTCACTCAGTGAAAGGCAACGAAAGAATTGCTTAACACCGGTTTTTTGTGGGGCTGTGGTATCACTCCGGTCGAGCCGGCCCATTCATGCCGAAGAATGGCTCTCCCACGGGGTACCGAAACAGATACAGAAAACCTTTGTTAAGCAGTTCTTTCGTTAAATTTCACCGAGTGCATTTAAAATATCTTGATACACTTGAAGTCTAAACGTTATTGGATATCATCAACGGCCTTTAATAGTCCACTGCTGGACATAGGCATCTTCTTAGAAAGTTTTTGGCCTACTATACCACGCTGGCCAGACGGGTTTGTATAGCGTTTCTGTGTAAAGTTCTCCTTCTCTTTGCACTGCTGTTTACCACCTTATTCAGCTCTTACGACACCGGAATGAAAAGATAGATAGAAAACTCTTTTTTGTACAATAGAAACATAATAAAAATACAGTTTGTAAACATTGGTGTGAGTGAGTGAGTGAGTGAGTGCGGTTATATAAATGAAACATAGAGGGTAAAAACGGGTGGTATTCTTAATCTGTCACCACATGGACATCATCTCGAACATTTGGAATGCTTTCTATCAACGTAATTTATCTTTTAATTGTTTTCGAATAACTTTGAATTACAAAAATCAAATATAATTCGTTCTTCTGCATCGCTATACAATTTAATATGGTATTAAATTATTTTCTGATATGATTGGTAATAATAATGTTTCTTGCGGTGATTGAATTCTTCATGTTTCAAATTGAAACTTCGATAAAATAAAGTTTCCAATAAATCTGCCAAGACGGTTTCGTGACTAGTGTGGAATTTATTTTTTTAATTTTCTAAAGAGGTCTTGGAGTTTATCTTGTACTTTGTATAGTTTTCATTTAAGTTAAGTTAATAAGTTAAGCACGAAGTATCCACAACCTATGTATTTCTATCACCACTTCTAGACTTTGCAATAGATTCTTTCAGTATTGCTAACTTAATCTCATTGCATGACCTTGTCATTACAGTTAAAAGGCCATTCTCCAGAACTGTTTGTGGTTAAATTTAGCGTTTTCACAAGAATATACAAGAATTACTAAATTTGAATTTCTTTTAGTAGATTAATTTAGTTTTTATGTTTTATTTAAAATTTCATATCTTATAGAAATCATGAAGGATCAGTAGTAAATTCTTTAAAATAATGTTCCTCATAATTATAGACTAGAGTTTTATAGTATTACGAGTCTCCTAATCTTCCAAGGTGAATGACATTAAACCCAAAATTAAACAGAGCTGTTCGTTAAGTTCCCGCAATCAGTAGAAATAAGAGTTTTTAGAGTTATTGTTATTCTAAACGATTAAGTTAAGTCTTAACTGTCCTAATTCAAGTATTAGAACAGCAAACACTACATAACGTTTTCGCTTTTAAGATACTCATTCGCTACCGAGTAAAATATTAAGTAGAATCGGCAAAGCCTTCTGCTGCAGGCTTGAAAATTTCAGTGTTCAACGAATACCGGAAAATAATACTCAAATCAAGATCAAGAAACAAACACCAGATTTATAAAAGCCGTGTGGTGTCGTGGGACAACCGATAGGAACGAAGTTGTGACGATCGAGTAAAACTGATTTGACACGATTTTAATTACAACGCCATCTATGAAAGCGGCTATTACCTACATATTAAAAACAATTAAAACAATTTATACATTGGTAAAATCACCTTGCGTAATGATTTCCTATCTATTCGATAGATGGCGCTGAATGTCTGACAAGATGACACGAAAATAAAGAGCATAAAGCGAACATCACGTGGTATTCCCAGGCGGTCACCCATCCAAGTACTAACCACGCCCGATGTTGCTTAACTTCGGTGATCGGACGAGAACCGGTGTATTCAACATGGTATGGACGTTGGCGAACGTTAAAGCAAATTTAATGTATGGTATCCACAGTTAGACGTCAATTTATATTAATAAAAAAGTGTAGTTCCAAATTTTCGTACGAATTTTTTCCGTCTAGCCCCCTTTCACAACTCGCGATAAGGAACTTCGTTCCAATAATAATAATAAAGATTTATTGGAAACTAGAACAAAGGAAACAGTAACATTTTATGCGAAAGTGTCTGCATTAGTTAAAAGAACTGTGTCGCAGACATTAAGCCACCTCCGGCCTGGGGCCGTCAGAGTTCCATTAATAACCGTATAAAATAAACAAAAATAATATAATAATAATAAACCAAATCAGATCATAAATCGTTAGTAAGTCTCTCTCTGTGTGTGTGTGTGTGTGTGTGTGTGTGTGTGTGTGTGTGTGTGTGTGTGTGTGTGCGTGCGTGTGTGTGTATGTGAGTGTGTGTTACTGAGAGGGGGGAGAGTTTTGGAGGAAATTTCTATTTGCAATTATTTGGTTTAGCCATAAGTTCAAGTTCTTCATAGTTCAGGGTGTGCAGCCATTCATTTGTAACTAACTTGCAAGTCCTAAGCGTAACTGGATTGACATTCAGTATTCTATTTACTCGGTTGTATAATAAGACCTTGGTTAAATTCAATACATTAAGTAAGCTAGTGACACTAAGAAATTGTAGTCTCCGAAAAGATGAATCTGTATTACTATGTCTACGTTAACTTAAAACATATTATTTTGTAAAAATCGTTCGCCATTTCTCTAACGCCCGATAAGGGAATTGCACGCTCCAGTCTTGCAATTGTTGAAATGGAGAAATTGTATTGGAATAACTGTCGTGCAAACTTTGATTGTGCAGTGTGGAACTTCTACGTCGTGTTAACGTATATTTGTAATTTACTTGTCAATATAATACTTAACTGTCTACTGGGATTGAATGAATAATCATGTATAGTCTATATTAGTAGTACGAGTATAGTATTCATACAGTTTATTGAGCTTTTAAATGTAGTGTGGTAAAATGTAGTGTCTAAAAGGAATTAGCGTGTACTTATTTCTGGTTAAACAATAATAATAACGGCCGTCTGGTCCCAAATTAGGCAGCGCCTGTAATATGGTAACCAGGCTGCTGATTATAATACTTAGATATTTCTAAAAATATACATATTATAGATAAATAATACCATGACATAGAGAAATTTATCGTGCTCATCACACAATATTGGTCCTGAGTGGGAATCGAACCCACGACCTCCGGCTTGGGAGTCAGCTTCACTTACCACTAGACCAACAGGCCCGTCACTAAATAAAAGCGACCTGACGGTAGTACGGCCTACATAGCACCGATCATTAAATTTTTGGTTATATTTTAATGAAAGTATTTTTTAAACTATAAAATGACGTTTGGAATAATTTTATTAGATTGTTACGTTAATTAAATGCTCTAGCTCTGCTCATGGGATGAATTGCTCGAAGATCTTGTACTTACCTTCGTTGTCGAACCCGTGACGCAGAAGGTTCTTCATCTGTCCCAGATTTTGGTTATTGGTACATTTGCTTTTCTCCATGCACCGTCATGCGTCGTAAGACTGAGGGACCAAACTACACAGGACAACAGCATTGCAAAAAGAAGGAAAACTTAAAACAAACCATATCAACCCGTCCGGCCGGCGTAGTATAGTAGGCCCAAACCTTCTTTCTAGAGGCCTATGTCCAGCAGTTGACTATTGATAATGAAAGATGAAATTGTAAGGATTACACCTTAGCGAGAGGAAACTCGAACCATTAATGCTAAAAGAATTAATTTTGCAATGAGATAAATTCAAACACTTATCTAAAACAATACATTTCGGTTCGTATTCTTCTATTTAGAAATTTCTCTGCCATTTCCATGTCACCTTTCCTTTGTTTTGGATTATAAGGACATCAAAATTTTATTCCATTGTTTATCAGCTACCTGGGACGTAAAATATATTGTCCGTAATAGTTTCCTGCATGTCATAAACTAGAATATCTTATCCAACTTAGTAGAATACCGCTACTCACACAGTTCGAGGCTACAAAACTCACATTGTTGTTATCTTAATACGCCATATTAATAACTACGTTTTAGTGCCGTATTTGGATTATTTTCTAATACATAGTTTATCTATACAAATAAATATAATTAGTGTCTGTTTGTAATATTAAAATAACCGCTTTTTACTAAATGCATATGTATGTTTACACGGTACACATGCCAAAATATATTTTTTTACAATTTTTGTCTGTCTGTCTGTTTGTTCCGGGTAATCTCTGGAACGGCTGGGCCGATTTCGACGGGACTTTCACTGGCAGATAGCTGATGACATAAAGAGTAACTTAGGCTACTTTTTTTAGACTAGCTTTGCCCCGCGGCGTTGCCCGCGGTTATAACAACAAACGCGGGTAACACCGCGGGTCACAGCTAGTCTAATATATTTTTGTTGTCTAATATCAAATTATGACGTATTTTCTTTAGTAATGTTGAATAGACAAAATGAAATGCATTTTGGTATCTGCAGAGATAAATATTTCAGAAAAAGTCCAAACATTCCACAATAATCGAGATGTAGTGGTAGCGTATGCGACTGCTGTGCTGAGGCATCGGATTCGATGCCCGGGTCGAACCAAAAGTTTGTATGATCTGCAAATATTTGTTGATTGAGTCTTTTCTATGTATAATATGTATTTATTTACAAATAAAAAAGTATAAAAAAAATGAATATGTATTCTATCAGTCAATCTAGCTTTCATAGTATAAGCTCTGCTTAGTTTGAAACTAAATGTTTGAAACTATATTTTCTGACATCTGACACACAGCGCGTGTGTCAGATGTCAGAAAATATAAATATCATTATGTTATTGAGTTTTTTAAAGAATTGTAAGGAGTGTTCACAAACCTGTATTAATTGTTAAAGAAGGCTGTGAATCGACGTGGACACATTCTAGTTCTGCGATCCAATAAGTAAACAAGTGTGAATTTATCGGACAGTTTAAGCGAATATTAGAATTGTATTTCAATTAATTTAAATAAACTCTTTCGTAATTAATATATTGATATAGTCATGAACCCAAGATTTTGGTAGTGGCTGGATTGTTTAACAAGTGACTACTCATGACCACTAATTACATATTTTAAATCATTTTTAAAAAGATACCTTCACGCTGTCCTTAAAATATTCTTAGCAAATGGCCAGACCAAAAAAAAAGGAGTGAGGGGTCTATGGACCTATCGCTTTTTGGAGAACGTTTGCTATATGTATGAGATATGAAAAAATGTGAGCCAAAAGTATTAGCAAAAAGTCTTATTAGACATTTATCGGTCTCGCTCCCATCCCACTCCCCGCTCCCGCTATCGCTCCCGCTGGATAAGAAACTTGCTTTCCCATAAATAAACTCAGAATGAAGTGATTTTTGTTTTTTTATACGCACTAAAAACACTTTATTAGGTTCATACGTAGAAGACTGACAAGCGTAGTTAATAACAACTGGAACTTAAACTTAGATAGCTCATAACATGTAAGTAGAGATTAAAAGCAGTCGTAAAATGCTAGAAGAACGGTTTAATGTTTTATGATTGTATAAGTTAGTAGCGGGTACCTCGTTAGTGTCACTAAAATATAGAAAGTTTTACAGTTCCGTGGATACGCGTGTAGTTAGTTCCACGGATTTGGCTGAAATGGTGGACTTACCACGGGATTTTGAACATGTGACATTGGCGGTGGTCACAAGGTGACTGGTTCCGCGGTGAACGGTATCCATAATTAATTTCGTAAAATAGAAACTGTGGAAATGAGATTTATAAGTAAACAACTAATAGTGGAAGACCTATTCCGCTCATAGTGATGCTGCGACTTCACTGAAAACCCGTGTTTGGAAATTGTTTTATTGCTTTTCACGGAATGAGTGAAGTTTTCGGAGTTTCAAACTTCATATCTCTAATTCTGGGGGAGGACACACTTGTGACTAAAGATGGAATTTATTGCTATATTTAAATCATATTCATTCGATGTAATAATTGTTTCTGGTCACTGTGATTTCACCTGTGATAAATCAGTACTTCGGTCTTCACAGAAAGATTCATCATCATCATCATCATCATCATCAACAGCCTTTACTAGTCCACTGTTGGACATAGGCCTCTCCTTAGAAAAAAAGATTAATGCCATCGAAATCAAACAAACCGACCTTTTTTATAGATTTTAGGCCTCTAGCATGTCTGGCGCGTGTAATGATAAGTCGCAGTGATGTTGTAGATGAGTCATTGGTGTTATGAAATGATTTTAAAATCATATGATTAGCCATAGGTAATTGCGATTTTATTCCGTGCCTACTTGCGACTCTTAATTTGCAGGTGCCAGGTGCCCTACACCATAAAAAATACATTTACTTCCTACGTACATACCAACTTATCTTAAATATTTATTTATTTCTTTTGTTGTTATATTTTTATCTTGAGTTCTCGTGTTCTGATCCTTCAAGGGCTTTCAACAACGAGTACTTTATCAGTTTGATTTCTTTAGTCGAAGTATTTTAATTTGAATGCTAAACAAAGCCGCTTTAATTTAAAATCGAAATTGGATTTCAAGATCAAAGTTTGAATGTAATTTAGAGCTTAAATAGAATCTTGACTTGATACTTTGTTGGTTTTAGGGTTCCGTTTTAGAATTAAAATAAATTAGCTTGATATGTATGCATGAAACGGAATCTTCGAATGTCATTTTGACCCCTCAAAACGTGGAATTAAATTGAAACTTTTGGACACATAAGTGTGAAAGTTTCAATTTAATTCATAATAACAAATGACAATGCAATAATGTAAATAGTTTGTCGAATTATCCGGATTAGGACCTTCAGGATTAACGGCTTTTTCCATACCTAAAAATACGGTAGTGTCTTTTGCCACGTACTAAGGCGTGTGCTGAAGCATATGTGATAATCTTACTTGTTACGTTTTTAATCTGTATAAGATAATATTCATCATTAATGACTAAAAATAAACAATAAATTATAGTTAAACAAAAAAACAAAAAAAAAACACGCTCTTGTAGCTAGCCTAAATAAAAACTAGGAAATAATCTATACTAATATTATAAAGCTGAAGAGTTTGTTTGTTTGAACGCGCTAATCTCAGGAACTACTGGTCTCATTTGAAAAATTCTTTCAGTGTTAGATAGCCCATTTATCGAGGAAGGCTATAGCCTATATATCATCACGCTAAGACCAATAGGAGCAGAGCACCAATGAAGAATGTTTCAAAAACGGAGAAAATGTATTACTATTGAGAGACGCAGACGAAGTTGCGCTCGTCAGCTAGTTCTCTATAAGTCCAAAAAGAAAAATAATTTTATCGTAAAAAAGCGTGGAGTGCTAGATCTCAACTGTTCTGAAAACATTGTCGAAAAATATTATTAAGAAATACATAAAACACTTTTTTAACACGCTTTATAAACGTCAAATTGTTTTACCTACCGCTACAGTCATTTCGCAGTCAATGTGTGCGATTTTAAAAAGAAATACCGAATAAGATACTAGTTTTAAGTTTGAACTACATCCATACTAATAATTTAAGCGTGAAAGTGAGTTTTTTTGTATGATACGATACAATTTTAATTAATTTTGTTTATTTAAATTCCTTCACTAACAAACAACTACATTAGGAACACGTAACAGGTACTACACATCTTTGAATTGTCTGGCGTGTCTTTGAATTACTTGATATTTATTTATTTATAATAACTAATGCACAAGTTGTACACAGGCAGACTTCATGCCCAGGGCATTCTCTGCCAGTCGACCTTCGGGTGATGTAGAAAAATGATGCGGTAGGTACACATATATAAATATCAAAAATACAGTCGGGTACTAGCGTTGTGACTTTTCTGCCCACTCATATTGGAAATCTTGTGCTCTTTTCTTGAACGTAAAGCGGTTAGTGGACATCCTGATTTCAACTGTCAGTGCATTCCAGAGAAGAACCGCTTTTAGGAATATATCAGAATTTTGGATGTATTTCAACCAGGTTGCACAGGCCGCGGTAACCTGGTAGGATTGCCATATATCTAGAACCTATAATGGACTGAAAAAGCTTTAAAGTTACGATAAATATTTACATTAGATTGAAACCAAAATAAAGAAGGTGGCCAAAAGAAGTTCGACTGTGAAATAATAATTTTATACTCAAATAAAATTCAACTCAATTGGAAACCGAAGTCATTAAAAGTTATATAATGGCCATAATAATATTTACCAATATGTTTAACAACGTTTAATATTCCATTGCGCATATTTTCCGCTATTTTTCACTCTCTTTCATTATGTTTACAATCGGCATATTGAATTAACAAATAATGGCCTATTAAAATTTATACCGAACAACAAAGACTACAGGAGGACGTTGTATTCAAACGATTTTAAATTCAGTTAATGTATGATCATTTTTATCAGTTAAGAATATTGTACTTACTCGTTTATATGGTAGCAAATAAACGGTCTATAATATATGAAAATATCTTGTCGTGACATATCTTTTATACCTCAGCCTATTGCCGTCCACAGCTGGACGAAGGCCTCTCCCAAAGAGCGCCAACCATCCCGATCTTAGGCAGTCATTTTACTCAAGTCATCGGTCCATGTGTCGAAGGGCGCTCTACACTACGTTTCCCCAATCGCGGTCTCCTCTCTAGCTCATGACGGCTCCAACGACCATCAGTCCGCCTGGAGAAATGACCGGCTCATTTTCACTTGAGCGTACTTATTTTCTGTGCGATTTCGGTTACTCCAGTTTTCTGTCGAATCGTTTCATTTTTAATTTTGTCGACTAAAGAAACACCAAGCATCGCATGCTCCATAGCCCGCTGAGCGACTTTGAACTTGTGGACCAGTCCAACGGAGAGTGTCTACGTCTCGGCTCCGTATGTCATTATGGGTAGTATACACTGGTTAAACACCTTAGTTTTTAGCGATGACGGGATCGGCGACTCGAGGATATGACGAAATTTCTAGCTAGTACTAATAAACATAAATCGAAGCACTTGGTCAAAATAACGTCATGGCTTACTTACCAACACAATTCAGTGGAATGATAATTGAATAAACATACTATATGACCATATATGATTAGAGCGGCTTAACACATTGCAAAGATAAGCAATCTAGCAATATGTGACCATTTTTAACACACTGAGACCCCTCCGTGACTCGAAGATCATGTTAAACCCCGTTGTCGCTGTCGCTCCCGGTTGCCTTAAAAACATTTGTAGTAATCGTTACAAGTAGTTGGATCCCTAAAAATTCCGACATCGGTCTTTGCACAGAACTTCAGAACAGAACTTGTACTTGGGTTGTAGAGGTTTGATGATAGTCACTCCACGTAAAAAAAAATTGAAGTTCAACCGTATCGCAGTAGATTTAAAGCCGACCTTAACATAGTTTGAGAAAAAGGTTCGGAGGAAGGAGGAAGGTGTGATATACCTAATAATCCTTCATCGCGATATTTATGTTCTCGCACTGTTTATTAGCCACACACACACATCTAACCGATATTATTAATGTGAAATTTAATTTAATTGTACATTTATTACGCTTTTGTAATTTAAGCACAGAACAGATCATCGTCAATTTTACACAGACTGCTACATAGAAAAGAAGATTTTATTAAATAAAAGTAATATCGTGTAAAAAGTTATTGGCAAAAAGAAATGAGACGAGAGAATAACCTCAGTAGGTTACAGAAGAAACAACCCCATCTCATTTCTTCCAGGGACCATCCAGGAGGAACAACCCAAACAAGAAAACTGTCTCTTTCATGAAACGATAAATTAACCTACAAAGAGTTATGATTGATTCATTATCTTTGTAAGCTTTAGAATTTTGATAACACAAGTTTTAAATTTATCACTAAATATAATGTTAAAAGTAATGTTGTTGAAATATTTCATAGAATATGCTATGAACTCCGTGTAACTTTTCCAAGTATGAATTGCACGCTGCATTTTGCATGTTGCGGTATAAAGAAAATAACTTTGAACAGGGCTGAGTAAGTATGTGCTCGTGAACTCATTGGGTTGGCAGTAAAAAACTATTTTTATCAGAAATTAGATGCTTTTGAGGTGAAATATTGCAAAGTATATATTAATTTAATTAATTAATATTATCGTTCTTAGTAATTGATTATGTTTTTAATAGGTTAACCTTGAAAATGTACTCAGTAGGAATCGTAATTGAAACAAGAATTCACTTCAGCTTAATTTATGAATTATTGTTCCTACATGATACGGTGGTTTTATCTGTCCGTATGGTGACGGATTAAGAATACAGAGTGTCACCACCCCTATTCATCCCGTGGGTCTCGTAAGGGAGCAAACTACACTAAACAATAGCACTCCAAAGAGAAGGAAAACTTGAAACAAACCCTATACCAAACCGTCTGGCCAGCGTGGTATAGTAGGCCAAACCCTTCTTTCTAAGGAGAGGCCTATCTCTAGCAGTGGACTACTAAAGGCTGTTGATCTGATCTGCAATTTACAGGATCTCATTGATCTCATGGAAACATACACATTTAATGGAGAATAAAACTATGTAAGATGACCCATTGTGAGGAAACACGATTAGTTTTCTAATGTCTAAGTTATTAAAACGTTGATTAGGTACGAGGTTAGAATAGACGTCCTTAGGAAGCCTTATTTACTTAAAATCTCAGTCAATTTTAGTTTTAGTTCAAAAAAATCTGATCCGTCTGATCCCAAACCAGGCAGAGCATGTACTATGTTAACCAGACTTCTGATGAACATACTTATATATTATTAAAACATACATAATATGGATACACCCAGATACAGAACAAATGACCGTGCTCATAAAACAATATTTATTTTGCGTGGGAACCAAATCCACGAACCTCCGGCTGAGCAGTCAGGGTCACTAACCACTAGACCAACAGGCCCGTCAAGTAATAATAATCATGATAATATTCTACTACATTCACAACACGCCATCTAGTCCCATACTAAGAAGAGCTTGTACTATGGGTACCAGACAACTGATATAAATACATATATACTTTTTTTTGTATATACATACATATTATACACAGAAACGCAAAGTCCTAATCAAAAATTGAAAGTTCATACACACAAATGTTTGCGGCAATTAAACCCCCGACCTTTGGAATAGCATTCCGTTACACAAAACACTACGCCATTCGGTCGTCAATAGATTCTAAACTACACGGATCCTGTAATATTGTAACATAATTATATTTAAATTTGGTTAGGAAGCTCTTCAACAATCAGTTCGAGTCACGTGTGTAGATCCTGACCTACTGAGCCTATTGCTAACATTCCTCAATCCAAATATAGAATATCCCTTTTCTATCATTAGGTACTTTTCTTTCTTATTATTAATATTAATTAATTTATTTAAAATAAAGGTTGTACAATAACACTCTTATGTGGGCATAGAAAATGTGTACAAAGAGAAAAACATTATGGTAGTGTCGATGGAACTCTAGTACCCAAGATCGAGCTTGTGATATGGATACGAGGACTTTCTCAGCTTAGCCTCTCATTCTTACCTAAATTCTAATTCTAATTTTATTATATTATATATCTGCTTGAAGGAAATAGACTTGCAGACGTGTGAACTTAGTGGGACCCAAGGTCTAGCAAAAAATGTGAGTGTTTGCGCACCTCTGTCTATCCATTTGGGATATAGGAGTACACGTGATATAGAGTGATTGTAAGATCCGTGTGGTGGTGTATTAAAAAAACGGAGTATCACCACCCATATTCATATCGTATCGTAAGAGCCTACTAAAGGAGTAAACTCTGCAGAATAACTGCATTGTAAAGAGAAGGAAGACTTGAAACAAACCCTACCCTATCATTCACACAATTACTTCCTCATGATGGGAAATAAACCCACCACCTCTGGCTCAGCAATTAAGATCAACAACATCAACAACAAATGCATATTTTATGTATACATTTGCTTTTCAATAAATTTATTGCATCTAAATTTTGAAATCCGTTCTTGCTTTGCTAATAATTTCTTTTAGGCTGACCAATGGCCGGGAGTCTTTGTATATCTAAATTTCATGAGATCACGCTTGTCCGTAATGGCATTGGTGTTCTCCCAGTCTAAATTCATACAATATTCATAGCCGAAGGTGGGGTCGCTACTTTATACGTGATGAATTATACGAGCAACCGAAAAGTTATGAAATTGAACGCTTCATGTTCTTTAATAAGTGATCAGTTTGAGCTTAGTTGGCCAAGTTTTGGGTGTTTTGATGAGCTCTGATCTTTGGGTACAATGGCTTTCTACAAACACCATTATATTGTATTAATGCTTTGGCTCATACTTAAGAGGATTTAGTTTTGTTATACTACACTAGATAGAATTCTGACTCAAGTCATTAGAATATATTTTTTATTTTATTAAATCTTATTAATAGAGGCAACCTAAACACATTTTGCACTGTGATCAGATAAAGTATAGTTATGAGTGAAATTCGATAATATTTAAATTTGGTTAGTGTAAATGTATGTATGTACAAAAAAAATAAAAAGGTATTCTATCAGTCAATCTAGCTTTCATTGTAAAAACTCTGCTTAGTTTGAAACTAGATGGCGTTGTGTGTCTGATGTCAGTTATTATAACAGCCCTCTTTACAGAACCTACACAGAGGATCCCGAGAAGAGACAGCCGCCTACAATCTGCTAGATTACTCAGGTGTAGACACGTACGATGCCAAAAACCTGAGGTTGCCGAGTACCCTCTCCCAGGTCCTCGGAGACATTAGACGTTGATAAATGATGGCGTTGAGTTAAGTTGGCAATGGTAGCCACCCACTCCATCACGCAAAATAGACGCACAACTGACGTCGAGTTGCGAAAAATAGCCGCCGAATAAATATCATAACAAAATTATACGTAAAATTGCACTAAACTTATCATATTTTCAGAGATATTTACTATCAAACAACATGTTACAGTTTTAAATAGATTAAAGATTCCAAAGCCTATACAAAAAATTGATGGGAAAATAGAAAATGTATAGAAAAGAACAATTAACGTTGTTTAAGAAAATACACACACATATACATACTCTCACGCGTCATTCAAATCCGTGGTAGGCAGAAACGATAAAAGTTTACAATGTTGACAATAAAGCTGTTTTCCACATTCTGCACGACACACACGGCTCATGACTGCACAGATGGCTTATTGGTTTAAGCGGTGACCTCGCCACTTCCTACTGCGTTAAGTGTTGTGGGTCCGATCTCCACATGGGACTACAATTTATGCGATCCACAAATTCCTTGTGTCCATTTACTGTATGTTTTTAAAATTCCTCGTGGCACAGAATGTATACCTAGTGCGGGAGTTGTCATACACGCTAGCTGGTTACAGAAAATAGAATAGGTTTTAAATTACTTAATTTCTTACCTAACATTTCCCTAATACATAATATCCCTTCATCATCAGCCTATCGCAGTCCACTGCTGGACATAGGCCTCTCCCATTGCACGCCACTTAATCGATATTGGGCTTCTCGCATCCAGGTCCTGCCAGCCATCTTGCGCAAAGCGTCACTCCACCTTGCTAGCTGAAGTGGCAGTAGGCTGGCCATATTAGCCGCAGAACCGACAACCGTTGGGGAAAACGAGTTCTTAATATCCCTTATTAATAATAAATTTCTGATCCAATTGACCTCAAGAATTCAAAATCACTTTATTTAACTAAATGGCTTTGTAGTAAACGCCTTATCTCCCTTATTTTAACAGCATCTGTACCTTGATGTTTTATGATGGTCGTAAAACATTTAACTAAACAAGATTAAATGTTAGGTCAGGTAATTTTGGTATCTTTGCACGGTAGAAATAGATTTCTTTGTATTTTTTATTGTGACATTTTTAGCATGTTGCAAAAAAAACCGATTATAATCCATATTAAAATTATATGATATAAGAAAAGAAGTGACAAAACGAACTATTATTTCTAACCGCGGAGTACGAAAAAGAAGATAATTATACTAAAGGGGTTAGTAAATTAAGCTTTAATAGTATAGGGAGGGGGGAGGGGTGAAATGAACAGATCGGTCACCTGATGGTAAGTGACCACCGCTGCTCATGGACACCTAATTATCAAGACACTTTTTGCCTCGCACAACCAATCTGTGGAACAAGTTATCAAACTCATCTCCATCCAGTATACCAGTGAATATCGTGTTTATTATTTACATCATAGACTTAGCTCATTATAGCCTCTTTATTTCCTTAATACTTTAAAACAACATTATTCAATTTTTAAGTATACAATTATATTTTACTTTTTAACATTAAGTGATTTGAACTAAAAAATATTGCATATATAAATTAGTTTTACATTATTGTTTAGATGATTTTTAAATTATTACAAATATATTGGAATTATTTTATTTAATATTTATTAATTACACAAGTACACACACAGATATTCATGTACGAACAAACTCACAAACACAACCTACAAAGAGACATACATCGTTGGGGCAACGCAGATTTTTCATTAAAACTTTTAGGATTTATGTTTTTAATATTTTCGTTATTAGAACTTATAAACTACTTTAAGAAATATTTATATTAACTTTCATAAAACCAATATACTTACCGAGGACCGTGATGACTATAAAACTAGCTCAGAAACAGATTCTATTATAAGATTAACTTAAAAATATATTCGTGTAAATATTTATTTTCTTTTAAGACTACAGAGACATTATAATTATTAAATTTTGTTTGATATAAATCTTTAAAAGATATGTACGCTACCAGCTGTTACAGCTCATTAAATTTTGTAATTATCAAGTGTAGCGAGAGACCTACGGTAGGTACACAATGTTAAATTTACTCACCGTTGCAGGTGCTTAGAAATCTTGCAAAGCATCATTGTATTGCATTTAATAGTGATAAAATCATTTAATTAGTGGCACATGGTATGTTTAATCGTGGTGAAAGCTATAACGTATGCAACCTTCAAGCTGTGTTATATGATTTCAATGTTTAATTATAACAGTACTCTTATCCTGAATATAATAAACCGATGAAAATGTTCTATCCTTTTACCAGTTTTATTTGGCTGACTGCAGGCATACCAAACTAATGAAGTACTAATTGAGGCATCACCATATTTCACTAGACTACTCTGTCTCAATAGATTCTAACAATTTAGAGTCGTCATTTAATCTCAATCGCCATTTATTCACCTTCAAAACTCAGATGGGTGGATTGTGGGCTACTTCAGAAACACTACTATAATGTTAACTAAAATTAATTTTTAACAAAATAAGATAACAAGTTAAGCCCTGATTTCCTTAAAATTGATTTTGACTGATTGCCTCTTACGACACCCAAGGGATGAATAGGGATGGTGACACTCTGTATACTTAATCCGACATCACATGGTCCCTTCACTATATCTATATAAATAATTGTTATTGGTCTGGCTGTACTGTCTGTTTTTATTGATTTAAAAAAAAAACTTCATTTAGTTCTTTACTATACTGAATAACACGTATCCAAGCCTTCCATTTTCCCAAAAAAAACGTCTCTAAAAGAATCCATTACAAAATAATTCTCTATTTGATCTTAAAATAAAAAAATAATCTATTGTGTTTTGTTAAGGCGTAATCCCAGGTATTAAAATAAAAATGCTGTTTTCGTAATGAGGTTGAAAAATGTAATGAAATATTGAATGACAATGCATACAAAAATAGAAAAAACGACACACTAGAAGGTAGATGAAAATAATTCGAGTACATGACGTAGGCGGTGCGTAGGTATTATGGCGGGATCTGAACATGCCCCCGGGCGTTGAAAGGTTGCCTTTCAACCATCATCTTCCAGGAGGCAACATATTTTTGAAAAAGATCGTCGGACGACACCAGTTGCAGTTTTGACGTCAGCAACACGGTTGATCCCGTCAAGCCCAGGATGAACTGCTGCGATGCGACCCAACTTCCACTTCAGGGGTGGTAAATTGTCCTCCTTTAGAACCACGATTGTATTGAGTTTCAATGTGTCGGAACCGGTCGTCCATTTAACACGTTTCTGTAACTCGCAGATATATTCCTTGCTCCAACGCTTCCAAAAATGTTGTCTCAATTGTTCAATCCTCTGAAATCTATTCAGGCTAGAGGATGCGATATCGTCGTAACTTGGAGAAGGTAAGGAAAGTAGTGAACGCCCAATTAGAAAGTGCGCAGGAGTAATCGGTGAAAAATCATTTGGATCACTTGACAAGGCAGTTAGAGGACGTGAATTTAATATTGCCTCAATTTGCACCAGAATCGTATTTATTTCTTCGTATGTAAGATGACAATTTCCCAGTACTCGCTTTAAATGAAATTTAATTGACTTGACTCCAGCCTCCCAAAGACCACCGAAATGGGGACTATACGGTGGAGTAAAGTGGAAAGCGATCCCATCATTAGCAATCGTCTCAGTTAATGAGTCAGAATAAGATTTCAAGAATTTACCGATGTCATTGTACGCACCAACAAATGACGTGCCGTTGTCGGAGTAAATGTTTTTTGGCTTACCACGTCGTGACATGAATCGCTTTAAGGCCGCCAAGAAGTTATTACTGGATAAATCACCAACCAGTTCTATATGAATAGCTTTAGTTGCAAAGCATACAAAAATTGCAATATAGACCTTAATTAGCTTACATCCTCTCCCTTGACGACTAGCTGCTAAGATAGGTCCCGCGTAATCGATACCTACATTCTCAAAAGGAAAGCTTGGTACGAGACGCTGCTGTGGAAGGTTACCCATAATGGGGGCAGTTGTCTTGCCTTTAAAACGATTACACAGGATGCAACTACGGTAACATAATTTTGCTAAATTTCGACCGCCAATAGGCCAATAATGTTCCCTTATAGAGGCCAATAACAATTGCGGCCCAGCATGCATGAGTTGTTTATGTTCATAGTTAAAAAGCATTTTTGTGAATGGATGAGTGGACTGTAAAAGTATTGGGTGTTTTTTATCAAAAGAATAATAAGAATTAACTAAACGACCGCCCACGCGAATCAAATTGTTCTTATCTAAGAAGACGTTAAATTTTAATAAGTGACTCTTCCGAGGTAAAGGTTTGTTGTTCAATAATAATTCATATTCGGTAAAGGATTCTCTTTAAACTAACCTGACAATAAGATTTAAGGCATCTAAGAGTTCCTCATTACAAAGATGAGACGTTTTCGCTCGTTGTCGTTTACAAGCAGAGATAAATCTTAAGACGTATGCCATGCATCTCTTAAGCCTTACTAAATTAGAAAATCTAGTAAAATTTATAATTTGACTTTCCATTTTAATTGTCACCACTAAAGTAGTCTCAGACTTTGTTTCTGGAAGTTTCTGTGAGGAAACTGGATTGGAAGGCCACTTGGATGAATCCTCTAGCAAAAAGTGGGGACCAGACCACCATAAATCTGAAGATTTGATTAAACTGGGATCAAGACCCCTTGAAATGAGATCAGCTGGATTTTGGTCGGTGGGCACATGCCTCCATGTGCAAGAACCAGTTATTTCCAGAACCTCCCCTATGCGATTTCGAACAAATGGTTGTAATTTGTTCGGCATAACTTTAAGCCAACCCAGGACTATCGTCGAATCAGTCCAGAATGTTATTTGTCGGACCTCGAGACGCAACGAGTTTCTAACTTTGTCGTACAGACGAGCACCTACTAGTGCTCCACAAAGCTCGAGTTTAGGGATCGTAGATGGCTTAATAGGAGCAACTCTGCTTTTGCTACATAGTAAACGAACCAATACGTCCTTTTCATTGTAACTTTTAAGGTATAGACACGCACCATACGCAATAGTAGATGCATCTGAAAATACATGTATATCGACAAACTTATATGAGTCACAGAGTACAAGACGTGGAATGCGAATGCTTTTTAAACACGACAAAGCATTTATTAACTTTAAATATGAGTGACTAATTTCAGGGGGTAATTTGTCATCCCATGACACTTTAAGTAACCATAGCTTCTGTAATATGGTTTTCAACAAAACAACACAAGGTGAAAGAAGGCCAAGTGGGTCGAAAATCTGAGCAATAGATGAAAGAATTCCACGCTTCGATAAATTGACTTCAAGTTCACCTTTCATAGGGAAACAAATATCATCACTGTCAGTGTACCACCCTACTCCTAAGGTTGCACATAGTTCCAAATTACCAATATTTAAGTCAACCGGTACACACGGTAACGTCATTAATTGAGGTGCATTAGACTTCCACTTGTGTAAAGTCATACATGCGGAATCCAAGGCAGCAGTTACTTTATCTCTAATTTTTAATACTCCATTTAAGGTGTTGCTACCAGTTAATAAATCATCCACGTAAAAGTCGTGTTGAATTATCTCAGAAACTATGCTATCCTCACATTCCACACCTATTTGTTTTAAACACCTAACTGCTAAAAACGGGGCGCTTGCAGTCCCGTATGTAACGGTATTCAATTGGTATGACTTTATAGGGCAAGATGGATCGTTGCGCCAAACTACTTGTTGCAGATGTCTATCATCTGGATGTACCATTACCTGCCGGTACATCTTTTCAATGTCTGCCACTAAGACGTACTTATGCTGCCTAAATCTCAAAAGGATCGAGAGTAAATCGTCCTGTATCGTGGGTCCTACCATTTGTATGCTATTAAGAGACGCACCAGAGCTCGTAGGTGAGCTGGCGTTAAAAACGACCCTTAGCTTAGTTGTAGAACTGCTTTCCCTTAAGACTCCATGATGCGGAATGAAATAGGCTTTATCAGATTTGATCGGACACTCTGACATATGACCTAAGTTTAAGTATTCCGACATAAATTCACAATAGTTATTTTTAAATGACAGTCGTTCTTTAAAACGCCGTTCTAGCGATAATAAGCAGTGAGTGGCTCGTTGCAATGAATTTCCCAGGACTTCCTCGGATTGGTTTAGTGGAATACGCACACAAAAACGACCATTGCTCAGACGAACAGTATTCTCAACAAAATGTGTTTCACATTTCTTTTCTTCAGGCGAATATGATGACTTCTGACTTACTTCTTCGATTTGCCAAAATCGGCTTAGTTGATTATGGATGTCATCATTCACCGAGCCATCATGTGAGTCGTTGAGGTTTATAAAATTACAATTAGCATGACAGGGCGAATCCGATGTATAGCCGCTGTATATAGGGCCTGAGACCAACCAACCTAGAGCGGTCTCATACAGCACCGGATTATGAACTCCTAAATTAATTTTTTGCGACCCTAATAGGTCCCAAAATAATTCGGCACCTATAATTATATCAATGACCGATGGCAAATAAAAATTAGGATCGGCTAACTCAATATCACTAGGTATATTTAACGATGACAGGTTTACTGGTTTATTAGGGATCATGTTAGTTATTGAAGGCAAAACAAAACAATGTATATTATTGCAATAACTTTCATTTAGAGATTTCATGGATACGCGAACCATTTTACAGATATGCGAAACTGTATTATTAATACCAGACACAGACCTGTCTACCTCATATGATGCTATATTTAATTTGTTGCACATTTTTTCGGTCATGAGACATGATGTACTACCACTGTCAAGAAGAGCTCGAGCTACATGAGGTCTATTATGATTGTCATATAGTTTAATTAATGCTGTCGACAAGAGTACTTCGGGACCACATGTGACAGTGGCCGAAACACATGACAGTGTAACATTTTTTTTATTCGCATTGACCTGTTCTGACTCGATGGCGATGTTACTCTGACTTAATGACTCTGACGCTGGCTTTAATTTATTAAGGTCTATATGAACAAGTGAGTGGTGCTTCCGTTTACATAACTTGCAACCACTTCGTTTGCAGTTATTAGCATAATGACCAGGTCGGAAGCAGTTGCGACAAATCTTATAGTTATATAGCTGCTGCAACCTTGCCTCGTTAGACAACGCTAAAAAGGGAGTACAATTATATAAGTAATGCGGACCCTTACATTGCGGGCAGGATATTTGAGCCGTTTTAGTATTATTACTATTAATAATATTATTAGTTTCTTGAAACGGATTTGTAACGGATACCAAGCTTTTAATTTTTAAATTTTTTACATTTGGTTGATGGCTGCTACGGTTCAGTTCTAACGTCTCTAATAGATCAGCCCTGGTACGTATAAATTCTAGAAATGTGGCTAAAGTTATAGGTGAATCCTATTGTAACGTTCCCTTAAACTGTTCCCACTCGCGGTATGTCTTAGAGTCTAATTTATTAGCTACAATGTAAATGATGATGGTATCCCAATGTTTAGTAGGTTCACCAAGAGAATCCAAAGCTCTTAAATTTTTGTTTAATTGGTCAAGCATACGTTTTAAACTACTTGCAGACTCCTTACCTATTGTTTCAATATTGAATAAGGCAGATACATGATTTTGTATAAGTAAGCGCTTGTTATCAAATCTTTCACTTAACAAACTCCAAGCAACCTGGTAATTTTTGGCAGAAAATTCAACCGATTGGATGACCACAGCAGCTGTCCCCTCCAATGAGCCTCGTAGGTAGTGAAATTTATCAATGTCAGCGATTTCATCATTGGAGTGGATTAGACTATAAAAGGTATCATGGAATTCTAACCAAAATTCGTATGCTCCATTAAATTTAGGTAACTGAATAGTTGGTAATTTAACGAATTTGTGCTTACCCTCTTTTGATGTACTTGCTTCCTCAATTTTATCACTATTTTTACTATTATGCGACAATAAACATTGTGCCTTCGATAATAATTGATAATAAGTAGATTCAAATTCATTACGCTCATTCGTCTGGCTATCTATGTCGTCTACTAGACATTCTATTTTAATTTGCACTCCATCAAATTGATCGTACAATGACTCAATTTTCTTAATACGTAATTTAAGCTCACATACCTCAGATGGGGTCAACGTTTCCTCCAAAACACTCAAATAGGAACAAAACATTGTTAAGCGACCTTTATAGCTACCGCGTTTTCTAATAAGTTCCTTTAATTCATCCTTTTCAGTCATCTTTGGGAGCCTGGAATTTAACCTGTAATTTGTACAATAAGATATTAAATAACAGTTAATAACTATTATGTAATTTTACCCTGTAGACAATGACCTTAAGCCGAAAACATTGCACTAGGTATCAATAACTGGTCATTTTAGTTACAAACTTTTTGTAAACAATGATTTTAGGTTAACAATATTGTATCTATAGGTATTAAACAGGTAAGTAACAATACAGTCCCAATTAATGTATCTTATATCACATGTATGTAGGTATTTTCAAAATGAATAAATCTGATTTCCTAATACTTTCCTTAAAATAAAACTCGTAACAATACAAATACTGTTGCTAATGAAATGATTAAAGTTATAACAAGGTTATTATCAAGATATTCACTTCAAGAAGTTACACAATCAACAATGACTTAACATAGGTACTTGTTTTATAAATGTAGGTGGGTTATTAACTTACAATGTGCTTAATTTTGATTATACCAGTTATAATTCAATTGTAAGCAAATTAATGCAATCAATATAATATTGCTACCTGCACCTATTCAGTTCAATACAGATAAAAGTCATGAAGTAACTACTTAATTCTAAAATAATAATTGTGTACTAACCATGAACTTCACCAAAATTGTTTAATATGTTTATAATACCTGGCTATGAGTACTGGGTACAATACTAAAATTCGATAAATATTAAACGCTGATGCAAATTTTGACCACACGTCTTCATTGGTGAGACTTTTCAATTCACGTTGGTACCTTTCCTGTAAATGTTGCTTGAATATTGCAATCCGCTGATTACTTTAACTTTTATCCAATAATTAATTTTATCCGGTTCGATCAGGACCATGTTAAGGCGTAATCCCAGGTATTAAAATAAAAATGCTGTTTTCGTAATGAGGTTGAAAAATGTAATGAAATATTGAATGACAATGCATACAAAAATAGAAAAAACGACACACTAGAAGGTAGATGAAAATAATTCGAGTACATGACGTAGGCGGTGCGTAGGTATTATGGCGGGATCTGAACATGTTTAAAATGAAACATCATCCCATTTTACAAGTAGCTAGATTGAAAGACCCTACTCTACGGAAACCAAGTATATTCTTCTGCGTCGCCTATTGTATCCTTAACTCATATTAGTAGCTAATAAGAAATGTATTTTGTATTGTATGAACGCTATTGTGGCATTGTTGTAGATCTTATAGTTTATTTAGAGGTATACGTTTATTGACAAAAGAAGGTTTTGAAGTTTAAATACAGGAGTATGAAATGATATCGCTTCTTAGTGTTTTAACCTTAACCTATACAGTACTACTTTTTGTCCACCCGTGTGTATATCGTATGTTACTTAATCAGTGTAGTGGTTAAGGCTTGAAAGAGTAACAAACAAACTTATTTTCACATTTATTATACAAATATGGATTATAAATGTGATTGTAAGAGTCCAGCTGTTGATTGTAACAGTGTTGATGATGGCAAAGATGTCCAAAAGTAGTTTGTAAGGAAATTAGTTATTAGTAGACCATTATGCTACTACAACAATCTGTGTTCTGACAGCATATTGGCAGAATTCGTATTGGAATTATATTTTTATGTAACTGCATCAAGTTCCGTATGTAGTCCGTGTGGTGACGTATTAAGAATACAAATTGTCACCACCCCAATTCATCCCGTGGGTGTTGTAAGAGCCGATTAAGGGAGCAAACTAAGCAGGACAACAGCACTGCAAAGAGAAGGAAACTTGAAACCAACCCTATACCAACTCGTCTAGCCAGCGTGGTATAGTAGGCCAAAACCTCCTTTCTAAAGAGAGGCCTATGTCCGGCAGTGGACTAGTATAGGCTGTTGATGTGATGATGTGATGTGTGATGCATCAATTTCATGGTTCTCTACCACCTGAAATTCCACCTTATTCCGGTCGTATAAATCAACTGATTTGTGAATTAACTTTTAAACTTTCGCGTTCCATGATAATTAATATTATTTAACGGGAATTAACGCGATCTCTTATTTAGGGTATTACATACCTCTGGTTTGCCTGACGTTTCGACCAGGTTGCACCGGCCGTGGTCACAGGCTGACTGACAGTTAAATAAGAGATCGCGTTAATTCCCGTTAAATAATATTAATGATTTGTGAATTGTTTCATACATAAATTTTAAATACTCATTACAAGCCGCCGGCTGCCACCTTATTACTGTAAGATATGCTAATATAATATTATCAAACTTTGCTAGAGTTTTTCTTTGATCAGTAATTAAGAATGGAGAATTTTTTTTTAACTAAGGACTTCTTTTTTTATAGGAAATGCCAATATATAAAGGACAGTTGATCACCTAGTCGTCGTGGTCCAAGTCCAAGTTCTAGCAGTCCAATCACAGACCCACTTTCAGATAAGTGGTCCGGCTTCTCCGGCCTTGACTTGCAGTAAGTACCTCTAACTCCCTTACCTATCCGTTTTTCTAACCTCAATTTACAATCTTTCTTAGTCTACTCTGAAAACGAGAAATCCTAGGAGAATTGTCGTCACGTAGATGGATCACTTGACGGACGTCACGCTGATTATTGACTCGTAACGTACAACTCACATGTTACGAACTTGGATATTTACGTTCTCACTCACTGCAAATTTACAAAAAACATTTTTGCTGATGAATGAAGACATTTTTAATTAACTAACTTCTATCTCCGTGTCTGTGTGTTGGCGGATTAAGAATATAGAGTGTCACCACCCCTATTCATCCCGTGGGTGTCGTAAGAGCCGACTAAGGGAAAAAACCACGCAGGAGAACAGCACTGCAGAGAGAAGGAAAACTTGACACAAACCCTATACCAACCCGTCTGGCCAGCGTGGTATAGTAGGCCAAAACCTCCTTTCTCAGGAGAGGCTTATGTCCAGCAGTGGACTATTCAAGGCTGTTAATGATGAACTTCTATCTAAATTAACTTCTATCTATCTTACATCTATACAAATAAATAAAACTGAAGTGTCTGTTTGTAATGTCAAAATAATAGGATTGTTTAATGCTCACACGGTTATTTGCAGGATACCTATGCCAAAAGACCAGTTTAAATTTTTCTTGTCTGTCTGTCTGTGTATCTGTTTATTCCGGGTAATCTTCTAAGCGGCTGGACCGATATTGAAAATATTTTACTACTAGGTAGCTGTCTATATAAGGAGTAACTTATGTTTTTTTCCTCTCAGAAAACCCCTTTAAAATATTGCCCGGTCCAGGAATCGAACCCACCAAGGCAGCGCTTTTCAAATTCCACGCGAACGAAGTCGCGGGTACCAGCTAGTTAAAACATATAATTCACCGATTGTGTTTAGTGCGCATCCGTTACCTTTTCTACTCCAGCTATAAACTCGTGGGCAATAGTGTGGGTTATACGTTTTAAATATGTAAGATTAAAATTACTTGTAAATACTGCAATGGATCTGTTTTTTTTTTTCCAAATAAAAAAAACCTTACACACCAACACAAACGTCCTACAAAAAAGGCAAAACTTAAAAATAATGAAAATAGGTGCAGTTTTTTTTTTTAAATTTATTATACAGTTTCAAGTTATAGAAACAATAGTAAATCTTAGATTCTAAAATTATTTAACACTAGCTGACCCGCGCAACTTCGTCTGCGTCTCTCAATAGTAATAAATTTTCTCCGTTTTTGAAACATTCTTCATTGGTGCTCCGCTCCTATTGGTCTTAGCGTGATGATATATAGCCTATAGCCTTCCTCGATAAATGGGCTATCTTACACTGAAAGAATTTTTCAGATCGGACCAGTTGTTCCTGAGATTAGCGCGTTCAAACAAACAAACAAACAAACAAACTCTTCAGCTTTATAATATTAGTAAAGATGTAACTCAAAATATTGTACGCGGATTAACAATACAAATTAAGAAGATAATCAGATTGTAATAACAAAAAGACATATAGTATATGTATTTATGAAACTTAAGCAATAATTAAATGAACGAATTTCAAAAAACTGAGAACATGTATCTGGGATGACGAGTGGATGACATTTCAATTAATTCAAATACAATCGAACTACTGTTCGTTACCTATATACTCGTAATATTGTCTCTCGTTGTGACGCGGGGCTTTCAGACGTTGATATTGCCCATTGCGAGCGTCGCAAACCTTTTTTATTATTTCTGACATTCACCTAGACTTCTCGTCTAGTCAGACAACGACGTTTTTTATGCTAAATTACTCTTACAACTATTTGTCTGTAAGCAAAGCACTCATTACATTGTGTATTTAAGTAATATATTACGTAACTTAGGATACTGAATAGCTGCAAAATCCACTGATGAGAGACGTTAAACATTTACAAGTTATTTACACAAATGTACGGGAATTTAGTTTTAATATATCTCACATCAGTTACCAATTATTTTACAGTGAAATTTATGTCAAAAGGTTCCAATACCACGCCACGGCCTCACATAATACACCGTGGTATTGGACTCTTAATCAACGGATTAGCAATTCTCTTGTTGCTTTTCAACGAGTGGCTGAGGTTACCGAAACCCAAAACCTCTTTCTCCCTGTTTCTCTCTTTTGATTCTTGAGTTGTAGGTGTCGGACGACAATTGTCACTTTCTATGAGGTTACCCATCTGCTCCTCACCCCCTGAACCATAAAAAAACGTCGGCACTCCCGGAGTGCCACCACAGAAGTGAAAACCTATATACTTATATACAGAGGTGTCGGTAATGGTAACAGAATCGCGAGTTTAGTTGTTTTTTCCCATCTCAAAACAAAAACTCATTCTTTTGTTTTTTATTCCAAAATTCCCAACGCACCTAAAGATGTTTTCACTTCAAAAATGTCCGCATCTCTCATACTCTTCTAGCCTGATATACCGATAGTATAACACGAATCCAAATTTAAATTACTAGAAAGCAATATTGTTTCTGACGAATCCCGAGAGCTAACATCAGAACCAGCTATGACCACACAAGTATGAATGAATCTTAATTTCCCTTGGGATTTCTTACAAATTAAACATTCTGCTGATTGAGTGTTCTCTATATAAAATTTTATATAGAGAACACTCAATCAGCAGAATGTTTTAACTTTTTAGGAAACATGTTCAAATAAAAACACAACAAATCGAAGACCTATTACGTAAAATTAGCTTTATCATGTGTAATGGACTTTTCGTATTAATCAATATCAATGCTTCATAATACTCATAAACAGACTTTAATAGTCTACTGCTGGACTAAGGCCTATCCTTAGAAAGGAGGTTTTTAGCTTCATATTATGAGAAATAAAAAAATAATACTAATAACAGGATACAAAATTAGCGAGAATTTACGCAATCACGCTTTTAAATGGAAATATTTTAATTTAGCTACCCCATGCCTTTAACACAACTAGACAGATTTTAGACAGATAAATACAAAACTGCGAGTAAATTTACTGCACGAATGGCGTAGTGGTTTAAGCGGTCACCTCGCCGCTTCCTACTGCGCTAAGTGTTGTGGGTTCGATCACCACATGAGACATCACTTTGTGTGATTTACAAATTGTTGTTCAGAGTCTGGATATTCTTTGTGTCCATTTCATGTATGCTGGTAAAGTCCCCCGCGACACAGGATTTATTCCTAGTGCGGAAGTTGATAAAAATTATTGCACTAATCTCTAAATACATATGCTAATGACGAACATGAAATATATATTATACATGTGCATAACGGGTGTAGAAAAACTAAATAGAACTTTAAAATTAAATTTTTAAAGTAAATACTTAGGTACTTTAAAGTTAAAATTAAGGAAAAACTGCTATATAGAGAATAAACAGCAAAATTTAAAAGCGTAAAATAACCAAATAAAAAAACTCTCTTTTTCAGACACTTCAGACACACTATACACATTTAGGCCCTCTTTATGTATATTTCCATGTATAAATAAATCTCTTTTACTCTCACTAAACTTTGATCCTAAGTCTATAAATATAATCTGAGTTATTAGCGGAAATATATGAATGGCCTCCATCAAGAAAAAAATTCAGTCACAAAAACTTTAGATTTCAAAAACCTTCCTTTTCTTCGCTTACACAGCGAACATAAGTACTAATAACTCACCCATATCTTACATCCAGGGTCTACACATCCTTATAAAGCCGCCCAGGATTAAACCCTCTTTGTCAAGCACGACGCTGAAAGGACGTACTCAAAGATGAAAGGGTGAACCTTGCAGCGGCTGCAGCAAAAAGCTACCCATTTGAAGCAGATGGAATATTCTAGATGTGTACGGTAGGGAATGAGGCGTGAATGGATTTAGTATGACTGGGCCCTGGTTCCGAGTTTATGGTTTTAGGCGATACTGAAAGTGGCAGTGGGTACCCATTGCCTATTCATATTCGAAATATTTACTGCTGGGTGTAATATGAACAAAATTATTTAATTGATATATAATATTACTAACACAAGTTTTTATTTTATATAAACTTACTAGCTGTACCCTACCACGCATTGATGACAAATGGAACAAAAAGGACGGCATCTTTGAAGCGTGTTATATATCGTTCAAAATTTGAGTTCAATCGGTGAAGTACTATTTGAGTTTTTGAAGCGTACACAAACCAACCTAACATATATAAATAAGTTGGCAGAAAGATCATAACGCTAGTACCCGACTATGTATTTTGATATTTATGTATTTATAAATGTGTATGTTCATGTATTGTATGTGTATACTTGAGACCTCTATATATATATGTAGTAATGAATATAGTATTTTATTTATAGTATATGTATGTAAGTTAGATTTATCTTAAATTAATAAATTTAATATAAAAGAGTCAAATTCTCTGTTTTCTCTTGCACCTACAGCATCATTTTTCTACATCACCCGAAGGTCGACTGGCAGAGAATGCCCTGGGCATTAAGTTCGCCTGGGTACAACTTGTGCATTAAGTTAAATAAATAAATAAATAAATATATGTATATATATAGATTGGTATCTATATTATAATATTCATTAAGTACAGTCATAACATTGAATATAGGCGTTTAAAAATATACAATCTCTCTTTTAGTTTAAAAACTAAGCTTTTAATTTCTTAGAGTTTCGTTCGTGGAAATGATGAAAAGGAATCCTTGTACGATCACTTCATTATAAATCTATATATACCTTTTTTCTTAGAAACGTGTTTTACCACATTGGAATTTACACTAAATATTTCTTTATGTGGTACTTTAAGGCTGTAACTGTTTTTCTAATCTATACCAAACACTGAGCACTTAGAAAACTGTTTTTAATTATATATTTATAATGACATAACACACATTAAGTAATAATCTTCGAGAATTGATTTCCGAGATGAATGAACTAGGTACATTTGTATGTAAATTTGTATGTACCTACTATTTTGTATGTATGTTTGTATGGCACCCTCGGTATGCGAATCAAATAGACATTTATCAGGGTTTTTACATAAGAATAAACTGCATAAGCTAAATATGAATTATTTCTACTTTTAAAGCAGTAAGTTGTTTTTTTTTTTCAAATTTAATAAGACAGCCATTTATTTAAATAGTATGATTTACATTACATGTAATATTTAGTGTTAAAGAGAAAAAGGGACATAAAAAAATAGTTATCGCCGTCGGGTACCTTATTTAAAGTATTAAGGTGCCCGCCGGTGATAAATATTTTTTGAGCTTTATTTTTATTACTTTTACAATATAACACCCTAGAATTCTTTACGTCTATTCTTCATAATAAAGTCGTTATAACTTAAATTCGGCTTGTGTTTTTTACTGTAAATACCATTAATATTTAAAATATACGAACAGATATCGGTTCCATTTAAATTTGTAGAAAAATTTTCATTCTTAATAGTGACAAATTAAGGACTGAAAAATTTAATTTATTACAATTCATCACAATGTAAGATTATCAAAAGCTTTAAATAAAAATAAAAAAAATATTTTAACAAAGGATTATCTGGTTGCTATAATTTTTGTTAATCCTTCTAGCTAAGATAAATCTGTCCTATATAACAAAGCTTATATGCTTGTTAGGAACGCGATTATCTGTGATAGAGCACTTCTTGTAAATACAAACATTTTATGCACGTAATAACCCTATATAAACACTCTACTACTAACACAATACTATTTAATTCTTACTTGCGGTAATCAAACCTATATACCTGAAATTCGGCTCGCTACATCTTATATAAAAATTACAGCATGATTTTATTGAATATTTGTTTCTAAATCGATTGAAGTGGCGTGCAATAGGAGAGGCCTATGTCCAGCAGTGGACTCCGACAGGCTGATGATGATGATATTTTATAAGAATACATGCCTTTTTAACCATAAAGATATATGTAATCTTCCTAACAAGGTAATGCAAAAGATGGAACAACAAAAAACCTGCAATAATATGTAAATTTAACTTTAAAAGTAAGGAAATGTTGTCATACGTTTACTGTTTATCGAGTTAATGTACCGGAAACTTCCATAATATACACGAATCAACATTCAACAATAAAATAATTCAAACCAAAATTAAATATGTTATTGACTTGGATACAATGTAAATGTATGTTTGTTTAACAAAAAAATTAACAACTGCTTTTACAGGTTTAAAACTTCATGCTATAGTTAAGGTATCTTATATACATATATTATCTACTGCTAAATGGTACAGAAATTAAGACTTTATGTCAACATCATTATGTCAACACCCTTAATTACCTTAACACCCTTAAAATAGCCTTAATTTGACCACTGCTGGACCACTCCTTAGAAATTAGGTATTGGCCTACTATACCACGCTGGCCAGAAGAGTTGGTATAGGGTTTGTTTCAAGTTTTCCTTCTCTTTGCAGTGCGGTTGTCCTGCGTAGTTTGTTCCCTTAGTCGGCTCTTCTGACACCCACGGGATGAATAGGGCTAGGGAAACTCCGTATTAATCAGCCACCACACGGATAGACTTCATGTGTTAATCAATATTTTTGTAGAGCAGCCATGCTTAGGCCTAAAGGGGTGGCCTCGACCTGAGTGATACGACGATCACAGAAAACCGGTGTTAAGTGATTATTTCCTTACTTTGCACCTAGTGAGTGAGGTTAACGGAGTCTCAAATCTCCCTCTCCTTAATCAGGGACTCACACGGTCACAGGCTGACTGAAAGCCAATTCACGTCTGGCAATTCAAAGGTATGTACTGAATACCTCTTGTGCTTCTCGTAACTTAACGTAAGTATTTAAGAAACTTATTGAAGACTTTTTATATAGCGTAAACTATATAAACAAATTGCAGAATATGCAATTAGTTAAAAACTGTCGCCGACAATTTGCATACAGAGCGAAGATTTAATGTTCTTTTGTTTCACAGATACGCTGGTACATATGGAATTATATTTTCAACTTACTTTCCAGACCCCTATTTATTTGCTCGAGTCTTTTGTTTCTCTTGTTATGCTTTTATTAATTTTTAGTCTCACCGTTTAGTAACAGAATAGTGTAATGTTTTAGTTAAGGTTATTAATTTGAGTTGTTAAAATAGTTATATGTACGTACATAGCTCAAAATTCAGAAGGCAAAAACTCTCACTAGTGCCCTGCCGCTTTCAAAATCATGTTAGAAGATTTAGCATCTCCTGAGTTCGCAGGGTGGCGGGCGCCCTACAGAGGCTGTTACCTAATCTAGGAGGTCCGCTGGAGGAAGTTCGCCGTGTCTACTGTGCGGTGATACGATCCATGACTCTCTACGTAGCGCCGATATGGCCAAGTGCTTATCAGTCTCCTCCCGCTGCCGAGCTAAGCTCAATCAAGCGCAGCGGGTAGCGACCATTCGGATCGTACGGGGATTACGCACCATTTCCTCGGAGACAGCGACAGTCTTGGCACGTTTTCCGCCTTTTCATATCCTGGCGGATATGAATCGCCAGGGTAAGATTACTCACAGAGCTGCGTTGATTCGGTGAGTACCTGATTCGGATCGGCATGAGACGACACAATGTCAGAACTGCGCAGCCGACTGGGGCTACTCGACTGGGGCTAGCATACGCTGGAGGAGATTTTCTTTTCACTATTAATAGTCAAATTTGATTGATTGATTGATTGATTTGATTGATTGACGGAAAGCAGGAGTAGATAAGAATGATTTCAAAACATGCATCCAAATAAAAAAGGCTTCGGAACATTTTACTTGCCTTTTCACAAACAGATTCTGTTACCTACAAATAGAAAATATAAAAACTCGGGATTATTATCGTAATACAACAATACATTAATTAATCTAACATCTGAATGAAGATAAATTACCGCATTAAAATAATCTTTTTATCGAGGGAGAGTCATGCTTTGGCATAAATGGGAGGTCTCCACAGAAACCAACGATAGGAAATTCTTTCGTCAGTAGCAAGTCACTCGTTTATCGAGGGAGTGAGGTTACCGGAGCTGATTCTGAGTGGGGTCTCGGAGTGTGGCAACGCAATTGTAACTCTTAAGTTGCACGAGTCCATGGGCAGCATTAGTCACTTATCATCAGGTAAGTCGTCTGCTCATTTGGCCAATTATATTGTTAAAAAAACTATCTGTACTATTTATTACCTGAACTTAGGCCCTTTAAACATACTTCACACCTCTAAAAACAACCTCAAAATAAGCAACAAGAGAAAAGACTTGAATTGAAACTTGTTCAAGTCGCTCATTTTATCGGGGAAATAACATTAAAGTGAAATAATACTGTGTAAATTTTATATAAAACTAGGTGAACTACGCAACTTTGTCTACATATATCGAGGTCAGTAATTGAGATAAAAACTATCCCATCTCTTAAGTTGGACCAAATTACAGATAGTTTCGAAATTTGATCAAAATCTGTTCAGTAGCTTCGAAGTTTATCCCGAACATATATCGTGAGACAGATTTTTATATATATGATATATTACTTTTCCTCCGAGCCTTTTGCCCAAACTAGGTTGGGGTCGGCTTTAAGTCTGTTAGAATATGGCTGAATTTCGATTTTTTTATATGGAGCAACTGCCGATGCGATATCGAAGTTCTGTAGAAAGACCCTTTTTGAGGCTCCATCTACCCGTAAGGACTGCCACAGATGCTCATATGGCAACCAGAACCGACGACTTAACGTGCTCCCCGAGCCACGGAGGGGACTCAATTTGTTAAAAATAATCTCCCATCCATACATTGACCTGGCTAAGATTGCTTAATTTTACAATGTGTTAACCTCGTTACCTCTTAGACACGAGCTTCTCTATAAAATAGATACTATATTACTTACCAGCTGAAGTCTTTCTGCTTAGATTTTGTGAGGGACTGCGATATAACTTCGTTCGAAACCGACGTAGATATGCCAATAATAATAATAACTTTACACATCACACATACGGCCGTCTAATTCCAAACTAGGCAAAGCCTGTGCTATAGAAACCAGAGTGTTGATAAACATACTTATTTATTTCGAAATACATATATATGATAGATATATTACACCCAGACACAGAACAAATCATTGTGCTCATCACACAATTAATTACTTGTCCTGGGTGGAAATCGAACGCACGACCTCCGGCATAGCAGTCAGGGTCACTAGCCACTATCCCAACAAGTTTTTCTTCCATGTTTGAATTACACTCAGTATACTAAAACCAGTGATATGTCTCCCAATAGATATTTAACATAAGCAGAAATGCCAAACCAAATATGTTCTCTTAAATAGTTCACATCATATTCACTGGAGCAGATCTGCCATTTTTCAAAAAATATATCTTATGTTGTTAATATACCCAAGTCATAAATTTCAACTGTTAAGTAGCTAAACAATGAAAAAATTCTAACATAAGATTGAAAAACTCCACCACATGAAAAATAAGTCCGTTAGATCTATAATTTCATAAAATAAAATAGAATTACACAATTATTCTAAGATAACAAACAATGAGCCTCATCTATTTTATTTCTATTGCGATATGAAAATATAAATCTAAAAGTTATCTTGAAATAGAAAAATCTAAAGGCAATATTTTTCAACCAATTTACCAGCAGTGGTGTCAGACACAGGCACTGAAATCGTTTAGATTATCCAAAAAAACTTCTTAAAAGCTGAATGGATCTTGTTTAGAAATTTTATTTGACTTTTGAAAGATGTGATGTGGTCAAGTCGTTTGATGGAGTTTATTTAGGTATTTTGCTACTTTATTCATGTTAAATCTTATATCCTATTCTTTGTATAAGCAATCTAAAGTTTTGTGAATACACGTGGTCTACCAAGAGTTCATCAAGGGACATCCGAATATATGACGTTCGAACAATTTGTTTTTTTACTTTACAAAAAACCGTTTACTTAAAACAAATAAGAGTCCTTATAATGTTGTTGGACAACAAGATTGAGAAACTTGACCCTTTTTTCCTCCCAGAGTCTATGAATGAATCTTGCCCCTTCTAATAAAATCAACGACTCACTCCTTTTTCGTGTATCGATTCAACCTCTTGATAAAGGGACGGATAGAATTTTAATCTTTAAAAAATATTTTCTTCTTATACATGCTCATTTCAAGTAACTCATTTAGAGTCCCTGTTAGGTCCATCGCGCATTGTGCTAAGATCTTCCAAAGTGTCAGCCAAGACAAATATATCATCAACAAATCAAAGTTGAGTTGTTCACGCACACACTAGCTAACAAATTTTTAACCGACTTCAAAAAAAAGGAGGACGTTCTCAATTCGACTGTATTTTTTTTTTTTTTTACCTCAGAACTTTTGACTATTTGAACCGATTTTGATGATTATTTTGTTTCTAAAACATTTTGCGTTATTAGTGTCAATTTCTCTAGTCATCTATACAATCATATCATTAAAATCCTACGTTCTGCGTTTAGTGTCAATTTCTTTAGTCATTTATATAATCATATCATTAAAATCCCAAGTTCTGCGTTATAAATGTCAATTTCTCTAGTCATCTATATACTCGTAATCGTATCATTAAAATCCCACGTTCTGCGTTATTAGTGTCAATTTCTCTAGTCATCTACATACTCATATCATTAAAATCCCACGTTCTGCATTATTAGTGTCAATTTCTATAGTCATCTATATAATCATATCATTAAAATCCCACGTTCTGCGTTATTAGTGTCAATTTCTCTAGTCATCTACATACTCATATCATTAAAATCCCACGTTCTGCATTATTAGTGTCAATTTCTCTAGTCATCTATATAATCATATCATTAAAATTCCAGGTACATAGTACTACTGACCAATTACTTCGTCATCGTGTCACGTATATTTAACGTGCAAGTGAAATATTCTAATACACGAGGGAAACCGCGGGGGGTCACAATTTACCCATAACATTTGAAACTTTCTCTCATCGAACAAAAACAATTCCTTGATAAATACACAACGTAACTTATAACGAGCGGGAAGCAGTAACACAAAGGGTCTACAGAGTAATAAATAAAGCACAGAGTCAGACAATAGGTGGGGTGCGAGCATAATTGAAAATCGTTGTAGCAACAAATCCATTCGGGGAGCGCAGTTTTGCACGTTGCCTTGGCACTGAATGGTCAACTGTCGTTTTTTTTTTACCTTAGCTGCAAGTTATAAGATCAGATTAGTTTAAAACTCGTATATCATGATCAATAACCAATAAAAAAAATTGTAGATATACCTGTTCGATGATGGTCTACTTTTTTCTAGGTTTTTGTTATCCTTGTCACTGATTTTTTGGCCTATGTCAGATATTTCCTTTTATTTTTTCTAAAAAGTTTAGAAGATAAAATATTAAGTACAAGTTAGGTTACGTTAGCGCTTTTCACTTTATGATGTTTAAAAATCCAAATAAAGAGATTTTTTTTGTGATATTTCATAAAAATGTTATGTATGCTGTATTATTATTATAGATCTTAAAAACCTAATTTGTTCTAAACAGTAGTATAATGTGTATTAATGTATTATACATAATTACCTTTTTGCGTTGGTTATTTTTTCATTTTTTAATATAAAAAAAACAAATGAAACGACTTTGATATCACTCTCAAACAGTAAGACGGTTTTCCCTTTCAGTGACATCTGTTCAACCATAAAACACTGTCGATTTCAAATAAATATAATAGTTTTCCCTTTTCACTTGCTCCACACGCACTCGTGTGAGCTCCGCTAGCGATGGAGGTAATTAATGTCTATAATAATTGTGTTGACCCTCATTACGTTGGCTATTAGGGCACCTTTTTAAGAATGCTTTATGGTCCGTCTGGAACTTTCTGAGTGCTCACCTGTCTCTTAGCGAAATAGTTATTTAAGGAGCATTTCGACAAGCCAAGTTCTAATATGTGTAATAATGTATGTATTTAGTGTGTTTATTTATAAGAGTTTGTATATTAAGTACATAACATGCTGGAAACTCCCTATCTCATTTTTAATCTCCTTCTCCATCTAGGGGTTTTCTGAAAGAGATCGCAAATCGCGAAAAGGCCGCCATTTGTACAAGTTTTTTTTTGTATTTCAATTTCTTTGTGTCACGTGTCTAACCTTAAACTTATACAAATGTTAACAAACTGTACTTTTTTTTGTGTGTTTTCTGAGTTATCCATCTATCTAAACAATTCCAATGGTTAATTAATTTTTGAGACCCCTCAACTCTTGAGATACCTTTGGGTATCTTGGCACTGTAAGCTCGTGGTTGCTGTAAAATAAACCGCACCTGCAGTAAGTTAGCAAAACCTTTCAATAAATCCTCTTAAAAAAAAGTTGATCCGACTTCTAACAAAGAGCACTAAAAACCTAGGAGCTATCGCGGTTGATTTGATGTCAATTTTTGAAGTGTTCCTTGGGTCATCAGATCTATATGAAATTTAAATGGGACCATTTCGGAATAAACCCTGTTCGAACAAAAAATGAATTTTGAAAAGCTGTCTATATGTCCCCAATTCATCCCGTGGGTGTCGTAAGAGCCGACTAAGGGAGCAAACTAAGCAGGACAACAGCACTGCAAAGAGAAGGAAAACTTGAAACAAACCCTTTACCAACCCGTCTGGCCAGCGTGGTATAGTAGGCCATAACCTCCTTTCTAAGGAGAGGCCTATGTCCAGCAGTGGACTAGTATAGACTGTTGATGTGTGATGATGATGATGTCTATATATGACGGAGTTATGCCCGAATATACATAAAATATATATAAACATCAGAATTGATAACCTCCTCCTTTTCGGTTAAAAAGTAATATAAATAGGCCTGTTCGACTGGAGATACCTTACAGGAAACCTGTGTTAAACATTTCTTTCGTTGTTTTCCACTGAGTGAGTTACGTTACTGGAGTCCAAGTCCCTGTCCCGCTGATTGTGGAAGGAGACTTTAAGAGTGGCAACGCTCTTGTGACTTTTGAGTTACAGGTGTCCCTTGACAAAGGTAGTCACGTTTGGTTTATCCTTGTATTATTTTACAACTAGCTGAGACCCGCGTTTGTTGTTATAACCGCGGGCAACGTCGCGGGGCGAAGCTAGTCCAAAGAAAGTAGCCTAAGTTACTCCTTATGTCATCAGCTATCTGCCAGTGAAAGTCCCGTCGAAATCCGTTCCAGAGATTACCCGGAACAAACAGACAGACAGACAGACAAAAATTGTAAAAAATGTTATTTTGGCATATGTACCGTATAAACATACACATACACGGTTCTTTTAATATTACAAACAGACACTCCAATTTTATTTATTTGTATAGATATGCAATTATTTCATTCACAATCGAAGTTCCCAAATTTTAATATGTACAATAAAGTCTACAAAAGAAATTGAAATTAAAAACTATAAGTTATTTTTATAAATGACAATTCCTATTGCGGCTAGGAATAAGTCCCATGTCGCGTGGACTTTACAAAGATACATGAAACGGACACAAAGAAAACTCAGATTCAGAACAACAATTTGTGGATCACACAAAGTGTTGTCCCATGTGAGGTTCGAACAACACTCAGCGCAGCAGGAAGCAGCGAGGTGAGCGCTTAAACTACTACGACATCCGTGCTGTCAAAAGGTGAAACTAGTTCAAGCCGAAGTGAATAGGAGAAAAACTATTTCTAAATTAAACTTACAACACAGTAGAACTTACAAATGAGACTATAATATCTGCTGTATATTAAGACAGTCAGCCAGATAATTAATAAATATTGAAGGGGATACTGGTTTTGTTGTTTGAAGAAGACACTTATTTTGTTCAAAAAGATAAATTTGTAATTTTGAAAGACCAGCAGTGATTTATCTCGTTACAGAATTACTTGTATTACTCCTTTCAACAGAATTACCGATATCATCCTAGAAGTATATATGTTCCAATTCCCATTAAAACAATCAGTAGATTTATAATAAAATCATAAGTGTATATGGTGCTTTAAGCAGTCATTGTTTTTACTAGACCCACTTTTCTAAATAGGCTCAGGTGTATTGCTTTATATTTTATTCGTAACAATTAATGATGTTGGTATGAAATGGACATATGTACTTACCGTGACTGTAAAATATAGAAGTTTATATTGATGTACACAGTGTTATCCGTGTGGTGACGGATTAAGAATACGTAATGTCACCATCCCTATTCATCCCGTGAGTGTCGTAAAAGTCGACTAAGAGAGAAAACCACGCAAGACAACATCACTGCAAAGAGAAGGAAAACTCGAAACAAACAATATACCCACCCGTCTGGCCAGCGTGGTATAGTAGGCCAAAGCCTCCTTCCTAAGGAGAGGCCTATTTTCAGGCCAGAGAGGAGTTCAGCAGTGGACTATTGTAGGCTTTTGATGTGATGATGTGTGTGATACAAGTTAAAATAACCTTCTTCCTTTGAGGTGATTTGTTGGAGCTGCGTCTGGGAACTAAGGAATAAGACAAATTGCTTTAGTCCACATCTCAATGCAGGATAAGCTTTTGCGTTAAATAGTACGGTTTCTTTCTTAAATTACTTACAAAATATCAAAAGACTTATGCGCTCTTAAAAAATTATCTGCTTATCCGATTGATTTAATCTCAAAGACCTCTGAGCTGATTTTAGCGGACCTTTGACTGGCAAATTCTGAATTTATCCGCAACTAGATCTATAATACGAGTATACAAAAATGCCCAAATCTTTCCGTAAATATTAAGTCTTTTGTTAGATGAACAAGCATTGTTTTTATAAATCATTCAACATCAATTCCAAGATCTAGCAATACTAAATACGATATTTATATCACAATGGAGCTCCCAAAATATCGATACTTCCGGTCATAAAGGAAACATAAAGAAATATTGCAGTACAAAAACAAAACACGGGCCCATATCCAATCGACCCTCATCACGATAGTACGCCATCTGTTACCGATAATATAATATATAAGATACACAATTCGACTCAAAATACAAGGTTGTACCAATCTCTATGCTGATCGCAATCTCACTTATCTCAAAATGAGTTCATCTTCACGTTTTTAGGGTTCCGTACCGTTCCGTTCCGTTCCAAAAGGAAAAAAGGGAACTCTTTAGGATTACTTTGTTGTCCGTCTGTCTGTCTGTCTGTTTGTCAAGACCCTTTATCTCGGGAACGAGTGGAGGTATTGAGTTGAAATTAAAACGAAATACTCAAGTCTACAGTCTCTTGAAGCTGTAAAAAAAAACAAACTTCTAAGTTAACGTAAAAAAAAGATACGGTCGTTTATGCCGAAAAAAACGTATATTTCGACACTCTCAAGGGAATCAAAATTTATAGGGTATTTTCCGTTGACCTAGAACCTATGGCAAGTAAAACCCTCTTATATTACAAGTATAGAAGAAAATTTGAAAACTTTGCATTTGTGTACCTACACATTTGTACGGAACCCTCGGTGGGCGAGTCCGACTCGTACTTGTCGTGTACTCGTAATTGTTTTGTTAAGAACTCACTTTGTGACAGCGTTAATAAGAAGACAAAACACGAGTAGCTCCTTTTCGTTAAACATAGAAGCTGTGCAAGTACCTCAACATATGCAAGCTGACTGCTACTGCTCATGGAGAGCTTCAGCTCAAGATCACATCATCATCAGCAATAGCCTATGATAGTCCACTGCTGGACATAGGCCTGTCCTCTGAAAGAGGGATTTGGCCTACTATACCACGCTGGCCAGACGGGTTGGTATAGGGTTTGTTTCAAGTTTTCCTTCTCTTTGCAGTGCTGTTGTCTTGCTTAGTTTTCTCCCTTAGTCGACTCTTACGACTCCCTCGGGATGAATAGGGGTGGTGACATTTCGTATTCTTAATCCGTCACCACACAGATATGACCATTGCAATCACGAGCATTATTTTTGAACTTCGTCATGTGTAAACTTATTTTGAAAATAATTTGCCGTCTTAAGCTTTAGTTTGATTCATTCATTTAAAAAATTCAGCTCCAGATAAATTAGTGCATTGTGGCCTTTGAGAGTTAGGGAGGGAGAGGTTGAGCCACTGGTAGCCTCACTCACTCAGGCCAAAGCAATTGACCTGAGTGAGTGAGGTAAAGAATTGCTTTATACCGGTTTATGAAGTAAATTTAGTTATCTGAACTCTTTCTGCACGTAAACTTTAATTGTAGTAAAATCGCATACTTTTGACGTGACAACGTCTTATAATTCGATTTAGCCGGCTGCACGCACGAAAAAACATGACTCATGCGGCGTTACCTCGCTATGAGGCGTTCCATTTAAGGCGTGAAGTGCAAGCGAGAGCGCGGAACGAGTGACAAAGAGGCACAATCGGCCTCCGCGTTCGGCAGCGTTCGACATCTGTCTCTCTCCTACTTGAGTGAGCGATGCGTCCGCGTGGACAGCTGCTACTCGTATACAATAATACATTTTTGAAAAATGCAACCATTCCATCAGTATTTTCTTATGACGTTGTCACGTTCAACTATCGTCAGTAAACCGACTTTACAGACAACCGATTTTTTTTTCTAAGCGTAGTAATACATTGGTTAGAATCAGATGTGTGTGTGAATCCGAAGTGATTCAATTAGACCAGTAAAAAAAAATACATAGACATGGTCAAACGAGCAAGCTTTTATTACAAATGAAATTAAATTCCAAGGGGAATTGAATTCTTAATTGTCAAATCCTGGAAAAGTAAAAGGCAAGATAGAACAATTTTCGTCTTTATAAAAATTCAATTCTTTTGGGAAAAATTTCAAAGTTCTGATTAAAAGTCCTTACGCCTCCTTAACTCTCTTGTTTCAGAATACGGTTCTAAAATTATTCTTAAGTTCTATATTTCCTTTTTATAATAAAACTGCGTGGATTTCGGTAACCGTGATCCTTTTTGTTAATATTAAAAAGTGAGTTATATTCTCAATTTACTGTTTTTTCCATTACTTTAATGTATCTCTTGTTTATATTTAATATGCAGTTAAATAGACTACAAATTATATACTTAATTATAATAATATTTAGCAATCAAGCATGTCATGTAAAAACGAACATTTTGTAGTTGCATGGAATAAAAGGCTTTTTTATTTTTATTATTTTATTTATTTATCTCTTACGTACGCAAGTATAGCTCCCAATAGGCAAGTTTTTTTCGACCTCTTCAACAATAATTAATGATAATAACAATGATTCAACAATACACATACACTTTGCTCAGGAATCACACTTTCTATCGGTAAAAATCGTACAAAAATCCGTTTGAAACTTTTTCAGTTTATCGCGTTCATCCAGACCGACAGACGCCGCTGGGGACTTAATTTTGTAATATGCAAGGATTTATGTATTAGTGAGCTAATATATATGTAATAGCGTGATTGGCGGGAATAGGGTTGCCTTTTATTCCTTAAGTGGGATAAAAATAATAGTCAGTAAAATGTAGGCTTATAATAATAATGAAAATAACCTTACACAGATCACACACGACAGTCTGATCCCAAACTAGGCAGAGTCTGTAATATGGTAACCAGACTGCTGATAAACATAGTTATATATTTCTAAATAAATACATATTATAGATAAATTATACCCAACATAGAACAAACGTTCGTGCTCATCACACAAATATTTGTCCTAGTTGGGAATCGAACCCACGACCTCCAGCACAGCAGTCAGAGTCACTAACCACTAGACCAACAGGCCCGTCAATGAAATAATGCGCCTCCCCTTCGGGGATAAACACGTGAGTGTGTGTATGTATGTATGTATCGGTGTCCGTATATACTCAGGAAGGTAGAACTGTGCCATAATTTTCCTGTTCTATTGTGTAGTCCGTATTTCCGAGAGGCTTTGCCTTGTTGGCTATCAGTATATCTAAGATGCTTACCAAGTCGGACGCTATTTTCACATTTATCCTGTAAAAGAAAAGATAGAAAAAGAATAAAACAAAGAGATTCAATCAAGTGTGACCATTGCAATCACGAACATTATTTTTGAACTTCGTCATTTGTAAACTTATTTTGAAAATAATTTGCTTTAGTTTGATTCATTCATTTAAAAAAAAACAAATGAATAGTTCAGTATATTGCAAGTTATCGTAACGTATGCACATTAAACTATTTTTTTTAAATGTTTTAACTACAGTTTGAAAGATTTTTTATTGATTGATTGATTCAGGCATTCCTGTCAATAAACAGTGCTAACCCTACAATAATATAATAAACCAATCTCAGACAGAGGTCGAAAGCGAGCTTCGAAACAATAAAAGCAAACGTTAAACAGCTATTTTTAATGGTTATGAAATATTTAAGGGCATTTTTTAACTGCTGTGTTTATTTTAACTTAAAAACAACTCGATGCTTAGTATAAATCGTTTATAACTCCTAATTTGCAAAATGACTCCCTAGTCTCAAAAGAACCAATGCGCGAACAGTCTCAAAAGGCTAATTCTCAGAAGGACTAAATAGTAAAATGCTTAATTCGTGAAAAGATTACCAATTAGTGGTAAAGAAACTAATGCGCCAAAAGGATGGCTACGGAAGGACTCTCCTAGGCACGTAGGCATAGACTGGCTAGTATTGCCTAATTTAGCAATGTGTTAACAAAGGCGGTTATTACTTAGCCACGAGCCCGTAGAGTTAAAAGCTCCAATCTGGTAGTAATAATAATAATGTGATTCATTGCATATTTTCAATATAGGTTATAAATTATTGGTATTTCATTACTTGGTAAACTTAGTTATAATTAACACATTACTATCAAAATAGTATTATTTATTCTAGGCATTGCTTACAGTAATGCCTCGTTAATTAATTTCCATATCGTATAATGAGCATTTTGATTGATAATATTATACACAATAATAATATATTTTTTAATTTAAGGTGATAATATCGTTAACTTTTCCTGTTTATTTCTTATTCTTATAGTTTTTTTTTAAACTACCACTCTATTTGTTTCACGATTCGATATTACATTAATTTTGTTGCAATACGTACACAATATATAAACACACATTATATAGTTACATAATTATTAAAAAGGCATTTAAATGAACTCAAAAATTATATTACTATGCAATAATAGTTAATTTTATCATAATATTCTTTTTTTAATTCATTTAAAAGCTTTTTATAGTAAAAATAATAATAGTAACAATAAAAGTTTATTTCAGACTAATGGTCCATATTTATGTTAGTATTTTAGTGTTAGTAACAAAAGTTGCCGTGAGAAAAGTGAAATTGCCGTTTTGTATGCAATAAGTGAAAGTACTTATTTTTTCAAATTTTTTATTTCTGTTATTCGAAGTAATCACCCATGCAATCGACGCATCTTTGCCAACGCATTGGCAGTTTATTGATGCCCTTCTTGTAAAAATCAGCTGGACGGGAGGCAACAAACTCTTCAAAGGCATTTTATAATAATAGGCATATCTGAAAATACGGTAGTTTCTTGTACCAGGTGCCCCTAAGGAGTGTACAGAAGCATAATTTGTAACCTACTTACTTTTTACGTCTTTAGCCTTTCATGAAAAAATAATCATTATTTATGACATAAAAGATAATAGGTTAAAGATTAAACGATTCACACAGAAAGTTAAAATCGATACATTCATTCAATAAAGCCAAATATAAATATTTTTTAACTGTCTGGAACAGTAAGTTATCAGTCAAACTAAGACAGGCTAGTTGCCTGTTCCACTTCAAACATCTCAGAAACGACCGTCCGATCCTTAACTAGCCAGAGCCTATACTATGGTAACCTAACTGCTTATAAACATATTTCGATAATTTCCAAATACCTACATAGTATAAATAAAGTACTAGTATACTAGTACAGTCTAGTATACCACGCTGGTCAGACGGGTTGGTATAGGGTTTGTGTCAAGGTTCCTGCGCCTCATGCCGCCCTGAGTGTGGCCGCGGGTGGACGGGATGGGATCTCCCCTCCACCCGCATTAGTTTGGCCAGCCGCGAGGGGGCGGCGTCCGCGTGTGCCGGACGTCGCTTAAAGAGAAGTCAATTCGATACGGAGCCCGCACCAGGAGCGGGCCGGCGCTGGGAGGGGTCCAGAAGGTGATAGCTACCTGGACCCCTCCTAAACTGGAAGCGCAAAGAGGGCACACCGTGTGGTTTTAGTCGGTTCGAATCCGACACACCGCCCCGCCGAACTGAGAGCCCCGGCGGGGTGATGGTCCGAGGGGATTTCCACATGTAAAAAAAAAGAAAAAGGGTTTGTGTCACGGTTGCCTTTTTTTTGCAGTCCTGTTGTCCTGCGTAGTTTGCACCCTTAGTCGACGAAAGAATAGGGGTGGTGACGTTTTACAAAAGCTATAACCATTCTAAAATAATCCTATTATAAAAGTTTTTTTGTCGATATAGAAGATTTAATAGTAATAAAAAAAATAGATACAATGAAGATTAGTGTCAAATGTTAAAGGCAATTTCCCGTCAATTCAGATATTAATTAAGAGCGCTCTCGTCTGTGAGACCTAAATCTATTTGATTTGTGAGCCTCAATCAACAGTCAAATCGATTCTATTCTATAGGAATACAATTCATTTACGTACTAGGTCAAACGTTAAGTCTTTCGTTTGCGGTCACACGAGTCTAGAGGTCGTCAGGACATTACGAAGAATGATTAATGCTTTAGCAAATTATATAAAATATCCAATCGGATATTTTGTATAATGTAAATTTACCTTTACGTAATCATGTAAAGGTAATTTACATTATTAATTATTTATTTATAGGTAACGCAGACGACTCGGATGCCGGAGGTCGCAGAACGTCCTCCGTCTTCCATAAGCGCAGGCCTGGGGGTGGTAGGTGAGGCTATCTGTCACTCTAACTGAAGCAGGCCGAGGGGAACACAAAGGGAACATGGGGGTTCCCACACAGGAGGGGTCATCTACCCGCCGTAGATGTCCCGAGGTACGTCGGGGTACCAGAAATTTTCTTTCCCTACTTGGTACTGTACTTCGGTACTTCTTGGTACTGGTCGGTTCGAATCCGATATAATCACCTCACCCGATTTATCGATATCCGAGGGGATTTCCGCACAGTAAAAAAAAGTTAACAAAACCAGTCTTAAGCAATTATTTCATTACTTTTTACCAAGTGACTGAGGTGACCAGAGTTTAAACCTCCCCTCCACCCTGGGAAGGGACTCAAAAGGTGTCAACACATTTGTCACTATTGAATTGCAGATTTTTGCTGGCGACGGCAGTCACTACTATCTGGTGACCCGTCGGCTCGTTCGACTGCTCTGCCATTGGAAAAAAAAAGAAAAAACTAAATGAATTACAAATAAACATAATTCTGATGAAAATATTCTTTTTCATTTTAATTGATCAACTTAAAGGGATGTGCTTAAAAGGAGATGATGGTATATAATAATAAATCCTTTTTAACAATAAAGAGAACTAAAAACCTAGCTGGAATCGCGGTTGCTTTGCTGGAATTTTTTAAGAGTTCTGTTGTCCGTCTCCAAAACTCCTCATCAGATCTATATGAAACTAGCTGACCCGCGCAACTTCGTCTGCGTCTCTCAATAGTAATAAATTTTCTCCGTTTTTGAAACATTCTTCATTGGTGCTCCGCTCCTATTGGTCTTAGCGTGATGATATATAGCCTATAGCCTTCCTCGATAAATGGGCTATCTAACACTGAAAGAATTTTTCAAATCGGACCAGTAGCTCCTGAGATTAGCGCGTTCAAACAAACAAACAAACAAACAAACAAACAAACTCTTCAGCTTTATAATATTATAGTATAGATTTAAATGGGACAATTTCGGCATAAACCTCTTTAGAACAAAAAGAGAATTTTGAAAATCCGTCTATATATGACGGAGTTATGACAGAACATATATAACATTTTTTTTTCTTAGGCTTCAGAGAGGCTTATGTCCAGCAGTGGACTATTAAAGGCTGTTGATGTGATATATAAAAAAATAATATTTAAACATCCGAATTTGAAGTTCCTCCTCCTTTTTGAAGTCGGTTGAAGAAAGAAGTCGCAGCCATAAGTAGACAATGATACAAATAGTCAAGCATACGTATTTTAATACTGTTTATTGCTTGGGTAAGTAAAAAATACAGGATTATCGTTTTAAAGGCTTAATATTGTTGGATTTGGTTGAAGTGAGTTAAATATTTTAATGAATGAATAAAACCAATTACACGAGGACAGAGTTATTCAAATAGTTATTTTTCACCATTTACGTACCAGTATTACTTTGCGGGTGTACATTCTAGATTCATTTGTTCTGTGTCTGAGAACAGTCATTTGTTCTGTGCTGGGTGTAATTTATCTATAATCTGTATCTATTTAAATATATAGGAGTATGTTTATCAGCAGTCTGGTTACCATAGAACAGACTCTGCCTAGTTTGGGATCAGACGGCCGTGTGAGATGTCTGCTGTGTGAATGTGGTAGAATATTAAGGAAAAGAAGGAAAGGAAAAAAGCTGATGAACAAATTTCCGCCATCGTTCCACACGTCGAATTTTTCATCCTCATTACCTGGATATTTGGCGCTCCACTACTGTGCGCTTTTCGAGACACTTTTTGCCCCGCACAACCAATCCGTGAAACGAGTTATCGTCTGCGGTATTTCTGGAACAATACGACCTTCAAACCTTCAAGAAAAGATCGTACTCCTTCCTAAAAGGCCGTCTACGCGTTTGTGACCCTTGAGTTGCAGACGTTAATGGGCGGTGATGGTCGCTTTCTATCAGTTGACCCGTCTGCTCGTCTGCCCCCTTGAACATAAAAAAAATACGTTATCTAGAATCTTGTATTGTCTCATTGTTTATTTACCTAAATAAAAGAAGAAAAAAACAAAGGCTTTTATATAAAAAGAAAACAACCTAAACATGCAAAAGTGTATACCTTTTATCTTTTTTCTGTGCACCCATAACAAGAGAGGTAAAATAAATGTTGGTACAAGAAAGATGTTCGCGGACGTGATTAGACCTACCGTCGTTCCTTTGTCCCGCAAGACGCTCATCTCCTGGCGAGATGAAATTGTTACATGCTACCGACGTCGTCATAAGATTTTGTACGTTTATTAGTAATTTGAGCTTTAAGAATGTATTTACAACGGTTAATATAATAGTTTTATCTAATCAATTTAGTTCGTGTATTAATAAAATAAACCTAGTTAAATATAATTACATAACAATAAACCCACACATAATTTAAAAAAAAAAACAAAAAACTTTGATTTAAATGATTGATTGATTGAAATTCTATTTTCGCTCTACAATTTCTTTTTGCTCGAGTATTTATTAAATAATAATAAGGGGTAAGCAAAACCTAACACTATGATAATTAGAAACAGTTGCCATCAAATTCATTCTAAATCAATCAACCTATTGCAATCTGCTGTTGAACATAAAAGACCCTCTCTAACCTAAGATTTTTTTTAACACCGGTTTTCTATGTGTATCGCTCCAATCGAACCAGCTAGCCCATTTTTGCTGAAGCATGGCTCTCCCAGTTCCGCAAAATATTGAAGGAATAGATATTTATTAATGTTATTGACGGCACGGTTGGCGTAGTGAGTACTACGCCGAGTGTTGTGGGTCCAATCCCCACATAGGACGACACTTTGTGTGATCCACAAATTGTTGTTCTGAGTCTGGGTGTTCTTTGTGTCCGTATCATGTATGTTTGTAAAGTCCCCCGCGACACAGGATATATTCCTAATGCGGGAGTTGTCTTTAAAAAAAAAAAGAAATTATGAGTATGTTTAACCCATATTCCAGCCAGACTATTCTGGCTACCACAGTACAGGTTCTTAATTTGGGTTCAGACGACCATGTGTAAAGACTGTCAAGTTAATCATATTATTATTTTACTAATATTATTTTAGATCTTTTTTTTGCAATTGATTAATCAAAACTTGCTAGCAAACGTTAAAAAGAAAGGGTCTTGTCTCTGCCCAAGTATGGATAAGCATTAGTTAAATAATAATAATGTTACCACATTCATACACCGTATTCAAATAATAAATGTTCATGCACCAAATGTTTGACTTGAGTGGAAATCGAACTCGTGACCTTTGACGTAGCAGTCCGTTACACAAACCACTTCTTGCCGTCAAAGAACACGTGTACGAGTATTTATATTGAGTTTTATTACACCATAGAATATTCAATTATCTTTAAATAAACTTTCCCCGAAGACCACCATGGCAAAACTTATTGCAGGCTGCTTCTATAAATATTCGGGTAAATACAATAAATAAATGATAAGGCAGTGCCAATACTCATAAATTGGAGACTTAATGGAAGTTTTGGGTTTCTATATTTATGACGATTAATACCAGCCAATTGTACGAAACTGTATTTCTTTTAGAAACTTCTTCGATAGTGCTTCTTTGTTTTTTCTTGTAAAATCTACTCCCGTGTTCAACAGAACCATTTTAGGGCTTTCATTGATATCATTACCAATAAAAACATTCTCATTTTAATTTATATTCTTGTTTTACTAGCAAGATAATTATATTTCAAAAATGTACTCAATTTAAAAATTCAAAATAAATTGAAAAATCCAAAATAACAGGCAAAAATACAATGTTATCTAATTTACAAATACTTACTAACTTATAATACAGCTGATGTGCTAAATTGTGCTATAACTGACGCGGTTGAATAGAACAGACTTGTAGACTCGCAATATATTTTGTTTAAATTTCTTTAGTATATCGGTTGGAAGCACGCAACAATCCACCTGCAAAATGGAGGTCAAATATACACAGAGCCACATAATATTGTACTTCTATCATTACACACCACACAAACACAAATAACCAAACCAATTTCAAAAACACACACAACCACATATAACCCAAATAAACCGCGTCCAGTTTCTCAAGTACTGCCGTCCCGGGGTAACTTTGAAAATTTATTTGTCCCCGGGCACGGTTAAATACTTACCATACTTCATACTTTGCTGAGGATCATTTAGGCTTTGCCTGGCTTTTGTTCTTTTGTAAAATAAAACATAAAAACGTATGTTTTTTTCTCTCTTTTTTTTTAACCACGGTTTTGTGTACCTGAAGCGCTAAAACGCTTTTGAGACAATAATCTCCGAGAGTCCGAGAATACAATGTGGAATTATGATATATACTTAATGTAATGAAATTTTACGTTTACAAACTTTTGTAAGTACTGTTATTAGGCACAGGGTCAGCTCAAAATGGATAAACTTTCCTACCAGACCCCATTACTTGCTTAGGTAAAATACTTCATTTCTATTTAATTTAAATAGGCAAAAATCAATTTTTAGATTGGTACTTACATTGATCAAGGCCTGCGTAGGCTATAAAGCCGGGTAACTTTGGACTTTAAAGACTCTTCATCATCATCAACAGCCTGTAATAGCCCACTGCTGAACATAGGCCTCTCCTTAGAAAGAAGGTTTTGGCCTACTATACCACGCTGACCAGACGCGTTGGTATAGGGTTTGCCTTTCGAGTTTTCCTTCTCTATGCAGTGCAGTGCTGTTGATCTGCATAGTTTATGCCCTTAGTCAGCTGTTAAAATACCCACGGGATGAATAAGGGTGGTGAAACTCTGTATTCTTAATCCGCCACAACACGGACAAACACTATTAGATGAACAAACCAAGTGTTTACAGAGATTTTTGCTGGACAATCGGTTGAAAGGTAGGACACTTCGGCCAATAGCCAATTAGAGTTACAGCTAGGTGACAAAGACTATTCAAGCCAAGCCAAGTATTAAATAAAATAAAATGACCCTTGACTGTATGTAAACCACTTTCCAATGTTTTACTGGACTTTGCGGTTTGTGGAGGAACAAACTATTTCTTTGAATTGCAACACTTACACGAAAGCAAAAATACATACAAATTAACATTATGCTTGCGATTCTCGTTAAGGTTATTGTTTTTTTTCTTAATGTAACATGAATATTTATGAAGGGAACTTTGTTATTAAACAAAGTCCATCGATGTCCAAAAGGGACGATTTTCAATCCCTTGAAGGGTCCTGTTTGAACTTTATGGTCGATTTACAATTTTCGCTTTCGAATTAGCTACGGTAGTTGTAATTAACTTTGATTTGTAGTGTAGTAATACATATATAATACGTATGTCTATCTTAAGATAAAAGTAGTGATCACTATTGTATTTACTGGAGAATAAATCTGATCGTTGATCTAACAACATCTTTAATTTCTCTCTCGACACCCAACCTTACATGGCGACCCTGCCAGTAAGCGATCAGGTTCGCGTTGCATTCCGATCGCCTAATAAGGTATTGTGATATTAAACATTGTCACAATCACATCGCAATTATGAGTTATTTTATATTATCGCGTATTGAGAAGTGTAGGGAACGGTTATTTTGTTGCGAAAAATGGGTAAGCAACAGTCTAAGGAAGAACCAGTAATCATCGCACAAAATGCTAGCGGTGGTAACAACGCTTCATCATTGGAGCAAATGTATCAACATACCAGCGTCATCACCTGTATCCTGGGGGTGATATGTCTTATCCTGATTGCCGCATTAATATACTATGCGATTCGGCTGTATGGTAAATGTCACAGAGAGTGGATACGAAGAGAGATACATGAACATAACCTCCGACGGTCAAGCAGTTGGTTTCGGCGACGACACGAGACCCATGGTTCACCCCGTACCAAGGAGGATCAGCCAGACGCGAGAATAGTATGATACAGTGTCGATAAGCGGAAGTGTCAGTATATTGCTAAAGGAAAAATATATAAAAGTGTCTGTGTAACGGTGCGATTCGGCAAATATATAGTGTACTACGTAACAGTAACGGTATAGTAATCAGTATAATGGACTTATTTAGAGGACTTTAGGTTTTAGTGGTGTATAACATACTATATAATATATATCGCATTTGTCAATATGTATTGATGGCAGAAAAATTAGAAAAGTATTATAGTAGCTTGTTTGAAATACGGACATATCTTGTAAAGATAGGACCACAGCGCCGTCGAGGCCCTATTTGTTCGAAAAAATATAAGGAAGCTAATATCATTTTACAAAGTTTTGAAAGACACTTATTAGATATACGAAGTAACATAAAGAAATTGAGTCAAACTGAACTTAGTTTAATAAATAAATTCACGGAACAAATTAAGAAGGTATTTGAAGAGATTAAAATTTTGTGTAACCCATCTATGGTGATTGATAAAATGGAGTCTTTTAATATTAAGACGGCAGTCGCTTTACTTCCAGTCATGGATGATAAAGAAAATGTTACAAAACAATTAATTTCTGCTATAGAGTTGTATAGCTCTCTACTTGATGACAAATCAATACCAATTCTTATCAGTTTTATATTAAAAACCAGGTTGTCTGAGAATGCCAAGTTACGATTAGCTCAGCATTATGATACAGTACAACTCCTTGTTGATGATATGCAAAAATATTTAATTTCAAAAAAGTCTTTCACAGCCCTACAAGAACAATTGATGCGGTGTAAACAAAATCAGCGAGATATCGAGGACTACGGTAAGGAAATTGAAAACTTATTTGTTAACTTGACCATTTCGCAGGCCGATGGGGATACAAAAAAGTATGACGTAATTAAACCACTGAATGAGAAAATGGCTATAAAACGTTTTGCCACCGGGTTACGAAATAGGCACATAAGCACTATTATTTCCGCCAGGAACTATGAAACATTGAGGGATGCTATCCGAGGTGCGGCTGATGAGCAGACATCTACGTGTCCAGAGGACAGTATCATGAAATTGACGAACAGGGAATACACCCGTAATAATATTATGTCATATTCATCTAGAGGACGATGTTTTCAGGCACGTGGTGTCTACGATAACCAGCGTGGCCAGTTCCGTCAGCGTAGTCATAGTCACTCTACTCGAGCGCGTGGGCAGCCGCAAGGTGTCTACTATAGAGGTAACCGGTACTCTAGAGGTAGGTACATACATAATAATTATGCTCGAAGTAATCGCAGAGAAAACTACGTAACATCAATTATGGTACGTGATACACAAAATAATAGTACGCCTACTGAATCTAACGCCAGCCAATTTTTTCGTGACCAACAAGAATAATCATGTCAATATTTGTTATTATAATAATTATAATTCTATTCCTTTGTCACTTGGTAACAGATCATATAACTGGTTAGTTGATACGGGTGCGTCACTTAGCGCCATTAAATATGAGACATTGCATCAGAATAACATTCCATTCCAAATAGGGAAGGTAACAATAAACGGAGTGTGTGGTGAACTCTGCTCTGTAGGTTTGTTGATTTAAGATTATCATTTAAGGACATAGTATTTATACACAGGTTTCATGTTTTTCGAGATTTATGTTCTGTGCAGACGCAGAGCAGACGTGACTGATGGAATTTTAGGTTTAGATTTTTTGAGGAAATATAACGCTAAATTGAATTTAGAATTAGATATTTTAACTTTATTAAATAATGGCACTGAAATTTGTTTATCTTTACAACCAAGTGTGAGAGGAGAAAAATTTATTCACTTATCGCCCAGATGTGAATCACTGCATTTTGTATCGACCAGTTTGAAAGATGAATGCGTGATTTTACCTAAACAATTATGTGAAGGTGTTTTTATGGCTGGGTGTATTGCAAGCCCTAAGAATGGTAAAATACCTATTCGAATACTAAATACGCGAGAGGAGACTATTAGTTTGAGTTTTTTTTTGTCCTGAAGTAGAAAACTTGAAGGATTATTCATTACTTTCTTTCGATAAGGCTACCATCAATGCGGATAGAGTGAAAAGGTTATTGAAAGAGTTAAAATTAAGTTATTTAAATAAGGAAGAACAGTTAGAAATTGAGAAAATATGTGCAAAATTTTCTGATGTTTTTCATTTAGAAGGTGATAGATTAACAACGTGTAACATTTATCAGCAATCAATAATATTAAAACCTAATACTGTGCCCGTTTATAAAAAACAATACCGATTGCCAAAGTCTCAAAGAGGAGAAATTCAAAAACAAATTAGTAAAATGTTACAGGACGATATCATTGAAGAAACAACAAGTGAATGGTCTAGCCCTATACTTTTAGTGCCGAAAAAATCAGATTCTACAGAAAAAAAGTATAGACTAGTAGTAGATTATCGAAAATTAAACGAAAATATTGCGGATGACCGCTTCCCACTCCCTAACATAGTTGAAATTCTAGATTCGCTATCAGGTGCTATTTATTTCAGTCACCTTGACCTGCAAAATAGTTACTATCAATTTGTTTTAGATCCAAACAGCAGACAATGCACTGCTTTCACGTTTGATAAGCAATATCAAATGAAAAGGATTCCAATGGGTCTTAAGACCAGCCCTAGCGCATTTTCAAGGGCAATGTCTATAGCGTTATCAGGTTTAAATTACGATAAATGTCTTCTGTATATGGATGATTTAGTCTGCATCGGACGTAATTTAGAAAATCATAATAAAAATTTAATAGATATTTTTTCTAGATTACGAAAAGTTAATTTAAAATTGAACCCCAGTAAGTGTAAGTTTTTAGTTAAAGAGTTATTGTATTTAGGACATGTAGTTAGTGCGGATGGAGTAAAACCTGACCCTAAAAAAACAAAAATAATAGAAAATTATCCACTACCAAAAAATGCTGATGATGTAAGACGATTTGTAGCTTTTTCAAACTATTATCGCCGTTTTATTCCAAATTTTGCTGAAATAGTAATTCCTTTAAACAAATTATTAAGAAAAAATGTCGAATTTATTTGGACACATGAATGTACCAAGTCATTTGAATTATTAAAAAATAGCTTAGTGTCTCCACCTTTATTGCAGTACCCAGATTTTTCAGATGACAATGAATTTCAGTTGTACACAGACGCATCAGGAACTGCAATAGGTTCTGTTTTATGTAATAAGGATGGTCGCCCAGTAGCGTATACAAGTCGTAGCTTAAATAAAGCTGAATTAAACTATGCAACCATAGAAAAAGAAATGCTAGCTATTGTTTGGTCTGTTAAATATTTCCGACCTTATTTGTTTGGGAAAAGGTTTACAATTTTCTCAGATCATCGCCCTTTAATATATTTATTTAACATGAACAATCCTTCAAGCCGATTGACGAAATTTCGTTTAGTTTTGGAAGAGTATGATTTTGTGATTGAGTATATAAAAGGTAAAGACAATGTTGCTGCAGACACATTATCTAGGATGCGAGTTACATCAGAAGAGTTGAAAGAAATGAGTGAACGGATAATTAATGTTATGACAAGAAATCAACGAAAGGAACTGGAAGGTCAGAAAGTAATTCACCCAAATTTGCAAACTTTGCCGAGCTCAACCACTAACATTCGGCCTGATCAACCGAAGGTTGTGGAAATGCTTACAAAGCCGTCAAATTCTGTTGAATTATTATTAGTTTCTCGGAGAAAAATGAATATTATGAATAGTGAATTAAATAGTCCAGATAGATTTTTATATAATAAAAGTGAAATGATATTGTATACTTGTCCAGACTTCCGATCATGTATCGCGCGAGACGCATATGTGAGTGAACTGGAGCAATATTGTAAAAAAATGAGTATAAAAGATCTCTTTATTATAAAACTTGCAAGTTGTAATGAATTTGTAAATTGGTTATCAAAAGAAATAAATAATAAAAATCCATGGTCCGGACCACGACTACATATCCTAAAGGGGGTTAAGCGAATAATTTCTAATGATGACAAAAAGGTAATCATAAATGACTATCACATCCTACCAACTAGTGGTCATGCCGGAATAAGAAGAATGTTAAATAACATCAAAAAATCTTATTTTTGGCCTGGAATGGAACGTGACGTTACTGCTTTTGTAGCTAAATGCAAGAAATGCCAAATGCAAAAGCATTCTTTGCCCGTTAAAGAGCCTATGGTGGTAACTAGCACTGCCGCAGGCGCATTTGATAAGATATTTTTAGATTTAGTGGGGCCCCTAGATAAGGATTATTATGGTAAGGTATATATTTTAACTATTCAGTGCGAACTCACTAAGTTCGTAGAAGCATATCCTTTAGATCGTAAGGACGCTGTCACCGTAGCAAAATCTTTCGTAGAAAACTTCATTCTCAGGTATGGTATACCGCGAGAAATCGCGACAGATAAGGGTTCGGAGTTCATAGCATCAACAATGAGTGAGGTTTGTAAATTACTTGGTGTTCAACAATTATTTTCAACCGCTTACCATCATGAATCTATAGGTGCGCTTGAAAATGCACATAAAAATTTAAATGCTTATCTTCGGATACAGACTAATAATAGCTCTAGAGAGTGGAGCACCTGGGTTCCCTATTGGTCTTTTAGTTATAATACTACTGTACACACATCTACAAAATTTACGCCATACGAATTAGTGTTTGGAAAACTGTGTAAATTACCTACAAATTTGTCTCAACAAGTTGAACCTCTGTACAATAGTGATGATTATCCATTAACCTTGAAATATAGACTTCAAAAATCTCAGGTACAAGCTAGGGAAAATTTGTTAATGTCAAAAGTAGCCCGAAAACGTTATTACGATAAGCAAATAAATCCAACTATTTACGAACCTAATGATTTAATTTTATTACGCAATGAAAATTGCAATAAATTTCAGAATGTTTATATTGGTCCTTTTAAAGTTTTAGAAGATGTGTCACCGAATGTTAAAATAATTAGAGATAATAAAATTGAAACTGTTCACAAAAATAGAACCAAATTGTATAGAACTTAAATTTGTAATATTTACCTAGTTTTATAACCTTTAATTTTTTTTTCTTTTTGTTTACCATAAATATTGTGTGTTTTTAGATCTAAGGAATTTTTATAATGAAAATAAAATAAATATCTTGTATTATTTTATTTTTTTTAAAAGAAGGGGGGTGTAGTGTAGTAATACATATATAATACGTATGTCTATCTTAAGATAAAAGTAGTGATCACTATTGTATTTACTGGAGAATAAATCTGATCGTTGATCTAACAACATCTTTAATTTCTCTCTCGACACCCAACCTTACAGATTATTGATTTCATTTTTATTTATTGATTACTTTAAATGAGTTGATTTTAATGAGATTTGACTTTAAATGAGAATTATATTGAGTAATGTATCTAATATTACTGAAGACAGCTTCTTAAATTTATTTTTATGTTTTTTCTTCTACAAGAAAAACACAGTTTTACCTGTTTAGCAGTCGTATATAAAGCAGTTTGCTTTGTAACCTTCAAGATATTATCCTACTACTTTCAATAGATCGATATCCCGTGGTGTTAGTGCTATAAAATATTGTTCTTAACAGAAACTATGCAATTAAAGTCTAGTTTAAAGTTGACAATCCGCGTTAAAACAAGCTAGCTTTAACTCGACATAAGTTGGCTCATCAGCTTCAGGAAGACGGAATTATTTTAAATATTTAGCTCCGCATGGGAACGCTGCCCACTAAATATTCCAAGCGTCGCAACGAGACTCAGACAGAGTTAGTTCGTTGGGAAAATTATACTGCTATTGTAGGCATTCAACATATTACGTATAAGTGAATTGTAGTATACAGAATTACATAATACAGTCCAACTTGTTCCTATGTTCCTAGTACCTAGTCTTTGGCCTACTCAAGTCTCCTGTTGGTGGTAGTGTCGTGTTCCGGGTTGTTGATCCTGACTATATCGGTTAGGTTACACGATGGCTGGTGCTCGTATGCCGTCTATGGTATAACTATGGTCCTTTCTTCAGAAGGCCAACCCAGACCCCAACACTGCACTCCCATAGTACTTTTTAACATTGTACACGGACTTAAAAAAAAGAGACCTCTCTGGTTTTTTTTGGTGTTTCTTCCCGGAGTGAGTCTTAGGAATTGCCGGCGCCTTTTAGCTGTAAAGTCCGACTTGTAAAAATATCTGAAAAGATTTACTTGCAGAAATAAATATAATTTTATCATTTAATCCCTATACCTAAAATAAAAATATTATATATTAAATAACATTATATTAAACTTGAAACATCAAGACTATAAAAATAATGGCTTTTAACATCTTTTGTCATCACAATGCAATAAAGCTTTTAACTTCATAAAACTCAAAAGTTCTGGAACAGGGCTCAACATCAAACAATAGTAAAGTACGTAAAAGTGTCAATACTTCACCATTCAAGTACAGAGTAACACTTCAAGTTTAAATACTTACTTGAGTTTGAAGACTACAACTGGCTATAAAGGACTAAATATTTTAACTGGAGACGAAATATGAATGAGACTAGAACAATAATGTAGTCTTTAAATATCGTAAATTGAAATGTATCAAATTCATTTTGTTTTTATGTTATAAAACAATTCGTTTCTGCTATTATTAAGTTGATTTGACATATTGTGCACTTTAGTACTATCATATAGCGTGGCGACGGATCGCCACGCCTACGGCCAGTCTGATCCTCTGCATTAGACGTTTAACGTTAAACATTTCGAACAAAAAATATTATAATTAGGAAACGTAAAGAAATGAATCTATTATATTTGAATGCAGAGATTTCAAATCTTCACTCTGTTCCGGATCGCTTCGATAAAGAAACATACCACGGCTTCTCTTTGAGAAGTTCCTAAGACACGATAAGCCAAATTATTCTCTTATTCTAGGTCACCCTTCTCTACTTACATACGATATTCATGTATTCAAATCTAATCCGTCTTTATATCGCCTTCGCCACATTCGTCTAACTTGGGCGTTGTAAATTCATTGCGTATGACATCTCGTTCAGGAACGCGGCCATTACGTTAGCTCTGTTATTTTACTCCTCAAATATGATATGAGTATTATTTAGGAGTACGTGTTTGTAAGGTATTGTATTTCGGAGTCAAGATGCGAATAGTGAGTAGATATTTTTTATGTGGATGTTTTAAGATACTTTTTTTTTCTGTTTATGGTGTAGGGTCAGACTAAAAAACAGAACATCTGATAGTCAATTTAAACCATCGCTTAACACAGGTTTTATTTGAAGCTATGGTATCTTCTATCTTTTGTACTACATATTTAATAGTTGTTATTTGTTTAGGTGACGCAATCTTTTTTTATTTTACTATAAATTAAAAGAATAAATTCAAAACTGCCATGACGCAAAAACCCAAGGGTAAGATACATTAATAATATGTACTTTGCTAAACATAAACACACCTTGGGGATTCAAAGTTTAATTTTACACACCGAGGCTGTACTCCGGCCCATCGATTGCCTCGCGCGCCATGTAAAACAATTTTCCCTTTTCGCATGACGCAGGAAATAAGAGAATTTCACCCACATAAGTTAAACATTGTAACTTCATCGCACGCCGCGTCTAAATGCAGCCATTTCAGAGAATGAGTAGCCACCTTTATATTAACCTCGTTTGCTGTAATGACGCTGAATTTATTACTGTTAAGGTCCGTACACATGAGAAGACTATATGTTATAATGGTTAATTTATTTCACCAGTTTTAGCAAAGCTAGTTTGTTGAATAATTGATAGTACGAATGATTTAAGTTTAAACGAAACACGTGTCGATTTATAAGGATTACCAATAAAAACATTCTCATTTTAATTTTTATTCTTGTTTTACTTGCAGGATAATTATATTTCAAAAATGTACTCAATTTAAAAATTCAAAATAAATTGAAAAATCCAAAATAACAGGCAAAAATACAATGTTATCTAATTTACAAATACTTACTAACTTATAATACAGCTGATGTGCTAAATTGTGCTATAACTGACGCGGTTGAATAGAACAGACTTGTAGACTCGCAATATATTTTGTTTAAATGTCTTTAGCATATCGGTTGGAAGCACGCAACAATCCACCTGCAAAATGGAGGTCAAATATACACAGAGCCACATTATATTGTACTTCTATCATTACACACCACACAAACACAAATAACCAAACCAATTTCAAAAACACACACAACCACATATAACCCAAATAAACCGCGTCCAGTTTCTCAAGTACTGCCGTCCCGGGGAAACTTTGAAAATTTATTTGTCCCCGGGCACGGTTAAATACTTACCATACTTCATACTTTGCTGAGGATCATTTAGGCTTTGCCTGGCTTTTGTTCTTTTGTAAAATAAAACATAAAAACGTATGTTTTTTTCTCTCTTTTTTTTTTAACCACGGTTTTGTGTACCTGAAGCGCTAAAACGCTTTTGAGACAATAATCTCCCAGAGTCCGAGAATACAATGTGGAATTATGATATATACTTAATGTAATGAAATTTTACGTTTACAAACTTTTGTAAGTACTGTTATTAGGCACAGGGTCAGCTTAAAATGGATAAACTTTCCTACTAGACCCCATTACTTGCTTAGGTAAAATACATCATTTCTATTTAATTTAAATAGACAAAAATCTATGTTTAGATTTATACTTACATTGATCAACTCCTGCGTAGGCTATAAAGCCGGGTAACTTTGGACTTTAAAGACTCTTCATCATCATCAACAGCCTGTAATAGCCCACTGCTGAACGTAGGCCTCTCCTTCGAAATAAGGTTTTGGCCTACTATACCACGCTGACCAGACGCGTTGGTATAGGGTTTGCCTTTCAAGTTTTCCTTCTCTATGCAGTGCAGTGCTGTTGATCTACATAGTTTATGCCCTTAGTCAGCTGTTACAATACCCACAACACGGACAAACACTATTAGATAAACAAACCAAGTGTTTACAGAGATTTTTGCTGGACAATCGGTTGAAAGGTAGGACACTTCGGCCAATAGCCAATTAGAGTTACAGCTAGGTGACAAAGACTATTCAAGGCAAGCCAAGTATTAAATAAAATAAAATGACCCTTGACTGTATGTAAACCACTTTCCAATGTTTTACTGAACTTTGCGGTTTGTGGAGGAACAAACTATTTCTTTGAATTGCAACACTTACACGAAAACAAAAATACATACAAATTAACATTATGCTTGCGATTCTCGTTAAGGTTATTGTTTTTTTTCTTAATGTAACATGAATATTTATGAAGGGAACTTTGTTATTAAACAAAGTCCATCGATGCCCAAAAGGGACGATTTTCAATCCCTTGAAGGGTCCTGTTTGAACTTTATGGTCGATTTACAATTTTCGCTTTCGAATTAGCACCGGTAGTTGTAATTAACTTTGATTATTGATTTTATTTATATTTATTGAATACTTTAAATGTTAAATTGAGTAATGTATCTAATATTACTGAAGACAGCTTCTTAATTATTTTTTTTATTATTTTTTTCTGTTACAATAAAAACACAGTTTTACCCATTTAGCAGTCGTATATGTCGCAGTTTGCTTTGTAACCTTTAAGATATTATCCTACTGCTTTCAATAGATCGATATCCCATGGTGTTAGTGCTATAAAATATTGTTCTTAACAGAAACTATGCAATAAAAGTCTAGTTTAAAGTTGACAATCCGCGTTAAAACAAGCTAGCTTTAACTCGACGTAAGTTGGCTCATCAGCTTCAGGAAGACGGAATTATTTTAAATATTTAGCTCCGCATGGGAACGCTGCCCACTAAATATTCCAAGCGTCGCAACGAGACTCAGACAGAGTTAGTTCGTTGGGAAAATTATACTGCTATTGTAGGCATTCAACATATTACGTATAAGTGTAGTATACAGAATTACATAATTGTTCCTAGTACCTAGTCTTTGGCCTACTCAAGTCTCCTGTTGGCGGTAGTGTCGTGTTCCGGGTTGTTGATCCTGACTATATCGGTTAGGTTACACGATGGCTGGGGCTCGTATGCCGTCTATGGTATAACTATGGTCCTTTCTTCAGAAGGCCAACCCAGACCCCAACACTGCACTCCCATAGTACTTTTTAACATTGTACACGGACTTAAAAAAAAGACGACGAGTAAAGTCCGACTTGTAAAAATATCTGAAAAGATTTACTTGCAGAAAAAATAATATTATTTTATCATTTAATACCTATACCTAAAATAAAAATATTAAATAACATAATATTAAACTTGAAACATCAAGACTATAAAAATAATGGCTTTTAACATCTTTTGTCATCACAATGCAATAAAGCTTTTAACTTCATAAAACTCAAAAGTTCTGGAACAGGGCTCAACATCAAACAATAGTAAAGTACGTAAAAGTGTCAATATTTCACCATTCAAGTACAGAGTAACACTTCAAGTTTAAATACTTACTTGAGTTTGAAGACTACAACTGGCTATAAAGGACTAAATATTTTAACTGGAGATGAAATATGAATGAGACTAAAACAATAATGTAGTCTTTAAATATCGTAAATTGAAATGTATCAAATTCATTTTGTTTTTACTTTATAAAACAATTCGTTTCTGATATTATTAAGTTGATTTGACATATTGTGCCCTTTAGTACTATCATATAGCGTGGCGACGGATCGCCACGCCTACGGCCAGTCTGATCCTCTGCATTAAACGTTTAACGTTAAACATTTCGAACAAAAAATATTATAATGATGACTGCTCAGAGCGGACCCGCTAAGCCAATTACTGCGAACAACAGTCCGCATTCTATGGTACTGTTGCCTGCTGATGAGGGTGAGGTTGCTAGGATCTTAAGGTCACTTCGTGATGGCTGTTCCACTGGCGTGGATGGAATATCGAGTGGAATTTTGAAAAAACACGAACTAGCTGTGGTGTCACCTTTAACGTACATTTGTAATCTTGTACTCTCTACAGGAAAATTCCCTAAGGCGTTTAAGAAAGCCATCATACACCCAATCTTCAAGGGTGGCGACGGAAGCCGTGTCAAGAACTATAGACCGATTGCTGTACTGCCAGTCCTTTCAAAAATTATTGAGCGGATAATGAATAACCGACTCATTACTTATCTAGAAGGAAACCAGCTTCTCTCATCTATACAGTTTGGTTTTCGAGCTGGTAAATCAACCTCAGACGCGGTACATGAACTCACCGACTATATAGTCACAGAAATGGATGGTGGACAAAAGGTTTTAGGCATCTTTTTAGATATTGCCAAAGCTTTTGACACGGTTTCCGTACCCAACCTTATGTCAAAGATGGAAAGCCTAGGAATCAGAGGTGTGCCACTGGATCTCTTTAAAGATTATTTAAGTGAGCGTACACAGAGAGTTAGGATAGGCGATTATCTCAGTGATGAGCGTGTACTCACATATGGCACGCCCCAGGGGAGTGTAATTGGCCCTACACTCTTCCTTATCTATGTCAATGATATAGGTATGCTCACTCTACCTAAAGGCAGGGCGGTAATGTTTGCTGACGACACTGCTCTTGTGTTTAGTGGTAATACTTGGAGTGAAGTCTACGAGCGTGCTCAATCGGGGTTCAATATTGTATCTAAATGGCTAAGAAGTAACCTATTGACCCTGAATAACGATAAAACACACTACATCACATTCTCTCTGAAAGGCAATCCTTCAACCTCAAAAGCCCCACCTTATACAATACTGGCCCACACGTGTCCTGAACCGCACAGAGGTCAGTGCCCTTGCACTCCTTTACATAAAGCACATACCGTCAAATACTTGGGTGTGATCATAGATAAAAATTTAGGATTTCATGAACACATAGACGCCCTCAACAGTAGGTTACGTAAATTAATGTATATTTTTAAAACGATTAGATGCGTCTTAGACACTCAACGACTAAAAGCGGTTTACTTTGCCCTTGTTCAGTCAGTTCTCACCTATTGTATCACCATATGGGGTGGTGCGCCGAAAATTAGATTAATTGACCTTGAGAGAACGCAAAGGGCTATCTTGAAGGTGGCACTTTGTAAGCCATATCGCTTTCCTACTGCATTGCTGTACAGGGAGGCTGAAGTTTTGACGGTGCGTCAGCTGTTCATTTTGTATACTCTGCTGAAACAGCATTCTTTACTAGTCTATAACCAAACTCCTTCCAGTGTCAAAAGAAGATTCAATCCTGTACAACGTCTTAAGCTTTTAACAAAACATTCCAAACGGTTCTTTTGCCACATGGGCGGCTTCCTGTACAATAAGGTCAACAGAGTTGTACCGATATTCCACCTCACAAAGGCCATGAGTAAGCGAACGCTTACTAATTATTTGAAGGGGTTAAACTATGACGATACTGAAGCGATGCTTTCGGTAATAGTTTAGAGTTTGCTAATGACACGAATGCACATGAACAAACCCATGCCCACAAGCTCACGCATCCACATACTCACGCCTACTCACACACACACACACACACACACACACACACACACACACACACACACACACACACACAACACACACGCACATTCACATAAACACACACGCACATTCACATAAACACACACACACGCACACTCACATAAACACACACACACAATTAATCACTCACACACATACACATACACACATAATCATTCACACGCAACACGCAACAATAATTTATGTACCTCACTTAATATGCTATGCTACTAGAAATAAACTATTAAATATAGTAAAACATGCAACTTTGTAGTGCTGGCTTGTGTAAAATAAATAAAAAAATATTAAAATGTAAATATACACGGGGTGGAGACCTGGTATCCTGAAACACAGGCCTCGAGCCTAGCTTAGGCACCAGTCTCCCACAATATTCTGGAAATGATAATTTGTATTTTTTTGTTTTATTCAAATGTAATGTATGCTATATTGTGGTGAGAAATTAAATTATTATTATTATTATAATTAGGAAACGTAAAGAAATGAATCTATTATATTTGAATGCAGAGATTTCAAATCTTCACTCTGTTCCGCATCGCTTCGATAAAGAAACATACCACGGCTTCTCTTTGAGAAGTTCCTAAGACACGATAAGCCAAATTATTCTCTTATTCTAGGTCACCCTTCTCTACCTACATACGATATTCATGTATTCAAATCTAATCCGTCTTATATCGCCTTCGCCACATTCGTCTAACTTGGGCGTTGTAAATTCATTGCGTATGACATCTCGCCGTATCTCGTTCAGGAACGCGGACATTACGTTAGCTCTGTTATTTTACTCCTCAAATATGATATGAGTATTATTTAGGAGTACGTGTTTGTAAGGTATTGTATTTCGGAGTCAAGATGCGAATAGTGAGTAGATATTTTTTATGTGGATGTTTTAAGATACTTTTTTTTTCTGTTTATGGTGTAGGGTCAGACTAAAAAACAGAACATCTGATAGTCAATTTAAACCATCGCTTAACACAGGTTTTATTTGAAGCTATGGTATCTTCTATCTTTTGTACTACATATTTAATAGTTGTTATTTGTTTAGGTGACGCAATCTTATTTTATTTTACTATAAATTAAAAGAATAAATTCAAAACTGCCATGACACAAAAACCCAAGGGTAAGATACATTAATAATATGTACTTTGCTAAACATAAACACACCTTGGGGATTCAAAGTTTAATTTTACACACCGAGGCTGTACTCCGGCCCATCGATTGCCTCGCGCGCCATGTAAAACAATTTTCCCTTTTCGCATGACGCAGGAAATAAGAGAATTTCACCCACATAAGTTAAACATTGTAACTTCATCGCACGCCGCGTCTAAATGCAGCCATTTCAGAGAATGAGTAGCCACCTTTATATTAACCTCGTTTGCTGTAATGACGCTGAATTTATTACTGTTAAGGTCCGTACACATGAGAAGACTATATGTTATAATGGTTAATTTATTTCACCAGTTTTAACAAAGCTAGTTTGTTGAATTATTGATAGTACGAATGATTTAAGTTTAAACGAAACACGTGTCGATTTATATGGATGTATTTGATGGATTGGACGTTTGGAAAATATCACAAAAGTGGCAGCTTTAGGTGTAAAACCTATGTGAAGAGACTGTCTAAGATTTGAAATATATACAAATCAATAGTCCCCTGCTTATTTGCTGTGGCCTATTGTAGTTTGCATTAATGAGAAATGAGGAATAAAGGTGTTGCGAAAAATAGGTAAAAACCATCCTTGAAGAGTCTTGTATCAATACGAGTATACAAGACTCTTTGAGTTTGACAAGTGCAAATTAATTATGACACCGACTAAATCGATGGACAGGTATTCTCAGTAAACTTTAATGCATACGTTACGTTATGATGGTATGAGTGCCTTTAAATAATACAAATTGTGAACTCTTTCCAATCTTTTTTAAGTCGAATTTCATGCCAGCATATTTTTACAGACAACGGAATACAAAATAGAAAGAACGAAGAATAGTCTCTTTGCTATTATTGGTTCGTAATTCAATGGTAGAAATAGTCGAACGCCGATATCCTAATGTAAAACATCGTTCGAAGACTCCGAACATTGTTAGTTCAGCTCTAAAGAGACTTCTATGAAAGTAAAGCTTTCAACTAACGTTTTCAAAGCATTTCTAAAGAGCTTTCTAAAGAACATTAGACAAATAGTTTAAGTTCTCGTTTTAAAATATCATTTATTATTTTTTATTTTTTTCATGTTAGAGGACAGACGAGCAGACGGGTGACCATCGCCGCCCATGAACGTCTGCAACTCAAGAGTCACAAACGCGTTGCCGGCCTTTTAGGAAGGAGTACGCTCTTTTCTTGGAGGTTTGAAGGTCGTATCGGTCCGGAAATACCGCAGACGATAACCCGTTACACAGATTGGTTGTGCGGGGCAAAAAGTGGCTCAAAAAGCGCATAGTAGTGGAGCGCCAACTATCCAGGTAATGAGCGGATAGCGGAAAAATGGTGGAATTATGGTAAAAACACGTCATGACATGTGACTCTTAGGACATTCGAATTAAGTTTTAGACTTAGTATACCTACGTGTAAGTGCCTTTTTTAAAAGACTGCTAAGAATGGGCTATGTTCTTCGAGCTTCGTATCTTTTATGTTTGTTTGTAAAAAAAAAAAACACCTCGTATCTTCCAAATGAATACATTTGTTGACAGCTACGGTATTGTTTTATCCGGCTCAAAAACCCAAGTGTCACCAGTTGGCTTTGAAAAAAAAATGCAGGATTTTTGGAGCAAAATAGTAATAAGTGAATTTAAAAAAAGAACTAAACCAATCGAGTAGGGTCTCACATTAAGAAAATTAAAAGAAGATTCCAAAAATAAATATAAGTTATTTCTTTAAATTTAATAAGAAATAATAAATTATGGTAAACATTTTTGATAGCTTAAAAATGGGCCATGTTAGTGTCGGACCTCGTGCTGTTTCGGCCTTTTTAGTGCTTTACTTTTAAATAGTCTTTTTGCAGTCGGGATATTATTTTTACATTTATATATAATGATAATCGAAATCTAGGTATCTAGAAATATATAAGTATGTTTATTTAAAAATATATTTTGTCCCCGATTGCCGGCAATAGGGTGGTATAAAATTAAAATATAAAATTGCGCACACGTCATAGCAGGCCAACGGAGTGAACTTCAATTGTGTTTTGTTAGCGGTCGCAATTGGCATGTGCTCTCAAAAAAAAATGTATATGAGTGGAAAACAAAAGAGATAACTAAGTACAAAGTTTTTATTCACTTTTGATTTAATGAATGCATTACTGTATCAAAACTTTTAGTAATTTTAGTAAATTGCTATTATTTGACTGTTTCGATGACACAGAAAGTAGCTCGAACGTTTTCTAAGAGATGGCAGTAATATCGCGATGTTTAGAGTGATATTGAAATGAGTAAAACTGCGCACTCTGTGTGTGTCTACACAAAACAGGAGTTCTAATCGGAAACACAAAAAATCAGAAGTGATTAGCAGTTTACCATATACAACCATCACCTAAATCTGAACCAAAGCCAAAAAAGTGAGTAAACCAAAGGCTAACAATAAAAAAAAGATTTTGAGGTGTGGCGGGTGCAACGAAGTGTATACGGAGCCAATAGTAGAAGACTAGATCACGTGCAATACATGTCAGGGGTAGTGGCATGAAAACTGTTCAGACTAAAATGGCTCCGGCGCTTTTATAATATAGTTATAATATAATAAAGTTGCGCAATCTTGTCGATCTCAACGCGCAATGTACACTGGCGTGTACAAAATTGCGCAATTTCCGATTTGTGGTTTAATTACTTAGAAGTTTATATGTTTTGTTGTTACTATTCGTATAATAATTTGTTGCCATATTAATAAGGTTAAATAAATAAATGATTAATCTCAGATATGATTAATATTTTTTATTTTATCACTATCACTATTGATTGCAAACTGCGCAATATTATACCACCCTACCCTACACTTGCCTTCTATTCTCTAAGTGGGACTAAAATAATTATAGTTGGTAACATGTATAGGTTGATTACGCTTCTGTATACCCCTCCAGTGATAAAATACATGAGTGTATATATGTATGTATGTTATATAGGTTTAAGTTCTAAATAATTATTTAAATAGATGACCTCATCTGAATTTAGTTGACAATAGTTTTTTCCTACGAAACTCCAAATTTATGAAGGAATTAACTGCTAATAATTCTATAAATGGTTACAAAAGCTTTTAAGTTATCAAATATTCGTGGGTTACAGTGTCAGTTTCTGGAAAACTTTTGCAAAGCAAATGTCAATATGTTTTTATACACTCAGGTGTATAAAAACTTACACCAGGGACTTCCTTTTCAGGGTATACCTGGTTCCCGGGCTATTAGTACCCGAGACGGCGTGCGGTTTTAGTCGGTTCGAGTCCGACATGCCACCGATAGGTGGTATCCGAGGGGATTTCTGCACGGGAAAAAAAAGGTGTATAAAAACTTATTGACTTTTTTCTTCTTGAGGCTCTTAAAAGTTTAATCATTAAAACATTGATTATTTATAAAATTTTCAACAGTACACTTTCTTTAACGTAGCCCAAAATACGTATTTATAAATTCATTATTTTATTTCACGGGCCTATTATCTATTTGACGGGCCTGTTAGTCTAGTCGTTAGTGACCCTGACTGCTAAGCCGGGTTCGATTCCGAGCCAGGACAAATATTTGTGTGATGAGTACGATCGTTTGTTCTGTATCTGGGTATAATTTATCTATTATATGTATGTATTTAGAAATATATAAGTATGTTTATCAGCAGTCTGGTTACCATAGTACAGGCTCTGCCTAGTTTGGGATCAGACGGCCGTGTGTGTGAGTTTATTATTATTATTAAACTTTCCTAATTAAGATCCATTTACGAAAGATCTTTCTAGCATAATTGCAAAAGATAATATAATGTTAACATTCTTTCAGAACCTTTCGATCGAATTGCTCTATATGACTGAGCAAAATATTACCTGGAAATTCATAAACAATAAATCTGAAAATCCACAGTTTTGAACAATGTTTATCCTTGTTGATCACCACTGAATTATGCACGGGCCCGTTCGTGAACCTGTCCATTCATAATTATAACATTTCAACATTCACAGTTAAATTGATTTTATTTTAAACCAACTGTACTCTACCACGAGTCGCTATGACACATTATGAATTCATTGATGAGCTATTTGTAACAAATGAGTGAGCTGGATCGATGCAGAACTTGTTGACTTTAATTTTTTTTACTAGCTTTTGATAATAGATATATATAGATAATGTAACTTCATTGGTGAATTTTTAAAATCGGTTTAGTGGTAAGTAACTAATACATATTATTAACTAAATTACGAGTACAATGCTACGATTTATTAATTGGGAGGATAGACAACCGATGACCGTTTCTATTATAGAAAGCGGTAACCGTTTATAATTAGACTCTAATTATAAACGGTTACCGCTCTCTTCCATTAATTCAAACTCAAACGCACGCTCTAATTATTAGAGCGTGCGTTTGAATCACAACTTAGTGACATAAAAGTAAATACAACCGTTGACGGGCGTACCATGTTTTTGGCTAAAAGAGGAAGCTTTTTTCGTAGGCTCAAGTTGCGGCAAGATTGGTCTCAGTCCAGGGGAAACAAATCATCATCAAGGAGCCAAAGCTTGAGTGCCACCACTGCGGTGACCGGACCGTAGACGCGGCACTCTACACGTGGGCAGAAGGTCCGGCGTGCGTGGAGCAGAGGCGTTGCCTTGTGGCGGCCATCGAGTGGGAATTCTCTCGCTCTTTAACATGATTGCAGCCATGGTACGGAGCGAGACTGCGTGGAACGCCGCCGTCTCCTTCTGAGAAAAAATTAGGCTTGCAAAGGAGATGACGGAGCGAGACCGGGAGAGGTTAAGAACTGTCCCTTCCCGCCAGGCCCGGCAACGGCTCAGGAGCCGGAGGTCGCAGAACGACCTCTGTCCTCCATAAGCATAAGGAGTCCTTAGGTGAGGCTATCTGTCACCCTAGCAGCAGGCCGGGGCGGTGGCGAGACGCACTGCGGCACGCGTGGGCCCTTTCGGGAGCACAAAGGGTGCCTAGGGGTTCCCACACAGGAGGGGGTCATCTACTTGCTTTACCCGAGGTACGTCGGGGTATCAGTGATTTCCTTCCTAGTATACACCTGGTTCGGCTGGTACGGGGCAGATCCGCATCACTGTCAACGCCCCCAACCACAAAAAACGATCAATAGACATCGACAACGGAAAACCGAAACCAACGAAGAAAGACTATGTTAACAGCGCAACAACCTACACATTCACCCCAATACGGCCGGTCACCGTGGGGGAAGACGACCACTACCCTCCAAACACTATCCCTTTAGAACCAAAAAACTCGTCTAGAACCAAAAAGCAGCAAAACACGGAATACCTATATATGGCAACATACAATACTCTCTCTCTAAGGACTGAAGAACGCCTACAAGAACTTTTATACTCTATACGAGACATAAAGTGGGATATTATCGGCTTGAGCGAAGTAAGAAGACTCGGTGAAGCTATTGAAGAGCATGACCAATTCATACTGTACCACAAAGGCGAAACACCAGGAAGACATGGAGTAGGATTCCTAGTAAGAAAAACACTCAAAACCTTCATCACAGAAATAATTGGCATATCAGAAAGGATTGCTATATTAAACATAAAGATAAGCAAGGAAATATGGTCCATAGTGCAAATTTACTCGCCAACCGAACAGTCCACGATATTAGAAATTGAGTCATTCTACTCATACCTCAAAACTGCCATAAAAGAACACGCACAAAAAAACTACATTGTCATGGGTGATTTTAATGCAAAAGTTGGAGAACCAAGAAACGGAGAAGAAATCGTCCTGGGCCCATACAGTAGCGGGGAAAGAACAAGGAACGGACAAAAACTAATAGAAATGGCGTTCGAAAATAACATGAAAATACTAAACAGTTACTTCAAGAAGAGAGCTGCTAATAGATGGACATGGATATCCCCAGATGGTCGGTATAGAAACGAGATAGACTACATTCTAACAAACAGACCCAAATTATTTGACGACTGTGGCACCGTCGCATATCTCAACTTTAATAGCAACCATAGGATGCTTAGAACATGTCTCAACACATCATCTGCTCTAAAACCAAGCCGGCCTTTCAAAGCGAAAATAACAATACCACATAACGATGTAAGAATAGCCACCATAAAAGAAAATCTCAACTCTGTGACAGAATCGTCTCTTGAGTATCTAAGCACCCAACAGAAATACAATATAATACACGAAATACTAATAGCAAGACCTAAAACCAACATCGAAGTCGAACCGTACAATAAGAGATACATATCAGAAAAATCCAGAGAACTCCTAGAAAAACGATCAAAATTAATTAGCATTCCAAATAAAACGAAAATTATCAGAGATGAAATAGCGAAATTGAGCAAAGAAATAAAATTACAAATAAGAAAAGATAGAGAATACCTTAGACTCGACACCTTTGAAAAGTTCATCAACAAGACCGGTGGTATAAAAAAGGCCCTTAAAGTTTTATCAGACAAAACCAGCTGGATAGCTAATATGAAAGACCAACATTGCATGACAAATACCAAAAGATTAGATATTCTATCAATAGCTACGAAATTCTACAAAAACCTGTACTCAGTACAAACAAGTACTGTACTGCCAAATTGAAATTACCGAACTAAGCAATGATGACAAGGTGCCATGCATACTAGAAGATGAAATACATAAGGCAATCAAAACACAGAAGAATGATAAAGCCCCTGGTCCCGACCAGATCAACAATGAGTTGATTATAAGTTGCAGAAACTACATTGCACCACTACTAATATGGATTTTTAATGATATACTGAATACCGAAGTTATTCCGTCACAGTGCACTGCATCAACCATCATCCTGCTCCACAAAAAGGGTGATAAAACTGTAATAAATAACTATAGACCTATTAGTCTAATGTCCAATATTTATAAAATATTTGCCAAAATAATCTTAGCCCGAATAACAAGAACTCTAGACGAAAACCAGCCTAGGGAACAAGCCGGTTTTAGAGCAGGTTATTCGACATTAGACCACATACATACTGTGAGACAAATTATCGAAAAACACAAGGAGTTTAATGTGTCATTCTATTGTTGTTTCATCGACTACAGCAAGGCATTTGACTCAATTGAACACGAATATATCTGGTATTGTTTAAAGAATCAAGGAGTGGAACAAAAGTACATCAGAATAATAAAAAACGTATATACTAATAGTACAGCTAGAATCAAGCTAGAAAAAGAAGGGAAGGAAATAAAAATAAATAGAGGTGTAAGACAAGGGGACCCGTTATCGCCTAAATTATTCACAGCTGTCTTAGAAGGAATCTTCCGTAAATTAAACTGGGATCATTATGGGCTAAACATAAACGGGGTAAGACTATCTCACTAACGGTTCGCTGATGACATTATACTATTCGCCGAAACCAAGGAACACCTACAAAACATGCTCATAGACCTGGAAAGAGAAAGCCGCAAGGTAGGCCTAACGATGAACGCCTCCAAAACCAAAGCCGTAACAAATGCGTCCGAAGACCCCATCGTCATAAACGGCGTACCAATTGAGTATGTTAAAGAGTACACTTACTTAGGTCAACAAATTTCGACGACTGATATAATGTCAAAGGAAATAGACACTAGAATTGGGAATGCATGGAAGTGCTACTGGCGACTAAAAGAAATTATGAAGAACAAAGAAACCAAGATTTCTATCAAATCAAAACTGTACAACACCTGCGTGCTACCAGTTCTAACCTATGGCTGCCAAACCTGGGCTCTCACCAAAGCGCAAACCAAAAAATTAGAAACTTGCCAGACAGCAATGGAGAGAAGCATGCTGAATTTACGAAAATCAGACAGAGTACGAAACAAAACGATCAGGAATCGCACTAAAATACAAAATGTTACAACTACAATACGGAAACTGAAATGGCAATGGACTGGACATATGATAAGAGGCATCGAAAAGTGGAACAGAAGCATAGTGTTTTGGTACCCTAGAAACAGGAAAAGAAAAAGAGGTAGACAGATTCGAAGGTGGGAAGACGAGATAGGGGCGATAGCAGGAAAACTATGGACAAGGAAAGCTCTAAACCGAGTAGAGTGGAAGGAAATGGAGGAGGCCTTTGCCAAAGTTGGGCAAACGGACGAAGTTATCGATGTCATCGACTCAACAGAGTCGTTAACTTAAGATTATAATTTTGCAAATATTATTTTTGTGTCTGAATAAAAGGCTATTATTATCATTATTATTATTATTATACACCTGGTTCGCCGGCAACTGTTACCCAAGACGGCGTGCGGTTTTTGGTCGGTTCGAGTCCGAAATAACCACCAGTGGGTGGTATCCGAGAGGATTTCCGCACAGAAAAAAAAGAAAAAAGGGCAAGCAAATCAAAAACTTGATAAAAATGACTTTTAAAAACTATATACTACGTAAGCACACAAAAGCTGGTCGCAGGTAGCTGCTTTTAAACGGCAAAACTGTAGCTTATTAAATATAAAATAAATGAATTTAATATAGCTTCTCACTTAAAATAACTATATTAATGGGTAGTTATCGGCAGAAGAATACTTACAATATACCAAAAATAACATTAATTCTATAGGAGGCTTTAATGTAACGTCGTGAGAATACGGTTTTGTGTGTAGTTACGTCACAACACGGCAAACATACGTCACGCATACAACACAAACGTCTTGTATCGCGTGGCTCACAGCTTAATTGTGTCATGTCACGTGTGTTCTTTAATAAGGTGCGCGCTGTACTCTTTTGTACTGAACGCAATTTGTTTCAACGACTGAAAGTATGAGTTCCAGATAGAAGGAAAAAAGTTAATTGTAGTCAAAGGCAACGATGGAATGTCATATTAGAATCGTCTCATATACGTACGTGTAGTAAAGTTTAGTAAAGTAATCTTCACTGTTTGTCAATTGATTCTCTTCTTTTCAAACAAAAAAAAACCAGTCAGGTACGAGTCGAACTCGTGTGCCGAGGGTTCCGTACCTACCCAGATTTTCGCGAAAAGTTATTCCTTTATTTGCGCTGTAAGACGTTTATTTTTGCCAAATTTCGTGATTCTAGGTCAATGGGAACTACCATATACGTTTTCGACCCAATTTTGGTTAAAAGCAAGATCTTACAGCACAAGTGAACACAAATGAAATCGAAATTTACCCATATCTTTTTATCGTGTTGGCTCAGGACCTTGATTTTTATACACCTAATAGGGACCATAGAGTTCTGGTATAAATTTCAACTTGCGAGGTCTACCCGTTCCGGAGAAAATCGGTGGTGACGGACACGGACAGACGGACAAAAAAGTGATTTTATAAGGGTTCCTTTTTTAAATTTTGAGGTACGGAACCCTAAAAAAGTTAGATTTTGAATCGATGCTTAGTTTCTTTTTATATTTTTCTGCCTCTAGAGGACCTGGTTCAATTGTAATGCGAGACACTTCACACATATGCGTCTAAACCCCTACTAAGCGACGCCTATGCCGTTATAACACTAGTATATAAAAAATTTCGAAAACCCAAAGAAACTCATTTTAGAGTTTAAATTTGTCATAGTGTATAGTATTCTACTAGTCAAGCCCTTTCATTTGATACCCATATTGAGAGAGTTATAAAAAAAATATAATTCGCCATTTTGTGTCGGCGGCCATCTTGAACCAATTTTCATCAAACATAGCTAAGAACACTCCCTACTAATTCACCTTCCAAACAAAAACAAACAAAATCTAAATCGCTTTATCCGTTCGGGAGCCACGATGCCACACACAGACACACTCACACACACACATACACAGACACGTCAAACTTGTAACTCCCCGTCGTTTTTGCGTCGGGGGTTAAAAACAACTAATAACCATATTTAAATATTACTAAACACACATACGAGTATACCTATTACAGATAAATTACACTCAGACCTAGATCAAATGATCGTTCTCGTCACACAACTATGTCCCCACGACCTCTGAGTCTAAATCAGGGCCACCAACAAACACCAAAACACGAGTTAACTTGCTTACATTTAAGGCTTTTTAATTGAGTTCTCAGAAAAATACCTATACATCAATATCTCTTTAAGTATTTAACATATATTTTATTAATTTTACTGCTGGTAGCATTACAAAAGTACGCAGTAACATAATAGTGAACATTGGAACTAAGAATTCGGAAGAAACTTTACAAAAATCTATCAAAAAATTCCCTAACCATCTCTCCGACATTAAATATTCTCAAGATAATAAGAAATAAAGTTAAACACTCCCAAATAAATTTAATTTTATCAAACACATGTTACATCCCTAAATATTTAATGATGAAATATTTCCCAAATGAAGATTCATTTAACGTTTATTAGTAGGATCTCGTGAAATGGTGTTCGTTACTTAAAACTAACGAGTCCCCAGATAAACCATAAACAAGAAAATGTTGTTTTCTATCCGTTTGTAACAATACAGCATCATATGTAACAGTATCGTAGTTTTATGACAAGACTAAGCTTTGCAATTTTGCCCCAATATAACACATCCCACACTTTATGAGTGCAAAAGGGCAATAAGATCCTCACTTATCCCTTACGCTGTTTAGGTCAAGGGTCACTATTGGACACTAACTTATTTAAAAAAACTATTTCAAATATTATTTATACTAGTCATGATACAGATGTTGTATGTTCGGCCGAGCTTGTGTGCCTTAAAATGTAAACAGATCAATGAACTTTACTTGATTTTAGCCCTATTTTAGTAATTATTTCAAGCTAATGAGAAAGAGTTATCAGCTCCTCAACACTTACACGCTTTCTCAGAAATTCTGAAAATACACACACATGCGTCACAGCACATGTAAACGCCTAAGCATTGGAACACACACATCATCAACATCAACAGCGTTTAATAGTCCCCTGCTGGACATAGGCCTCTCCTTAGAAAGGAGGTTTTGGCCTACTATACCACGCTGGCCAGACGGGTTGGTATAGGGTCTGTTCTTGGACCCCTCTTGTGGAACATAGGGTACGACTGGGCCCTTCGCGCCGATTTCCCCCCCGGGCTGGGTGTAATCTGTTACGCAGACGATACCCTCGTGACAGCCCGGGGGGCAAACTTCCAAGAGGCGGCGCGCCTGGCCACAGGGGGAGTCTCCCTGGTGGTCGGGCGCATTGAGGCGCTGGGCTTACGGGTGGCCCTAGATAAGACGGAGGCCCTGTTATTTCATGGGCCCCGTCGTGGTCCACCCCCTGGCGCCTCAATCGTGGTCAACTCGGTCCTCGTACCGGTTCGGGCCCAGATGAAATATCTGGGCCTGATCCTCGACGGGAGGTGGCTCTTCGACGAGCACTTCCGACAGCTTGCTCCAAAGCTGGTCGGCGCTGCGTCCGCCCTAGGGCGACTTCTGCCCAATATGGGTGGACCCAGCGTCGCGACAAGACGGCTGTACACGGGGGTTGTCCGGTCAATGGCACTGTACGGTGCACCGGTGTGGGCGGCGGCTCTGACCGCCCAGAATAGGGTACGCCTCTGGCGCCCTCAGAGGGTAATGGCGGTCAGAGCCATATGCGGTTACCGCACCGTTTCTACGGAGGTGGCATGCGCGTTGGCCGGAACTCCCCCGTGGGATTTGGAGGCGGAAGTGCTCGCCGAAGTTTATCGGCGAGTGGCTGACTCCCGGGCGGAGAGCGGATTTCGCCCTCCGCCCGAGGATGTGCGCGAGTGGCGCGAAGCCGCTCGCCGAGCCACGATGGCTCGTTGGTCGTTCCGGCTGGAGACTCCACGCGCTGGCTTCGCCGCCGTGGAGGCTTTCCAGCCGGTCATCGCCGAGTGGGCAGGGCGGCAGCACGGGACCCTTTCCTTCCGACTGACGCAGGTGCTTTCCGGGCACGGTTGCTTCGGAAAGTGCAGGTACTTTACACGGTACACGGTCGCTAGGAGGGAACTGAGTCCCGCCTGCCACCACTGCGACTGCAGTGAGGACTCGGCCCAGCACACGCTGGCGGTCTGCCCCGCATGGGCGGCGCAGCGCCGGGCCCTCACTGCAGTCATCGGAGTGGATCTCTCGCTACCGGCCGTAGTACGCTCCATGGCCGGTAGCGACAGTTGTTTTACCGCGGTCGCAACCTTCTGCGAGGTAGTAATCTCGCGGAAGGAGGCGGCGGAGAGGGCCCGGGAGGACGACCTCCACTCGGACCCGATCCGCCGCCGGCGAACCGGGCGGCGGAGGCCCGCCTACCACAGCCTCATGCCGCCCTGAGTGTGGCCGCGGGTGGACGGGGTGGGTTTCCCCTCCACCCGCAATAGTTTGGCCAGCCGCGAGGGGGCGGCGTCCGCGTGTGCCGGACGTCGCCTAAAGAGAGGAACACCATTGAGACGGAGCCCGCACCAGGAGCGGGCTGGCGCTAGGAGGGGTCCGGATGTCTTAACAACAGCTGTTCCCGGATCCCTCCTGTTACAGGCGCAGAGTGGCACACCGTGTGGTTTTAGTCGGTCCGAGTCCGACACACCACCCCGCCGCAAACCCCGGAGGGGTGACGGTCCGAGGGGATTTCCACACGTTAAAAAAAAAAAAAAAAAAAAAAGGGTTTGTGTCAAGTTTTCCTTCTCTTTGCAGTTTTGTTGTCCTGCATACTGCATAGTTTGCTCCCTTACACACACATACTCACTCACATAGATCTTTATTTTCTAAAACATCTCCGTTAATGTGTTGTCTGTATGAGACTAGAAAGATTTTCGCCAACTTTTGAAGCTCTACATATGATAGGTGAATATATTTGACCAAGTGGTAACTAATTTCTGATTCACAAATCAACAATAGTTACATCACTCACCTCTTGCTAAAAAAACTCAAAAATTACGGTCCGAGTCCGACACATCAACCCCGCCGCAAACCCCGGAGGGGTGACGGTCCGAGGGGATTTCCACACGTTAAAAAAAAAAAAAAAAAAAAAAAGGGTTTGTGTCAAGTTTTCCTTCTCTTTGCAGTTTTGTTGTCCTGCATACTGCATAGTTTGCTCCCTTACACACACATACTCACTCACATAGATCTTTATTTTCTAAAACATCTCCGTTAATGTGTTGTCTGTATGAGACTAGAAAGATTTTCGCCAACTTTTGAAGCTCTACATATGATAGGTGAATATATTTGACCAAGTGGTAACTAATTTCTGATTCACAAATCAACAATAGTTACATCACTCACCTCTTGCTAAAAAAACTCAAAAATTACGCTTTAGTTCTAAAGTTAAAAAAATCAATGAATAAAAAATAAATAATGCTAATAAAATTTTGTAAAAAATGATTTATTTTTCATGGGGATCGATTTTTTTCCTATCGTTCTGTGTTTGTTTTCGATTACAACTAACAACCTTTATCTTTATATTAAGAAATATCTATGATACATTTTTTAAGTGTCTCATAAATATATTTTCTGAAATGTAATAAAAATATAACAAAATATTTTTAAAATTCGATTCGATTAGTAAAAAATAACATTTTAGTAACATTTTATTAATCTATGTATTAAATTATTAACTCACCTGCAACTGTCATATTTGATTTATTCAATTTTACAAAAAAATATAAAATTTTGAGCTTAAGTAAGTGGTAAGTTAACAATAGAAATACATTGAATTTATTAAATAACATTATAAAAGTGATTCAGTAATGTAATAAAATTTTGTTATAACATTTATTTGCACATGACACTTTCAATTTTAGAATATTTGACGGCTTAAACGTTATTATTTCTTTAGAAATCTAGTAAAATATTATTTCAAGAATAGAAACATAATAAAAAGTCATTTTAATGCTGGTTTTTGTTAGAAGAATCGGTAAAAGTTTTATATTCAAGACGATAACATGTTTTTGTCTTCCCACACAATATTATGTTCAATGTTTTTTGTTTTACCTACTTCATACACCTAACAATTGCTACGCACGTGTTCTTTTGCCAATTCTTCTGGAAAATAACTTCTTCTTCTAGATCAATAAACGAACTGTTTCGCATTTAGAATATTAAACTTAAAAGAAATATATTCAGTTTTTATAGCTTTTTACGTCAGTAACTTTGGTCCAACTTTTTTAAACTCTACATCTTTTGTAAAGAAAACTTTGTTCATAGCACTGGAAAATTAACACTGTGATTATAACACAGAGTTTTAATTAAGGTACTTCATCACATTACTTTACCCACTTAGTATTACTTTATACACTTACTATAAACTTTACATTACCCACAAAAAACATTCATTTTTTATTCAATTGTAGCAAACCGAAAAAATATTATTCTTTCGTACAGTCCACTCTTCAAGACAAAAACAATACATACGAAACCTAATAAACCGAAAACAACAAGATGGACCGACCTAGGTAAAGACCCATTATCTTCTAATATTAACATGGTGGAGACACACCAACCGTTCCCTGACGACGATCCTCAGTCATGAGGGACTGATCAGACAGAGTGGAAAATTTAAAAGTCTTTTAATGGTTTTAAATCAAGTTTATCACACATATCTGCCTTCAGGAAGAACACATAACTAATTATTGAACTTGGTAAAGTTCACTAGTTTGTGATGTGATCATGAATACTTACGTGCGTACGTTATCAGAGTACATTTAAGTGATACTGTATTCGGCGATATACTTCGTCGAAGAATTTTTCTATTTACAAACATAATTTTATAATAACTTATTGATAAGAAACTTTCTTTATACTAAGTAAAATTATGAATGAATCCGTCCCGGCTTCGCACGGGTGCAATGTAGATACTACTAATACTATGTGGTGTCAGTGTGGAGTAATTAATTATACTATTATTATTATAGGACTATAATACAGGACATCTTTATATGCAATATTTATAGGCACGCTTCGATACTGCCGGCCGCTGCCAACCGTATTTAACGTTTTAACGCCATATTTAACGTACTTAACGTATTTATTTGGATAAGGAAGAACCCACAATTTTTTTGTAACATTTTAAAGATAAAAAAATTATAGTTTAAAAAATTTTTAAAACACTATAGAAAACCAAACTAAAAAATAGAAAATGAATTTGAAAAAAAGCGTGGGGTGCTTTTCACAACAGGCTATTGACAACAGGCACCCAACGCTTTTTTTTCAAATTCATTTTTTATTTTTTAGTTTGGTTACCCACAACACTCAGCGCAGTAGAAAACGGCGAGGTGATTGCTTAAACCACTACGCCATCCGTGCAGTCAATAATAAATAAAATTTTACTTTTAAAACGGAAATCAAAACTCAGAACTTTTGTACAAATTTCTATTAGAATTTAACCAGTAAATGGAATTGACAAATGAAAGCCATCAAACAGAACTTGAATAAGGTCATCAACGCTTTCACACAAAGATCTAACAACACGGGGCTTTACTGCAAGCCACAAAACAAGTCTCCGATTCCCAACATTTATATCAGCCACACAATTAAGATCAAATCTGGAACCCTTTACGTCCTTTACGTCCATTATGGCCCATTTGGCTTCACCTTTCACGATAAATTGGCCCAATTAAGATTGTAAGCCGAGGTCATTCTATAGCCGAGGCTTATTAAAGAACGCATCTGTTTTGAAACGTTCGATTCATTTAAATGTTTGTTGAGGTTTAATTTCAGAAATTTGTTTAATGTCTTTGGTAAGCGAGTTGTGATATTGATAACATGGATTACAAGCAATTTTAAACTTTGTTTTCATATAACATTTGTATTAAATATCTGTAACTTAAACATTCTTAATTAAAAAGTAAAAGTTAAATAAAACGTTTTGCTTATTTTACTGAAATATGTTATTTAAATTTTGTTATTTATTAATTCGTTGTTGTTATATTAATTCGTAACGCTTAAAACACTATCCAATTATTTTCTTTGTAACAAACATAAACAAAAGCTAACTATTATTACTACAAAATTGGATGCAAAAGGGTCAGAGAAATTTATTAAAGTATTTTCAATACTACTTATAAATATTTAAAAAAAAACAGGATTTAATCTTAACGTATGTAATCATTATTAGACGGGCCTGTTGGCCTAGTGGTTAGTGACCCTGACTGCTAAACCGGAAGTCGTGGGTTCGATTCCCACCCAGGACAAATATTGTGTGATGAGCACAGTCATTTGTTCTGTGTCTATAATATTAAAAAAAAAATAAGTATGTTAATCAGCAGTACAGGTTCTGCCTAGTTTGGGATCAGACGGCCGTGTGTGAAATGTGTGAGATATATAATTATTATAATATAAATAATATTTATATCAATTAATAAAATTTACTATTTTGAACGCTTTGAGTTCCAATCGGCTAAATATAGTTCTTGGACGGAAACCACAAAACACTTGACATCCTGTTACAGCTAATTAGTTATCCCGTCCGCAAAAGCGTTGTACCGTTTCCTTGTTACTACACTGTGGTTTCGATTCAATTCAGAGAAAGGCGGTATTATAAACGATTCCTAACAGTGCAGCTTTCTGTCTGCGGTTAGTTCGTAATTGAGCCTATTGCCGTCAGTTAGGACTAGAGCTCGACAGTGAACTCTCCAATATAAATTTTAGATAACGAGCTGTTATCCAAGTAAAGCGTGAACATATTTCATTTGTGTAACAAAACTGTTGATCTAGATATTATTCTGACTGCTAAGTCGAATGATTTTGGGTCTATTGTAGTGTAAGTGTGTGATAATCACGATCATTTGTTCAATGTCTGCGTGTTATCTATCTATAATAATTATGTAAATTTTAATATTAAGAAATATATGAATATGTGTACAGACGTTTACAGTTCTTATTATTATACCTGTAAACATTAGCGACATATTTTAAATTAGCATGATCACTATCATTACGCGATTTAGGATCAATAACTAACTAAATAGTTCAAGTATTTACCGATAGATGTCGTTGGATTTCAAGACACGAAACTTTGTAAAGCAGTTCAAATGTATCTAGATAAAATTATACTCTGTGCATATAAATACTAGATCTCTACTTATTTTCTTAGAATTCTAGTTCATTTACCTTTATGCTATGGCCATTTTAAAGTAAAATTAGGAGTGAAGTTATTTAAATATGTCTAACACAAAAGATCTCCTACACAAAGCACTATAAAAACTTACTAAGTATAATATATCTATATACTCGTAGCACTTACTTAGTAACTATTTTTAAATCCAAGAGCTAATTTACGACCCATATAAAGCATTTCGCTTTACGAAATATTATTACAAGTTAATGTATTTTTTTAAAGACGACTTCCGCATTATAAATATATCCTGTGTCACGGGAGACTTTACAAACATACATGAAACGGATACAAAGAACACCCAGATTCAGAACCACAATTTGTGGATCAAGCAAAAGTGTCGTCCCATGTGGGGATCGGACCCACGAAGTGAGCGGTGAGAAGTGAGCGGCGTGGCGACCACTTAAACCACTATGCCATCCGTGCATCTATATATTATTACGTGAGGAGAATTTTTTGTACACTTTTTTGATTAGAACGTAAAAATATGGAATACTAGCTAACCCGCGCAACTTCGTCTGCGTCTCTCAATAGTAATAAATTTTCTCCATTTTTGAAACATTCTTCATTGGTGCTTCGCTCCTATTGGTCTTAGCGTGATGATATATAGCCTATAGCCTTCCTCGATAAATGGGCTATCTAACACTCAAAGAATTTTTCAAATCGAACCAGTAGTTCCTGAAATTAGCGCGTTCAAACAAACAAACCAACAAACAAACTCTTCAGCTTTATAATATTAGTATAGATTGAAGTTTACATCGTAGAAAATGTGCAGAAAGCTAACATTTTCAAACAACATGTGCTATAAAGTTAAAATTTATGTAAAAACAGAAACATAAAGCTATAAGTGTCCAGTGTGTATTTCAACCTGGCATGGTACAAAAGTGTATACAGTAACTGGTCAAGTTCTACTGGTCGTGAAATAAAACAAGACATCCAAAACGGTTGAAATTCGACCACCAGATGAATCTAGTTTACATATATTATTTGGGTCACTTTATTGCCCCATTGATGTTCCGTAGTTTCTGATTTATTGTGACACGATTCCAATAAATGGTTGCAGGTTTAAAAACAGTACTTGAAGTATAAATTACTGTAAGTTCGTTTAGTTTATCGTTGTGCTTTTAAATATTACTATCATTTTGTATATTTTTTTTTGTTTTGAAAATAACAGTTTTTACAAATATAGTTCATATTAACGGTGGGAGAGTGATTTAAACGGTCTCATAGACAACCAGGGCCCCAAGTCTGCTATTTTATATTAACGTGCAAGCCTCCAAAGGTTAGCAACGCACTTGTAACTCTTGAGTTCCAGGCGTCCATGAGCGTTGATAGTCACTTACCATCAGGTGACCCGTCTGTTTATTTACCCCTGTACCATAGACAAATAGAAGACTCAAAAAAAATTTGCTGTGAAAACCAATTTTTTCCTTGTTTTTAAATAAGTAAGCAAGGTTAACGAAGGTTCAACCGAATCCTTGGAAACCTTCAAAAGGCGATGACTGCAGATATTCACTTGCCATCAGGTGATCCTACTACTAGAAACTTATGCTACATTTTAATTTGTATATAATTAAATACAACGAGCAAAAAAATTACAAAGATTAAAACCATGATATTAATAAATTCTAAGTCACTTAACGCATGTCAAATTTTCAGAGGCCAATTACAATTTTTGTTACTTTACCTAAAAACTTTTAACGTAATGGCTACACAGTAATTTCTTCAGGGATTACAGATATAAATGTGTCTAGAGCACGGGATTATACTATTTTTAATATCCGAAGTCTTTTATAATATGCTACAAGTATAATTATAATACCCGGGATGGATTTGAATATAAGTCATTTATATTCTGTCAGCATTTTACGTCTTTCTTCATGGATGGGTGACCATTCACCGTTGTCGTAAGAACATCTGTGGAAAACAACAGTCTTTTAAGAGTCAATATCGCCTAGTTCTTAGGGTTGTGGAGCTGTGGAAAATCTAAGCTCGACCGCGTTACTGTAAACTAAAAGCCGACCCAAGCTTAGTTTAGGCAAAGTCTAGGAGAACGATGTTGATTTCGAAAACATTCTCATTTTTTCAAAATCAGTTTAAGATTTTCTGTTTATGGATCAAAAGTAATATTAAAATCATAACGCGTCAATATAGTTTCACGCAGGAATACTAAGTAGCTCTATCTAACCCCTTGAAAACGGGCGGTTGTAGATCGGGACAGGCATATCATAGATTTTGTATTAGTATAATTTTTATTAAATTTATTTTGCTAACTATTTGACAAAATTGAGATTGTTGTGTGTGTGTTGATCTACGACTTTACTAGAGTCTACATAAAATACGATTACAAACAATTAAAAAAAATGAAATAAAGATAGTTTGAGTTTGAGTTTAACCTCATTCAAAAGTAGCTAATTTTAGTATTGGGTGTTGTTGTTTAATAAGCTACACCGACATAGCCTACCGGATCAGCAAGTTGAAGTGGTAGTGGGCTGGCCATATGAGCCGCAGATCCGACAACCGTTGGCGAAAACGAGTTCTTGAGTGGAGACCGTGTCTCGGCAAACCTAGTGTAGGACGCCCACAGGCCAGTTGGAGTGACGATTTGCGCAAGATGGCTGGCAGGAGCTTGATGCGAGAAGCCCAAAATCGATCTAAGCGGCGTGCAATGGGAGAGGCCCAACATCCAGCAGTGGACTGCGATAGACTGATGATGATAGTGTTTAATAAGCTGGGATACGGTTATTTTCACTATGTTTAACTGTTTAAATAAGTTATATATGCGCACAGACACACACATAAATACACACACGCACACACTATCTTATATATATTCATTGGATACTTATTTATTATAAATAATAAATGCATAATAAATAAATGCATAATAAATGAAAATAACAACTGCACAACATACACAATAAATGCATTACATTTTTAGTACTATTTTTAAACTTACGGAAGGGACTGAACCCCACGACAAAATAAGTTATATATGCGTACAGACACAAACCCACACACACAAATACACACACGCACACACTATCTTATATATATTTATTACTTACTTATTATAAATAATAAATGCATAATAATTGAAAATAACAACTGCACAACATACACAATAAATGCATTACATTTTTAGTAATATTTTTAAACTTACGGAAGGGACTGAACCCCACAGAAAATTCTAGTGTGGATGTCAGAGATATTTAGTTTTAATAATATGTTATAAAGATATTATCATACACAAGAATAAGTATTATTATTATTCTCTTTATTAAATTATATATACATATTAATTACATTTTTAAATATATAATATTACAAAATATATAAAAATACATTTAAAAATAAAAAAAAATAGTAGACCACCGACATCGGGTACATGGACCAGGAGACCGGTGGTTAAGACTCCAAAGATAGGAACCTCCTCACTATACGAACCGTGTCAAGGAGGACTGCCTTCTGTATCAGACCCTTGATCCAGCAGTTCAACGTGAGCCTCTTAAGGCGTTGGTTGAGGCTCTTGGCTATCAATCCGTAAGCAGATACGACTATCGGAACAATGATCACTAAATCGACATTCCACACATCGACAATCTCGTGAGATAAATCCAAATATTTAATTTATTTTTCTTTTTCAACTTTAACGAGATTCTCGTCATGAGGAACGGCGATATCAACAATCATTGCGCGGCGCTCTAATCGATCTTTTATTTTTATTATATATTGTGATAAGCTCAGCTTTATACGTTTTCTACCAGAATACAATTACACTTTATAATATAGTCGTATGTCGCTCCCTCCGGAGAAGCAGATTGCAGTTTCTCGTGAACATATGTAGTTAGTAGTGCTAAACTAATCCTTGACTGCTTGTTAAGCGAATAAGGCTGCTTGAAATACTACATTAGTTAGGTAGTCATTTACACTGAAGCTGTAATTATGAAGATTTCGTTGAATTTTAGCACGTTCAAGATTGTCAAGGTTATCAATTTAATACTACAAGGAAATCTGTCTCGTTATCATTGTCACTTTCTTTACTCTTTTTAGGGTTCCGTAGCCAAATGGAAAAAAACGGAACCCTTATGGATTCGTCATGTCTGTCTGTCTGTCCGTATGTCACAGCCACTTATTTCCGAAACTATAAGAACTATACTGTTGAAACTTGGTAAGTAGATGTATTCTGTGAACCGCATTAAGATTTTTACACAAAAATAGAAAAAAACAATCAATTTTGTGGGTATACCCCATACTTAGAACAGATTACTGAAACTCAAAAAAATTTTTTCATCATACCTGGATAGGTCTTCAAAAATGATTTTGAGGTTTCTAATATATATTGAATAAACTGAATATTTTGCGCGAGAGACACTTCCAAAGTGGTAAAATAAGAGAATGATTAATCTAAAAAAAAATATATGATGTACTAATACCATCCAAACTTCCAACGAGATTTAGTAAGTAGTTTTTTTTTAATACGTCATAAATCAATAACTTAATTTAAAAATACACTATTATTAAAACATCGATCAAAGTTACAACGAACTACAAGAACTTTTATATTATGTTACTTGCTGCTACGGAACCCTTCATGGGCGAGTCCGACTCGCACTTGGTCGCTTTTTAGGGTTTGTAGCTTCAGGCTTTCAAACTAAGCAAAACTTAAAGAATAACGTAGTGTGTCCACAAAAAATTTCTACAAGTTATCTTCGATCGTACTGAAGGAAATTAATGCCATATTTTGTGGTTGAGAATACATTTGAACTGCTTGACATTTGAGAAGATGAGTACCTAAAAGTTTTAATTACAAGTAAACGCTTTTGTCAACCTCAAAACTTTCTACAATACATAATTTAGAAAGACTGTGGTTACAGTATTAATACAGACTAAGACAAAATTATTCATAAATACCCACCTCCCTTAGAAAAATTGTTAACTTTCGTCCCTAAACCCTCAAACAGATTATCCAATTACCGTTTAATACATAAATAAATAACAGGGAACACTTGTACAACAATGGCGCCATCTGCCGCGCGCCTCCTAAAATATGACAAATACAGTATTAGCAATTCAGATCGCGGGCTGTCCTTCACAAAAAACAAAGCAGGAATTAATGCAATTATGACGTGACGCAGATGTTTTGTGGTATAACTAACAATGTACTGTACTGAAGATTATATTTACATTAATATTTACTTGGAATGGTGTTTAAAATATGAGTAAAGTAGTCATAACAATAAGCAAAACAAACAAAAATGAAAGCCTTTTGTCGTTACCTTTCAACACTACGTTTCTTTAACCTATAGGGATTCAATTTCACATTAAAAATACATGGCATTGTAGTGTCCCTGGGCATATTCTTAGAAGTCAGAATGCATGGTTTTCATGAGAAAAAATTATTCCAATGTTGAAACGAGTACAGAATGCATTTCATCTATCATCCATCATTAATTATTTCAGACAAATTTAACCCAAAATTGTAAAGTTCGTAATTTAACATACTTATTACCGTATTGTCCCGTAAAAGTTGGTACGAAATAAATTGCTATTAAAATATCAATTGCTAAATAATAATAAAGAAATAATTTAAAGATGAGTAAAGTAGTCAAACAATAAGCAAAGCATTTTGTCTGTAATAAAAAGGTTGTGACAAATTTTGGACGGCAACGCACTTGTGACTCCTGAGCTGCAGACATCCATGGGCGTTGATGGTCACTTTCCATCAAGTGATCCGTCTGCTCTGCCCTCTCTAACATAAAAAAACATCTAATATCTATGTATGAAAAATTAGTTTAAGACTACGCATTCTTCTTTAAATATAAACCTCCAATACATTCCACAGATATAATATACTATACAAGGCAAGGTTCTCAGAATTCGTCTTAAACAAGCAATATTTGAAATCACCATAACAGTATAGAGTACATGTCCAGCTCCAGCCGTCCGGCCTTCATACCTATGGATAATGTAATGTGCTATTGTTTAGACTGCGCATAATTTTCCAAAGTCATCGGACATTTCGGACATCGGTCCATGTGGTGACGGATTAAGAATACAGAGTGTCACCACCCCTATTCATCCCGTGGGTGTCGTAAGAGCCGACTAAGGGAAAAAACTAAGCAGGACAACAGCACTGCAGAGAGAAGGAAAACTTGACACAAACCCTTTACCAACCCGTCTGGCCAGCGTGGTATAGTAGGCCAAAAACTCCTTTCTCAGGAGAGGCTTATGTCCAGCAGTGGACTATTAAAGGCTGTTGATGATGATGATGATGATCATCGGACATTTTAAACATGAAAATAGTTCTTAAAGGGTAAGTATAGGATTGTAATAAAATCATCGGGAAGATTTTGTTATCTTAACACGTCTAAGTAAGTATTGGGAATATTGTGTTATCCTAATACGGCGTTTAAATGACAACTGAGTTGTCATTTAGTTTTCTTTCTTTTTACTAAGAACAGCAGTATTAACACTTTGTTGAATTTTCGGCGTGGTTACGATAAAAATGAGGTCGTAATGGAGGCAGAAGTATTCTGTTTTAGGCTGTAATTCTTTTCTGAATATACTAGAGTGAGATCAATCATTGCAAAAAAAAATACGTGAATTTGTGAACGGATTAAAGTCTGTGTAGTGACGGATTAAGAATACGGAATGTCACCACCCCTATTCTTCCCGTGGGTGTCGTAAGAGCCGACTAAGGGACTAAACAACAAAACAACAGCACTGCAAAGAGAAGAAAAACTTGAAACAAACCCTATACCAACCCGTCTGGCCAGCCTGGTATAGTAGGCCAAAACCTCCTTTCTAAGGAGAGGCCTATTTCCAGCAGTGGACTATTATAGGCTGTTGATGATGATGATGAAGCAATCAAATGCTAAATAACCTACATTATGTTCCTATGTTAATAGTATATTTATTTTGTTAAATAATACAAATGAAATTAAATGTGTTCACTTGGGTACCATATACATTTGCTTTGCTTATACGTATATTTATTTTTCATAAAACCAATTTTGACAAATATATTTAAATTTTTGAGTTATGGTCACCCCATACGTAGGTCGGAACTCGGAGGTTGTGTAATAGATTAATAATTCGCCGAATGTACGCAATGCTCATTCCAATTAGCTCGGCCTGTGTGATGTACAGTACGGTACAACCATTATTAATAATACCTGGCTTATTATCATTGTTTGCTGAGTGAAGTCATTTGAACATAGTATTTAATACCCTTTCAGAATTATTGAAAGCATACGGTATTTATTTTTTTATTTCACCATCATCACTTCGAAGCCAGTGAGGGAATTAATAATTAAAACACCGGTTTTGTTGCCAAGAATTTCTGATACTCAATTTACTAAATAAACCTGTAATAAATCCAAATTTAACGGCATAGCATTTTATATCAAAATTCGTTCAGCCTTTTTCGTTTTTGTTTCACACATATGCCTGTTTCTTTTACGATTTGTTTTTTACGCTTGTATTACTAGGTCAAACAGGTTACCGTCATTTTTTTGGATTTACCGAAGTCGGACAAAAGTAATTCAACGGAGTGGGAGTCCAAGTTCAGGCTTTAGACTTTACAGTTGAATAGACAGACCGTTCTTATATGAAAGAAATTCTTAGGAAACGGTATGTTAATGTTTCGTAGGAGTTAGCTTCCAAGTATCTGACTCGTTTTTATGGTATAGGAGGCAAAAGAGTTGGGGTCCGGATGTCTTAATATCAGCTGTTCCCGGACCCCTCCAATTTCAGGCGCGGAGTGGCACACTAAAACGGTCTAAAACCATACAGTGGTTTTAGTCAGTTCGATTCCCACACACCGACGAAAACCCCGGTGGGGTGACGACCCGAGGGGTGTTACACGTTAAAAAAAAAGGAGGCAAAAGAATAAGGGGTCACCTGAGGGTAAATAACTACCCCTGGCCATGGGCTCCTGCTACTCAAGAGTCACGAGTGTGTTGTAGCCTTTTGAGTACCTCTTAGCACTTATAGAGGTATAATGAACGTAATATAATGTCGAATAGCTTACAGGTAACATATACAGGGTGTAAGGGACATTTTCGACCGTATGCGGTATTTATTGAATTATTTTGGGTAAAATGTGCTGTTTACTAATTATTTTAATAGCAAAAAAATTACAAAAAAAAAAAAGAATTTTCCGGCAGAAAATTTCAAAAATTTTCGACTCAGAATCATGGTCTGAATACACTGTTTCAGTATTCGTTATGACGTCCCTTACACCCTGTATATACTATGGGGAGCTTGTGTCAAGGGTAAATTGCCGTGCGTTTAGGCAATTCTGTCAAACATTTTATAGAAATCAAATATAGCTTACTTAGGAGCCATAATATTTTATGGCCGTGGTGCTTCCCTGTTTAAAAAAGGTGTATGCCTATTTTAATTAATCTTGTGACCCGCTTCGGAGGGAAGTAGATCTATTATATTTCTAACTCCTCCAATTTTCTTCTGATTAATTTCGGGTTCCAAGACAGTTTATTTTTTTCTGCGACTTCCCGAGTGTCATAACTCGGTGGGTTCGTGAGTCACTACTGTTGATCCTGATGTATAGGAGTTACAGTGATGGGCGTGTAGGTGGGACTAGTCCCATTAAAAAAAGCACTTAGGTCCCAAAACGTAGCGTAGTAGGTAGCGTTACTCACTCAGAGAAAAGCAAGAAAAGGAAAGTATTACTCCGGTCAAGACGATATTCGCCAAAGCATGAGAGCCATACTTCGGCATATATGGTGTCATGGCTTAATTTCATCATGAGTATACCCGTGATGGGGTAATTTACTTTAAGCGATATCTTATTCTTCCCCCGGTTTTCCTTATCATGCTGATAATAACCCCGTACGACAAAATGACGGTAAATTACAATATCAGAAAAGCTTTTTCGCCTGCATTCGGCCTTATCTAAATTGTTTCGCGATTTAAAAAGCTGAGCATCTTGTATTTATAGAGTTAAACGATGTTTTTATGGGGTAATATTGTGGTAGATAATCGTTTAAAATTAACTGATTTAATTTACGCTTCCTTTAAAAAAACGCGGACTTAAACTGAGATTGACTTTTTAAAGATAATAAGATGTTGAATTTTTCAATTGCACGATGATAAGTGACGAAATTTTCTTGATGACAACTGCCATAGAGTCAGAAAATGCATAATATTGTCTGAATTTTGTTCAAATATCGAATATTTTTTTCAAATTAGCATTCATTCATAATATTCATAAAAATTGAATAAATTAGTTAGTTATTCAAGCTATCCGATTTGATTTAATAGGTAAACAATAGTTAATTAATTGTGTACTAGTCAATATATTGTCAAATGGGTTTTAGATTGATTTAATTGAATTTGAAATACGATTTTTTACTAAGTTAAAAAGTGTAAAAGTGAATTACGGGCCAATCTAAAACGTGACCAGATTGGTAAAGGGCTACAAAAATCCTGTTCGTTAATAACAAATCTAATGGAGCTTTAAAAATATAATTGCTCAAAATATAAATTGAAAATTTTGTAAGCCCTCTTCTGCTGTATCGTATAAAATCCATTAAAAACCCCAAAAGTCCTGAGTTAATTAATAATCAAAAGTGATGCATTTATCTTAAATATTAACGGCACTTAAATTTAATGTATTCTTTAATTAAAATATCAAATAACTATCTGAAATGAAATTTAAGTGTGCTTAAGTGAACGTTATAAGACTGTTATTACATTGTCTTTATAAAGATGAGCCTGAAAGAGCAAAACGTAATTTATTAAAGCTTATAGCCGAAGATAACTAAAATACGAGTTATGTATAGTTGCTAAAAACTTGCAACCATGTTTTATATATTTGTAATAAAATCAAAAATGATTGATTTTGTTGTTGTTTATTTATTTCACGTCGAAGTATTACCGGTCATGCAAGATCACGCTATAGTGATAATAAGCGGAGCAGTGACGATAAACTGTATCAAAAGGAAGAGTAACTAGCGTTATACTGGTATTATCGAACCACTTGATCTATTACTGGACACTTCTTTAACAAACATCTTTACGTAATAGGGTGCTACAGAGAAAAATTTCAGTGCGGGCCAATTGCAACGCGGTCACCGTGACGACCGAGTCGATGTGAAATAAGCTAGGCTCTCAGATAATTGACGGGCCTGTTAGTCTAGGGGTTACTGCCCCTGACTGCTAAACCGGATGTCGTGGATTCGATTCCCACCCAGAACAAATATTTGTGTGATGAGCACGATCGTTTGTTCTGTATCTGGGTGTAATTTATCTATAATATGTATGTATTTAGAAATATATAAGTATGTTTATCAGCAGTCTGGTTACCATAGCACAGGCTCTGCCTAGTTTGGGATCAGACAGCCGTGTGTGAGATGTGAGAGGTAATTATTATTATTATCCACTGTGCAGAACATACATGGACGCGGAGGTAACAGTGTTCCATATACTGATGAACTGTCAGGTAGTTGCAGCAAATTGGGCTGTATACTTGCGAACATTAATGTAATTTCAGTCCCCAATTTAATTCCAGATTTAAAAACTCCACAATTGAATTTCCTTGTACGGTGTTTCTAATTGCACTGGAACAATTTACCAACTCGCGTACTGAGAACAAACCTCGCAAAGCGGACGAAATTAAGTACGAAAAGTATAACTACTCAACCTAATATAAGCGTTCTAACGAATGGAGCACAGTGAGGAATGTAAAGACACCCTTTGTATGCTAATTCTTATTTGCCGAGGGAGACAAAACTCGGGAACGATCGCGAGCTCCAAGATAGGCTTAACGCAAAACACATTTTGCGTAATATTACGTTTTTTTGTGGGGCCTTATTTTCTATAATAATGAGTTTACATTTTTTAGACTCATAAGCTTAATAAGTATTTTTGTCCTCTATATAAATGTCAAAGACTATCAATATAATTTTAAAAAGTAGAAATACGTGATCAATTTTTTTTGTTTTTTGTTATTGTATAAGGGGGCAAACGAGCAGACGGGTCACCTGATGGTAAGCAACGCCCGCTGCCCATGGACACCTGCCATACAAAAGTCACAAGTGCGTTGCTGCCCTTGGAGTCCCTCCCGCTCGAGTCAGCGGGACGGGGGATTTGGGCTCCGGTAACATCACTCACTCAGTAAAAGGCAACGAGAGAATTGCTTAACACCAGTTTATTTTGCTTTTTTAAGAGTTTACCATGAAAATTAGTGTTTCTGTTACATTGGAGATAAGATTTTCATTGAACAAAAGGTAGCAAATAAATACTTCTTAATCCTATGGCAGATTATAAAATAAAAAAACTAAATGAAAAAAAAAAGAAAAAAAAAACTCTTACGATACTATTTACTAACAGAAACCAAAAGTAAGCTGCCAGTGATTTTAAAATAAAATCTGTCATATTTCAAATCCATGAGAAATCGTTCTTCATTTTACATTCTTTTAAAAGTATTTACCTACCCCTTAGGCGATACACTAAAATTATAATTTTAGCCAAATGTTAAACTAATACGTATACCTTTTTATATCCTTGTTATCTGACTATACTTTGAGAACACAAAAGCAAAGTAAAAATAGCGTTGATTTTTTTGGCTATATTTTTAAAATTGACATCTAATAGCAAAGTTAAAAAGATACTTTAAGAAATTCTCCATTCAAGGACTCGGTCACTCTTTAGAAGGAACGGAATTTTAAAAATTGTCTTTAGCGTCAAATATATATATGCTAGATTAATTAATTTTCGTAAAAAAATATTGGTTTTTCATAATAAAAAGAACTTTCACCGATTAATCAAGACACCTAAAATTAAAAAAAGAAATACTACTATTGGGCTGGTGAATAATTACAGGATCCATTACACCATTTTAAGTCATTAATTCCTCAGTCAACGTGATCAGTTTTTGAAGTAGTTTATTTAGATTCCAAACTGAGCTGATTGGAAATCCAAAAGTTGTCTAAATAATCCTAAAGTTGTCGAAATTGGAATAGTTACGCCGCGCTTACAGTCCATGTTGAAAAAGTTCTATTTTCACTGCTGTGGAATTATAACAGAAATGACGCATTAATGTAAAATGTTTTTATATGTTTATTTGGCAATAAGCCCCTAGTGAGGGCATCTAAATAAGCCCCTATCTAGTTCTTTGGGGATAAAAGACGTGAATGAGTATATGTAATGTTAAACATATTACGTTAAAATTAAAGAATATCGTCTAAATACTGTATGATATACCTAAACCAGTCATTTTCCAAATAATTTCTTTGACGAGACGACGACGAGACGGACTCGTTATGTAAAATAGCAACGATTTTTTGCTGGTGTCTGACTACAAACCTGAAAGGATGGATGGATGAATAAAGAGATAAATAAATCGGATAAATCGGACAAAAAGGATAACCCAAGTTTCAGAAAGAGGACAGGGACTACAGCAGCTCGAATAGGTCACTAGAATAAAACAGGACGGACTTGGAAACAAGTTTCCCTATTCTCGCTTATTTCTCATTAAAATTTTATTATAATTCGAATAAAATTTAAGTCGTAAACTTCGAGTTCTAGACAACTACTACTAGTGCAGAAGAAGATTCGAGGCTTAGATGCGCCTGGCTGTCATTTTTTTTAATATTTCGTTTTGTACTCACCCTATAAATTCTTTCCTACGCAGTCCTATCCAGCGCCTTTTCGACCGCACGACTCTTCGGACTACTTCCTACTATTTATTTATTACTATATATTGACTACTATTTGCGTAGTATTGATATTCTACTACCCTTACATAAAACTACTAGAAAATGCACTTATATTCCAATTCTTATTCTATCTAGTTTATGGATTTCTTATAAAATCAGAATCATTTAGGTAGTATTTCTTTGAACTTGAGAGCTTTTTGGGTTTAAATTGTGAGTCAGTGTATGACAGCACCAATATCGAGTTACTGAATTACTGGCCAAGCCTACATGATTTTTTTGTATTTTCAGTTTTACTACATAAAGTAAAACAGTGGATTTATCAAATTTGTCTCATAAAATCGAAGGTATTAAAGCTTTGCTCTAAGCGTTTGCGTACTCAAGTTTGTAACAATTGTGAATGCTACGTGAATGAATGATGAACTGAACACGGCGGCAACGTGAAGAGGCGTGTCAATAGTATTGAAGCTAGATTGCGGTTCTACATCTATTGTCAAAACACACTTCATGCACTTACGAGCAAAATTCGTATTTTTGCACTTTTTTAACGGGCTTGTTAAGGTCCACTCACATTAGACTGGTGATATCATCAAAGTACAATACTTATTTATGTTCTAGTTGAGGAGTTATCAAAACATTTCTCAAGTTTCGTTACAAAAATGTGTTAATTTATGTTGAAAAGAGTTGATTATGATCATTATACTACATATTTCTAAAAAACCAGTATATATCTTCTATCTGTATCTTTCTATCTGTATCTTTATTGTAAAATAGCAAAGTGTAAAATATATATCACATTACACTTTATATCATCATCATCACGTTATATATATATATATATGTTTAAATACATAATATATATATATATATATATATATATATATATATATATATATATATATATATATATATATATACATATATACTTTTTTTGCTTTTTTGCAAATACATACATACCTATCTTATTTTTTTTAACGAAAACTCCCGCACTAGGAGTAATTCCTTTGTCGCGGGGACTTTACAAACATATATGAAACGGACACAAAGAACACCCAGACTCAGAACAACAATTTGTGGATCACACTAAGTGTCGTCCCATGTAGGGTCGGACCCACAACACTCAGCGTAGTAGTAAGCGGCGTGGCGATCGCTTAAACCACTAAGCTATCCGTGTAGTCGTATTATACGTAGAAACACTCAGACCAAATCAAACATTAAAAGTTCATGCACACAAAAGTTTGACTTGAGCGGAAATAGCAGTCCATTACACAAACCACTATACCATCCGGTCGTCTGGTATATGGTCAGTTACAAAATTTTAATTTATATCGGTTATGAAAGGATAACGCAAATACACTTTATAAATTAGTATGTTCATACGCCTTAAAGTCAACTTAAGTATGATGCTAATATAATTATCAGAAGCAAACGTCTGTTTGAGATGACAGTTTTGCGCAGTTCCCAAGTAATTATCGTAATCAATAACTTCAACGTCATTAATCAACGTTAAATTAGCAGCCAATGTTTGTGCTGAAGGGATTCCAATGAATACTTTGTTTATTTCAATTTTAACACAATCTGAGTAATTTGGGCTTCAATTAACTTTAACATCACGAAAATATAAAGATCCATAGGTAATTTGTGCATCTGTTAATAACTGAATTCGGTATTAAGTAGTTCTTAATTACTTTGATGTTCATTTTAATGTTGCATAATACAAAAATAAAAAGCCGTGTGGTGTCGTGGCACACCCGATAGGAACGAAGTTGTGACGATTGAGTAAAACTGATTGATGAAAGCGGCTATTACCTACATATTTTTCAGTTGGTTTCTAATTAAAACAATTTATACATTTATAGATGGCGCTGAATGACTGTCAGTCAATTCAAAATAAAAAGTGTCGTTACAACTTTTCATGAGATTTTTTTCCGTCTAGCCCCCTTTCACAACGCGCGATAAGGAACTTCGTTCCAACAAATAATTTAAAAAGCGAAAGTATATGAGGATGGATAGTTGGATGTTTGTTTTCTCTTTCACGCTAAAATTGTCTAAATACATCTGAATGAAATTTGGCACAGGAATAGATTATGGTCTGGATTAATACAAAAGATACTCTTTACAATGGTAAACAAGCAAAAAGCTAGTTTATTATGATTTTATTACTTTGAAGATTAATCTGAATAAAAGTCTAAAGTCCGTGTAGTGACGGATTAAGAATACGAAATGTCACTACCCCAATTCATCCCGTGGGTGTCGTAAGAGCTGACTAAGGGCACAAAACAACGCAGGACACCATCACTGCAAAAAGAAGGAAAACTTGACACAAATCCTATACCAACCCGTCTGGCCAGCGTGGTATAGTAGGCCAAAACCTCCTTTCTAAGGAGAGGCCTATGTCCAGCAGTGGACTATTAAAGGCTGTTGATGTGAAAAGTCTAAAATTTCAGTTAATTTTAATCATATGGCAAGAATATTTGTTTTCATAAATCAATTGTGTTATGGTATCACGTCCTTTATAGTTTTCGATTTTGCAGTTTCTCTGGTCACTGTGTTATGTTCTTGATCAGGTTCGATCCTTTCAGTCCTTGAACTGTAAGAACCTATAATGATGAATTGGAAGTATTAGTGAAAGCAATCTTATTTTAAACCATATTGCAATTAGTAGGTAGGCACATAAGTATGAACTATTTGAATTAATTTATATCAAATGGAAAGGGTATGAAGTTCGTCCAGTGAGTGCCATAACACACTAACTTAACCCAGTAAAATTGCTTTGAAATATGCCTTATGCTGTTGAATAGCCGCACCAGTAAGGGGATTCTGAATCGGACTGTCATTTGAGATGAAAAGTGGATCATGCATGATAATCGAAAACGTTGGTTTTACTTGTTGGACGATAGCCAAACCATGTACTAAGCGCAAAGTTGTTTAAAGGAGTTGCTTTTTTGTTGGCCCTCACACATCACACATTAACAGCCTATAACAGTCCACTACTGGACACACACCTCTCCTTAGAAAGGAGGTTTTGGCCTACTATACCACGCTGGCCAGACGGGTTGATGTAAAGTTTCTTTCAAGTTTTCCTTCTCTTTTTAGTTGTTGTCCTGCGTAGTTTGCTGACTTAGTCGACTCTTACGACACCCACGGTGTTGAAAACCTTTAAGTTAAACATAATTGTTAGGGGCCGGTTTCAGAGCAATGCGTTTCGTTATTATATACTGTCAAACGGTATGTATTCCATCTCGTTTTAACGGACAGAGGTCGCGGCTCGGAACCTTGCCCTCCCGTCACTCGTCTATGTACGGTTACGAATTAAAGTTATCGATCCAGTTAAACTATTAAATCTTTCTTTTAAATACGACCTGGCACTCTCCTCTTCGCACGGGATGAATAAGGGTGGTGATATTCCGTATTCTTAATCCGTCACCACACGGATTTTGTTGGCCCTGTATCGTTATTATATCATGGTTATTTACTAATTATTGCAAAAACTGTATGTTGTGATCGTTACGAAAGACAAAGGTGTTTTGTGTAGAATTGCAAATAGATGGCACAGGCTCTTCTCTATCTCCAAGTAATATCTCTTTAATTTCGAATTGAAACAACTTTTTGTAAAGAAAAATTTAAATTCAAAGAGCCCGGACAACGCCTTAAGTATTTATATAATGATTTTACAAAGATTTTAACAATGACTTGACCTATGTAAAAACACATCATGAAAGAACAATGGCAGGTCGCTATTCATAATTTTATTTGAAGTGAAATGGTAGCGTTTAAATATCAATAATGCATAAAACACTTAATAATTTATTCTTGACCATACTCATAATAAATTTACTAGCGAAAGAAGTCTAGGATAAAGATATTGGCTTTTGAATATTTCGAGGTTAAGAACTAATAAATTGTCGATGATATTAGTTTGACATATTAATACTCATAAGCAGTCCTATTTTATTGTGGAAAGTATTAGCCGACTCTCTAAAAGGGTGGAAGTTTATTTGCTTACCATCTCTTAGTGAAACAATAGAAAACGTCTCTGCTTACCAAGCTATTTCTATATATATATATATATATATATATATATATATATATATATATATATATATATATACTAACTAAGGAATCAAAACCTCTAGAGACACAAAAGACAGAGAACTCGAAAATACGCCTCATACACCATAACTAGTGTTGCGTGAGCGTAGTACTAGTAGGCTAAATTTCTCTTTATTTTTGAGAAAGGTCTCAGTCCAGTGGTGTACTACAAAATGATATTACTGATAGATTGACTTAATACATTTGGTAAGAAATAAAACTACATCGTTAGGTTTTTTTTTATTGTCAGTGTCAAACGATAAGTATGGCTACTGATGAGTGCGGAACTCGACAAGATCCAAACGAAGACGTATCGACATTTCGAAAATATCAATGTATGTCGATTTATACGCCATTATGTTCGACAATATATTTTCTCTTTTTGTCATCATTCTGTGCAGTATATTGTTGTTTTGTTGGTCCCAAAATATGGTAATTATATTCTATTTGTTTAGTGCGGCAAAAGAAAAATATTCTCAAATTATTTCTAATTATTTTGATATAGTCACTCTACCGTTCGAGTTAACCCGTGGGCAGAAGCAAAGCCATAATCATAAAAGATGAAACTTTAGTAGGTATTTCAGAAAAATCTATAAATATCGATTATCGATAAAATGTTCCGTAATATAATAATGCCATCACGCAGTCCTAGTCAGTTACACGTGATGGTGAATATGTCCGACATTACATAGTGAGGTCAAATTAGTTTTTGAAAAATAACCTCTCTCTTATAAGACTTATACAACACATGGTGGTGTAATGATAAATCATAGAAAAAATATTTATAAAATTTACTGTGAATCAAAATTTTAAACAATTAAGCTTTAGGTAAATATGTTTCTGCCATTGTTCTTTCAGAATTGGCAATATTATACACATAAAATATTTATACTTTCCAGTATTATGGTAATGATTTCTTCTCCGCTGTTAGATTGTTTCTTTGTTTGTTGATTTAAATTTGAAAAAGAAATCCTCTTAACACAATCGTTGAAATAAACTTTTTTTTATGTTAGAGAGGGCAGACGAGAAGAAGGGTCACCTGATGGAAAGTGACTATCGCCGCCCATGAACGTCTGTAACTCAAGAGTCAAAAACGCGTTGCCGGCCTTTTAGGAAGGAGTACGCTCTTTTCTTGAAGGTTTGAAGGTCGTATCTAAAAACAGTGCAATGTTTGTAAAGCATAATTCTTGTAAATATCATCTTGTCAATCTCATAAAGTGCTTTCCTTCATATATCAGCATAGAATAAACACTGACATATCTGTTACAGTCTAGTGTACAAAGGGCTTTATTCAGCGTTATTTTATGATGTGTGTGTTGTACAAATGTATTCGGTTTACAGAATGGAGCTGTTGCCGGGATTACAGTTTTTAACATGAATGGGGAATTATCTCATTGATATTCACAACACTAGGGTCCGTAGTGGAAACAAAACAAATGTTATTGAATTTGATAGTTTTTGTATGTTTCCTTTTGTTCAATAGTTTGAAATAATACTTTATATTGTACATTTCTACGAGTATAATAATTAAGCTTGGTTTTCTTGGAAATAAGCGTATTTTATTTGAGATCTCGGCTGTAGTTTAGTATACTAAAATCATGTCCATAGAACCTTATGACCACCTTTTAGCATATTTTTTGAATAAGATTTAAAAAAATACTTTTATCTTCTTAAGTAAATGATTTTCCTTTTGTAAAAAATATTTATATTTTTTAAATAGTAAAACATGGGTAATTATTTCGTGTTCGTAACTTTGAAAATGACGAACTTAAATATAACCGTGCATCCCTTATTTACCCCCTTAGGGGGGATATTTCCAAAACCACTTTCTTCGCATTTTCTTCGATGCCGCGTTGAGAAATCAGCCAGTCACTTACGTCAAGTCATTTTATATTTTATGGTAGTAACCAAGTTTTTGTCAGAACGGTATGTAGAAAGCTCTACAGTATAGCCAGCTCGTGGTCTCCTTACGCCCACGTTGCAAAGCATTTTATATGACGTGAATAAGTCAGCGTCTTTGCCAAGTGACGGCAGTACTATTATCCTTCTTTTTTAGGGACTAATCCCACCCGCAAGCCCACCACTGTAACTCCTGTACACCAGGATCTACAGCAGTGACCCACGAACACCGAGTTATGACACTCGGGAAGTCCCAGGAAGAAATTAAACTGGCTTGGAACCCGCAACAAAATTAATCAGAAGAAAATTGGAGGTGTTGGAAATACAGTAAATCCACTTCCCTCCTTAGCAAAGCGGGAGACAAAATGAAGTAAAATAGGCATACACCCTTTTAAACAGGGAAGCACCACGGCCACAAAAATATTACGGGTCCTACATGAGCTATATTTGATTTCTATAATATGTATGGCAGAATCGCCTAAACGCACGGAAATTCACCCTAGTTGACACAAGATCCCCATAGTGTACCGCCCCAGATGTCACCTGCAAGCTATTCAGCATTACATTACGTTCATTATACCAAAGACTACATTCCCAGAGGATATGATGAGCAGACTGTTCATAGTGAGAGTTAGGTGTTGAGCATTGACACTATTATCCTTTCGGTGACTTGAAGTAATTGAGTCCTGACAATAGGTATTTATTTTTATTTATTGACGGTTAGACTATCTAGACTATATATTGTATACCCAACTAGGAAGAAGAACAAGGTAGCGTATCTGTTTATTGTATATTAATTTCACATTAACTAACTGTTGAAATTTAGTACGAGAGCCCTGGTACCCATACCACAAGTTAAATCTTACTTTGGATCCCAGAGGTCAACAAAATTAGTGTACATGTTGTGATTGTAATAACTCATGTGTGTTTTCCCTGTATGTATCTTTTCCTGTATCTTTTGGTGACAATAAATTATATATTACTATTATTATACATGTCTTCTTAATTTGGTTGAGACTTAAATATTTTTTCTTATATTCATTAAATTAGAAAGAAACCCGTTAAATATTCAGAAATAACGTCACAAAGAAGGACATTTGAATCACATCACAACGACAGTCTTTAATAGGCCACTGCTAGATATAGGTCTCTCCTTATAAATGAGGTTTTTGACCTACTATACCACGCTGGCCAGACGGGTTGGTACAAGTATAGGCTTTGTTTCAAGTTTTCCTTTTCTTTTCAGGGGTGTTGTCTGCGTAGTTTGCTCCCTTAGTTTTACGATACCCACGGTATGAATTGGGGTGGTGACACTCCTTATTTTTAAATCCGTTACCACACGAACTATGTTGACACAATCAAAATCCTTTGATGCCACAGCCAGTAACTCAACCAACGTACAAAATAAAAAGCACGTAAGTCAGTTTTCTTGTTAAAAATAAACCTTGAAAGAAACTATTTAGAATTGACAAAAGGTACAAGAAAATAATTTAAAGAAACTCAGAATCTAGAGTATTAATTATAATGCCTAGTTTTCATAGTCGAAACGTTTCACATTTTTAATATGCATGCCAACTTCAAAATTAATTCATGCATATTTTGTGAATGCATGCTCATAATTGTGGCTTCTCCCGTCCAGTACTGCTGTACCTACTTTATGGAGACTAAATCCATTGTAGTTATAACTACAAAATGTTAATGTGTGACATTCGATCTATGCGTATTATTGAAATAACTCTGAAACTTTAATTTCCGTAAATGATTTTAGATTTAAAAATATAATTATGGAAAAAATATTTTTCCCTAACTCTACCCAAAGGCCGAAAATGTACTCTTAAGTCATGTGTGTGTGACGGTAGTCACTTACTATCCAGTGACACGCTTTCAAAAAATCTTTTTTTTACATCTAACACACTACGCCATCTAGTTTCAAACTAAGCAGAGTTTGTATTATCATTAAAGCTAAATTGACTGATATTCTATCAGTAGGTACCTATATACTTTTTTTTTGTAAATACATACACATTATACATAGGAAACACCCTAACTTCGAAACAGTTTTTGCAGATCATACAAACATTTACCCCGACCCAGAAATCGAACCCGAGACCTCAGCACAGCAGTCGCACACGCTACCACTGCACCATCGAGGCAGTCGACTAAACTATCCAGGTCTAAAGCAAATATATGTATCTGTCAAAATAAACAAAAACCGAATCATCACTTGATAAATTGAAAATGTCAATCAAACTGAATTTAATATCCGTTTTTACATCTATACTTACATTTTAAATGTGAAAGTGATTTTGTTCATTTGTGTCGTTTTCACTCCTAAACTACTAAACCGATTTTAAAAACTCATTCACCTATGGAAAGCTTCATTATACGTACGACCTAAGTATTACTGCGCTGTCGAATATACCTATTACTTAAAAAAACATATCAGCGAGTTTCATAGGATACTTTTTAGCGCGATAACATTTTTTTTTTTTTTTTTTTTCTTCAAAAAAGACAACTCCCGTATTAGGAATAAATCCTGTGTCGCGGGGGACTTTACAAACATACATGAAACGGACACAAAGAACACCCAGACTCAGAACAACAATTTGTGGATCACACAAAGTGTCGTCCCAAGTGGGGTTTGAACCCACAACACTCGGCGTAGTAGGAAGCGGCGACCGCTTAAACCACTACGCCATCCGTGCAGTCAAACACACAACAACACATACATATACGCGGACAGAGCCACGGGCAAAAGTTGGTTACAAATAAAAAGTATCCTCCATTATCTTCTTTAGTTATATTCCGTTTCTTATTAGTTTACAAATTAAATAAATTACACTCAAAACATTGTACTATGTTGTACATAATTGTAATTTGTATTCGTAATGAGATTTGAATTACGCTTGATGTGAAAACATGGAATACGTCCCGTACTCAAAAGACTGAATTTATGAATATTTTTCATATTTACACGTCCTTGAATCGTTATCATATTAGACTATATTTTATTTACGAGCCAAAACACAACCAGTAATGCGAATTTGTGGCCCCAATCCGAACCACTCCACTCGATTGGGCAAACTTTTTAATATGATGATTTATACTTTGTTAAGTTCAATATTGTTCGTGAACAAAAGTCTTGTAATTTTTTCATAACAAAGTTCAATATACATTTACCATACGATTAATCTTTTGTTTGAATAGGTTTGGCTTCTACTAAATCAATGATCACATGCATTTGTGGTTGTATTAAAGAACACACCTTAGTATTTACCTCTAAAGGAACGATGTAGCTCTATAAATCACTTTACACAATGTTAACAAAAAACTATTTTACAAAATTTGTATATTATTTGCGTATGTATTTCATCAAATGGGAGATGCTCCCATAATAACTCTTAGGTAAGGATGTAGGTGTGATTCATACGGGTGTGATTTGACGGGCCTGTTGGTCTAGTGGTCACTGACCCTGACTGCTAAGCCCGAGGCTGTGGGTTCGATTCCCACCCACAACAAATATTGTGTGATGAGCACGGTTATTTGTTCTGTGTCTGGGTGTATAATTTATCTATAATATGTGTGTATTTAAAAATATATAAGTATGTTTATGTTACCATAGTACAGGCTCTGCCTAGTTTGGGATCAGACGGCCGAGTGGGAGATATGTAAGGATATTATTATTCTCTTTATTTAATTAAATATACATATAAATTACATTTTTAAATATATTTATATACAAATACAAAAAAAAAACATTAAAAAAAAAAATAGTGTCCCATCGGTATCGGGTACAGGGACCAAGATATCGGTGGTTTGGACTTCAGAGACAGAAACTTCCTCACAATACGAGCCGTATCGAGGAAAACTGCTTATTATTATTATTATAGTTAACTTAGTCCCAAGCATTCGTTTGTGTATATGTTTACGGAGATTTTAGTGTCGATACGACATAGGCACAACCTATAAAATTTATCACGGTATAAAATTATATCCACATCAATGCGTCGTCTATGTTTCTTAATAACCTTTTTCTCAAAGAAGGAACACCAGAAAGAGTTAATTACCATCTTGAAATTCTATTTGAATACAAAGTGGAAATAATATAAATGGGCAATGTAATACGACCGGCCTATCTCTCGACTACCACTTGTATCCAGAACAGTAAATGACGGCGGTTAATGCGTCCTGGTTTAAACTTTATTTTTTTATGGAATAGTGGTCTAATGGTGGAAAAGCGACTAGCGCCGCCCATGAACTCCTGCAACTAAGGAGTCACAAGCGCATTGCCATCCTTTGAGGAAGGAGTACGCTCTTCTCTTGAAAGTTTGAAGGTCGTATCGATCTGGAAATACCGCAGCCCATAACTTTTTCCACTTTTACGTAACGTTACCTGATTACTTACGACTTAACCAACGAAATAACTTGAAAGGGCTATTTCGTTGCGTTGCATATCATGGAAGTGGGTGCGAGGGGTATCGTATACCACATAAATTCCTCTATAGCCTGCTTGAAGAATTTGGATTGCTTCAGTAGACTCTTTTCTTGAATGAATATCTAAATCGGCATTTTTAGGGTCCTATCAAGTATGGTTAGGTATCCCCTCGGTAACAATGCAGACAGTTTAGATGAGCGCATCGCAAGAAGTATTTCCTAAACCTACTCTTCAGCCAAAATTCCCAGGTTGCAGTCGCATGTGTTGCGCCTACCTATTCCGCACATAAAAAGCTAATAGATCATGAAATGAATATTTTTTTAAGTTGTAGGTATAAAACTGACATAGAATCCTTCAATTCTTGACGCGCTCAAATATTTATCTCAATTACAAAAACATACACTATTTACACTTCGTGTTTGTAACGCTCCTGTGTGAGCGATGACCTGAAAAGAGGGTAATGTAGTTGAATTAAAACATGGTTCAGATTACTTAACCAATTCTCAAATGCTTTGTTTGTTTTGCTACATGAGATCTCGCATTAGGATGTCTTTAAGTGAGAGAATTTGTTCGCCCTATTTCAACACCAGCCCATATATCGCCGCGCGGCTGCCGCCTGTCTAGAGACCACATCTAGCAAAACATAATCTACTTTTTAACAACTAAGCTTTAAATTTTAATGAGAAATGCAGTCCTGGAGTAGCCAAGCGGAATTAAAAGAAAAAGAAAAGAAAATAAATCTAAAAAATTCTAAATCACTGTTACAGTCTTGTGGCTAAGTCTTCCCAGTAAGTAATCTTTCGATACTTGTGTCGGGAGTGACTCGCAGCTTCCACTCGAGTTTGCTTAGATTTAGATAAAATAACAAATATAGGTACTTAAGTAACAAATTTAGTAGAATTGTACTTAACAAAACTTCAGCTCAATTTACCTTAATAATATATGGGAGAGTGCGTGTGTTTGTATGTGTGTGTGTATGTGTGCGTTTCCTTGTATGCCCTACGGAGACCTACATAGTTCCTTGGGATCGGATATTATTTAGCCACATACAGGTAGGTATTTTAAGTATTGTATTGATAAATATGATTCATTTTCATGTAATCCTTTTTTTTCTTCCTCTTGTTCATACGAAAACCTATCTAGCCAATCTGTCAAAACATTTTTACAAGTGTAAGCGAGCATAGGATATATTTTAATTGTGCGGTTTATTTTATTACAGATATATGCAGATTGACGTCCAAATTCACGTTGAGCGAAAATGAAATTATTTATAATATTAATTCATGGAATGAATTATCAATGAATGAATGAACTTTAATGTTGTTGACTAAATGTAATTTACATTCATAATTTAAATAATTTTAAAGGTGGCGATCGCGTAAACGCCCTTGTAAACTTGTTTCATAAAGACTTCTAGACTTTAGTGTAAAACCACTAAATAAGTGTGGAGGAACGGGTGGCATGTCCCTCCAACACAAAGGGAGGATCCTCCGACCAGGCGAGGTGATCATGCCTGGCGGGCCGTGGCCCCACGGTTGATGTTGGGAAGTTGTATATATGCTAATCGGCGAGGGAACTCTTTATATCGCGATACAGGATTAGCAATTCTTATTTTAGTAGTTACTCCGTAGTTCGATGTGTCTTCATTAGATGGCGCTGTAGTATGTTTATGTGTCGAGTCGCCACATCACTCCCCTCCAAGACCGGAGGTCGATATATGATGAGTCAGCTGTCTATGCCCTGTTGTGGAGCGTGCCAGTGCCAGTAGTGAGTAGTTCCAGTGAGTCGGAACTGAGTGCCGCTAGTTCTAGTGGGTCGGAACTGAGTGCCGCTGATCCCAGTGAGTCGGGATGGCGTGCGGTGCGCGGTGCTGCGGTGAAGTCCCCAGTGAGTCGGGGCGGTTGCTGCGTAGTGGCTGGCTGCTGCGTAGACGGGAGAGAAAATGCTCTTCTTACGTGGACCGTAGGTGCAGTGTGCTGTGCCTAGACGCTGATGAGGCCGTAGAGGTAACCAGGCTGGAGCGGTCGCTACCTGCGTGTGGTATCCCTGTAGAGGCCGAGGTTGCTGGCTGGCTGAGACTTGATTACTGCTCATCGCTGTCGGAGTGTAGACGATGGTGCTGCTGATGATCTGCTCCATCAGAAGGTTGCGTGTTCATATCACGTCGGGGTCACCACTGTGGAGGAACGGGTGGCATGTCCCTCCAACACAAAGGGAGGATCCTCCGACCAGGCGAGGTGATCATGCCTGGCGGGCCGTGGCCCCACGGTTGATGTTGGGAAGTTGTATATATGCTAATCGGCGAGGGAATTCTTTATATCGCGATACAGGATTAGCAATTCTTATTTTAGTAGTTACTCCGTAGTTCGATGTGTCTTCATTAGATGGCGCTGTAGTATGTTTATGTGTCGAGTCGCCACATAAGCAAAACATAACTTCTGTGTATAGTCTAGCCTTTTTTTTTTTTCCGTGCGGAAATCCCCTCGGATACCACCTGTCGGTGGCATGTCGGACTCGAACCGACTAAAACTGCACGCCGTCTCAGGTACTAATAGCCGGGGAACCAGGTATACCCTAGAAAGGAAGTCCCTGGTGCCCCGACATACCTCGGGTCATCTACAGACGAGTAGAAACCCCCCCCCCGTTGTGGGAACCCCATGTTCCCTGTGCTCCCTGGAAGCGAGCGCGATTCGCAACGCGCTCGCCGCCACCCCGGCCTGCTTCTGCTAGGGTGACAGATGGCCTCACCTGTCACCCCCAGGCCTGCGCTTATGGAGGACGGAGGTCGTTCTGCGACCTCCGGCGCCTGAGTCGCCAGCGGTATCTGGCCCGTTCCCGGGCCTGGCGGGCCGGGAGAGTCCTAAACCTCTCCCGGTCCCGCTCCGCCGTCTCCTTCGCGAGCATAACTTGCTCGCAGAAGGAGACGGCAGAGTTCCACGCACTCTCGCTCCGCACGATAGCCGCAATTAGGCTATCGAGCGAGAGAACTCCCACTCCGCCACGAGGTCTCGCCTCTGCTCAACCCACGCCGGGCACTCTGCCAGCGTGTGGAGAGCCGTGTCCACGGTCTGGCCATTGCAGTGGTGGCACTCAGGCGTTGGCTCCTTGCGGATCAGACACAGGTGATCCCCGAAACATCCTTTCCCAGTGATCACCTGCCTCAGTCGGTATGAGAGGTTCTCGTGACGCCTCTCGAGCCAATCCTCCATAACGGGTCTTACCGCCGCGATGACGGCGTGCCCGGCGCTCGGTTGCCCGAGTCGTTCCCTCCACTCCCCTATGATGACCTGGCGGAGTTGGGATTTCCGGTCATCGATTTCTCGAATCTCGGGGCATCGACCCAACTCCCGCGCCTCCTTGCGCCACTGATACAGAGCCGCAAGGGCTCTCGCCTCCAGGTCCCACGGTGGAGTTCCGGCCAGGAGACTCGCCGCCTCAAAGGAGATCGTGCGGTACCCCCTTAGCCTAGACATTGAATCCTGTCGTAGTAACTTTGGTTTTTCTTTTGCGTTTAAAGGATCTTCTTGCTTAGTGTTTTGCGCATTACTATTTGTGATGATATTCAAGAAGTTATGTCGTTCTTATTGTTAAGTTAGAGGATTTAAAATAGATTGCTTACTTACTTAGTGATATTGTTATTTTGATACCTGTTACTTTTCATTTTCATTTAATTTACTATCAGCGATACACATGACAAGTAAATAAGTTAATGTTCGTTAGTATTATATACAAATAATTCATCAATCATCATCAACAGCCTTTAATAGTCCACTGCTGGACATAGGCCTCTCCTTAGAAAGGAGGTTTTGGCCTACTATACCACGCTGGCCAGACGGGTATGTATAGGGTTTGTTTCGCAGAAGGAAGCGGCGGAGAAGGCCCGAGAGGACGACCTCCACTCGGACCCGATCCGCCGCCGGCGAACCGGGCGGCGGAGGTGCGCTTATCACCGCCTCATGCCGCCCTGAGTGTGGCCGCGGGTGAACAGGGTGGGTTTCCCCTCCACCCGCATTAGTTTGGCCAGCCGCGAGGGGGCGGCGTCCGCGTGTGCCGGACGTCGCCTAAAGAGAGGTTAAAAAAAATTTTGAGACGGAGTCCGCACCAGGAGCGGGCAGGCGCTACCGTGTGGTTTTAGTCGGTCCGAGTCCGACACACCACCCCGCCGCAAACCCCGGTGGGGTGACGGTCCGAGGGGATTTCCACACGTTAAAAAAAAAAAAAAAAAAGGTTTTGTTTCAAGTTTTCCTTCTCTCTGCAGTGCTGTTGTCCTGCAGAGTTTGCTCCCTTAGTCGCCTGTTACGACACCTACGGCATGAATAGGGGTGGTGACACTCTGTATTCTTAGTCCGTCACCACATGGATTCACAAATAATTACATTGGATAAATGTTTTGAGTTAAAATACAAAAAATGAATATTAATTCTAATTGATAGTGTACAGTACAAGTTTATTCAATTTGTCATAGATCCTCGTATTTACTAAGATTATACTTCAAATGAAATGTACTTCAATTAAAAAACGTAGCCGTATCAACTTCACATATATATTTGTATCATTATAATGATACAAATACTGGGTCTACCAATAGGGATGACCTGGTTTTGACAGCTCATAGCGGCCATGTTTGATGATGGATCTTTGACGTCTCTTGACATTTGTGTTCAGTAAGGTTTGCCATTTTATCATGTCACGTTTCACTTTAAACCAACGCTTGAAAATTGTCCAAAACTTCTTTGAAAGTGAGGAAGGAAACCCTGTTACTGTGAATGGCGAGCGCTATAACTCGATGTTAACCGAATATTTCTTTCCGGAATTTGATGATATTGATGCAGACGACCTTTATTTTCAATAAGACGGTGCACTACCTCACATTACTCGAGTGAACATGGAATTATTGCGTGGAAAGTTTTGTTAAGTCGTTAATTTCTAGAAATGGACCGATCAGTTGGCTACCAAGATCGTGTGATTTAACACCTTTAGACTATTTTCTTTGGGGTTACGTTAAATCTAAAGTGTACAGCAATAATCCAGCTACAATTCGTGACCTAAAAACCAACATTCGACGAGCCACCGCATCATCGAAAATTTTCGTGAGCGGGTGACCGTCTGCAAAAAGAGCCGTGGCGGTCATTTGGCCGATATATTATTTAAAACATAAATTGCATAAAATTATCTATCAAATAAATCAATCGGATGCATTTTTCATAGAACATTGTGTGTTTTATTCAATTTTTAAACCAGAACGTTCTTATTGGTAGACCCCATATATACATATATGAAGTTGATACTAGCTATACTTAAACCTATTTGACTATGCCTGTATGTCTTGAAATTGAACTATTTATCTATCTATAATAGTTTTTTATGTAAAATTTTACACAAATTAAAGATAGGTTGTTTAGATTGATTTTATTTTCCATAATTATGTTTAATATTCGTGGTTATACTGTTAAAGTAAAAAGCAAGAAGTAAATACCGATATTTCTACTCTAATTATCTATGTGGCCTGTTGGTCTAGTGGTTAGTGACCCTGATTGCTACGCCACAGGTCATGGGTTCGATTCCCACCCAAGACAAATAATTGTGTGATAAGCACGGTCATTTGTTCTGTGTCTGGGTGTACTTTATCTATAATATGTATGTATTTGGAAATATATAAGTATGTTTATCAGCAGTATAGCATAGTACAGGCTCTGCCTATTTTCTGATCAGACCGCCGTGTGTGAAAATATTATTATTATTATTATATTTGTACGACGTTTAGGTTCTTACATGGGTACAAACAAATTCTTAGACATATTTTTAAATTTGACAATACATTATTTTACTTGTATTCTATTAATTTGCATATTTAATTATTTAAACAAATAATTATAAGTCATTAACACTTTGAAATTGTTTCCCCCATTACTCAAACTTTAAAATTTAACTTTAAATTCTAAAAGTTATACTAAATTAAATAATGTTTAGGTGCGAGATTGAATCGTCAACTCTTAGTTTAAATTTAACTTTCTAAACTTAAGATATTAAATAAGGCACTTTGTTGATGGGACGATTTATGGGCACATTTTAATTAAACTAATTTAAATTGTGTAGTCTTATATAAAAATCGAATTTCAATTAGTTTGTGGACAACAAAGCAGCAGTAATACTGGACCGATAATCATGATGTTTTGAATTCACGATTTCAGATTAAAGATAATAATGACAAGGGCGAAATTATGGTTGCACTACAAGAACTGCAACCCACAGCTCTGCATCACCCAAAGGTCGATTGCAAGAAAAATGTCTATGGCATTAAGTCTGCCTTATGCGATGTATTTGCAGGAAGTCGACTGCCTTGATGGCGCAGTGGGAGCGTATGTTACTACTGTTCTGGATCTCGGGTTCAATTCCTGGGTCGGACCAAATATTTGTTTGCTCTGCAAATATTTGTTTCGGAGCTTGGGTGATTTCTATGTATAATATGTATGTATTTACAAAAATAGTAATAAGTATTTTATCAGTCAATCTAGCTTTCATAGCACAAGCTCTACTTAGTTTGAAACTAGATGGCGTTGTGTGTTAGATGTCTGTCATATTATTTTATTAAATATTATTAAGTATTAAATAAATAAATAAAAACCATTAATCAAAAGTTGAAAATAGAGTAAAGCAAAAGGAGACCGTGGGAGAGCCAAGCTTCTGCACTTTTAGGGCAGCTCGACCTTAGTAGTACCTCGCCCTTAAAACCTTGACTAAAGCAATGTTTTCGTTACTTTTCATCGAGTAACTGAGGTTACCAGAGCCAAAACAAAAGGAGGGTCATGAGAAGGCAACGCATTTATGACTCTTGAGTGACTGCACGGATGGCGTATTGGTTTAAGCGGTCGTCACGTCGCTTACTATAACGCTGAGTGTTCTGGGTCCGATCCTCACAAGGGATGACACTTTGTGTGATCCAGAAATTGCTGTTCTGTATCTGGGTGTTCTGTGTGTCCTTTTCATGTATGTTTGTAAAGTCCCCCGCATCACAGGATAAATTCGTTGTCTTTTAAAGAAAAAGAAGGAAAGTTACATGTCTCAATGAACGGCGATAGTCACTTACCATCAGGTGACAAATCAACTCTTTTGACCCTTATACCACACAAAAATGTATTTTGAAAACATGATGTCAGAGTAAAGAGGATACGTGACATGGCGAAATTTACGGTTGCACCACAAAACCATTAATCAAAAGTTAAAGTAAGGATAAACAAAAGAATATAAAGATACCTCTAGCCCGGAAAAAGCAAGAGAATCTCGAAGGCTTGACAAAATAAAAGCTAATCCAATATGACCAAAAACCTGAATATTCTGATATTATACTCTCTTGAAAAGAATGTTGAATTTCATCTTTTTTTTTTTTATTTCCACACGGTTTAAGTACCTTAACATATTTTATGAAAGCATATTTAAATTACGAACTAAACCAAGCCGCATAACACCCCCTGCCTACTCACACTTCAATAAAACCGCTTGAACAGCATTTCACTTTTAAATTCACTCGGGTGACAGACGCCGATTCAAATCGCGACCACTCGACAGAACACCGCATTCGAATGCTGACTCGGCGGTTACAGGTTTCATACAATTTATCTAATAGTACCTATGTTTGAGTGTTGAACAGTCTAGATTTTTCACAAATGCTAGCTTTTTAAACTTGAAGGTATAGGAGTATGTGCTTTATAGACACTTTACTGCAAACTATACCATTAAGAGTAATGGGCAGCACTTTTAACCAGTCCACTGCTGTGAATTTTTGATTATTAATATGTCTAGATAGAATGTAATAAAATACTCGTGAAACGTCATTTTTCTGAACAAGTATATAAGTAAAGTGGCCAACAGTTAGCTACTATTTTTTTTAATTGGTTCACAGCTTCAAAACTGCATCTTGAAATTCTAAGCCACGAATTTCACTAACAGTTTAGTGTCTTCAGTTCTTTTAAAAGACAGATACTACTCGTAGATTATTCTGACAAATCCGATTTGAACAGAAAATTACTGTGACTCACTTCAAAAGGGGCTAACTAATATCACTTATCACGGTAACCTTAGTGGTACAAAAATAGTCACCACTGCGGATAAAACAAATACGTAAATCGATATAAACGCACTCTGCCTACGATACAGACTAAAGGCTCACAATTAAATTTAAATGGTCCCTGCATACGATAAAGTGATTTATCGAGTCCCTAAAGGGATAAAGGTACTTATTTAACTACATATTTATGTAAGCCAAGCTTGTAAATATTTGTATTTCATTTATGCTCAATTTTTCAGCTTCATAACTCTCCTGCAAAATATTTAGTGGTTTTTATAAAATAAGTGCTCTATACAAAAAGTCAAGCCCGTGACATAAAAACATAAGAGCTTTGACGTTTTTTTTTGAAGAGTTTTTGTTAAATTTCAAATAATACAATTTTTCCTTCAAATGAGCAGGAACAAGTTTTTTAGAATGAACTTTATTTTTGGACAAGACACTTATGTACCATCAGGTGAGAAATTTTTCGTTTGCCCAGAAGAGGGCATAATACAACTATACGGATTGCGTAGTGCTTTAAGCGATAGCCACCCCGCTTACTACTACGCTGAGTGTTGGGTTTATTCCCAACATGGGACGACACTTTGTGTGATCCACAATTTTTTGTTCTGAGTCTGGGTATTCTTTGTGTCCGTTTCATGTAGATTTGTAAAATCCCCCGCAACATAGGATATAGAATATATTATATATATATTCATAATGCGGGAGTTGTCTTTAAAAAAAAAGTATTTTTTAAAAGGTTGTATCTCCAAAATATTGCCACGAAATTAATACACAAACATTTTATTTTGTTGTTTTAAGTTGACAGTTAGAGTATACTTATAAAAGCAAAGTATTACATTGGTAAATAATATTGGTACAAACGAACGTCCGATTACGTAAATATAAAAGTGTATTTCAATGCGTAGTACATTATACATACATACATGTACTCGTACACTCGGCAAACGAAATGTTAGGGCAGGTTTAGATGTTATTCCGGTAAGTATAAAGGGTGTAAGGGACGTCGTAACGAATATTGAACTAGTGTATTCAGACCATTATTCTGAGTCCTGAGTCTGAATCATTGGAATTTTCTGCCTTAAAATTAATCGTTTAATGCAACCAGCTGTCAAAGGATAAGATCATTCCCCTTATATATTGCACAAAAGTAATAACTATGTTTGTATTCCGTGCAAACAGTCTAAGCTCCGCGCGCTTCGGCTGTTAGATTAATTACATTGCAGTTTTTGACCGTAAGCGGTTATTGTTGAATTATTATTTTTTTTGTAAAATGTACTGTTTGCTCATTGTGATATCATTTTTCATAATTTTAAACCAAAAATATGGAAAAAAAAAAGATTTTTCCGGCAAAAAATTCTAATGATTTTTGACTCAGAATATTGGTCTGAATGCACTATTTCAGTATTCGTTACCGTGTCCCTTACACCCTGTATTATTAAATGTTTACATGTGTGTTAATAATTATAAATTACTCGTTTCTTCACTTATACATGCGCATATTATTATTTTTCTAAACTATTCTGCGTGATTAGTTCCCAATTTTTTACTGTCTCTGGTTAGTTAGTTCATAGTTAATTAGAATCACGGATGCTTTCTATTTTCAGGTATTGCGTTTGCAGTGTGTACAATACTGGTATTAATACCTTCCTTTTATGAATGGTTAATGATAATGGCAAAGGAAAAAGGTACGGAACTTTATTTATAAAATGGACGAAGTTAAAAAATTGGAGCCGCTCTTTTGAGAGCTATAAAATATATTCGTGCAGCTCTCTTAGCCATAGAATTTCTTGGAAAGAAATTCGAGAAAATGAAATTAAAATCGGTTGAAATGGAGCTTTATAATAGTTCTAAAGTATTTAAATCCTTTTATTTGGTGTGTTGTTTATTTTTGTAAGTTAAATATTTCTAATAATTTATTGTATAATAGATTGACTACGCAAATTTAACATACCTATGTTTTTCTTTTATTATGTAAAATTGTAAAAACTATTTTTTTTTGTATGCCTTCAGGTAGAATATGGCTGCTCATTGTTATACCTTTATTAACACCTTAATATGAATGCCCATGTTCGCAAAATAAATTATTTGATTTGATTAGATTCATACATCTCACACACGGCAGTCTGATCCCAAACTAGTTTCCTGTTGTATATCTGTCTGGGCCGTTTATTGTTATTGTTTTGTTCAATTATTAACATTTTTAATTTTTCCAGTTGTGAATCAAAATTATTATTTCACAACTGGTAAAAATGTTTAATAGTAACAACTTTAATGTGTCTATCTCGACAGATCAACTACAGATTTTGATGGTGGGGAAATTGAACACCCATTTTAATTTAACTTCAATATGAAGTTAAATTTAAATGGGTGTTCATGGAGAATACTTCAGCCTTAATTTTAAATAGATTTCATTTTTTTTTTCATTAGACAACTGAACATGATTTCTTGAATATAGACTGAGTTAAGTAAATTCAATAAAAAAAACCATATAGTGTGAAATTTGGATGGATGACATGGAATATGTAAAGTAAAAATAATAAAATTAAATAATAATTTTATTATTTCTGCAACGGTGGTTTTTTCAATAAGATATACATATAATGAAACGAATTGAGTTATTATCGCCTAGTAACCTTGATTCCAATCATGTCTAAGATGTTCAAAAAATCTATGTATATCATCTTCTATGGATTTCAAGGAAAACACAATATTTTAAGATCAGAACAATTTGGATTTAGGCAAAACTTTTCAACTACACTAGCATGTTGTTTATTAATGAAATCAATAACAGAGTCGTTAGATAATAAATTACCAATTACATCAATGTTTATAAAGATGTTAAAAGATTTCTACTTTGTATCACACGACCTCCCACTTCAAAAGCTGGAAAGACATGGAGGCTTGGATACTTACCTTTCAGAGGGATATCAATGCTTTGGAATTCCATGCTTCTTACGAGTTCACTATATTACATGGAGATCTATAGATATTTGAAACAAATGCGGAGTACCACAGGGTACCTTTTTGGGACCGCTATTATTTTTAGTCTATATTAATGACTTACTAGACTGGACTACTTATAAATACGTCTTATACACCGACGAAACCACTTTGTCAGTAGATTGTTACAATAAAAATACTTATAAAGAGAAATACAGCAAAATGCGATCTTACTGAATAAGTATAGACAAATATTGTAGTTGGAAGCTACACATTAACGAAATTTGTTCAAAGCTACGTGCTAAGCTAGCTACGTGTTTGTCTTAAATAGGATAGGACACGTAGCTACACCTGACGCCGTCTTCTGTGCATTGCACGGCCACGTTTCCTCGGTTCTGCGTTACGGTATAGTCATATATGGGGAAGTTTTATGGACATAGTCAGAGCAGTCAGAGCCTAAAAACAATATGAGTAAGGACGATAAGTGATTCAGATTACACTGAAGGCTGCAAACAATTATTTGTGTAATATAACTATTACCACTTCCATGCTTTTACGTTTAAAAACTCTGTATATTCTTTTATAAAAGCTAATTACTTTAAAAAAATATATATAACAGTTACAAAAAGAAATAGTAGCTTTCCTATTAATTACTGATACTTTAACAACGGACGCACTGCGATATACAGCAAAATTCATTCTGTATTCATCAACAGCCGTTAATAGTCCACTGTTGGATATAGGCCTCTCCTTAAAAAGGAGGTTTTGGCCTACTATACCACGCTGGCCAGACGGGTTGGTATAGAGTTTGTGTCAAGTTTTCCATCTCTTTGCAGGTTTTGTTGTCCTGCATAGGTTGCCCCCTTAGTCGGCTCTTACGACACCCACGGGATGAATGGGGGTGGTGACAATCCGTATTCTTAATCCGTCACCACACGGACAGTATTCCCGTACGTATTACTATACGAATTCCATTCTGTATTACTATACGAATTTCCAATAAGTTGCCAAATTACCTCAAATGCCTTAACTTTACTTAACAAGTTTAAACGTAAACTGTTTGGATTACTGATAAGCAAATGTTGTAATTCCACTAACGAATTTCTCAATGACAAAGGGATGTAATTATCTAGTGTTAAGATTAGTTACGTGAGATTGAAAATTAAATATTTGTATATAGAAAGACCAGAAATGGTAGAGTATTAGGGACGCAATGCAATGTTTGTAGCCGCTTTTCTTCTCAGGCGGACTACTCACCGGCTGACCCAGTGGAGAGATTCACAAGATTACCTCAGGGCGCCTTGTAAGAGAACAGAAGTGTGTGCGTGTGGGAAACCTACGGGACTCCTTAGAGGAAAACAACTTACACCTCAGTCATACATACATGTATATTTCAAGAAAAATTAAAGTTACAATAATTAAAAAAAAATAAAAAAATAGTGGGTATAAAAAAAACCGCAGCGGCGCGCGTCAGAGCCGAGCTGATGGTGCTCGGAGCCTCCTCGTCTTAACTCCAGGAGGTCACTTCCCCTTCCGCCCGAGTCGGCTATTTATATTAGGTATTGAGGAAAGTTCACGATTGATATTAATAAAGTTGACGAGAAGTACGTAACCCTTGAGTACGGCTGTCCGCTTGCTTTGTGAGCCGCGTGACTGCCAGTTTGCCAGAGGGTACCGAGAAACTTGATTTCGCACCAGAAGGCCACAAACGAAAAAAAGCACGCCGTCTGAGACTGACCGTCTTGACCCGAAATCTGGAGCCCACTTTCGTGGGTACTTTGAACAGATAAAATATTACGAAAATAAAATCACCAGACAAATAAAACACTATTTAAGATTGGAAGACAAGAGTTAGCAGAGTCTCCCCCGTGGCTGAAAGCCGGACTTATATATGTTCGGTTTGTGAAGTTTCCAGAAATAATCCCTACTTAACATTTTAATTTGACATTTAAATTATCAACGAGGTCAACACGAACAAAATCAAAAGTAACTCGCTTCCTACCATAACAAAACACTTTTAACACCAATACAATTTGACAGGATAAATTTGACAGGATGACTTACCTAGAAAACAACGCCATCTAGTGGTTCGATGGTGAACGAAGAACATCAATACTATAGTTATAAACTACTTTGGATAAATCAAGTAAATGCGACGCGGGCAATAGATGTCGCTGTATACAACTCCGTACGCAATACAAATGTACAAAAAAAAATAACTGTTACATGTTAACGTCTATTGTACAAATAAATCTAGATTTATCTTTTTTTTATGTTAGAAGGGGCAGACGAGCAAATGGGTCACCTGATGGAAATTGACCATGGCCGCCCATGAACGTCTGCAACTCAGGAGTCACAAACGCTTTTAGTAAGGAGTACACTCTTTTCTTGGAAACAAATATCATTCGAAGATAAAAATGAAGAACAAGAGGTTGAGCGGCGTATTAATATCAGCTGGAAAAAGTTTTGGTCCATGAAGGAAATCCTGAAAGGAGATTTTCCCCTTCACCTAAAGAAAACCGTCTTAGATAGCTGTGTCTTGCCTACTCTCACATATGGATGCCAAACCCGGACGTATAACACCAAAATAAAAACCAAACTAATGGTATGCCAGAAATCAATGGAAAGGAGTATTCTCAAAATAAAAAGAATGCAAAAAGTTAAAAGTGCACATATAAGAAGAAGAACAAAAGTCATAGATGCTTTACAGTATGCTCTAAAACAGAAGTGGAGGTGGACAGGGCACATAGCAAGACACACAGATAAAAGATGGACATTAAAGACAACTGTTTGGGAAGGACCAACAGGGAAAAGGAGAAGAGGGCGCCCCAGAAAAAGGTGGATAGACGACATAAAGGAGATAGCAGGCAGCGAATGGATGGGGAAAGCCCAGGACAGAGAGGTCTGGAAAAAGCTGGAGGAGGCCTATACCCGAGAAGGGGTTCCGATCAATGGTATTGAAGACAGCAAATTGATCTATTAAATTTTTATTTTTATTTTTATTTTTAAACATTACACATGAAACAAACATGAAATTTAATTAGTTTTATAATATTAATTTTAATGTGAATAAATGTGTAATGGATGATTTATGTTTGAAAATACAAGCTATATCAATGATTTTTAGATTGGAAATAAATGGCTATATTATTATTATTATTCTCTTTATTTACTTTATATACATATTATTTACATTTTTAAATATACACTTTATAAAAAAAAAATACATTTAAAAATATAAAAAATAGTAGACCACCGACATCGGGTACAGGGACCAAGACACCGGTGGTTAGGACTCCAAAGATAGGAACCTCCTCACTATACGAGCCGTGTCAAGGAGGACTGCCTTCTGCATCAGACCCTTGATCCAGCCATCCAACGACATATATTATTATTATTATTATTATTACACTCTTTTCTTGAAGGTTTAAAGGTCGTATCGGTCCGGAAATTCCGCAGACGATTCGACGTTCCGCAGATTGGTTGTGCGGGGCAAAAAGTGTCTTATGGTAACATAATATTTATCTCATGAAGGTAAGGTGAGAATATAATAAAACTATCAATCTCATTAGCTAGTATTCAAGCTATTAAAAAGTTATTACATGCAAAAAAATATGACAAATATGTTTCTGTACAAAATTGGTAAGAAACGTGTGAATAATTTTTTCTTTTCTTTTTTTTTTTTTTTTAAAAAAGACAACTCCCGCATTAGGAATAAATCCTGTGTCGCGGGGGACTTTACAAACATACATGAAACGGACACAAAGAACACCCAGACTCAGAACAACAATTTGTGGATCACACAAAGTGTCGTCCCATGTTGGGTTTGAACCCACAACACTCGGCGTAGTAGGAAGCGGCGTGGCGACCGCTTAAACCACTACGCCATTCGTGCAGTCAAAATATACCACAGAATTCGTCAATTATATACCACAGAAGATAAGAAAATTCGACTTAGATAACTAAAAGCTAGAAATACAACACTTTCTTGCGATATGTACAAAAAAATGAAGTTCAGTCGTCTTGTTATAAATTTCTTAGTATTTACACTGGACTTGCTCCAGTCTCCGGTTATCGACAGTACAGTTCCGTGAAACAGTGTTCTTCAGGCTTTGACGGGAAGTAATTAAAGAGACTCTTTTTCTTTTAATCATAACTTTAATAAAATTAAATGATCTTTAGCTGTGCCGTTGCTTAGAACTATATAACTTACAACTATATAACTTTTAATAATATTAAAAAGATATAGTCAATTCTATAACTTTTTATCTAAATTTAAAGTAATCTGAGACATTATTACACAACACTACCTAAACTAAGCTGGCTCTCTTGATTCTGGAAAACAGAAAACATATTATGTATACGCAATTTTTTGTAGTAATATAAGAAAAAATAATTGTGTAGTAATATTGAAGGTAACCATAAAAAGGCTTTAAATAAATACATCTGAACGTTGTAGGTATACTTATTTTGAAATGTTCCCTTACCTTTCACGGGTTGCAGTGACCTTACACGTGTCAGGCGTCAGGAACCATACCTGGTCTAACTAGTATAAGGCAAGCTTCCCCAAAATTTCACGTGATTCAAACGTTTTAAAAGTTTCATTTTAAAAACACATATATGTATATTGTCCTCGAACGTACAGCGTATTATTTCATCATCATCATCATTAACAGCCTTTAAGTTCACTCCTTTTCACTTTAATAATCTCCTTAGGAAGAAGGTTTTGGCCTACTGTACCACGCCGGATAGACGGATTGGTGTCAGGTTTGTTTCAATTTTCCCTTGCAGTGCTGCTGTCCTGCATAGTTTGCTACCTGGCTCTTACGAAATCCACGGGATAAATAGAGGTAATGATACTCTGTGTTCCTATTCCGTCACCACATGGATATATAGATTATGACGTATAATTTAGATCAATGCAAATAGATTCTCTTAAACTTAACTTGCCTTCAAAAGTATCGGAGATGTCGTCTTGAACAAAGAAGTGAGGCCAATTAAAACTATACCTTGGCGTGTACATACACGATTAAACACACACACGTACAACGAAACTACGTCTTGTCAGTCAAAATGTCATCAAAAATGTCCACAACATTTACAATCGAAAACGCAGAATTGTGTTTTAAAAGAGTGTATAAATAAAACTACAAGAGATAGATAGTAGGATGGAATCATTTCACACATAAATAAGAAAAAATATTTTCATTAAAATACAATTATGATGGCCTACGCCCACATGTTTATAAAACCGGCGTTCAACTTTGTTTTTTTATTTGATCTGAGTCCCAAGGTTGAATATTAATAAACAAAACAAAATCTCAATACAAATTTTTAGTCAAGCCTGGTCTTAACCGCTTCCCTCTAAAATCCTCAACACAACAGTAATCTAATGTAATAAAAAAATATTCCCGTACAAAATTGGTGAAGTTTTCAGCCAACTTCAACCAATATTAAATACCGAGAATATTCAATGATCCGTTATTATTCTAACATCTCCAGCAAACAAGGAAACTAGGAGAGTCTCGTCAACTTAACTGTAGAAGCTCTGCAAACGATGGTCATCAAACCAATTAGTTAGGATATCCACTTCTATTATTGTTTTCACTTTACGAGTTATTCGGAATACTTGCTCTAATTTGCAGCATATTGATACCTAGTTTTAAAATTTGATTAGTGTCATTCATGATTTTTAAATAAGTGCTAAACACGCAATGTATTAATATATGCAATTAAAATACAATCACGTGCTTAGGAGGAAAATGGATATATAGAAACGTAATATGTAATAATTTATTATCCCTAATTTTATCTATTTTCTAGAGTTCCTTTACATTATACTATTCTGGCAATGGATAAAAAATCGGACAAGTGTAAATGTGACTCGAATGCGTTCCGTACACACTTGTGTGTGTATTTACACTTCGACTATCTCACAAATCAGACGTTTACGCATTCAAACATACGCATACAAATTCAAAATCTATTTCGAGTTGTCCTATTAATCCTCTTCCATACGTCAATCTTACAATCATACTTATGACGATTTTGTCGGATTGAAAAATTTAATTAAATTGTTTGTTCTTAAAGTATTTTGTCATACATCGAAAAAGATGCCTCAAAATATTTTTTTTCTACTTTCTAAGGAGAGGCCTATGTCCAGCAGTGGACTAGTAAAGGCTGTTGATGTGAATAAATTTTTCAAGCGCAAAATATAAGTTTGTAATAGCAAAAAAACATTTATCTATTTGACTTTCTTATATATAAAATTCTCCAGTCACAATGTTAGTTACCATACTCCGCCGAAACCGGTGGACCGATTTTTATGATATTTTGTGTTTACATCGGGTAGGTACATAGTAGGCCAAAACCTCCTTTCTAAGGAGAGGCTTATGTCCAGCAGTGGACTATTAAAGGCTGTTGATGATGATGATGATGATGACATCGGGTAGGTCTGAGAATCGGCCAACATCTATTTTTCATACCCCACCCCTAAATAATTTTTTTTCAATATTTCCTAGAAATGTGTATGGCAAAACAACGTTTGCCGGGTCAGCTAGTTTGATATAAAATGAACGATTTTAAAATTCTTATTTTGTGCTGAGTGCTATATTTCTCACCAAATCTTAAAATATCCTAGGTCTTCATTTCTCTGCGTAGTCTGAAACTTAATTAAAATGAGACACTCAAAGCCATATCTTTTGATAACGTTATATTAACCCGATTTTTTATACCAAGGGACCGCAGCATGCCGCTACGCGTTTTGAGAAAAACCCGACAAAACATCTGTGTTAGTGCCGTAAATATTAGTAGAAAACCGCTTGCTCATGTGACTAATTTCAAACCCGATTTCAGACAATTTATTAGGGGCTTAAAATGGTATCAGGCGTCACAGTATAATATTATTTTAATATAAAAGGATAACGAAACGATGCTACCAAAGTTACTGTCCTATTTTAAAGGTACGGTACCCATTAAAGTAAAAAAAATAAGGTATTTAAAAAAATTACAAGCACGTAGCTAAAATATAAGGCATTCGTTATATTCAAAAAACGGATTTACGAATAATAAATAGCTTAAGAAAAGTACTATACGTGAAGTCGAATTGTTATTCAAAACATTTACCTATCAAATATATAGTACCAGACATGGTTCATTTACCACATACTCTTCCAAAAGAACCACAACGAAATTCCATTTGGAATTTTCCTTTAGCAATAAATTACACTTTTTAATATCAGAGCGACCTATTTATTTCAAAGACCTCTTATTGTAATGGATATTTTTTCTCTAGATAAAAAGAGGCCTTTAAATAGCTAGGAGCAACATTAGTTTTAATATAATCGAGGACTGTAACATAAGAAGGGACCGTGGCAGTCACGTTGGTTTGATTTATCTCTGAATGTTATGACGCAAGAGCTCACCCAACTTAAGTACTTGCATACCTAAAGCATCATAGTTTTTGTTTCCCATAGAAATGTTATCACTTCGTTAGTGAACGGGTCAAAACTTTAAAGCAAAACAAATTACGTTCTAAAAAAGAGCGTACGTTCTTGTGGTTGGCTGGTTGAAAAAAGAGCGATAAAATTCTTTGGTGGTCTCGTTCAAATTTTGAACTTAAATAGCTCCACAGTTACCATTTTCTTTTTTAAGTTTTCTGTGTTTTAATGTTTATTGTGTAAAAGCTTTAATTAATAACATTTGTTAGTTTCTTATGAATCCAGCGTTTCTCTGTTCATATCTTTGAATGAACCTCCTATCTGAAGTTCCACGCTGAAGATGATAATGCTGATGAGAAATACCTTTCTATATTTTAACCCTAAACGAACCTGTCTGGCTAACATAATGTAGTATTCCAAAAACCCCCTTTAAAGGAGAGACCCATGTTTAGCAGTGGACTATCACCAGTCTTTCTGTCTGTTTTACTTAATACGATTTTATACAGCAGGTATTAGTAAACAAGTATTGCGAGAATATTTGTATTACAGAACAATTTTTTGTTATTTAAAACTGTCTTGTGTTACTTAATTAAGAATAGACATGTAAAGCAAGCAGCCACGTGATCTTTAAACTATAAGTCATAAAAGTTTCTTAACTTTTGTACAAATGTCGTACAGCTTACTTATATCGTACCTAGGAGGTACCACAGGCTTTTCTTTTGAGCTTTAGGGAAATCAAAATAATTGTGATTACACTACTATCCGATTTCAGTGGAATATCATCGCTGATTTTTTAAAGTTAGCTCACCACATAAAGTAACAAAAACCGTCAATGTAAGTAACACAAATCTTGTGCATTTTAAGAAACAAATAACTATTAGCTTATGCAGACTACCAAGTACCTAGAAAACTGGTTGTTACTCTACCGGACGTATATTATTATTACAGAAAAATACAGAAAAATAATAAGTATCTGTCTGTACAAATCTAGGGTGAGAGTAACACGGGCACGCCGTCATCGCGGCGGTAAGACCCGTTATGGAGGATTGGCTCGAGAGGCGTCACGGGACCCTCTCATACCGACTGACGCAGGTGATCACTGGGAAAGGATGTTTCGGGGATCACCTGTGTCTTATCGCGCTCGCTTCCAGGGAGCACAGGGAACATGGGGTTCTCACACGGGGGGGGGGGGGGGGGGGGTTGTCTACTCGTCTGTAGATGACCCGAGGTATGTCGGGGCACCAGGGACTTCCTTTCTAGGGTATACCTGGTTCCCCGCGACGGCGTGCGGTTTTAGTCGGTTCGAGTCCGACATGCCACCGACTGAAGGTATCCGACAGGTGGTATCCGAGGGGATTTCCGCACGGAAAAAAAAAAGGGTGAGAGTAACAAAATTGTTTATATTTTGTAATGACCTTTTATTTCTCTGGCAAGAAACTCATAGGTTTAAGGTACCTGTAATATAGGAGATATTATATATCACCTAGATTAGCACTTTTCCAACAATATCTACCCACGATTTCATCTAATTTTCGTGACTTTATCAATCCAAATTTTGTACATCCCTGTTTCTTCACCCGATGTGCGCTTGGAAGAAATTTTTTTGTAGATGTAAAAAAAAACTTTTCCATTCTTTTCTATTCTATTTGTCTGACGCTGAGAATTCAAACTTTACTTACAGAGTTAGGTATATGAAACCTCTCAAGCCTAAACAGTAATTATTTTATTTTTAAACCCGATCTGCTTTAAAAATATCCACAAAACCAGTAATATCATTAATGTTCGCTCCTCTGTGCATACATCATTATAACGGTATGACCTACTTTTCAGTTTTCAATATTTTTTTGCTATATTTACCTCAGCAACTTGGGAATCGAATCTCCATTAAAATAACAAGTAACGGTAATCGGCTAATCGTCGATTATTGGGCATTAACGCGTAGATACCATACATCCATTATGACTCGTTTGATAATAGATGTGTTGGGCGACCCTAGCCGGTGATTCATCGTAATTCATCTTCCCTAATCGTTGTTCAGTGTTGCGGTTAGGGCTGTTGCGCTTGACAAAATAATTTTCAGATATTTCTTGCTCTGAAAAAAATGTAGTAACCAGGGATATTAATAGGGTACTTTATTTTTTCTAGACTATTAGATAATTCAACAGAACAGTATAAGCATTCGTTTTGTTGTAACAGTCAAGTTATGGCTATTTAATATAACATTTCTATACTGCCTAAATAACTGTATGGTTTTATTTTAATGGTAGTAGAATTAATCTCATTATAAAGTTTTGTATATTGCAAATCCCCTTGCTGATGATGATGATGCTTAAAACGACGATACTAAGGGTTAGAAAATAAATAAAATTAACAGTTTTACAAAATAAACCAATCTTGCGAGTCTCTTATCAATCATCACCATCAACAGCCTTTATTAGTCCACGGCTCAAAATAGGCCTCTCTTTAAAAAGGAGATTTTGTTTCATTTATTTTTATTTCTTTAGTTAACAAACAGTAACTACAGCAACCTTATAAGTAAATACACAATTTACACAAGTTATTATCTGTAGTACCAACACCGTTAACTGCAGATTACTTTTAAATAAAATATTTAATACTTCAGTTGAGATAGGTATCACAAAGTAAGTTTACCAATTAGCAGTAACATTAACTTATACTAACTAACGTGCCCTAAGTTAAATGATTTAAGTGGGTAGTAATTGCATTATTTCTTTTTGGCCTACCATATCACGCTGGTCAGACGGCTGATATAGGGTTTGTTTCAAGTTTTCCTTCTCTTTGCAGTGCTGTTCTGCGTAGTTTACTCCCTTAGTTGCCTCTTACAATACCCATTGGATAAACAGGGTTATTGACACTCCGTATTTTAATCCGTTACTACACTGAATGATAGATTGCAATAATGTTAAACAAAAAAAAAGGAATTTAGACTATTTTACAAATAAATATCCATCTTCACTATAGAATAGAAGAATCATTAAGAATCATTTGTAAAGGGGGATAGGTTACCTGATATTTAAGGACTACTGACGCCCATGGAAACCTACAAATTAAAAATCACAATAGCGTTGCCGCCATTCGAATCGCTCAACACCGGGTAACTGTGAAGATCAGATGTCATTCCGATGTCGGATGTCTTGTGTCAAAGCTTGGCTGACCCGCTATTATTCATAACTAATCCTTAATGTTGTTGCATTTATCTCCATCGGTTTAATCAACTCTACTTCAATTAAAAGTAACATGGAAACCCGGGAGCAATGTAAAAATATTATGTTAATTTTTTTACGATACCACTCAAGTTTTTTGATTGAATCTACCGCCTTGGATATCTTTATGACAGAAGTTTGTTCCTCGGCTGGCAGAAATAGCACAATTTAAGTAGAGGATTACACAATATATTTGAATAATGTTACTCGACCACGGATAGTTTTATTCTTATTCATATCTCATTTTTTCAGAAGTATTATACATAGAAACATCAATTAATGTTTTTGTACCCTGCATGTGAATTTTTAAGTTACTTAAAACGCTTTTTACATCTGTAAACAATGTCTTTCGTTAAACTTATTATCTGCTGATTACTAAATACATAAAGCTTCGTTGGATACTAACCAATAACAAAGGGAATTCTACCATAATTCTGAAGCGGGGCTTAAAGGCCATCATGATGGCCCATGAGCAGTGGTAGTCACTTAAAATCAGCTTATCCATCTTCTCCTTCCCCCCCCCTATGCCATAAAAACTTATTGATATTTTTTTTTAACTTCCTGCACTTCCTTTACGTGTACGTTTTAAAGTCACATTCTCCTGTTGTCGTGATTTTCTCAAAAATGGGTTCTTACAAAATAATCTTTAACAGATAGGTTACATTTAAATTTGATGAATGAAATATCACTCATCAGCAGCTTATCCGCACTATTTTGTGGAACTATTAATCGTGATGTGTGGTGTTTGACACCAACACATTAATTATATAAACAATAACGATAGCTCAACTACATACTAAATATTGCAGCTGACAATTTGTGTTCATCATTAATAAATTATCAGTCATTACAGTACTGTGTTATTTGTAACTGTAAACGATTACAATTTAGTCGTGATAGAGTCTTAGACCTGCTTAACCGGTGTGATGCCACCACTTCAAAGGAAACTAGTGTTATAGAATTCTTTGGTTGCTTCATCATCATCATCAACAGCCTTTAATAGTCCACTCAGAAAGGAGGGACAGGTGGGTTGGTATATGGTTTGTGTCAAGTTTTCCTTCTCTTTGCAGTGGTGTTGTCCTGCGTAGTTTGCTCCCTTAGTCGGCTCTTACGACACCCACGGGATGAATAGAGGTGGTGATATTCCGTATTCTTAATCTGTCACCACACGGATGGTTTTAGTTGCTTATCATCTAGTAAATGAGATTACCAGAGCTCCGAACTCAATACCTCAAGAGAAAAAGGTCTGCAACGCTCGGGTAACGTTTGAGTAGCAGGTGCATGATTAGGTGAAATGTTTGCTGGTCTGCATCCTATACCTCCAAAAAACTACGTCGATATGAATATGTGACAACCCTACAGTTTTAACACAACCGGTTCAAAATAGATCTCCATTCGAAATGAGAGTTAGATGTCTAGTTTTAGATTTGTTTTTGATTGGATACCTTTATCTATATTTGTGTAAAACGTAGGTATTCTTCAGTGTTCTGGGAAGCACTTCTCCTTATTAATATTGTTTGTGTAGTATTCATCAATCAGCACTCTAGTTACGTCGAGAGATTTGCGGTAAGCAAAGTTTATTAAATTATTCGTGTTACTAAAAAGTATGGACTTATTTAACAAATTAAATAAAAAACAATCTACCGTCTTATATATCATCTGATAAATATACAGATACAAGATAAAACTGAAGTATAAAATAAATAAAACTAAACACAATTTCCTATACTTATTTCTGACTTAAAAACGTATATTTATACAATAGAAATCCTCTTTAAATGTCAAAGTTTAACATAAAATCGAACCAGAGAGGAGAATCAAAGTGATCTCTATAAAAACCCGCATTTGAGCCGGTGGAGTATTGATTGGTACAGGGCGGGGTGACTGAATCAAACTCCGGCTAATGAGGAGCCGTAGCTACGGTATTGTATGTAGGGTACTTGGTGACATACAGAACAAGAATTGAGAAAGAAACAATCGCAAATTATTGTCATAAAAAAAAAATCCAATTATTGTCATAAAAACAAAAATTATTTGTTTTTATGATGTTGTGTTGCTGTTTCTACCCTTAGCAACAACAAACAGAGTGATTCTTAATGATTTACAATAGATTTATATTCATCCTGTGGGTGTCGTGGGAGCAAACTACGCAGGACAATAGCACTGCAAAAAGAAGGAAAACTTGAAACAAACCCTATATCAACCCGTCTGGCCAGAGTGGTATTGTAGGCCAAAAAATCCCTTCTAAGGAGAGCCCTATGTCCACCAGTGGACTGTTATAGGCTGTTGATGATGATGATGATGAGTGTTTTCAACTTGTTACTTAACAATTTCGTAAAAAGGGTAAAGTTTGTTTCAAACTTATTTAAGAATTTATGTACTTTCCAAAATATTTATGAGCATAAATCATTTCAGCGTGTCGACCCAAATTATGAATGTGTATGTTTTTCAGCTACACTATGTAGGTTTGACAACGGGGGAACTACTGACGGGGAGACTTTGATATGACTGTCACCTTCGAAGGGAACGAAGAAAAGGATCATGTATTTAGGCTTACATGAATACCGCTTCGATGCTTACATGAATACCGCTTCGGCACACATGAATACCGCTTCGATGCTTTCGCGGCTTTGCTCTTTGCTTTAATAAGACAATTTTTACCAACTTTAATATTACCGTAAGTAACTCAAAAGTTGTAACTGAAGTCTTAAATTGTACAATTCTTGAGTTAACATTTTTTTTAAGACAACTCCCGCATAGGAATATATCTTGTGTCGCGGGGGACTTGAAACACACATTAAACGGACACAAAGAACACTCAGACTCAGAACAACAATTTTTGTATCACACAAAGTGTTGTCCCATGTGAGGATCGGATCCACAATACTCAGCGCAGTAGGAAGCGGCCAGGTGACCGCTTAAACCACTACGCCATCGGTGCAGTCAATTGTCGACATTGGACTTGCCTGTACTGCATTGAAAAAAATCTTGTAGAGTCCTAAAAGGATTCTAGTACTACAATCAGTAGGATTCCATAAAACTTTAATTCCCCGTAGAACCACAATCAAAACTCTGTTATCAATCTTTTGCCAACATCCGAAGCTCAATAAAACCACAACCATTAACTAAAGACCTTCATCAAGATATCTTCTTTCAATCCAACCAATAGGTTGAGTATAATTCATTACATTCGAGAAAAGGGGCGATGCAAAATGAGCCACAATCTTTCCATCATCCATCAAACTGATTCGCTTGATTAATGAACAGGTCCCCTCCATGCGTCCAAGTTTCTTTCTCTGGCCCTCAGCAAAGGTCCAACTTTTGTCGTATTTCTTCCAAAGGTGGGACATTAAATTCTAACGTCTGAATATTAAATTTGGTATTCAACTTATTGGTTTTGTTCAAATTTCGAAATTGTTATTCAAGTTTGTTGTGAGTTTCCAATCTAAAGAGCCATTTTTATTTCTTTACTTTTTGGATTTCATGTAGATTCTTTTCCGTGATTTAATTTGGGTCAAAAACTTTGCAATGGAATATTTAAGAGTCTTCTCATCCTATTTACATAACCAGTATATGTATTAGAAGTATTGAAATAAAAACTTTTATGACAATATTTCATTTTGATAAAGCATACACGGTTTGAATTACGTTCGTAATTGGAATTGGTATACTAAAGTAGGACAATTAGGAGCCCTTTAGGATATCAGAAGTCACGCAATCTACAACCTAGTCTAAACTAACTAGATGGCAATGTTAGAAATTCACACGTGAATTTACAACTAAAATAAAAAGTAAACTACTAAAATATCGATTATGATAATTTGAGACATACACCGGCCGTGTATGTCTCAAATTATCACAATCGATAATCGATATTCCTGATCCCAAATTAGGTAGTAGTAAGCAAACTGTTCTTGAGTGGAGACCGCGTCTCGGTAAACGTAGTGTAGGACGCCCACAGGCCAGGTGGAGTGACGATTTGCGCAAGATGGCTTTCAGGAGCTGGATGCGAGAAACCCAAAATCGATCTAAGTGGCATGCAATGGGAGAGGCCTACGAGTATGTCCAGCAGTGGACTGCGATAGGTTGATGATGATGAAGCAAACTGTTGATAACACTTAAATATTTCTTAATATCCGTGTGGTGATGGATTAAGATTACGGAGTATCCTGGGTTTGAGTCGACCTCTCTCTTACCGGTTAGGATCACTAAGCCCTTGACAAATATTTGTGTCTTAACTTCAACAAAAGTGTTAATAGTTTCAATAACATAGAGCGGTAGTAACAGCGTTTTATTGCCATTACAAATCACATGTTCAAATAGAGATATACAACAACTAGCCGTACTGATGCGTACAAATGATGGTCCTAAAAACATCTCACTCACAAGTGAGGGGAGACTGTACTGTGTAAACTGCATTAATACCAATCGAAATACTTGTTCTGATTTTAAATGGCTATTATTTATTGTCAGCTGTTTTATGTTTAAATTGTGTTTGATGCTTAGGTTCTTCATCATCAACAGCCTTTACAAAACTCGTATGGTTTATTTAGTTTGACTGCACAGTTAGACTGCACGGATGGCGTAGCGGTTTAAGCGGTCACCTCGCCGCTTCCTACTGCACTGAATGTTGCGGGTTCGATCAACACATTGTGCGATCTACAAAGAGTTGTTCTAAGTTTGGGTGTCTTTTATATCCGTTTTAAGTATGTTTGTAAAGTCCCACACAGGATGTATTCCTAGTGCGGGAGTTGACTTAAAAAAAAGAAGTCACACTTAATTTATACTTCTTTTTTTTTCTCCGTTTTGTTCAATCAATCAATCAGTCAATCAATCAGTTTATTTTCATTGCGAACATGGGTTTACAATTAGGTGTTACAGTTATAATATTTTTTTCTGCCACATTCTACCTTTAGGCATGCAATAAGATAACATTAATAGCGAGTTGGGCTTATTTAATACATCATACGAGGTCAGAATTCTATTTTATGTCAATATCAATTAAAATAACAATTACAATTATATTATTAAAAAAATGAAAAATGTCATAATCATAATAAACAATGTATCACATTTATTAAAAAAGTGTATTAATAGAGGGTATGGTGTAGTTATTAAAAAACATGCATTCTATTATATTTTCTCCGTTAAAAACTCAGTTACAGAATAGTATGCTTTCATTTCTAAAAATTCTTTTAACTTGCTCTTGAATGCACTTATGCTCAAGTTTTTCCATTGTTGCGGTAAATGGTTATAAATTACTGGAGCCATACAGAAAACACTTCTACGCATAAGCACAGTTTTTGCTTGGAGTAGGCGCAGTCTACTATTATCACGCCTGTTCCGTGTAACCGTATCCTCAAGCCGCGGAAATAAGCCTGGATTTGTTTTAACAAACATTGACATTTCCAAAATATAAATGCTTGGCAACGTCAATACTTTATACCTCTGAAAGTAAGTTTTACAGCTATCACTTGTTTTTAGTTTAAACATTGACCGTATGCATCTCTTTTGACACTTAAAAGCAATTAATGTATCTGTAGAGTTACCCCAGAAAATGATGCCGTAGCGTAAATTTGAGGCAACTAAACCGTAGTATGCGGTCATCACTGTTTCTGTATTGACGATTGACGTTAACGTATGCAAAGCGTATGCAGAACTACATAATTTTTTGCAAAGCGTCTCTATATGTGATTTCCAATCTAGTTTTTTATCTATCGTTAACCCGAGGAACTTCGAAGTCGTTACATTTTCTATACTATGATTGTCAATGTTTATATTTTGGTATATATAACTGATTGGAGCGATCCGTTGACTGAAATGTATAATCTTAGTTTTATTTAAATTGATTTTTAAATTGTTAATGTCAAGCCAGTTTATTATGGATGTCAAGGAATTCGTAATGTCATATTTATATTGAGTTATATCATTATTACAAGATATAGTAATTGTGCTATCATCTGCGAAAAGCGTTACAGTATTTTTTGTACATTTTGGAAGGTCATTAATATATAATATAAAAAGCAAAGGTCCCATTACGCTCCCCTGAGGGACACCGTACAAAACTTTCCGCTCATCTGAAAGATATAGCTCCTCTCGTTTAGTAGTGGGGTTTATTATTGCTATTTCTGTACGTTGTTTTCTGTTCTCCAAATACGATTCGAATAACTTTAGGACATTACCTCTCACTCCATAGGCATATAGTTTTCTAATTAATATATCATGTTTTACATAATCAAATGCCTGTGTCATATCACAAAATATTGAGCATACAGGTGTTCGTTTGTCTACTTTCATCATAACTTCATGGAGAAAGTTGAAAATTGCCAAATTCAAGGTTTTGTTTTTACGAAAACGTTCCACGTTCCACGTTCACACACGTTCCACGTGTAGACTTGTAAGAAAGTTCATTATTTATATTTTCCACTGTTAACTCCACTTCACCGCTCCGCTCATTTTGATCCCCACCTATATCCACCTAATACCCCATTTAAGTGAAGCCATCTCACACAACTAAAATCCTCAGTTCTAAATAACAAAAACCCGCAGAGCTATCCATAACAATAATCCGAGCGGTGGTGTGTCACCATTCACACTAACTATAAAAGTCACGCACAGAGAGCGGGCCGCGAATTATGGTCCTAGTGATATGCGTTCAACTCGGTGTTTACGACGCCTGACTGTTTTACGTTGAAACCGACTCCGAAATTATCCACTTTTCATGTAAGCCGAGTATCCAATAACAACGCCTTTCTAGGTTAAAGTAGTTTTACCACTGTATTTTTGTACATAACCAGAGTTTTAACTTTTCTTAGAAGTCGTTATACAACTCTTTTTGTGATATAAAGGGCCAAACGAGCAACCTATCGCTGCCCATTACATCACATCACATCAACAGACTATAATGGTGCACTGCTGGACATAGGCTTCTCCTTAGAAAGGAGTTCTTGGCCACTATACCACGCTGGTCAGACAGGTTGGTATAGGGTTTGTGTCAAGTATTCCTTCTTTTTGCAGTGCTGGTGTCCTGCGTTGTTTTGCGCCCTTAGCTTTCACGACACTCACGGGATGAATAGGGGTAGTGACATTCCGTATTCTTAATCCGTCACCACACGGACACGCTAATCGCACATCGCTGCCCATACATAACTGTAACTCCAGGGACGCAAGTCCGTTACTGTCTTGAATCCACAGGACTACTGAAATCCTGCGTATTAGGGGAAGAGGGGCACTCACTCTGTCAAAAGTAAGGAAACAATTTTTTTTTTTTTTTTTTTATTTAAGGAGTTTTAGTCCTTTCGGACTACATCACTCCATAAGGTCATCAATTAGAATACAGTACATACAATATTAACAATTAATAGAACAACAATCATATACATAAGATACTCGTACGTCGCCTCATACCGATATCAACAATTTTGTAAATCGCTTTTGCTGCCTCTGAAAGGGGAAAAGCTAATATTTGGTTACAGGCTCCAATGTCTTTCAAATTCTCTGTTATAAACAACATATCATTTCTTATGTCCTCGTTCCGAACACATTCCACCATAATATGTAACGCATCTTCTAATATCCTACATTCAGAACAAAGGGGAGATGTCACTTTTTTCATCATGTACGCAAATTTATTAAGTGGAATGTGCCCGGAACGCAATCTAAAGGCTATAGTTAATACCTGCCTCCTCAATGTACACTTTTCAAACCATGGAGACTTCCAAGGCTCATTTTGCAATGTTCTATACCATATGCCTTTCTCAACTGATCGCTCATCAAAATGAACCTTCCAAAGCTTATAGCCGTGTTCTCGAATCAGATGTATACAATCAGTGAAAAAGGGCAGCAAGTCTATGGGCACACCATCGCTAGTAGCCTGCTTTGCTAATATATCTACTTCCTCATTACCTGCCAGCCCGATATGTGAAGGAATCCATTGAAGGATCACCTCTTTTGAATTTGATTTTAATTCAAAAAGGGATTTTATAATGTCGTACGCTATCGGCATGCCTCTTACATAAGAGGTACACCGAGCCACATGTTGAAGCGCACTTTTTGAATCAGTTAAAATTACAAATTTATTGGCATCTATTGATTTGATATATGCTAGGGCTTCTGAAATGGCAATCAATTCGAGAGAAGTAATGGACATATTGTGAGAAATTCTAAATTTTAAACTTTGATTAATCTGAGGATCGTAAAACGCAACACCCATACTCAAACAATTTTCTTTGGAACCGTCGGTAAAAACTTTATAATAATTAGCATATTTGCTTTTGATATATAGGGAGCAGTGTTCCCGGAGCAGACAAGGGTTATAGTTTCTCTTAGCACCACATATACCTTCAATATTGTGCTTCACTACATCATTTAAGTTGTACCAGTTAATCCAATAATCTAATGAGAACATTTCCAAATTCAATTGTGAATATATATTAATATCTTTAAATGTGGAGTTTATTGTAAGGAGAATAGGGATTTTTTTACGTCTCCAGTATCTACGTGAAATAAGTGAGTTTAATTCTTCTATAACATTGATTGTGCAATTGTTAGACATGGACATCGATTTAAGCCAAAATTGACCCCCTAGAAATAGTCGACGAATCTGTAAGGGCGCGATACAAAGTTCGCTTTCCATTACGTGGATGGGAGTGCTTTTAACGAAACTTCCAATTATACGCATAGCTGCATTCTGAATTTTGTCTAATTTGTATAATTTTGACTTGCAAGAACTATCATAAAGAAAACTGCCGTAATCTAAGCGACTTCTAATTATTGAAATATACAGTCGTCGTAAATGTTTAGGGTGTACACCCCACCCCGGGCCAACTAGTACTTTTAAAATGTTTAAAAATCTATGTGCTTTTGCATATAGTTAGTTAATGTGTTTTGTCCATTTTAGAGATCGGTCTAACCACATACCCAAATATTTCACACTAGATACTTCTTCCAATGGGATACCATCAATTGTTATTATACAATTGTTCCTATTAGTACCCTTTTTAAAGATACACATCTTACTTTTCGAAGGCGAAACACTTAAACCTAAATTAATTTAAATCATTATTTAACTAAAAAATCTAATGCCCCCTGAAGAGAGTTACGTGCATCTTCTATGTATCTATCTGAAGTGTACAGTGCGAAGTCATCGGCATACTGAGATACAAATACACAATTTATGGATTTACAAATATTGTAAGTTGCAACGTTAAATAACAATGGGGACAGTGGGTCGCCTTGTGCTAGTCCTTGACCTGTAAGGCGGTTAATGAAACTATATCCATATTTAATTTTTAAATTTCTTGTACTAAGGAATTGCCAAAGGTAGTTGCATATTTTCGCGCCAACACCAATCTCATCTAAAATAAGCAACAATGAGTTAATATTAATATCCTATTCTGTATTGTCTTATGCACTGTAACTTATCTCTGATTTATATAAGTGAGGATTTGTTATTGGCTATCTGTTTTCTTGACTGTTTTTATTGTAATCATCATAGCTGTAAATCCTCCATAGTTGTAATAAATAATAAATAAATAAATAAATATTATTGTATGCATTATCAATGTCAAGGAAGCATGCTAGGGTCGCTAAATCTTTGGAGAAACCTGACTGGATCCGAAACAATTTCTTAACAGCGTTTTCTCTGTGGCCATTCCACTGGAGTGTGTCACTCTGCTCTGAAGTTGTATGTGTGGAAGCATGATCTCTGCCATGATAATAATTAGTATTGGAGGACTTAGGTCGTGTGAGGTAAGTTTCCTGTTCGACTTGAGTCAGGTTTTTTGGTATAGTACTTTCACCGACCGTCACCACCGACTTTCAAAAAAAGACCACGATTAACTCCTATCCTTATCTATAGGTAAATTATTTGTTTCCGATCATATCCAAAATAGAATTAATGTCTTACCTCTTTTAATCTTAAAGAAAAATCGATTCTAATTAAATTCGAACAACCATCCTCTGGAACAAATTGTCTCTTGCGATATTTCCAGACTAATACTATTTTTAAACCTTTAAAAAGAGATATCACTTTTTAATGAAAACTTGAAACAAACCCTATACCAACCCGTCTGGCCAGCGTGGTATAGCAGGCCAAAAACCTCCTTTCTAAGGAGAGGCCTATGTCCAGTAGTGGACTAGTAAAGGCTGTTGCTATAATGATCACTCTTTAATTGCAGACGAGCGGTGGTAGTCACTTCAGATTAACCAGTATGTCATAAAAACAAATCTTTTTTAAATGAAGAACCACGGCATAAAGTTATCTGTGAACATGACTGGGACATTTAAGCCTCTCACTTTACTCCTTCATCTATTGTGTAACATTTTTCTCCGATATATTTTTCTAAAATCAAGAAGCGACAATGCGGTGTGTATAATACGCGTTGAGACGACGTTAAGCTTCGTTATCAGGAAGCTTTATGATGCTTAGAAAAAACTATATTTTGTTGCAAATGTACTCATATATTCGGTGGCATGTGAGAGCGCGTATGTTAGGTTTATTTTGTGTAAGGGAAAACATTACTTGCAGTAGTACATAAATATTTCAGAGCGTACAATATCGTAGTACAATAATGATACAGCCATGACTGTGTGTTAAATGTTTTGTCAAATACATGTATGTAGTTCAAAATTCAAATGAATTAATTATCTTTTAAACAAGGTGTTAAGCACTTCAATTAGCTTCTGACTTTTCGAGTATGATAATGCTTTTCTTTTTTTTTTGTTGACGGGTTGGAAAACCCCTTCGTATCTCCGGCTCCTTGGGGATGTAGGAGCCAGGAATATGTGGTGTTTCCACTAAAAACTACCCCGACGCCGCCCCCAATATAGCCCTATCACAGAGAAGCTGCTTCCCCGGCCTATGATCCCAATCGTTATAGTATGTTGCGGCCCGATCGCAACCGAGTATTCTATTCCTTATTGTTCTAGTCTTGGAGATATTTAGTATATGTACCCAACTTATGTGTATTAATTATCCAATCCTATTAAAAACACCTTTTAAACTCGGTACAAAGAAACATGTACGAAATAATAATAATAATATTCTACCACATTGACAAAATGCCATCTAGTCCCAAACTAAGCACAGCTTATACTATGGGTACTGGACAACTGATATAAATACATATGTAGGTAATGAGGGCACACACAAGAAAAACAATTAGTACACTGTTGAACACCGTCAGTATAATTTGTTAAGCTAAGTTACAATTTAGGCGTTACACAAGCACGGAGTTACGGAAAATTGAGAGAAGTCAGAAGGAGTACAAGCAAGTGATCAGGCAAAGGAGAACATTTAACATTTAGTGCGGGGGCCCGAGCGTATTGGGAACGTTGGGTATCAGTATCGCGTCGCAAGGTTACGGACCGACGGACTCCAAGGCGCGCCGCGCGGCGGCGCGGCGTTCGCGCGATCCTGCGCGCCCGCATAATACGTTCGGCTCCTCGCACTCGCTACTAATAACAACGTTGCTTTTGTTCGTCCGTTTGTTACAAAATAATTTTTATACATATTTTTATTTATTATTTTTTATTAATACAAGTTTACGAGTACAAATATGACGCTACACATATATACTTTTTTTTGTCAATACATACATATTATACTTGAAACACCCAGACCAAATCAAACATTAAATGTTCATGCACACAAATGTTTGACTTGAGCGGGAATTGAACCCGCGACCTTTGGAATAGCAGTCCGTTACACAAACCCCTACGCCATCCGGTCGTCAAATAATAATACGTACAAAATAATAGGCCGATTCTAACTTTCTACTTTTTAACAACCATTAAAATACACTTTTAAAAAACTTTTAAATTTATGATATGAAGATCTGAGGTATCCGTATAGAATTTAGGATTACATTTATTGACTGTCGTATAAAAGGCCTCATAATAGTGGAAGAGGCACGATATGTCAGGATCGTGGCAACTTCTTGAAGCATTCTATCGTCTCTGCTTACCCGCACAGCAATGAGGTGTGAATGTATGTATGTTAAATTAAAACAAAATAACAATAACACAGGAATCGAAGTTCAACAACAGACTTTAATAGTCCACTGCTGGACTTAGACCTCACCTTGAAAAGGTGAGTTTGGTCCCATAGTTGGCTCTCACGACACCCACGGGATGAATAGGGGTGGCAACACTATTACACGTATTCTAATCGGTCACCACATACAATCCGATTTAATTTGAGTTAAATAATACACTGCCTGAACTGAGTTCGAGGAAAATAGATATAAAGATTTACAATGGTAATTTTAAATTCTAAACCGCCAAACCTCTAAAACCATAGCCAATCTATCAAAACTCAGTTCAACATTTTATCTGAAATCTCGAAACGAGCTAGCATTTATTGGTGTGTTCATTAAATTATCGCTACATAAGAGAGAGTAACCAAAATTGAACCGGCGCTTAAATTGAACCACTTCTGTATTTCTAACAAAATTGCACTATTTGGTATAGTATATTCTCACAAAAAGGAGCACTACAAAATGGCGGAGTATTAGTGGCGCTGCTCGCGCTCGCTTGTGTTGCTAGTGTAAAAAAATAGTGCCATTTTGATAGAAATACAGAAGTGATCCGATTTAATCGCCGGTTTAATATTGGTTACTCTCCAATATAAAATTTAAAGTGTACAGTTGACCCACTTTCATTTAAATTAAAAATGTCGCGCAATCTGTCCCGTATATCGGTTACAAGTAGTTGTACTGTCATTTTAAATAATAATACGGCTAAATTAAAATGTAAATGAAAAGAAGCAATAATTTTTTTTAACTGACTTAATAAAAATAAATAGGTTAATAATTCGGTTGTATTATTTTTATTTTTTACCACAGAATCTCTGGATTGATTTCGAAAATTATTTTTATCGAATAAAATGAAAATAAATGAAGGAACCCTGAAGGACAGAATCATTCAAGTATGGGTTTAGACTATGTAAAACACCAATAGCGAAGAACTTCAAAGTAATAGTGCTTTAAATGCCGTGTCTGTCAAACTAGAGCCATCTCAATATCGACGTGACGCATATGTTGTTTTCTTTGCAATTGCAAGTTCAAAAGTGACTAAGAGCAATTATTTCCGTACATGCTAAATTACTAAGTCCAATTGTCGTCTACCAATCAGGGCATTTCCTATTCGGAACTTTAACCAGCTGGCCTTCCACTAAGTTAAATCTGCGAACTTTCTTAAAGAATCATTATTGATCCTTTAAGCAATAAAATCCCCTTCATTGACTCATCTCATTGCCATTTACAGGCCAATGCACAGTCTTCTCGACACTATTATATTTCAAATTACATCATCATCATCACATCCTTTCAACAGTCTTTAATATTCCACTGCTGGACATAGGCCTCTCCTTAGAAAGAAGATTTTGGCCTACTATACCACGCTGGCCAGACAGGTTGGTATGGGGTTAGTGTCAAGTTTTCCTTCTCTTTGTAGTGCCGTTGTCCTGCGTAGCTTACTCCTTTAATCGGCTCTTACGACACCCGTCACCACAAGAAATCTGCATTACTGCCCTATTTTTGTAGACGCGCCATTAGAGGAAAAAATCGCGCTGCAAACTTAAACGACGGGAGAGAAGTGCAAACGTGCGCTTTATGGAAATTCAGAACTGAAATATGAAAGTATATTTGCTGGCTGTCTCATGAAATATTTATATCTTATCGACATTCTTTCGCAATGGAGTTCATAAAGGTGCATCTGCAACATCGTCTAGTTAGATGTGAACGGAGTGGGGAATAGGAGTTGGTGTAGCTAAACAGAGCTGTAATTTAAAATTATGATTAAGAAAGTACCATCTTCTTCAAGGCAATCATAGACTATCTATGTGAAATCCTAAATAAGTTTGCCGTGTCAATCACTATGCCCCAGTTTATTGCAAGTAATGGAATCTATCATGTCAATTTTGCCAGTTCTACCTTGTTGATCTTATGACCTTGTCTTAGTTTACTAGACATATTATTTTACACGGAAAGGTCAGTAAGAATATTACTATTTTGTGTCCCATGTTACTAGTCATTTGTTTTTTTTAAACTTTCAACACAACAACTTCCGCATTAGGAATACATCCTGTTTCGCTGAAAACTTTATAAACATATATGAAACGGGCACAAAGAAAGCTCAGACTCAGAACAACAATTTGTGCATCACACTCGGCGTAGTAGGAGGCGGCGCGGCGACCGCTTAAACCACTACGCCATCGGTGCAGTCATTAAGATTAAAATCTAATTTAGTTTTAGATAACAGAAAGTTTCACAAATTTTTATATTCAATATTGTTTAATGAATATCACCCCATCTGCTCTAAAAATTACTTGCGAATTTCCTTAAAGCAAGATGCACTTACAACATAATAGTATAAATTATAGTCTTAGCATTAGTTGATAGTTTATGATTTTATTTTATTCCCTACATGAAATTAAAGACGTGTTGCCAACTTGGGAAGAAAGGCTTATCATACTGGCTTTGAGAGCAATTCTGATCTGCAATTTTAGTTTATTAAATGGCCAATATTTACCAAATCATAATTCTGTTCTATCATCTAGGGCATGCATATACCTTTAGACCAGTCGTTTACTTTTACTACAATACGTCTTGTCGCTGCCCGCAGCTGTTTGTTGTGCAAGACGGGAAATGACACGGGGTTGCTCGCGTTTTACATTTACAAAGCAATTTTACACATACGCTACTTTCTGAAAGTTGGCCCATTAAGAGAACGGATGAGAGACGCCTGAACGTAGCCGAAATGCGAATGCTGAGATGGATGTGTGGTGTGACTCAGATGGACAAGGTTAGGAATGAGTATATACGAGGGAGTCTGAAAGTAGCGCCACTGGATGAAAAGTTAAGAAGTAATAGGTTATCTTGGTATGGACATGTCATGCGGAGGGATGAGGAAAATGTGGCGAAGAAAGTTTTAGGTATGGTAGTTGAAGGGTACAAGAGAAGAGGCAGACATATAAAAGATGGATGGACTGCGTGAGGGAGGATATGGCTAGGAAGGGAGTAAACAGTGAGATGACGCATGACAGAGTAGAATGGAAAAATCATACATACTGCGCCGACACCAAATAAAATTGGGAAAAGGGTAGGCAGATGATGATGCTACTATACGTATACTATACGTGAGTAATGTAGGTCTTGACCTCTTGTTTAGATTCGTTTTCGAAGTCTTGAGTAAATTTTCTTAAAGTATTTTAAGCAAGTTTTTATTTTCCAATATGTAGCATCTTGTCCTCTCACCACTATTTCAAGGTATTTTCAATTTTGATAGAAATTTATACTTTTTAGTTTTTATTGGCATATCATGTTTAATCATTTCTTGGATAGGCATATTGGTCTAGACGTATTGTCAGCAGTTTGATTATCATAAAACAGGCATTGCCTAAATTAATTTTCCTAATTATTATTAATAAGAAGGCCGCCTGTGAGATGTCCTGTGTTACTATTATTATCCTAATGTTTATATCGACTTAATCTGTGCTAAAATACTTCATGGTAGCACGAGTGAATTAAAATTTCGTTTTACTATGTATTATTGAGTCAATTAGATAGCGGGTTATGTGCTTATATTGTAGAAAGTATTCTGGTTGCATAAATAAATAAAAAATGTTTTGAATAATGGTTAATTTTTATAAAGAAGTTTGAAATTAGCTGTATCAAACTCTTTTCAGTTTTATTTTAAAACTAGCTGACCCAGCAAATGTTGTTTTGCCATATACATTATTTCTATTAAATATTGAAAAAAAAAAATTCGGAATGGGTCACCCTTCTCATTTAGGGGTATGAAAAATAGATGTTGCCCGATTCTCAGACCTACCCGATGTGCACACAAAATTTCATAAAAATCGGTCCAGCCGTTTCGGAGGAGTATGGTAACTAACATTATGACACGAGAATTTTATATATAAGATAAACTTGATTTTTTGTCATGGCACTTTTACAGAGCAGACGAATAAACGTTACAAGACGTGCTGTGAACTAACTTTCTACTGAATGAATGGATGTTAGTGAGAAGGTTATATTTTTAACTGACTTCGATAACATTTTAACGTATTATAACCCAAAGAGAACATGAAGTCAAAAACCAAATTTGATATAAATCATAGGTTGTCTAACAGTTCTTGCATTTTAATTGATTTTTATAATACAATGGTGTATTTCCACTGATCATCTAACCACGTTTAACTACAAGCACTCACGAAGAAATAGGAATTTAATAAGAAATTCTCCCTCTCACTTCATATGTGATAAAATAAAATGACGATCGCACGACTGGTACAAATGATAGTGTAATAAAATAGCAAAAAACACGTCTAAGACCAATCTGAGGACGGTTTCGTGAAATTATTCTCTGTCAGTGACTTATGAGGTCTGACCGCCAATCGGAAGATAAATGTGACTCTCATTGATGTGATCTGTGGCCACAAAACTTTCAGAAACGTGAATAGAATACTAATGTTTAGAATATCAATACATTTCTAAATTGTTTAAGAAATTTCTTTTAACGATATGGCGTCACGGAGAAGATGAAAGGTGTACCTTATTCTTACGCAATGTTACCTGGGGGCAGGACTTACATCTCTGATGTTTTCTAGAAAGTGTCAATAATTCTTGATTCTCTACCAAGTGGTAGAGAATCAAGATTAGTGATCAAGTAGTACGCAATCAGTTCAGAATATATTAATAATTTAAATATATTTTTTATCCTGAAGCGTATGTTATATATATAAGGTAGAATTACCTATCTATAATATTTACACCTAACCTATAATCACGTAGGTATTTGAGGTAAGACGGGAGCTTAACTTGGATCAGAAATCTATGTAATATTGAAATGTTAACATCTAAGTTATTTTAAAAGGAAAAAAGTTACTAGATTTTTGTTTATTATGACTATGTACATACCTTTACTTTTTTCTTTTTTTTTATGTCAGAGGGGGCAGACGAGCAGACGGGTCACCTGATGGAAAGCGACCATCGCCGCCCATGATGCCTTTTAGGAAGGAGTACGCTCTTTTCTTAAAGGTTTGAAGGTCGTGTCGGTCGTTTTGTGAAACTGGTTTTCGTCTGCGGTAACGGGTTTTCGATTGGTTGTGAGGGACAAAAAGTGTCTCGAAAAGCGCACAGTAGTGAAGCGTCAACTATCCAGGTGATGAGGATGTTGTATCTTTATAATTAAGAAATAATCGGTAGCATACCAGAGACAATAAGAAAAAAGTATCAAATAAACATTAAGACTATTATAAAGTTTAATAAAAGTACAAAAAAAAGGTAACGTCAACAAAGTCTGAAGGAGCTTCACAAAGCTGCGCTATTATATGATCCCTTTTTTTCCTCTTTTCCAACAAATAAGCAAACTCAACAGAAAAAAACCGCATACACCGATATTTACAAAGCTTCAACAAAATAACACATAAGCTTAGATTCGCTTAAGATTATGAAATGATTTATGTTTCACTCTTCCACATCGGAAATGTCCCTCGAATGTCTCGTAATGGATTCTGAAGACTCCTTGGGGACACATGGTAATGTTGAGAGCCCCTGTCATCCAGGATACGCATATCTTAAAATTTCTCACTTTTATGTTTGTAGCATGAAGTTATTTTAATGAATTTATTTTGAGGATTTATAGTATATTAAAGCGTTATAAATCAAAATCATATGAGTGTCAAATTTTTACTGTTTTACATTCCATACAAGTGTACGTGAAGCTTATTTTAGTAAATAGATATATTTATCTTTGATATTTGAAATAGTTAGGTCTCTTTTCGTAAAAAATAGGTCTAAGGAGAAACCTTTAAAGGCTGTTACAGCACAAACGTAGATTAAATGGTGGTTTCCACGTTTCAATTCATTCATTCCGAATTATATATCAACAATCATCAAAATAGTTTTTGTTTCATATGTCGATATTTTTTTCCTTATTTACCTTTTTACTACTTAACTACCTATCTTAAATTCCAACTACGTCGAATAAAATTTTTTTGTTCTCTTCCTAAATGGAAACTCAAACAATTTTTTTTTTTGCCACCCATGAAGTTTGAGAACCAATGAATTCACATACGCGAACTTTGCCAATTAGATCTAGCGTCCCTCCCATCTCCATATGTCTTTTTACTGTATTTCTATTTTGAACACAGCACATTCATTTATTCCTACACTCTAAGGCTTGTTTTTTAAGATAGAGAGGGAAACGAGCAGACAAATCGCCTCATGGTAAGCGACTACTGTAAAAAGGTTTTAAATGTTTTTTGACAGTTTTTTTTTATGTAGGGGCAAACAAGCAGGTGAATCACAAAGACAAAAGTGCGTTCACGCCATTTGAATTCCCAAGAGTTTTGGGGAGGGGATTTGGAGCTGTAATAAAAAAATATTTAAGTTATTTTCCCTGAACCTTTACGAATAGGATGACTTCCTCTGTGGTCACTAGTAGTGGACTGCTGTGCTGAGATCTCGAGTCCGATTTCCAGGTCGGACCAAATGTTAGTATGATCTGCAAATATTTTTTTCGGAGTTTGAGTGTTTTCTATGTATCATATGTATGTATTTACAAAAGAAAGTATATAAGTATTCTATCACTCAAGTCATAGTACAAGCTCTGCTTAGTTTGAAACTAGATGGCGTTGCGTTAGATGTTCTAAATATCATTATTATAAATTACTAGCTTTTGCCCGCGCCTCCGCTCGCGTATATGTCAGTTATTGCAGTAAAAAGGTAGCTTATGTCTTTCTTTAAGAATCAAAGTGTGTACATGCCAAATTTAATTAAAATCAGTACAGTGGTTATTGTTTTCGAATACAAACTTCCACCCCTTTTCACTCCCTTAAAGGGTGATTTCTGGGATAAAAATGATCTTGTGTCCTTTCCCGGGACTCATACTATCGATATACTAAATTTCATTTAAATTGGTTCAGGAGTTTAAGAGTGAAGAGGTAACAGAAAGACAGACAGACACACTTTCGCATTTATAATATTAGTATGGATAATAGGCAATTGCGTTTTCATCTGTATCGTATGTGTATGCAATAAATAATTGCACGGAGTAGAACCATTTCAATTCTCGATTATACTAAAACGTAAAGAAAATTCTTTGAACTCCTTTTAAGCCAATAGCACTGCAACGAGAAGAAAAACTTAACTCAAACCTTTTACCAACAAATCTAAAGACCTCCTTTGGAGAGGCTTATGCCCAGTAGTGAACTAATAAAGGCTGTTGATGATGAAGATGATGATAGTTTTGATCAGACATAGTACAAAAGTCAAAACAATTATGGTTCAAAGTCATACTGGAACCGAAATTCCACCACCAAGCGATCTGTAGGCATTATATACTATAATATATATACTCGTATCTACTCATAGATTTATTTGAAATTAATCGAAAAATCTAAATCTTATCTTGAGTATATGATTTTATACTAAAAGGAGCATTCAACAGAATCTTTTGCTCATATCAAAGTGCCCAAACATACACAAATTAGTTTTCAAACTATCCATGTAAATAAATTAACCAGCCTGTATCTTTGTGCTTATTACTTCCAAAGGATTAAAGACCCAGTGGGCAAAGCCTCGGGTCCTTTTATGTAGATGTTCATCCTCGCAGACAACCACACAGGTTGTAATGAATACAGAAGCGAAACTTTGCCTTTTGCTCTTTTGAGTAGGACACATACAACCTTTATATTTTATCGAATCTTGAATAATATGTATAATCATTTCTACTTGACAACATTTTATATCATGTTTTATCTAAATTAAAAATGAATCGCCGAAATGTATGTAACCATAACTTCCGAACGACTGCACCAAATTAGATTATTCTTTTTTTGTGTTCGTTATTATTAGGACAAGGTTTGTATAAAAGAAAATTTAAATTATCACCAAATCGAGAGAAATTTGATAATTTCATCTCAATCGTTTTAACGGTGATTTCTTAGATAAAAACTATCCTATGTCCTTTCCGGGGATTTGAACTATGTCTATGAAAAATTTCATCCAAATCGGTTTAACAGTTTAAGCATGAAGAGATAACAGACAGACATACAGACAGACAGACACATTTTCGCATTTATGATATTAGTATGGATTACTACAAAGTTATTTTATTATACTTATGACGGTTTATAGTTTATAAGCCGTATATAGCAAAAAATCAAATTTCGCCTTCGGTGTATGTGTACTTTTTTGTAATTTATATTTAGATAAAAGACAAAAAAGACAAGATTTACCTCACGGTAAGCGTTTATCAATGCATATATATAGTATCCTAACTATTGACAGTTAAGTCAAAAGGTTGACAGAATTGTGGGGAGATTTCCAGTATTTGTTTTTAAATGTTTAACTGAACGTAAACACGAATACCAATCATGATGATGTTTATTGGTCACGCACAAATACTAAAACTTTTTTAAATTCAAAACTTGGAAACTCATAACATACAATATTTTTATTACATGTTAAAGTAAATAGCACCCGTAAAATATAAGATTAATGAAGTTCAAACAAAAAGAAAAGTACACATTTTATTTTCACATAAAATGTGAAATAGTGGTACATTTGTGAAAAGCACCTGGCAATATTTTTCGTAAAAATCTCGAACTGCTCTATTCGTTTTATCGGGCAGACCGGAGCTAGTAGGAGCATTTTTTTCACAATTTGCTCTGTCTTTGCTCGAATCACGAAAATTTAATAGTATGATGTCAATGTTCAGCGCTTTTATTTTTCATTTGCTGTTTGACGCCATTCTGCAGATTTAGAGAGGAGTGTTTTTGTTTCACTCCAACTTTGTACCCGTTCCTTATCCTTTGAAAACAATTAGCTTTTGTTTATGATCATAATCTGAAGTTATAGTTCCTTGGTGTCTATAACAAAGAGTATTTAAACGATGGTGTAACATAACACGTTCGGTATGTCATCGTTAATAATTCATTTTTTGTTAAATTTAAAACAGGATAATACTAATAAATGCTTGATACTTCATACACGGCTTCTGAACCCAAAATTATTAGTATTTTAATGTTATTTTTTCTCAGCTCAAGGCTGGTTTGAACTGTATTTAAGGGCCAAAACTGATTAAATACAGTGAGGTGTGTGTTTTAGTTATGTAGATGGTGGTTGCTGTGTGTGTTGTGATGTTTTGTTTTCTTCCTAAGCCATGAACTGTCTTACTGTTCGGTATGTGTTTAATTGCTGCTTTCTGTAGGTTTAAATACACGGACTTATTTAAATCTATTAATTTAAGGCTATATTGAAGGTGTTTAGGTGTGACTCCTATTGTGGATAGAACTATGGGCACTGTGTAAACCTTTCTCCTGTCCCCAGATTCGTATTATTTCTTCTTGAGTTCTGTGTATTTGCTATTTTTTTCTGTGATGGTTTTCTGTAGATTGTGTGTATTCGGGACTGCAATATCAATTAGGTAGGTGGTTTTATTAATTTTGTCTTGTAGGGTTATGTCTGGTCTATTATAGTGGTTGATTATATTATTATTATTAATAATTATTTTAGAGGGGGCAGTGCTCATCACACAAATATTTGTCTGTGGCAGAAATCGCACCCACAACCTCTCGCCCAGCAGTCAGAATCATCAGGAACCTATCAAAAGGATCCTATTTTTTTTTGCCTTATTTAGCGGTGACTTACATACATAATTATGAAACTTATTATTATTTGGAACAAACCTAAATACAGCACGGATGGCGTAGTAGTATAAACTGTCACCACGCCTGTCTACTGCGCTAAGTGCTGGATTTAGATTCCGATATTGGCCAACATCACACTTTTTGTGATCCCAAAAAACACCCAGACTTAGAGTAACGATTTATTCGTTACTCTGAGTCTGGGTGTTCTTTGTGTCTGTTTCATGGATGTTTGTAAAAGTCGCCCGAGACAGAACATATTCTAGTTCAAGAGGGTTTAAAAAAAAACTAATGGTATAAGAAACAAATGCAATAAATAAATAGAAAGAAAATTTTGGAATTGTCGTACATGAGAGGGTTTATAAAGTTACCTACCTGACTTCCTGACCAATTTGTTTGCATAATTTACATGTTAATGTTGAGTTCGGTTATTATTTTCTACTACAAAGTATGTTTATGGAATCTCGTAATAATTCGCTTACACGAAAGTTCACTTTCAAAGAAAATATTAACAAATAAATACCTGTTTATAGTCCCCTAAATATTAATACGTAATGGCGATTCTTTGTATTCTTTATCTTTATATTTAAAAGAAGGTATAGGGCAAACAGTTTTGAACAATATGTTTTATGAAGTAAATTTTTTTTTAAATAAAACAAGACCATAAAAATGGACTAAATTCAACTTCCAGGCGATGCCTATTACATTAATGGTGTAGTACGGTACGCGACTGCAGTCCATGAGGCCTCGGGGTCGATTCCCGGACCGGGAATATTTTTAAAGAATTTTTCTAAGAGGAAAAATAGGCTAACTTACTCCTTATATAGACAGCTACCTGGTAGTAAAATATTATCAAAATTAGTACTGTCGTTTTGAAGATTACCCGGAACAAACAAACAAATAGGAAGATAGACAGACAAAAAATATTTAAACTGGTTTTAAGGTATAGGTATCGTACAAATAACCTATTATTATGACATTACAGACACTTCAACTTTTTTAAATTTTCATAGAATAGTTTTATCAATTTTTATTTTATTTTATAGAATATTATAGAGTTGTTGGCAAATAAAAAAATATTTTCTTGTTCAAATATCATCTATTACTTGTGAATTGACTGTACGGATGGCGTAGTGGTTTAAGCGGTCGCCACGCCGCTTCCTACTACACCGAGTGTTGTGGGTTCAAACCCCACATGGGACGACACTTTGTGTGATCCACAAATTGTTGTTCTGAGTCTGGGTGTTCTTTGTGTCCGTTTCATGTATGTTTGTAAAGTCCCCTGCGACACAGGATTTATTCCTAATGCGGGCGTTGTCTTTTTATAAAAAAAAAAAAAATATTTAACAAAAAGCGCTTCTCAAAAACAGGTAAAAGAGAGAAAAATCTAAAAAGAAAAATGGATAATACATGTTTTGTATATTAGTAGATGCAGGCAATTTATATTCCAATTGTTGCTTCACAGAAACTATTTTACACTTTAGTGGAAACTAGTTTTTGTTACCTAACTTGTTCTGTTAGTCCTCTACGGTGTCAGCCGTCACACTCGACTGATGACATGAAGTTTTTTTTATACAACAATATGTATATATTACAGGTCACTACAGGTAAATTAGCTTGGAGAAATTTTTGCGTTTGTAGTAGTGTTTGTAGCGTAAACTGGTTTATTCTGGTTTTGTGCGTGTTTCCACTTTCCACTATCAAGTGACGATTTTTTGCTTTAGATTGAAATATCTCGGAAACGGTGCGTCCTAGGCCAAAAATAACAATAAAATTTACCCCCCCCCCCCCCCGTAGACCCCCCGGAGTTTTAAAAACCTAGATGAAAGGAAAAAAAAAAAATTTAAATATCGGTCTCTCCTCTTTGAAGTTTCACTTCTATCGTGTGTGAATGGCACACACACCTTTTTTTTTATAAAGTCAAAACCTTTTTCTTTAAAATAAAAACTTGTTTTTATTGAAAACAAAAATCAGAGTGTTGCTAGGGATAAGTATAAAATTAAATAGTAATGTTAGGATATCGAAACATTTTTGTATAGGCCAGAACGATATAGTGGAAACGCGCTCTAAGATCTGAGTAATATACACACCACTACATATGCAAAAATTTCTCGAGACTAATTTCACTGTAGATCGATATACATAAATGATTTCTATGGAAAACTTCTTCAAGTAAATACGAGAGTAGATAGAGCACGTTGTGTGCTGTTCACATGAGCGTACGACAAAAACTATTAATTGGCCCTATGGGAAACAATTTGGTTTACAAATTCTGCTACAGTTGTGTCTTTTGAATGCATATACGAGTACAAATTGTGTTACTATTGTGTAACGTATAGTAGGCTATTAGCTTTTATTTGACCATGTATATAAACTGTGCGTTGCCAGAAATAGTTTTAGGAATTTCGAGCACTTAAACACTCTAAAGTATATGAAGGTTTCTTATGTTTTTTTTTCTTTATTTAAAAAGACAACTCCCGCATTAGGAATATATCCTGTGTCGCGGGGGACTTTACAAACATACATGAAACGGACATAAAGAACAACCTTTTTTTTTTTTTTTTTTACGTGCGGAAATCCTCTCGGTGTTCTCACCTGTTGGTGGCATGTCGGACTCGAACCGACTAAAACCGCACGCCGTCTCGGGTAGTGGCGGCGAGCGTGCTTCGCAACGCGCTCGCCGCCACCCCAGCCTGCTTCTGCTAGGGTGACAGATGGCCTCACCTGTCACCCCCAGGGCTGCGCTTATGGAGGACGGAGGTCGTTCTGCGACCTCCGGCGCCTGAGTCGTCTATAAAGAACACCCGGACTCAGAACAACAATTTGTGGATCTCACAAAGTGTCGTCCCATGTGGGGATCGCACCCACAACACTTAGCGTAGCGTTTAAGCGGCGTGGAGACCGCTTAAACCACTACGCCATCAATGCAGTCCGTATTTAGAAATATATGTGCCCAGTTGACATAAGCTTATTGCCAGGCTTATCACTGCTTTGGAAATAAAGACGCGAGTGTATGTAATCTGTATCTGTATGTATATATAGGTATATGTACACCTATAACTGGTATGAACAATGTAGAAATGAAATTGGCGTCTTCGGTGTGGTTACGGATTAAGAATACGGAGTATCACCACAATTGGTATCGTAAAAACCGACTGAGGGAACAAACGCAGGACAACGGCACTACATAGAGAAGGAAAACTTAACACCTACCTTATACCAACCCGTCTGGCCAGCGTGGTGTAGAAGGCCAAAACCTCCTTTCTAAGGAGAGGCCTATGTCCAGCAGTGGACTAGTATAGGCTGTTGATGATGATGATGTTGAAATATTTATAATATGTACCTAAAAAAATGTACGAAACCCTCGTTGGGCGTGTCCTACTCGCACTTGGCCGTATTTTTACGGTGCGGGGACAAACGAGCTGACTGCTGCTTGATATTAATTGACTACCTTCGAGTATGGACATCTTCGCGTATGGACTCTCAAGAGTCATTATGGAGTCAAATGCATTTGGCATTGCGACCCTTCAGGCTCCCCCCCTCGAGACGAAGCAGGTGAACAGGGTATTATATTTCAGTAACTTCACTCACTAAGTGAAAAGCACGAAATAATTGCCTAATATTGGTTTTATGTGAAGCCGGTCGCTCTGGTCGAGCATAACCCATGAGCTGAAGCTGGGCTCTCCCTTAGCAAAAACAAATTGTTCATTTTTGTTTCAATAAGTATAGTTTCAAATCTTGGCAAATGATGCGTTATCGCAAACCCATAAATAATACTGCAGTACTTTCTTACTATATGACTCACCTTCCTAACCAGTTGCCTCTCCGAATTCATCATAACCCAAGAATATATCCGATACTGCAAGCGATGTGCAAAGTTCGAGCTTTACTGCCGGGACGTCGTCACTATTCCAGTAAACTTACCATACGGAAATAATACAACAGTAATCCAATTACTAACAAAACTTTAAGTTAATATAACTTTTAATTTACATTATAAAGTTATGTTGTGGAAAATATAGGGTAATTCATGAACATTAAAGATAAAATACTTTTGCCTTTCACCAAATGGCGACGGTAGTCACTTACCATCAGGGGTCCCGTCTACTCGATTTCCTCCTCTTTTTTCTTTCTGTGCGGAAATGTCCCCGGATACCATCTACCGGTGATCATGTCTGACTTTAAACTACTTTTATGATTTCCCCTAAATTCTTAAAAAAAAAACATGATATGGTGGGATACATAGTATACATGGATGGATGGGATACATGGTGGGTACATGGTACGCTTATTGGTGAAAAAAAAACTTTACTTGCTTCTGGATGAGGTCCTATTGCTATTACATTCTACGGTACACATATATTTTAGAGCATCCATTGACCTTTTCCCTTTCTAAGCAAAGCCTGAGACACAAACGCAAAAATATATTAAAGATATAAGTTCTTACGGATTTCCCGTAGTTGAAATACTGTGTACGTAGGTCGACAATAACACTAGCGTAAAATATAGTACCTTATCTTGCAACGTGAGCAAAACTTTGAGATATTCACTCCTAAATATACCTGTAGCCGTTCACTCCCCAATATACCCAGTGAATGTGTGACGTGCAATACTAAAGCTTAATTCTACATTTGAATGCTAATCCTATAAGCGTTTTCCCCTGTTACGTCAAAATGATTATTTTATTAATTTTTCTCTTACTATTTACTAAAAAACATATTTTTAATATTAACTGTTGAAGCGCCTACGCAATTCGCATGCGCAATAGTGCGTATGTCCTTAGGACGTCTAATATTTTTTTGGGGAGTTACGCTTATTATATTACATAGATGTCGGTACATTACCATTGTGAACTTCAATCTATACTGTTCAGCCATTACAAGTTTTACCACATCGGTGCCTTTTTATTTTAAATCTACTTAGCCGGATAACAGTTTGTACATTATCTGTTATTTAGTTACCAATATGACGACATTAACTACTTTTATACCAGCTAGTTACACACCGAGTTCTCTTTTAAAGCGAATACTTATGACTAACCATTTCCCCACAATATTAATTACTATCAAGTCGCAATTTTTGTTAGTAAAAAATAAGTTAGTAAAATCAGAGCAAATAGTATCAGTGAGCTTTCGTCGTATGAGTCTTCTGATTACTGCCAACGATAGCGATATTGAAATTTTGAACTTAAATATGCTTAAAGGAAGAGACATACATAAAGGTAAAAGCCCTATGCATCAAATGCTCATAACATTATAGAAAATGCATTTCTATGTATACAGGATTGGAAAATTAATGTTGATTATAAAAACAGACAGCCTTGTTCAAACCATTACCAAGTAGCATTTTACCAAGATTAATTATGTGCTTCAAAGGGCTATAAACCAAGAGCAAAGGTGCAAGTTAAATTTATACTTCCCGTACAACACCCTCTTTTATGCCGGTAAACCATACACATAAATCATTCCAAAAGCATTGTTGGCACAACAAAAATAATTTTCTGTTCAAATAGTATCTATTACTTATGAATATTCATAGCAATATGACACGCTCATCTAAACGAAAGCTAAAAGGGAACGGGTATACATCCATACTTTGCATATTCATGGTATAATAACGACTGTATTTTTATTGCTATCAACCATCGCTACAGATTAAAATCAAAGCTTCCAAATAAAAGAAACACAAAAACTTACTCCCCTAAATCGTAAATCTAACAAAACTTGACTACTACATTAAAAATTTATTAAAATTTTGGACTGGTTTTAGTTTGTTAGTATTAATAATGATACTAATGATACTACATGCAATACAAGTAACAATTCTTCTTATCAGCAGCTGGTTAAACACTGGCTTCTGCACTGCTTATACAGAGAAGGTTACTTCTCCAAATCCATATAAGATACTGGAAAGGTGACAATTCCTATTCAATAAGAAATGTTTTGTGAGTCTTACTTTATATCTAGTCTGTTGTTACACGTACTTATATACCTATAACTCATTGGCGATAATAATCCTTGAACTCCTAAACTCTATAATGAATTTTATGTTTGCAATGTGGCACCACACTCGCCTTTAAGGCAAGAGAACAAAAATTTCAAAAATATTCTTCATCAAAATTGACATAGAATTCAATATCACGTTTAATCAACAAGGATTCTTCGCCAAAAATTACCTTGTTCCCTAAAAAAGTCTTCATGAAACAAAATGATAAACTACACAGTATTTATTTGGTGAGCGTAAATAATCGTTGTCTCAGTGTGTGAGTGAGTCAGGGCTCTGCAATAACGGGTAAATGATGTCTGGTGTCACTGTGCTATAAGGAGACTAAATCTATTTAGGACAAGGTAGACCAACAATTTTTTTGTTGTAAAATGTAATTGTTACATGCAAAAATTCCGTGTCGTGACGGATTAAGAATACGGAATGTCACCACCCCTATTAATGTCGTAGGTGTCGTAAGAGCCGACTAAGGGAACAAACTGCACAGGACAACAGCACTACAAAAAGAAGGAAAACTTGAAACAAACCCTATACCAACCCGTCTGGACAGCGTGGTATAGTAGGCATAAACCTCTTTTCTAAGGAGAGGCCTATGTCCAGCAGTGGACTATTATACATGACATATGAAGGACATATGAAGAACTTTGGCTGATCATGAATTGATAATTTTTTACCCCTAGTTAAATTATAAAGATTTCTAAATATAGTAGATCTAATGATAATGACATGCAAAACCAGAACCAGAATCTCTGTTAAATTACAATGTGTAATTGTATTAGTAGTACTTGATGTAGTATATCAATCTGACCATTTCATTTTTATAGCTGTTGGTTTTCGTAACAGAAATAAATAAATAAATAAAATCAAATCATGTTTGACAAAAATTCAAAGTTTTAACTAAAATTACGTACAAGATTTTATGAACCATTATCAAATGGTATGTAAATGTTTTTTTTTTTATGTTAGAGGGGGCAGACGAGCCGACGGCTCACCTGATGGAAAGTGACCATCGCCGCCCATGAACGTCTGCAACTCAGGAGTTACAAACGCGTTGCCGGCCTTTTAGGAAGGAGGACGATCTTTTCTTGAAGGTTTCTTTATTTTTTTATTTTTTTTCTATTTTCTCTTTTTTGTGAGGAGGTAAGAGGAAGAAGTAATCTGCAAGCTACATGTTGAGATTAGGGTAATTTTATTTTTATTTTCTATGGTTATGGTAGATAATCATTTTCACAAAATTAATAATAACATATATTTTTCTTACGTGTTAAGATAGAACCGATACTCACTTCATTGTGTCTACTATATTTAGTGATCTTTTAAATTTAACTAGGGATTTCCTTTCTAGGGTACAACTGGTTCCCCCGCTACTGATACCCGAGACGGCGTGCGGTTTTTAGTCGGTTCAAGTCCGACATAGCCACCGTTAGTTGCTATCCGAGGGGATTTCCGCATAGAAAAAAAAAAAACTAATCACTATGTCTTTTCCCATGATGCATCCATATCACAACAGTTCAAATGGGGAAAAGTAACAGATGTGTAAAATAAAACCACTGAAGAGCAACAAAAAGTGGCCAGTATATTAAGACTCGTTTCAAAAAAAAAAAAGATTCGCAAACTCGTGTGAAAATAAGACATTTAGTCCCACCACTCTTTTCCACAAATGGAAGAATGTAACGTATTGGGTGATTATCTCTGGTTAGGTGAAAAAAGTCGCGTAATCTTGTGCCTTATCTTCCAAAGTTAGGTAAGTATTGTTGTTTGGCATGGATCAGTAAGCAAATTGCCAAATTCCGGAACGTACTATGAATAGGATCTTTACGAGTAAGAATAGGCTTAAATTATTATTGTAGAGCAAAATAAATTTCTCAAGCTGTTGACGAGTTATAACTTAACATCTTGTAAATTTCGGTTCTTATTTTTCTGTTTTATTGACCTTGCTTCATAGATTTTATGTCCTTTTATTCCTCTCTTTTGCCTTTTTATTAGCTATTCTAATACGATAATATTAATGGGCTAGAGGGCTCGGACTTTCCGACAATAGCCAATTCAAGCTACAGGTTTGCCACCATGTTCTGCTCGCTCTATTGCATATATAAAAGCAGTTTCTTTTGACTACCATTGCGTTTCCTACTCTTGATAAAGGTACATCAAAAATAGATTCATTCCCTTCAATATAATACTGATTTGACCATTTAATCCCCAAAGTAGCCGGTTGACTGTAATATTACATACATGAGAATAAAATTATAATAGGCAAAATCTGGGTATTTAATATCCCTCTGTGTACCCTTTCAAAGACACAGGATTGAGTGTATATGTATGTATGTCTAATACAGGTCCCATTTTTGTACCTAATCATTTTCTCATATATACATTTCACACATCACATCACTTCAACAGCCTTTAATAGTCCACTGCTGGACATAGGGCTCTCCTTAGAAAGGAGAGGCCTATGGCCTATGTTAAGCTTCTCCTTATATACATTTGGACCATTTTAAATATGGGAAACCAAATAGGAACTGTTTCATTTGTACTAATTAGACTGAAATAAAATAATCGCTGTATTTTCACTACTAAGACCACAATTATCCGACATTGTCTGACCCGCTATTAAACATGCAAATTCATTGTCGTCCAGCGTAAATCCAATTCAGTATGTTACATTGTGTCCGAACATCTTTCTGCATGTAATAAAATCATGGATAACAGAATTAAAGCCTTCATTACGGGAATCACTATCTGTAGTATTTATGTGCCATTGTATTGGTGTTTGGTGCATGTTAAAGACAGAAGCTATTTATTTTTACACATAAAATTATTTATGGGATTGACTGATTTATCAACGCATAACCCAAATAACTGTTTCTATAAAAATTAGCAGCTGATGCGATTTATATTGTGAGCTAAGTAAGGATTTTTGGTATTTTCACCCTTAAGGTGTTAAAATTAGAGATGAACGGTTGTTTGGAAGTTATTTTTGTTTTGTTTTTTTTTTGTTTTTTTTTTTTAAAGACAACTCCCGCATTAGGAATATATCCTGTGTCGCGGGAGACTTTACAAACATACATGAAACGGACACAAATAACACCCAGACTTGGAACAACAATTTGTGGATCACACAAAGTGTCGTCCCATGTGGGGTTTGAACCCACAACACTCGGCGTAGTAGGAAGCGGCGTGGCGACCGCTTAAACCACTACGCCATGCGTGCAGTCGAAGTTAGAAACATAAAAAAATAGTCTATCGGGGATTGTCTATAAAAAACAACTCAATTGCTCATCTGGATGTTATAATGTTATCCTGTCAACTATTTTTAATTACAAACCACCGAGACGAGAATCAAACTTGAAACACTATCTATCTTATAATACTATCATCTATAGCGATTTATAAATATTTAATAAGTTACAAAAAACAACGTATATCATGGCTTTCTTTTAAAACTATCTGGTAAATATTTTATTTAAATCTCGATTTCAATAGCGCAGGATGACAGATAGACAGTTCGAACTGTGTACCCATAAAGATTATTTAATGAACGTTCTAAACCGGTCACAGATATGTGAGAGCTAAAAAATAATTATAAATAGACACAAACACTAATAACAAATATAAAATGTAGCCATAATTTCCCTGTTATCGTAGTTCAAATTTTAAAACCTACATGTATGTACACTTATGGATAGTGCTGTGCTCACTTGTATGAATGTTTTTTTTTGTGAAATATCTAGATGTATTTTAGTTGGTAAGCCTTATGTTAAACAAAAAAAAAACTCACAGTTTTGGGAGAGTACAGATAATAAACCTACACTTTTTTGTTCACAATAAAATAGGGGAGAGTAACTAATATTGAATTTAAAATAAAATTTAATTAAATGGCACTATTTGATATAGTATATTGGCACAAAAAGGAACGCAACAAAATAGCGGAGTTCTAGTGGCGCTGCTAGCGCTCCTTTTTGTGTTACAAATGTAAAATAAAAGTGCCATTTTGGTAAAAAGTGGTCCAATTTAAGCGCCGGCTCAATATTGGTTCCTCCCCCTTAAATTGTACAAAAATGTAATCATCTTCTTACTTTTTCAAAATCAATCAAAAATGTTTTTTGTTTGTTTTATTATTCCATTCACTTCTATCACTCGCCAGTTTACTGTTTGCTCCTTTTATAACCATATCTTTTGAGCTCTACCCAGGTCGAACATGACCCATTCGTATGACTCTCCCAAGGGCACAGCAACAGATATCTCTTCCGATTAAAACGGAATAATAAACTATTATTTAAGATTTAAATAAGTTACTGAAACCGATTTCGTGTATTAACACGGTTTATCGCTACCATACCATTGATTGCTACATAATTTGATTAGATATAAAAAAATAATAATTTGTTTTTGTAAAAAAAAGACTGCAAAAAGACGGAAAACTTGACACAAACCCTATACCAACCCGCCTGGCCAGCGTGGTATAGTAGGCCAAAACCTTCTTTCTAAGGAGAGGCCTATGTCCAGCAGTGGACTATTAAAGGCTGTTGATGTGATGTGATGTGAAAAAAAAAATAAAAAAATCCGTTTCTGTAAAAAAAAAACTATTTCTATACTACCTGTAGCTTACAATTTCACCTGTGTTTACATGCATTAATATGGTCTTTGGAATTACTTAATAAGAACAATCTTATCTAATATAAAAATCATTAAAACATGACTGATATTTTCAGAATTTTTTGCTTTTTAATAAACAAAAAAAATCATATTTATAATAATATATAATAATAATAATATTCTACTACATTCACACAACGCCATCTAGTTCCAAACTAAGCAGAGCTTGTACTATGGCTACAAGACAACTGATATAAATACATATATACTTTTTTTTTAATACATACTTGCAAGACAGAAACACCCAGACCAAATCAAACTATCAAACTATTACAAATTAAATGTTCATTCACACAAATGTTTGACTTGAGTGGGAATCGAACCCGCGACCTTTGGAATGGCAGTCCGTTACATAAACCACAAACCATCCGGTCAACAGTATAGTGCATATGTTATGTTAGTATAGTAGGGAAATAATTAACGCAACCTACCTTTCTACCTCTTTTTGTCAATCGATTCCTTGTCAACTTAATGAAAAAATGCTCCCAAAATGAGACTAACAAAATGCTAATTCTTCAGAGCTCATAAATGATTATTTTATTCAGCAGACGCTTGTTAAGAAGCCCACCTAAATCCAAGGCTGCGGTACGTGCCCACCTTTTAATATTTCTGATTAAATTAATGCCATTGCCCTCCCTTGAATCCTTACTTTTAATTACAGTACAATTTTTAAACAGTATTTTTTTTGATGATAATGAAGTAAGACAAGCTTTTAAGTAGCTATTTTGCGTTTACATGATTTAAATAATTATGGTGATTTTAATAATGACTGCACGGATGGCGTAGTGGTTGAAGCGGTCGCCACGCCGCTTCCTACTACGCCGAGAGTTGTGGGTTCAAATCCCACATGGGACGACACTTTGTGTGATCCACAAATTGTTGTTCTGAGTCTGGGTGTTCTTTGTGTCCGTTTCATATATGTTTGTAAAGTCCCTATACACAGGATATATTCCTAATGCGGGAGTTGTCTTCAAAAAAAAAAAGAATCGTAATTTATTTTATTTATATTGCCATGATCTTGTTGCACTGGTTTGTGAAGGTTATTATATTGATTTGGGGTTAGTCGAAATAAATTTATTGTTTTTTTTTGTTATCGTATAATACTAAAACAATAAGTATGAATAAATATAAATCACATGCACAGGCGCCTTACATGCTTAAATAGTCTCCAACAATAAATAGTTGTAATGTATAAATGTGTAAGTGAACTCAAATGGAGTTATTGCATAAAGAAATTAATGAGGATCATTTCTTTGAGATAATAATAATAATAACCTCATACATTTCACACACGGCTGTCTGATCCCAAACTAGGCAGAGCCTGTGCTATGGTAACCAGACTGCTGATAAACATACTTATATATTTCTAAATACATACATATTATAGATAAATGATACCCAGACACAGAACAAACGATCGTGCTCATCACACAAATATTTGTTCTGGGTGGGAATCGAACCCATGACCTCCGGTTTAGCAGTCAGGGTCACTAACCACTAGACCAACAGGCCCGTCAGATGTTTTGATAGTTACCTATGTGATATACAAGTTTATAAGAACCCACTGAATTGTCTTTTTTTTGTTAACGGGGTGGATGTCCTTCGCCTTAGGGGTAAGAGGTCTGTATGACTCTGGCCGATTGAAAAACCACTTCGGTGTTCTTCTGCTTGCCAATGGCCGGAGGAGCTAGAGTCGCAATTGCATTCTTCTGCCACTCCGACAGGCATTGACCTGTCTCACCCAAGACGGGTCTCGTCACCCGTTGCGACCGTTACCTTCGGTCGCAGTCCTCTAGGAGTACACACGGAACACTGAGCGCTGCCTCTCAGGCCTGTGGCTGTTCGGACGACGAATTCCTCAAAGCCAGCAGGCCACTTCTTAAGGTGGCCGGAGATCAAAGAATGCCCTCAGGTGATTTAAGTCTACTAAACATTATACTTAAATACCCTAGGTGAATTAACTAGGTGCATTAGGTCTACTGGACGAAATAATTAATTATTATTATTAAATCAGTAAAAGTTAATCGCTGTATCCACATGGTGAACGTAAATATGTAAAGAAAAAAAAGTGATGTGTGTATTCCAAATTTCCTTGAAATAAATAAACAAATATATTATAATAAAAAACGTGGTGACAACAGCACTGCAGAGAGAAAGAAAACTTGACACTAACCCTATACCAATCCGTCTGGCCAGCGTGGTATAGTAGGCCAAAACCTCCTTTCTAAGGAGAGGCTTATGTCCAGCAGTGGACTGTTAAAAGCTGTTGATGATGAGGATGAAAAAAAACTACCTACACAAGGGTCATGCCCATGATCATGCGAGTATAAAAATACAAATTACAGAAAAAAATCATTAGTAATAATTTTCTAACCACATTCACACAATGCCGTAAATACACATGTCATATTATATATAGAAACATCTAAACCAAAACAAACATTAAATGTTCATGCACACAGATGTTTGACCTGAGCAAGAATCGAAGCCGTGACCGTTGGCATTGCCGTTACACAAAACATTACACTAACTTAAACAGGTAAAGATATTATTATGACTTCTGTTAGTCTAGTAGTTAGTGACCCTGACTGCTAAACCGGAGGTCGTGGGTTAGATTCCCACCCAGGACAAATATGGTGTGATGAGCACGGTCATTTGTATAATATGTTTCTATTTAAAAATATATAAGTATGTTTATCAGCCCCTATGGTAACCTCTGGTCTCTCTGCAGTACAGGTTCTGCTTAATTTAGGATCAGAAGGCCGTGTGTGAAATGTGTGTAAATAAAACAAACAAATATCTAATTTATACATATTTATCTACATATCAACATATTACAAAGAGAGATATTTTCTAAATTGAACTAAACACTAAACTAACCTAACCATATATCGGATTTATTTGTTTAATTCATGCGTAACATATGCATCGGCGGAGTTAATGCCTAAGACATTTTATACCAGTTAACCGATTAGGCGATGCAGAGAACGCATAAGGTTCCTAAACGAAGATATAAAAGGTAGAAGATGAAAGGCAGATGTATATATATATATATATAAAACTACATAAACACTTATTGATACTAAATAATGATACTCTACAAATATATCCGTACATTTGTAAATACAAACATTACACATACGTACCCTCTATTTTGTGTCCCTATTGAGTAAAAAAAGAAAAATATACTTAAGATATTTTGAAATTATTTCCAACTAAAATCGAAAACAAATTCAAGTGCTAAATTTTATTATGTACTCAATTTGTTTATAACAGAATTGAGTTCATAATAAAATACACAAATCAAAATGCCAAAATTGTTTCAAAACATAATGTAATCTTAAATTCTTAAATCAATCTTAGAATCCTGTTTATTCATTGCTGATTCCCAATGTACCCAAAAGAGGTAGATGGGGTAAACTGGGGGGTATTATCATGCAAATCACCCGGGTAGAGACAACCCCAGCCGCAGATTGGACACAGGGCTGCTACGTAACGGCTGTTTAGATAAGGCAGGTACTCTCTTTTTTACTTGAATGGGATTCTTGAAGACAAGTCTCTGCAAATCCTGCATTTAAGTATAATGAATAAATATCGGCATAGGAATATAGTAATAACTGTTTTGCGTAATGTTTATTTTCATTGTTTGTTGAAATGTATCAATGAAAATAGCGATAATCTCTTCTGTCTAAATCTCTTGTGTCTAATGGAAAGAAAGTCTGTTAATATTATGGAGATATACATACAGTGGTCTTATATCTAATCGTAGATTATTTACATATATATGTGTGATCTTACCTACCCACTATTAGATTTAAGATTACAGTATATCTGGTTCCATAGCACAGGACGACCCAAGAACGTGCTGACATTGAGTACATTATAACCATTATGATTGGTAAATATAAAGTTGTTATGTACTAAACTAAGGTACGTTTATAGATACTTCTATGTTTGGTACTTATTTTAAATTGTAAAACAATATTTTAAGTAATTCGTTTTTTTTTTGTTAGAGGGGACTGACGAGCAGACGGGTCACCTGATGGAAAGTGACTATCGCCGCCCATGAACGTAAACGCGTTGCCGGCCTTTTAGGAAGGAGTACACTCTTTTCTTGAAAGTTTGAAGGTCGTATCGTGCCGGAAATACCGCAGACGATAACCCGTTCCACAGATTGTTTATGCGGGGCAAAAAGTAAATTAAACTCAATTCATGTCTTTTTTTTTGTAATGCCTCTAATTGTTATATTTAGAAATAAAATAACATACGTAGTTCTATATTTATTATGTATTCTTATTGTAATATACTCGGTTATATTATGTGTGTAAAGGAAGCCGGTTTAAGGTACCACCTGACACGACGTCTTGTGGGCCCGTACCTGGTTTGGCTTCTCTGAAACATATACGTGACTTATATCTTTAATGAATATGTTTATATGAATGCAGAGATCGCAGGTTTATGTGTATGTATTCATGTAGTATAATATTTTCACGTCTCTGCATTTACATAAATAATAATATTTCGGATAATTTTCACACAACGCCATTTAGTTTCAAACTAAGCAGAGCTTGTACTATGAATGCTAGATTTACTGATACAATACTTTTATATACACTTTTTTTGTAAATACATACAGATTATACATAGGAAACACTCAAACTCCGAAACAATTTGCAGATTACACAAACATTTCGACCAACCCAGGAACCGAACCCGAGACCTCAGCACAGCAGTCGCACACGCTACCACTGCACCACCGAAGCCGTCGAACCATGTTTATATTTTAAAGTATATAAAACATTTCTAGTTTCAGATCACACAGAGAAAGCCGCGTGTGAAGTACTCGAAAATTACATTGCCTATGTTAGGCAGACTTATCTACTCATAAATGTATTACAAACAAATAAGTCGTTTTCAATCATCATCTTTCCTCATAATCCCGACAGAATATGAGTGCGCATTTTATCCGAACAAACTAGTCCCCGAGGAGTATTGCAAATAGTGGAGGATACAAGGGCTCACAAAAAAAGCCTTTTTTCCGTATTGAGATGGATAGGGTTGGCAACACAAGCCATCTTATATAACATATTAATAGCAAACGGTCAAGTCAAAATGGATTCTACTTAAAATTTAACGTCAAAATAGATCGTTCTATAAAACCTCTTATGAACTAACAACACGTCAATTGTTTATATCTTATCTTATACCTAGCTGTCTTCAGAAAAATATTATAAACTTGACAAACACATATAGATTTTACAATAGTAAATCACAGAATGTAAAGCAACATTACAGTATATTTTTCTTTGGCGACCGACCGATATAGTAGCAAACGAGTATAACTCTCACAATACTGGTATTTCGAAATGCAAAAATAACATACTTAACACCTTTTAAATTAGGTGGCTTTGTGGCAGTGTAAAGAACTTCTAAAAAAAGGTTCTTAAATATTTACCAAAAAAGCATTTCTTAATTTGCCAATATTTTCTTTCACAAATAATTTGTAACGTAAACTTGTTATTCATATTATCAGACTAAACAAAGCGATAGAATTCCGTTGTTAGCGATAACTCCTAGTTGGAATAGATTAGACGTGATTTGAAACTAGATACCAGTAATATTGAATGTTAATTTGTCTTAATCGGTCATTGATTGAATAGTTTACCCCGTTTGTAATCTAGAGGTCAATTTATAGTTTACTTGAAAGACTTCTTCTCTTTCAAGATTTAAACTGACACATGTAACATGTGACTTGTACTTGTGAACCACATCCAGCTAAGCTACATGATGTCTGTTAGGAGTGGGTTCACATTAGTAGTGTCTACGGTTGGAACTTAACCGTGGGAAAGCTGTAAGAAATGTTTCAGCACAAATAGCTCGACCGGACCCATCACACGGCCTCATAGGAAAACGATGTTAGGAAATTCATTAGTTGCTTGCCACCGACTCAGTATTTATCGCTTTAACTACCAGCGTCTTGGTTGCTGAACCCTGTACATTAAAGTGTTAGGATAAGGGTTATATTAAAAAAAAGTGTGCGTATCGGGACGCCCAACAGAAGTGATAACTTAAACTAATCTAAGTTGAACTATTTATTATTGAAATTGTTCCGAAATAGCTAGTGCTGTGGGTTAGAGTGAGAGAGGAGGAGCCTACCTACTGCTGCCGTATGCGTGAGACAAAGGGAAGCCAGACAGACTGGCGCCGTAACGCGTTACGTAACAAAGTGGTTTACTCTTCCATAAGAAGTTATCACTTCAATAAAATATACCTAGACCATAAAAAAATAAAAATAAACTATACAACAAAACAATTGAAAAAAAATATCAGAACTTTTTCTTTTTTCAAATAAAACACTCCCAATAACAGCGAGTATTAAATTGCTGTAGGTATTCATGCGTTCTGATCAAACAGTAAAGACTACGCCTACGGGTTATATTCGAAATCAGCGGCGTATTTACGTAACCTTATGTAAACGTACGGTAATGTCACCTTGGCATGAACACGACAATTGCAACTCTTCTGATATGACGAATCGGATATCTTTAACAAAAATATATTTTATAAAAAGGATACACTTAAACCTTCATGACAATAATAATGGGATATAAGATAAAAAGAAAACAATTAGTATTTTCTTCAGAAAGTGTAATACCACCCACAGAAGTTTTTACTCTTGTGCTATTGAATAGGCCAGTTAATTTCCCCATCTTAAGGACCTATTTAATCATGGGACGCAGATACGGCTACGGCAGCCTCAGTTCTGTTTCATATTCAAGAGGGCTAAAAAAAAGAAAAAAAAACATTATTATACCTTACTTGTTTGTTCCACGTAAAAACAATAATTTCCCTAAAGAAGGTTTCAGGAAAAAAATCAGGTAAATCTCTGCAATGCTAAACGTAGTGTAATTTACTAGTAAATTAAAAAAATAATTACTTAAGACACTTTATACACCTTCATTTGATCGGAAAATAGGCTAAACCAATACTATGATAACCCTCCTGCTTACTTCGATAGATTAATAAACATTACTGATAAATTACACCCCGATACAGATAATCACAAATAATCGTGCACGCCACACAATATTATTGGACCTCGGTAGAAATTAAACCCGTGATCCAAGAAGTTGATTTCCACCAATTGACGACCGAATGGCGTAGTGGTTTGTGTAACGGACTGCTATTCCAAAGGTCGCGGGTTCGATTCCCGCTCAAGTCAAACATTTATGTGCATGAACATTTAATGTTTGATTTGGTCTGGGTGTTTCTATGTATAATAAGTATGTATTTACAAAAAAAAAGTATATATGTATTTATATCAGTTGTCTAGTACCCATAATACAAGCTCTGCTTAGTTTGGAACTAGATGGCGTTGTGTGAATGTGGTACCATATTATTATTATTATTACTATCTAAAAGATTAATAATTGAATAAACCTGTATAAGGGAAATAAGGTTATCAAAAGTGACAGTAATAGTTTTAAGTGTGTATAAACCTAAGAGACCTAATCGACTATTACCGCCAGAAACTTAGGTTTTGATTAGTTATTTAAAAAAAAAGAAACAAATGAATTGTACAATTTCATGTCGATTATTGCTAAGCTACTATGTATAACTATATAAAATATTTACCACCAAACAAGATATGATAATCAAACTTAAAACGCGTTGATATAGGAAAGTGTGGGCGTACAATAAATACCGGAATTCGATTATCAATATTGAGTCGGTAACAGGGTTTGACGTATCGATTCTTAAAAATTTTCGTTAATCTGATTGATTGAGAACGCAATAATTTGCAGTACCCTGACAATTTTGTTTTTTATCCAATGCATTTGAAAACTTTGAAGCTGTTTAATTTCATTTCAGTATCTATCAGTCAGTAAACCTATATTACTTCCGTCTTTAAATTTCATGATTCAAAACACTTTTACCCCAAGACGATAAATATTTATCGCTTATAATAGAGAATGGTTGTAGATGGAGCTAAATGTATATTATACGGAATCTCTTACTGTATACGCCTGTAACTTAATCGCTTTGAAATTTGTAATGGTTTTATACGTTATTCTAGAAAATGAAAGTAAGATTTTTAAGACTTACAATGTTTTTGTGTCCGTTAGCCTATTTTTTTTCTATATAGTTATCTATTATCTATCTATATATCCTATAGTTTTATAATTTACCTATAAATACCTATGTGACCTAGCACTACACGTAAAGATATTAAAACATCATTTAATATAGAATTTAATATAGAAAGCATGCACCACATCCCATTCACAACTCGCATTCCTATAACAAAATGCATTTTATTATTGCATTGCATCTTCAGCACACGCCCTTTAAGTTTATTATGAACTTTAAAACTTCCATCTAAACATTTATGTCTTCTACATTTACGTGTAAACGTATTCAATACTTATCGTACGTGATACTTTCACAAACTGTCATTTACAACACGCATTCCCTATTTCACTTACCCCTGAGGATATCCGTAAAAGTTAAACTCGAATTTATATTCCCTCATATTCCGTATCACCGCAAAAAGATTTCTAGTTTTCAATATCAATAACCCTAAAATTGTCGAGCGATAAAATATTATGTGTATCCACTAAGTATTTGCCACTATCGCATAAGAACTGTCTCTTTCTTCGGAAGGTAGCGAAATCATTTTTTTGCTAATACACGTACTTGCAGAGGTACTTTAAACACCCTTTCACGTGACGGGAAATCTTCCCCTTTCAATGAAGCCTCGAAAACCTCGTCTACATAATAATATACTTAGTGAAAGTGGAGTCTTCCACACTGAAACGCGTTGCGAATACAAAATGTACAGTTTACACTTTTGATGTGATGTCTCAACTATGTTTTATGCGAGTATTTTTCGAGTTCTTCTTCTTCGAGTTAAAACTAAAACAATAAAAATAAAACTTGAAACCAACACTACGTTGGTACGTAAGTGTGTGTGCCTATGGGCTTTTGTCTGTGGCTTTAATAACAATACCTGTATGTGATACCTATAGCAGGTAAGAAGTCATATTATTAGACTGTTCATAGCAAATGTAAAGAAATTAATTGTTGTAACGAAAATATTTTTAAAGGGACTCAATAATTAAAAAATCTACAACCAGCTTGCTTTCCGAAGCACTGTTGCTAGTAGTTATGATGAAATTAGCAAGTTTTTTTTGTGAGTACTAAGATAAGAATGTGTGATTTATTAATTCAGATATATTAGATGAAAGTTTTCATTTGGTTTTCGTAAAAAATGTTATAAAAGTTATTTTTTCATTTATAATTTATTGTATGTTATTTGTGGCTATGTTACCCAGTTAAACCCAGCAATAGAAAATCTGTAACTATATATACAACGGCAAAACTGACTTCAAAACAATTTAATGAAGACAACTTCTTCTTATGGTGGTGATGGCAAAACTTTAAACGATTTTGGTGCGATGTTTAGCAACGCGAATGGTGTTTGACCCTTGCTGTATCAAGCAAAGCAAAGCTGGTTCGTCAAGCGTACACGATTCTGGGCTCGCAAGGCATACTAGCAAATGACCCTTTATCTGTAGAAAATCGCCACAGTCGCATTTTCCCGATATATGCTCGCTCGGACAGATTGAGCTTGGATCTGACAATTACGGAGTAACTACAAATCCCGCATCGGGCTATGAAACTTCTGGCACCGATTAGTATACAATATAACTTCCCAGGGTAACTCATTGTGCCGAAGTCCTCCAGACATGATCGCACTCAAACTCATACTCTCTTTATTTCATATATTTTTTAAATTGTTTGAAATCGTCTTTTATGTAGACTCTAAAGTCTTAGATCAACACACACAAAAGCAACAATCTCTGTTTTGTCAATAGTAAGCAAATAAATTTATTTCGCCTCCCCTCGCCTCGCCTAGTCAAGAGGGACATAGCACTCTTTTCTCTACAAGAGTCCTAATCTATACAAATATATAAAATTGGAGTGTCTGTTTGTAATATTAAAATAACCGCGTTTTACTAAATGCATATGTATGGTTACAAGGCACACATGCCAAAATAACATTTTTTACAATTTTTGTCTGTTTGTCTGTCTCTCTGTCTGTTTGTTCCGGGTAATCAGTCGGTTATAACAACAAACGCGGGTAACACCGCAGGTCTCAGCTAGTCCCAAAATATAACAATAACAAGTAAGGAGAACGTCTTAAATATATTAAATGTCTAAACCGGAATAGCCTCTAACTTTTACATGTCATCCACGAGCCATTATCACACCAAACTTCAGTACTAACTTATTGAGTTATATAGTTTCAAAATAATTAATTTATGGTATGGTTTTAGTTTGGGGTCGACCGTAAATAGGGATCGTTAACTCATTCATAACCCGTTAACGTACACACCGTAGGTATTTAATATATATACATAATAGTTACTTATTAACTGCTTCGTACGTTTAAGAAAACGAATGTTAACTGGAACTCTAGATTGTGTATTTATTTCTGCATTTACTTTGGATATTTGTGGTCAAAATTATTTTTTCTTAAAGAATCATCATCAACAGTCCTTAAATAGTCCACAGCTGGACATAGGCCTATCCTTAGAAAGGAGGTTTTGGCCTACTGTACCTCGCTGGCCAGACGGGTTGGTATAGGGATTGTGTCAAGTTTTCCTTCTCTCTGCAATGCTGTTCTCTTAAAGAATGAGCGTTACAATATATATATAGAGCTAATAGCTTATAGCAGATACTAACTGTAATAATCCTTTACATCTGTGGCAAGAGTTAGCATAATGGAAATAAAAGAAGAGCAGATAGTAAAAAATACCTAAATATTGAGGCTCGTAGTAGCAGACAAGCTATTAACATGGAAGTTGGACCCGCGAATTGTGGTTTTCACTTGGAAACTAGGTAACTTCGGTTTAAGAGGTTCAAGGTTTTGAAACTTGTGAATATATCGAGTCTCGAAAATTTTTACTGGAAACTTCACGATCAAGAAAAAGCTAATTCGAAGAAATGATACGATTCCCAAAAAAAAATCACGTGTACTACAAAATTAATAGTGTTATGTTTTGTGATTTAAGCATAACAAAGAACGTAGCATATAAAAATAATACCTCTTACAATGGGGCTTGTTAAAGAAAAAACATAACGCACTCATCGGGTCTTGTTGAATACGTTCAAGTAATGTCTACCCTAATGGGGTGATTTAGAATACAGAAAATACACCTATTGAATTTTTATTTTCACGGGTAATAATGTACCTTACTTGTAAAATTAAAGCGTTCGTGCAGTGGCAAAATGCATTGAAAACGGTATTGGTAAATTTCCAATGACATTTTCGGTGCTTTTTCCGAATATTCGATGAAATAAAAATTATTGGCACGTACATTGAGTGTTATATGCCTTGAGTATTCGATAGAGTTCTCGTTTATCGTTCAAAGTACATAACTGACGATATTATTATTTTCGTCATAACACAATTAGAGCTGTGTAGGTAAAAACTGAAGTATTGTAAAGACCTATTATTCTATCAGTGGTTAAAGTTCTTCCTTTCTTTTCATTTAAGAAAACAACTACCGGACTAGGAATATATCCTGTGTTGTTATACATGAAACGGACACAAAGAACATCCAGACTCAGAACATCAATTTGTGGATCACACAATATTAAACGTGTTCTTGGCGAAACAACATATTTCTGAATTAATGAAATTAACTTAAGTTTTAATCCTAACTTTGACCCAAGGTCAGTTCATTTGCTATTTGAGTTTTTAATTATACTCCATGTTTTTAAATAAACTCATTCAATTTAAATACTTATGAACCTGACGTAGTCATCATATGCTTTTTTTTTTTGGTAGAATCTTACGAAACAACTATAACTTACTTCGACTTCGACGGAACAGACGGACGAACTGACGGAGGTGAGCAAAACAGGTCTATTTTTGATGAGCCCTTAGCAGCAAGGCATGCTGAAAACCTAAACGTCTCTAAGATGCGGACTTGTTATAGCGGTTTTTTTATGAAAAAGAAACATTACTGTGTCTGTCGTCTGTGATTTTTAGTCTTGATTTTAGCCAATTTCATTGGTATTGGACCAAAAACTTTGGTTTTACGTAACTGTCCTCAGTGTTTTCCTTCACTTATCTGCCTCAAGCAAATTAAAATTTGTCCACTGACATATAATTTCATGTAACTACAAGTTTTCGGAGCACATATTAATATTACATTTACTATTCTCAAAGTTCTTGGAGAAAATCATAAATCTACTTTTAAAAGTTTCAGCCAATTGGAGTGGAACAACCAGTGTTGGCTGGCATCCAAATCGATTTCCCATGCAGCAAAGTTTTAGAAAAAATGTAAGTAAATTGGTTTAATTTAACAGAGTACTTAAGAGGAATCAAGAGACATTAAATTATTTGTAAGTTGCAAGTTAAGTAAGGACAGAAGTACTCTTAATTTAGTTAATGGGAGAAAAACTTGCAAAATTGCGTTTACCATACTGAGAGCATGTACGTTTGGAATAAACCATCTTTAGGGACAAATCGAACGTTACTGAGTCGGGTAGCATTGGCTTTACTATATTGGATAATGAATTCTTATATAATAATATGCTCTCTATTTCTGCTCATCAATACTAGTTAGTATAGCCTCAGACAATGAGAGTTAGTATTGATGAGCATCTGCATATCTACTACAATCACCATTCCATCTTTGGACTACTAGATATGTTTTGTCATTGTCGAAGTACCAAAAACTCGATTTGAAGTTGCTTTGGAAGCTAAACCGTTTCGAGTCACCGAAGTCTGCAATTAACTGATTATGTCAATTTTCTTAACATTGTAATCCATTGCAGAGTACAGTGATTAAAATTCTTTGTTGAAAGCGTGTACCATCTTCATATACATCGTCACTAGCCATTAGATAGTATAGTGTTAGCTTTAATCAATCTGTTACATTTTTACAAAGCTTAATAGTTTTCAAATGCAATCATAGTGGTTTCAGTGGTCGCCATGCCGCTTACTACTACGCTAAGTGTTGTGGGTCCGATCCCCACAAAGGACGACAGTTTGTGTGATCCATAAATTGTTGTTATGAGTCTGGGTCTTCTTTGTGTCCGTTCCATGTATGTTTGTAAAGCCCCCCCCCCGCGACACAGGATATATTCCTAATGCTAGAGTTGTCTTTATTTAGAAAAATCAAAAGAAAAGAAAAGAAATAAGAAAGCCTGCACTTTCAAGTACATGATACAAGTCTAACGTGCAAAACGTTTACTACTTTTACGGTAAAATGTTACAAAAGCAAAGTAAGTTAAATGTGATATTGGTGAAAAGATCTATCTTAATATAAGAATATTTTAGTGACAGTAGTAGTAGACAGTAGACGCATATATTTCTAGCAAAATATGGCTCGCGAAATAAAGTCGCCTTGTTAAAATGTTATGTACCTATCCACTTATTTATTACTCTTCCATTTTAATATCTAAATAAATAAATTACTTCTTAAAAAGTATATACAATATAAAAATAACAATAAATATATTACACAAAGAAACGAATTCACAAAGAATTGTGGATTAGGAATATAAATATTTTAATTAAATCTCTCTTCGAGTGGGTTCCGTTTCGTGAGGCCTGTTGAAAAGTCTCCTGTCGTGTTCCGACAAAGTTTGACAGAATTGAGGAAATGAATCCGATTATTTACACCCCAGCCCCACACCTATTCCCACCCCCTTTTTCGGTACTCGATCCTTCGCATTATGATGTCAAAGTTGTCAGTCATATACACATAAGAAAGTTCGGCTATTTTAGGATACAGAATACAAAAGATTGTTTGAATATTTCATAAATAAAGTTATTGGTTGAGTGAAATGGAAGGAGATCGGTATATATTTGTGTCAAAATTGGTTCAAAATTTGTCGATTATTTAAGTGTTTTGTTACTTTATAGCATTTTCGATATTCACAATTGGGTTTAAAGAGTTCACCGTAAGGAAATAATCAGTTAAACAAGTCTTAGGTAAGAGCGTTCCGGTATTGATCCTGTGCTAGTGCGGTAGAGGTTTAGAACTCTCCCAGTTTGCCATGCCAGGGAGCTGGCCAGGGACCGCAGACGACTCAGAGGCCGGAGGTCGTAGGGTGACGTCCGTCCTCCATAAGGACTGGGGATGATAGGTGAGGCCATCTGTCAGCCTAGCAGAAGCAGGCCGGGTTGGTCACGAGACGTGCTGTGGAGCATGCACGCCCTCTAGGTAGTAGAATGGGAACACCTTGGATTCCACACGAGGGGGTTATCTACAAACGTAAATGACCCAGGATTCGTACCGATACCAAGGATTTCTACTAGTACCCGAGGCGGCGTGCGGTTTTTGATCGTTTTTTGTTCGACATAACCACCTGTGGGTGGTATCCGAGGGGACTTCCGCGCAGAAAAAAAGGTATTGACCGTGAAAATTGTGATCGCGTTAATTTCCGTTTAGTAAGTTACATAATCTGTATATATACTAAAATTATATAATTATACTATACTCCTTCCTAAAAGGCCGGCAACGCGTTTGTGACTCCTGAGTTGCAGACGTTCATGGGCGGCGATAGTCACTTTCCATCAGGTGACCCGTATGCTCGTCTGCCCCCTCTAACATAAAAAAAAATAATGTTAAATTACTTATTAAATAACATATATGTAACCTTATGAAACCTGTAATGAAACCTGCTCGTTAAAAATTTCGTGTTTAATATTTTATAGAACCAATAAAGATTTTTTATTTAATCAAATACGATTTTAAAAGCTGAGCTGTTTTATAATACAAAAATACTAGTCTTTTTTTCTTCCGAGTATGAAAACTCTTCATATAATAAAAGTCGAAGGGTATTGAGAAATAAAGGCAGTTAACTTTAAGTTTGGACGTGTCGTCTGAGAAATACCGCTGTACTTTAGAATTTTACAAACAACGCACTCCCCCGTTGTCCTAATGCATTTCAACTCCATACTTTTCACATAAGTATGGAAACATTATATGACCGGCTTCTAAACACGTTAATATTTAACTTTCGTAATTCGACCGGGGCTTTTGAGACCCCAGGTTCACGTTTTGCCTACATTATGAAATTTTGACAGAATGTATGGAATACTAAGATGAGTGCATGCCTATATATTCATTACTTTTACGTGTGTTTTTTGTTTTTAGGGTTCCGTACCTCAAAAGGTAAAAAAGGTACCCTTATAAGATCACTTTCTTGTCCGTCTGTCCGTTTCTACCGTTTTTCTCAGAAACGGGTAGACCTAGCGAGTTGAAATTTATACCAGATACTGAAGTCTATGGTCCCTATTAGGTGTATAAAAATCAAGGTCCTGAGTCAAGACGATAAAAAGATATGGGCAATTTTCGATTTTCGCGAAAACTTGTAAGTACCAAAACTTACCTTAATTTTCAACTTTTTTATTTTTCAGAAATAAGTCCTTCGAAATAAGAAATAAGTCCTTAGTTTATTTTAATTATTATTAAAGCGTCTGACTTGCGGTCTTGATATATCAATTAATAAACCGGAGACTGTTTTTTTTTCACGTGTTTGTAAACACTAAACTAAATAGAGAACACATACATTTTTGTATCCACGGGTAATCGTATAGTTTGCTTGCAATGTTTAAAGTCTGACTAAGTCTTCAAAGTGTTTTGACCTGATGGAATGCCTGAGGAGTTTTAGGCATTACTAACACTTTTAAACTTTTTTACACAAATAATTTGATTTATTTATTTGGCTCTCCAACAATAGTATACACTGGTTATGATTTTAAAGACATATTACAAGGAGTATGAAGTGGCATAGTGTTACAATTACTTATAGGTTAGCACCTCATCTGCTATTAATAATAATTATTTTATGCTTATACTAAATTATACAAAGTAGGTATTGGCAAAAGTTTGCAAAGTCGTGGGATAGTGGAGTTCGCACCGAGAATACTTCTGCGTCTGCTTTCTGCTAATTGTGAGTGAATTGGTCATAATGTTCTCTGTTTTATGTAACAATAACGGTTGAATTATTTTTTCAATCTTTCCTAGCAACGAAAAAAAAAAATTCTACGCATAAAATTCTTTACATATATCACTTTTAAGTACATCGTAATAAACCTTGAAATGAACCTTTTTAAGGTAAGTAACATTAAACATATAACAAAGGATAAATACACTAAATCAAAGGTGTGAGCCCGGTCTAGATTAAAAGACTACAGCAAATACCTACCTAAGACCTTGAGGAGGCGTGTGTGAGGCATATGCTTAGCATACATTATCATATCGACGTTAAAGGACTTAGGGGACGAATAGAATGCAAAAGAGTTTAAAAATATTTGCATTAGAGAATTGTGTAAAAGATTGTCTAGGGATTGTACTGGTTTCATGGTTGTATGGGCTTCATCGTTTAGCTGACAAAATAGCCTTGGCTTAGAGAATTTCGTAAACAGAATACAGGTTCAAAAAATTGATTCCTAAACTATCTTTTAAAATTTTACGTACGTTGTATGGTTTCAATTTAATACTTTTTAACGTCTTAACTATATTCATGGTACTGGCTACGTAGGGGTTTTTCATTTTTAGAAATGTTCTATTCCAAACAGATAGACAAATAGTTATGAATTGTTTGCTAATGTATTATAATTACTAAGGATCTTTTTACTAAGGCAGCATTTTCTTTTAAAATTAAATATTCTGAATCAAAAATGAAGGTTAAATAAATATCTTCGTAATTAATTTTAGCTTTACTCCAGGTAGATACTATTAACGAATAAACATTCATTTACATATTATAATTAATATGAACAATACTTCTACTAATAAAACATACAATTTTATTAACTTTAGGAATTAGATACTAAAGTTAAAATATTAATACATATGTGTCACCCGTGTGTGGCACCAAAGTACAGGCTCTTCCTAGTTTGGGATTAGACTATCATATATGAGAGGTCTGACTATTATTGTTGTTGCGACTTTCACATACAGTGAAAATAAAACAGCGCCACCTAACGAAGACACACCGAACTATGGAGGGACTGCTAATCCTGTATCGCGATATGAATAATTCTAACGCCTTCTACGCCGATTTCTTGACATGATCACCTCGCCTGGTCGGAGGATTGTCTCTTTGTTTTGGAGGGACATGTGTTGTATTCCTTCATATTTTTATTATTTTACCAAACCACTGCAGACTCATTGCCATTCACCATCCAATACGAGCGGTATCTGTCGCCTGCTCTATAATATTTTTTTACCCTTTTTAACGCTTAATGTTACGCCGTCTGAAGATGATACATTCCTAAGAAAGACTGGGCAGGCAAAGGGCAGGTAAATTATAATATTTTATTATTAATTAAAAATATAATTGATATTATTGCGTCCGTATCAATATGTTCAAAGTCCCAATACAGGAATAGTAGCTAGTTGTAAAAGAAGGAAAAAAAACAGGAATACCTTTTACAGTAAATTAATGAAGTATTTGTCAAAAAGGAATTTCTACGACGTATCTCTGCTCCTTACTTTACTCTCCTCACATCATGAATTTCTTAGCCTTCACGTCATATATTTTAACCCAGCTACGTTGTATAATAATAAATTCTTCCCAAGGTTAGCGGTGGCAGTTACTGACTGAAGACTGTTCAACTATACTTTGAAACAATAGCTGATACATTTTACTTTCACTGGACGTGTACGTCATGTGACCGGAATAAACAAAGACAAACACACGCACGAAATCGACTGAAACTGTGTGCGATAAACTCACATAGACCATTTTCATAATACATTACTAAGGCCTATATCTACCAATGAGGTGCCACATTAAGATTAATTGCGAAATAGCAAACTTCTGTAATAACCCCACCGTTAGTATCCACTTGTTTTTACCGTAAACATACGACAATTACATGTTCCTGAAATTGAATTTTGTATAAGTTAGTACATACATAAACTCACGCCTAATCCCCGTAGGGGTAAAGAGAGGCCTATCAAGGGCTCAAATTTTTGGTGTCACTTACGTAATACTCGTAGGTTGCAAGTGTATTGCCATCAATCGTTCCATCATCTTTATAATGTATTAACTTCCATATGCTAAATATTTGACAAAACAAATTGTTGCTATTGTGTGTGTTCATTTATGACTTTAGATTCTAAGACGATTTCAAATATATATTTTTAATGAAATAAAAATAGTTTAATAGTTTTAGTTTGAATAGTGTACATAATATTTCTAAATAAACATATTTACAATAGGTGAGAATCAAAATCATGACCCGTGGCTAAGCAGTCAGCATCGCCAACTACTAGTTAGTGCATTATTATCAGATCAACTCCACTTGTATTTTACATTTTACCTGTTTGTGGTATTAGTAATGTTGATGATACCTCCACAAACTTGTAGTATAATAGTTCCAACGTTGCAACCTCATTTCCAGAGAATTTTGGCCCACAATAATGGACTGGTATATGTGAGTTAGGCGAACACATTTATTCGCGAGCCGCGACCGTTCCTAACGTGACGGCTGAGCTCTAAACAATGTCGTTACGACCACGTTCGTAGAGAACTGACGTTTATGGGCCATTGCCTTTATTAAATGGGCCGAACGGAATGACACAAGTTATATAGAAATTATTGGTCTATTATTATTTTCAGAGTTTGGGCGGATGATGTTTCATCAATTTGACATTTTATCGTGTGATTTACATTTTTTATTTTGAACTTAAAACTAATTGATTTTGAACATACATGAAACAGACACAAAGAACACCTAGACTCAGGACAACAATTTGTGGTTCACACAAAGGGATGTCTCATATGGGGATTGAACCCATAGCACTTAGCGCAATAGGAAGCGGCGAGGTAACCGCTTAAACTGCTACACCATTTCAGTTCCATCATCCACCCGCACGCTTCATCATCAGATGACCTGTCTGCTCGTTTGAACCCTATATTATAAAAAAATTACCTGTAAGACTTGTTTAAAAGGTTAGTCTTGATCTTTATTGCAATCTTGTATTCTATGTCAGGATCAGAGGTGATACAGGACTAACGTATATCAAAGATCATAAGTCAAACCGTTCAATTTGCTCTCAGGTTCACGCTTAATCGGCTTTATGTGTGTGTCTATCTGTTAAACAAAGAGGCTGTCCTCCGAACAGATGGTATTCAACTCATAAATAAGTGGCTATAGAACAAATAGCATAACGTACGCTTTGTATCTCCACGGACGTGTATGCACGGAACCGCAGTAGGAAAGAGATAAGGAACAGAAGTTCAATGGCGAAAATTACCTAGCATTTATATTGATGGTTTGCTTTGTTTTTTAACTTAATATGAAAATTTTGAGCCATTATTGAGAGTATGTTGCATTATACTCGTATGTGTTATTGGTGTGTTAGTTATGCTTTCACGCCTAGTCTGCTGAACTTATATCGATGAAAGTTTTACAGAAGAATTTCAGGTGGCAAATTAGGATATTTTCTGTGATGAATTATTTTATTACATAGAGACAAATATTTGCTTCGAGAAGGAAATACTTGTACCTATGCAACTTTTTGCTATGAGAATAAGTTTTGATGGTGGCTAATAAGTTTATAAAAGTTTATTTCGGCGACCAATCATTTATCAACTGTATTTTTAGAAATTTCGGAATAGAGTAAAGAATTCTATCTATCTTTCTAAATAACCAAGAATTTGTATTGGGTATGTTACTAATATATATCAATTTACATGTTCTATGGGATCCTATATGCCGAAACATGGCTGTCCCACGGTAAAAGTAGAGAAGCAATTTAAAACCAATTCTAAACAAATAGATATAAGTAGTATCACACACACGCAGACGCGCACACAGAGACGTACACACACAAACATAAACAAACCCAAACACACACACACACACACACACACACACACACACACGCGCGCGCGTACACCTAAAAGACAGACGTTGCACTTGTGATTCTTGTTCTTGCAGATTTTCAGGGACGGCGGTAATCACTTACCAAAAGCCATTAACATAAACAAATCATACATCTTTTTTTATAGTATAGGCCGGTAAACGGACGGGTCACTAAAAGGTAAGGAAGCACCGCCGTGGACATCTTCAACTCAAAACTCATAAATGCGTTCCCACTATTTGGTTCCTTCTTCCAGAATCAGAGGAAGGAGGTGTTTGCGCTTCGTTAACTCTACCTACTCGGTTAAAAGGTCGCGAAAATAACTTAAACCCGGTTTTCTGTGAGGCTGTAATGTAACTCCGGTCAAGACAGCCAACATTTACCGAAGCATATCTCTCCCACGTACAATCTGCTCGTTTCCATCCTACACAAAGAATTTACAATACTATATATTTTCTTTATTGTAATTTTTTACTGCCAGTTCCAAATGTAAAAACATGTAGAAAAATAGAAATTCCTTTTCTGGTATAAAGTTAGTTATTCGATATCCGCTTTACTATACAGAGTAATTGTAATAACTTACAAGAAACGGTTTCCGCTTATTTCATCTCGCAAAGCTTTGATTATTTCTGTTCAATCGTATCGTTTTTATTTGGTTTGCAAATTAGAAGCTAAAACCATTATTAGTTATGGCAAGTAAAACATGCTTGATTGAACGATGAATCAATCGAGCAATTAATAGGACTGTTAGGATTTCAACTTCTTTGAATTCGATCAATCAAACGACGAAACTTAGTTTGAACCTTAAAATAAACGAATAACATTTTCAATTCCTTTGATTTAATTTTGTTTTAATCAGCACGGTGTTATTAATGTGTTCAGGTTAGGTGATTTTGACGACCGGATAGCATAGTGATTTGTGTAACGAACTGCTATTCCAAAGGTCGCGGGTTCGATTCTAACTAAAGTCAAACATTTGTGTGCACAAACATTTGATGTTTGATTTAGTCTGGGTGTTTCTATGTATAATATGTACGTATTTATAAAAAAAGTATATATGTATTTATATCAGTTGTCTAGTACCCATAGTACAAGCTCTGTTTAGTTTGGGCCTAGATGGCGTTGTGTGAATGTGGTACAATATTATGATTATATTCGTATTTTAACCTACTTTTACTCTCTCTCAATTCGACTATCTGTTTGTATGTTTGTTGCGCGATTTCTCCGTTAATTTTAATCAGATTTTTATACTCGAAAGTAGTCCGATTATCGCCAAGTCTGATGGATCACCAAGAATCTGATTATGAAAAACCTAGAGAAATCGAGGGAAACCTTCAAAATTTAAAGGTCCAGCAACGTTTTTTACCTTATTTCTCTAGCCATACAAGTATTTTCGTTTGGTAGTTATTATCTCATATTACTGAGCTGATATTGAAAAGGTCATTTTCTTTTAAAAGTTAAGGACAGTTAGGAGATAACTCTTTTAATAATATAATCACGTGTGTATCATCACGTGTGTGTATCACGTGTGACCTTTAGTTGTATTATTGCAAGATATTTAATGAGTGTCTGTGTCGGGTTACAGAGATATCTGCACAAGAAAGTAATAAATAAGTATATAAAATACTAGCTGACCCGCGCAACTTCGTCTGCGTCTCTCAATAGTAATAAATTTTCTCCGTTTTTTAAACATTCTTCATTGGTGCTCCGCTCCTATTGGTCTTAGCGTGATGATATATAGCCTATAGCCTTCCTCGATAAATGGGCTATCTAACACTGAAAGAATTTTTCAAATCGGACCAGTAGTTCCTGAGATTAGCGCGTTCAAACAAACAAACAAACAAACAAACTCTTCAGCTTTATAATATTAGTATAGATATAGATAAATAAAAAAAACAACTTCTTCTTGTCTTCTTGCACACAAATAAATGTGTGTTTATTCTGTGACAGTATTTACTCACTATTCCTTACAAGTCTACGGACTTTTACAAGCCCAATATAACTTTACCTTCTTTTTTATATTCGTACAATAACCCAGCACCCCGAGTATTGTGAAAGGTCATTCATCTAGAGATTGCGCCTCCGCCGCGCCATAAATCACTATTGACGTATCTTATAACGCTAGTCACGAGAATAATATCGCTCTAAAACATATCCGACAACCAAACTTTGCTTATAATTCAAACTGTTTGAATACTGAGGGTGTAGTTGTTGTTTCGAACTGGGTTACAGTGTACTGGCAAGCGTTTTGAGGAAATCGTATTGATTTTGTTTTAAAACAGTTACTAAACAATGCAGTTTTGAAGTAAAACTTTAATCGTATTTTAAATACTCTTTCAGAAATGCATAGTATTTTCTGTAGCTGCCTTTTTCACGGTATGATGTAACAAATAGAAGGATATGAGCAAGTTAATTATTGATAAAACAAAAACCTGACCGCGTAAAAACGTATAGGTACTTAAAATTAAGAAATCACTGATTTTAATTTTCATAATTTCCAGATACAAGCTCACTCTTAGAATCTAACGACACCTTCCAAGTCAAAATACATAAAACCGTTCAGACTACAGAGCGTATCAAAGAACTATCTATGAATACGTGTATGTGGGTGTAAAGCTTTAAAAATTGTTGTTTTTATATCTAAGTGATCTTATTTGAAATATTTATAACATGTGATTGCAATAACAACTGTTTTGATCGATTGAAGTAATTTTATTTTTAAACTACTTATTCAAAAGGTTTAAATTACTCAAACTATTGTATAGTGTTCTGAATTAAGCCTATTAAATTGATTATGATTCATTCAGTTAGCTTTACATGTTAAACTAGCTGACACGGCGATCATCGTACTGCTTTATTGTTTTCGAGAATATTTTCGAAATTCCTGAAATACTTGGTTTACTATTTACACCCGCCTCGACATCACACGGGCGGTGTACAGTCGCGGACTAAGGAAATGTCACACTTTTGGTAAATTCAAATAAGTTAGATTATTAATAATTTTAATTATTAAGATTAACAGTGCTCATTGTTCCAAAATCGGCCGATTTATCGGCGGCGTAATCGACTATAGTATCATATCTAAAAGCTAAACATTCATAGGTATTTGTAATGTGGGTCTCTATTTTGTCGCCTTTCACTTGCTGTCGATGGTATGGGTTCTTCCGGAGTCGTGGTAGATCTCGCTTGAGAAATTCACATTTTGCGTCACTCGACACACACAACGCTGCCTACGCTCTTGTTCAGTTTCATTGTCTCAAAGATTCTGCTCCTTCTCACTCTGCTTGCTTTACGTGCATACCAACCGATATTTTGACGCCTCACTGGTGGCATTTTTCTATTAATAACAATAAATAATACGACGGTAAACCTCTAAACACACATCAAAACACCGTTTTGCTGTTGCTAATGAAGTGGTAATTTTATACGACGGAGGACCAGCGTCTGGGTTGTTTTTGAAAAGAGTGACGTCAGAAAAGCAGATATCCTTTTTACATTGTCGTGGTTCCCTTTCATGAAAGCTTCAGAAAATAACAACAACACTATATATTTCTTAATACTAACTATTAAAACTTTTCTTTTTTTATGTTAAAGGGGGCAGACGAGCAGATGGGTCACCTGATGGAAAGTGACCACCTCCGCCCATGAACGTCTGCAACTCAGGAGTCACAAACGCATTGTCAGCCTTTTACTTGAATTATAATCAATTATAATGTAATTTTAATCCATCAAATTATTAAGTGAGGTTTTTTGTAGGTTGTAGCTATAGTTGTGTATATAATACTGTCAATTTTGACAGTAATGTTTCGTCAATATATTGAAGATCTGTCACAATCATCAGTCTTATTCAATCCCCCACTTTTCAAACAATGAGAGTTTAAAAAATATGTTTGTCTTTTATCAATTTTCTTTTATAAAAAACCTTTTCCTGACAATAACGGATTCAAAAAAAGAATAAATTTCTCTAAATTTCGCTTAAGTCTCATGGCAGCGAGTTCAGTCAGTCTTCCGTCATAAGAAGACGCATAGCAACCCTAAGGTTACCGTCAAAAACCTTAGACTCGACAGTTGCGAGATCGAAAGTTGATCGGAACTGAATAGAGACGGACCTTTTATTACGAGAATTGACCTTCAGGACATTTGCTTTGACTTTGGCCGTCATGATGCCAGCTAGATTTATAGACGGAACCCTTAAGGCAGTGTATGCAAAAGTGAGAAGTGTGCTCCATTTAACCACACCGTTATACAATAAATTAATATGAAAAATAAAACAATAAATTATAAATAGTCCTTTCCACATTAAATAAAAACTTTTTGAATGAATACATCCTAATTTTGACTAGACACAGTATGATATTATTTGTAGTTTGGCTACGTGGAATTAAGTTACCTTGTAGTCTAACTGGCTTGGCAACCTAGTTTGGCCACAAGGAAATGGCGACCCTTTCCACTTGAAACAGTTTAGAAGTAATAGTAAGTAAGTAATAACCTCACACATCTCACACACGGCCGTCTGAGCTCAAACTAGGCAGAGCCTGTGCTATGGTAACCGGACTACTAATAAACATACTTATATATTTTAGAATACATACCTATTATAGATAAATTACACCCAGACACAGAACAAATGACCGTGCTCATCACACAATATTTGTGCTGGGTGGGAATCGAATCCACGACCTCCAGCTTAGCAGTCAGGGCCACTAACCACTAGACCAACAGGCCCGTCAAATTAGCTGTCAAGTCATATTAATCATGGTCATTTTCACTTGATAAATTTTCAGGAATTGGTTTCCAACATGTCTACACTGTTACAATTTATGAACAGTGGACGAGGATGTATAGTTACAGTCTACTGAAAAAGGGTGCAGGATAAAAAGTAAAAAAGTATTAAAAAAATATCATACTAAACACTTTGAGCAGTCTGTTTTATTAATGTGTCGTTTGAGTGTATGAAATTGATTATGTTAAACAGTATACTTATAATATTTGATAAACATGAAATATAAAGGTTTTTTTTTTTACGTGTGGAAATCCCCTCGGACCGTCAACCCGCCGGGGTTCTTTATTCGGCGGAGCGGTGTGTCGGACTCGAACCGACTAAAACCACACGGTGTGCCCTATTTGCGCTTCTATTTTTGGGGGAGTCCAGGTAGTTATCTCCTTCTGGACCCCTCCCAGCGCCGGCCGGCTCCTGGTGCGGGCTCCGTCTCCAGTTATCCTCTCTTTAGGCGACGTCCGGCACACGCGGACGCCGCCCCCTCGCGGCGTGAAATATAAACCTATGCCAAACCGTCTGGCCAGCGTGGTATAGTAGGCCAAAACCTCGTTACTAATGAGAGGTCTATGTCCAGCATTGGACTATTAAAGACTGTTAATGATGATGAAGATGAAATATAAAATTCAATAAATATAGTTAACCATCCACTTCATAAACGAAAATGAGAGAACCATTAGAATGTTAACTGTCATTAATTTGATTTTAATTTTGGTCGTTTGTCATATTTGATGACAGGGTTTATTATTATTGGTTTAACAAATTACTGGTATTAGGTTTATATTTCGAGCAATAAACTGATGAATTATTGATATGGACTTTAGATATGATATACAACCTGGGTTTGATGTTTATTCTATTTTATTTTATGAAAGAGGGGGCAAAAGAGCAAACGGGTCACCTGATGGAAAGCGACTAACGCTGCAAATGAACGCCTGTAAGTTAGGAGTCACAAGCGCGTTGCCTGCCTTTTAGGAAGGAGTGCGCTCTTTTCCTGAAGGTTTGGAGGTCGTATCGGTGCGGAAATACTGCAGACGATAATTTGTTTCACTGATTAGTTGTGCAAGGCAAAAAGTATTTTTACACGCTTTATATTAGCTTCACTTGTATGTTTGTTTGTATGTTTGTAACCGACTCCTTTGGTCTTGATTTTGTCTGACTTTAAACGGTCAGAATTCGTTCAAACTTTGTAGATATATCGAGGACCGATGACAATACACTAATTAAAAAAAAATTGTTTAAAAAACTAACAAACATGCTTTCTATAGAAAACCAAACTAAAAAATAGAAAATAAATTTGAAAAAAAGCGTGGGGTGCTTTTTACTATTGACAACAGGCACCCAACGCACCCAATTTTTTTAAAAGCGCACATTGGTGGAGTGCTAATTACCCAAGTGATGGGAATAAAAACTTTGCCGATTTAGATTCTCACCTCGCGACTTGTCTCATACCTCATACCTATTTTTGCGAATAGGTGTTTATTCACACTATCACGATCAGTTACCTTTGAGCCAGCAGTCATGGAAGACGTGGAATTAATAGCGGCATCAACTCTGGTTGTACTAAGAAACACCACGCTAACGCTCGTTTCATTTTAACTCCTCCTGTTGCGCTGCGAGGAACTAGATGAACCGCGACTCGTAGCTTATTTAATAGCTTTTCTCGTAGCTTATTTCCCAGTGTGTCTCGTAGCGTATCTCGTAGCTGGTCTTACCGCTCACACGAGAGTATAAATGAGGTAAAAGATCCGCTCATTCTGAGCTTCTAGAAAGATCTCCGAGGAATGTGCCGAGATCTTACACGTATTTTACTACTTGTTTTATATGAAGTACTTGCGTATGTTATCTATCCTATGCCTGGGATTTAATAAAAAAACAATGTCAAAGGAAAGTATAATTTTAAACAATATGAACAGAAACAGTAATCAGTTAACAATTTTCAAACTACCTTCATAACCGACTTCATAAGCCATACAATGTAATGATTATATAAGCTAGACAATTTCATTGTAATTCGTGATAGTAATAATAAAAGAGCAATAATTTTTAAGTAATTTATAATTACAGTTAGTATGAAATAAAATATATCTTTTTTTTCTCGTTTTTTTTAAATATATTCTGTGTCGTGGGGTACTTTACAAGCATTCAGAAAACGGACACAAAGAACACCCAGTTTCAGAACTACAATTTGTGGATCACACAAAGTGGGGATCGAACCCACAACACTCAGCCTAGTAGTAAGTGGCGTGGCAACCGCTTAAACCACTACGCCATCCGTGCAGTATGTATTTTATTTCATACTATATTCAGTAAAATAAATAACATGTTTGTTACTCATTGCTAACAATATAATATAATATTATACCTCAAGGAACAATTACCCTCGTTTCAGAGAAATATCTGTTTTTATTATTTTCATTTTATTCCAATTATCAAAATTCAAAAATGTTTATCTGATATGACTGTTATGTTGTTCGTACCTATTAAATGAGTTCCATGATCCACTAACCAGTATAAAAGATGGCTACACTACGTTTGCTTTATCACGGTCTTAACTCTAGCACATTTCCGCTTCAGCAACCATCCCAGTCCGCCTGAAAACAAGGATGACGATTGTAAAGTTATACAAAATTATTTATATGCATATTTTTTGGTGAAGTAACTGCAGGAACAGCGTGACATGTTGAAGCCAGCATGCAAATAGAAGCTTATAGGAACTGGTGGGTTTATTTTCTCTGGCTGTAGAGATACACAGTAACGTTTCACTAATGTCAGAAGACAATATTCTAATACACTGAGCTTTTTACTGTTTACTATTGACAAAAGGCACCCAACGCTTTTTTTCAAATTTATTAAAAAAAAAAACTATTTTTTAGTTTGGCTTTCTATAAAAAGCGAGTTTTTTAGTTTTTTTAAACAATTTTTTTTTTTAATTAGTATATTGTCATCGGTCCTCGATTTATCTACAAAGTTTGAACGAATTCTGACCTTTTAAAGTCAGTCAAAATCACGCCTAAAGGAGTCGGTTACAAACAAACATACAAACACAAGCGAAGCTAATACAAATCGTGTGAAAAATTTAATTTGAAAAAAATACACGTATTAGCAAAACAGATAAATATGGAACAAAAATCTTATTCAAATAACATCTCCCAATAAATGCATGTAATACCTATTTCCAGGGAAATAAAAACCCAAACGTTAATACGACAAATAACAATAAAAATAATAGAGGAAGGAAAGACAGCAAAACAGTCGGCCGTACGGCGAACGAGTACTTTGTAAATTGAATTCAGATATTATTATGTTTATTCGACTATAAGTCCCTTAACTTTATTGAGCGGAATTGTTAACGCGATTTTGGGGACTGGATATAGGAAAAAAGACGCCCAAATTGCTTTTCGTGGTTCAAACAACTAGAGAAGACTTCATTATTGGACTTATCTAATAAAGGGAAACCTTAGATTGTATATTCAGTGATAACTTGTTTGCGTTCATTACTTTACTGGAGGAAAAGACCTGATATATAAAGAAAATAACATGGCGTCATCATATTTTAAGGTGGAATTATAGACTCAGTGAATTTCGTGAAGCGTTAATCACATCAGCCTTTAACAGTCCACTGATGGACATAAGCCAAGCTGGCCATATAGTAGGCCAAAACCTCCTTTCTAAGGAGAGCCTTAGAAAGGAGGTTTGGCCTACTATACCACGCTGGCTAGGCGGGTTGGTATAGGGTTTGTGTCAAGTTTTTCTTCTCTCTGCAGTGATGTTGTTCTGCGTAGTTTTTTCCCTAAGTCGGCTCTTACGACACCCACGGGATAAATAGGGGTGGCGACACTATGTATTCTTAATCCGTCACCACGCGTTAATCATTTTGAGTAAATTCGTAGCCTTAAATATTTTGTTACAGCATTTTGTCGCATAAATAAACTATTTCGTCCCGGCTGTGACAATTTTAAGAACACTAAATATTACTTACATGTAATATCTTTTTTAATGTAGTTGTAAAATTGTAGTTACTACTAAAATGAATTGCAGCAAAAGTTATGAGGCGAGCAAAATTAAGTTTAGCTTCGAAATGAAGCAATTATGACCGAAAGATCCATAATTCCATATATTAAAAGCCAATTTATTGGTTCCGTTTTCGCAAGATGGTTTCGATGAAATATATTATTATTAGCAGCAAGATAATTCAGATTATAAATTAATCAGTTTAGCAAATGAGCGATGGATATCAAATTTGCAGGATATTCTTTGTAATCATATTTTTTTTTAATAATTTTAAAAGATTGGAGGTAGAATTAATTACATACTACTAACATTTGAACATAGAATATTTTGAAGGAATCTGGTAATGGGAATCTTGTCTGGTGTTTTAGCCAAAGCATGATCGTTTTGATCGTGATGGAGCCACATCAGAATGATATATTCTGGCCCAAGCAAATCATTTCCTGGGGTAACGGCTTCGTTCGAATCGAGTCGAAAAAAACTACCAATTGCAAGTTTGTTTGCTTCCGAAGCTATACCTCATATGCTTAGCTTAAGTCGGTATAAGTAATTAAAATTGCAATACTGTATTTAACTTTATGTGACCAAAAAAAACTCTTACGCCCATAGTCTGCAGAAACGGGTATCACCAATATAAACTTTAGGTGAATAAATTAAAACCCAGAACATGTCCAGGACCTATATAGGCGACCGGATGGCGTAGTTGTTTGATTTGGTCTGGGTGTTTCTATGTATGTATTTACAAAAACAAAAAGTATATATGTATTTATATCAGTTGTCTAGTACCCATAGTACAAGCTCTGCTTAGTTTGGGACTAGATGGCGTTGTGTGAATGTGGTAGAATATTATAATTTACAAAAGATGGCCTCTACTCATTAGTGCTAGCTTAGTGATCTTATTTTCTACTAGTGACAAGGAGTTACCAGAGCATCAAGGCACGGTAAGGTGAAGGTAAAAATGGAGTTATTTAATTTCCTTCCTTATTCCCCCTACAGCAACATCGCTCACGCTTTACTTAACCTTATTGCGTTACAGGATGTACCTGAGCTCAACACGCTTATTGCAAGCCTTGTCTGTTACCATAACCTATTTAGCTTTTACGCTTGCTGTGGAGTAATAGCATTTGCGAATGTTCTATATGGTTGCTTATTAAATTATTGAGTTTTAAAATGTTTTCAAATTTGAATTAAACTTTATTTTGTGTAAAACTCGTTGAAATAACTAAGCAATCTCAAATAAACGATTTAGAATTTTTAAAATACTCTATTAATAACGCTATATGGAAATGGCAGATGGCGTAGTGGTTTAAGCGGTCGCCACGCTGCTTCCTACTACGCCGAATGTTGTGGGTTCAAACCCCACATGGGACGATACTTTGTGTGATCCACAAATTGTTGTTCTGAGTCTGGGTATTCTTTGTGTAGGTTTCATGTATGTTTGTAAAATCCCCCGCGACACAGGATATATTCCTCATTGCGGGAATTGTCTTTTTATATAAAAAAAATATGTAAGTAAACAAAGTACTTCACGAATGGTGTAGTGATTTAAGCGGCCAAATCGCCGCTTCCTTCCTTACGCTTAGTGTTACTGATCGATACCCACATGGTACAACACTTTGAGTAATCTACAAATTGTTGATCTAAGTCTAGGTATTCTTTGTGTCCTTTTTGTGAATGTTTTTAAAATCCCCCGCGACACAGGATATATTCCTATTGCGGAAGTTGTCTTTTTTTAGGTTTTAAGAAGTGTTTATCTGATAGTATATGAGTTTGGCAAAAATAGGCATGATAATCTTGGATCCCGAGTTGGATTTGGATTGGTTGGAAAAGTCAATAAAAATACAATTTATAATAAAACACACTTTACCAGTTTAAATTAAAAAATCTTTAGTATGTTACAGCAGCAGCCATTCTTATAATAATAGGAAGATTTTGAGCTATTATAGATTTTGTTACGTAAAGTATGAACACAATATAATTAATAAAGAGCTGCACTGAATCCAAAGAGACTCTGTAGACAACAATGAAGCTCGCGGTAGTACTGTAATCAGATAAAACGGTTGAATAGATAAGGGATGCTATTAAAACAACACTTTGACAATACATCTGGTTAAAGTAGGAGTTTATTCACTGAAATTTAAAGGATATATTTAAATTTTTCTTTTTTAAATTTAGACTATCTATACAAATAAATAAAATTGGAGTGTCTGTTTGTAATATTAAAATAACCGCTTTTTACTAAATGCATATGTATGTTTACACGTACATTATACTACATATGCCAAAATAACTTTTTTTACAATTTTTGTCTGTCTGTCTGTTCCGGATAATTTCTGGAACGGCTGGACCGATTTCGACGGGACTTTCACTGGCAGATAGCTGATGACATAAGGAGTAACTTAGGCTACTTTTTTAGACTAGCTTCGCCCCGCGGCGTTGCCCGCGGTTATAACAACAAACGCGGGTCTCAGCTGGTTAATAGTAATATCGGAACTATTTTAGGATAATCCTGTTAGGCACCTTTTTTCTAAGCACATTTTAAAAACAAAAAGGTGGGTAGCCATCAGCAAAACTAATGTTTTGCAGGAACGGGTTTGGATGACACTTGCAACCACTTAATCGCAAGTGACATATTAGTCACCGCTTTATTGAAAACATTTACAGACACTCATACGCACACACCTAAAAAGATAAATACACATGTACACACAAACATCTTACGCATGTCCTACGTCTTCAAACCCTGCAAACATTTTAACTGTATTAATGTGGAAGAAGTATCAGCAGAAACCTGTCTTCTGAGTAACCGAATATCCCAGAAATAGAATCTACTCGTGTCTAATGTCTGGATCTTACAGACTTTTGAACCCGTTGGCAAAGCGATTATGTTTGTCTCCGGTATAAGAACTCTATCTATATGTAATATACGCAAGAAAATCAAAACCTTAAAGAGAGCTTCGTGTTGTCATAGACCTGTAAAATATCACGATAAATAACTGTCACAGGAAAAGCAACCTTAATTGGCAATTACATCTGTTGAAACATTTTTCTCCGAATACATACCTACTTATCGAATATGTAAAAATCAATGGTAGTCAGTATAACGTTGCTAGAGAATACTTGCGTTGCTATACCGAAAATAAAATAATGGAAATATCTTCAGTTAGGAAAATAAGTTCTGTTCGTGAGATATTTTTCTTTGCGTTTTTATTTTTAAGACTACTCCTGCACTTGGAATATATCCTGTGTCGCGGGGGACTTTACAAACATACATTAAACGGACATAAAGAACACCCAGACTCAGAACAACAAGCATAAAAACAATCTACACAATGTAAATATGGATTAAATTACTTGAACAGAGCTAATTATTTTATAACGATTACAATTTTCAGAATGGATGAACAATTAACATCTACATGGCTTATGGTGAACAGCATTTTTAGCGCATCAAAATTTAACTAGTCTTACTTAAGAATTTTTCTATAGGTACATTAGAATATATTTGATTAAAATAATAATAAAAACTATTAATAATAATATTTAAAAAAAAAACACATCTCACACACGGCTGTCTGGTCCCAAACTAGGCTGAGCCTGTGCTGTGATAACCAAACTGCTGATATACATACTTATATATTTCTAAATACATACATATTATAGATAAAGTGTACCGAGACACAGAAGAAATGACCGTGCTCATCACACAATTATTATCCTGAGTAGGAATCGAACCGAACGACCTCTGGCGTAGCAGTCAGGGTCACTAACCACTAAACCAACAGGCCAGTCTGTACTATTTAAGATTCGTCTAGCAATACCTGGTCTGAAATATCATTAAATCTATAATGTACCTGTGACAATAAAATACGTATAAATACAAAGTTTACAGTACTTTATGATCATAACCACTAACCATAAAATTAGAATGACAAGATAAAGCTTAACATGTTTAAGAAACCATTAACGAAATAAGATATCAAGTCTAAACACGTTCAAACGTACGTAAAATAAAATTATATGAGACCGATACGAACTTCTTGAGATAAAATTCGCTGGTTTATATTATCTATCTGATGGGCTTTGCACTTAACATTTTAAAGGTTGAAATAGCTGTGAGGTCGGAATTTCTCAGCATGTTAGAGTAAAGACTGTTAGAAATATGTCGCGGATGAATTGAAATTGACACAGGGGAGAAAGCTTTCAATTATACATTCGTTTTCAATTAAATATTTTGTTGGCAGGAATATGTTTCTTGAGCTTAAATACGTGAATTTGTAATTGTTACATAACACTTATTATATTTCATACTTAAATAATTGTTTTTTTACATTGTTCTAAAATCATACATTAAATAATCCAGCCCTAGTCGTTTCCATGCATATTTACTGTATAAATCATCCGTGTGATAACGGATTAAGACTACGGAGTGTTACCACCCCTATTCATCCCGTAGGTGTCATAAGAGCCGGCTACAAGGGAAACAACAAGGAAGAATAAACTACGCAGCACAACAGCACTATAACAGAAAAAAAATCTCTAGGATATAAACTCCCCTGGCCAACCTAGAAGGCGCTCAATAGGCTGCCTACCCAGGTTGGCAGATCCAAGAATAATAAGTCAAGGTGGGGATCTATCGACCCAAGAGCAAATATTTGCTAATCATGTACGTTTGACGGCCTGTATTAAGCAAGGCCAAACGCCATTCACGTCGTAGAGCACTGGGCCAAAACCGTCTGATATTTTGCCATCAACACGAGAAGAAGAAGCACTGTAAAGAGAAGGAAAACTTGACAAAAACCCTATACAAACTCGTCTGACCAGCTTGGTATAGTTGACCAAAACCTACTTTCTAAGGCCTATGTATATATATATATATTCTAAGCCATATGTCCAGTAGTGGACTATTAAATGCTGTTGATGTATGATGTGACATAAATTTACTAGTGTACTCGTGTTTTAACACTTGTTCTATATGAAGTTCAATATTTGATATACAAGATATAATGAGGGGTACCTAGATACAACACATCATCACACATCACACAACACAAGACAAAATTAATCCGTCACCACACGCATGATTTATTTAATAAATAATACTTTTATACTTAGCTAAAAATAGTAAGCTTATTTTCGCATGCTCGACTGATTTAGTCTCAAATATATATTTATATTAAAATAACTATCTAATACAAATGGACATAGACTAATCAAGCCAATGCAACCATGTTGAAATGTCAGGCAATTCAAAGGTAAATTTACGTTAACTGTTTACATGTAGGGATCGCCTAATCAGATCGCCTGATGAGATCGCCTAACGAGATCGCCTGATCAGATCGCCTGATGAGATCGCCTGATACATAAACGTTTTAAATGTCTAGTTTTATTTATTGAAAATAACTTGGCTTATCATTACGTTTTATGGATTAACAGTTTATGTTCTCCTCATAATGAGGTAATATAAATATCATGGTCCGTGTAGTGACAGATTAAGAATACGGAATGTCACTACCCCAATTCATCCCGTGGGTGTCGTAAGGGCCGACTAAGGGCGCAAAACGAAGGAAAACTTGACACAAACCCTATATCAACCCGTCTGGCCAGCGTGGTATAGTAGGCCAAAACCTTATTTCTAAGGAGAGGCCTATGTCCAGCAGTGGACTATTAAAGGCTGTTGATGATGATAAATATCATGGAACACCAAAGTTTAAAAGTAAATTAGCTTAACTTTTTTACTTATTGCTAATCTACACTCAGATCTACATACAAATTTTTTTTTTTTTTTTTTTTTGCTCTGTGGCAACCCCGCGGTAAACAGCTGTTCTGAATTGCTCCCGTTTATTTTTTTGTTTTAAATATTATATTCTGTTTAAAATATCATTTAAATAGCAATTTCTCACTAAGCAAATAAATGCTACTTGCACAAATTATATAAGAATAGTTCATAAATGTTATTTTAGTAAATAAACAAATTTGTAAGTGACGGTTGGGATACCGGCAAGTTACGAATAACATTAAAAAAGTGTTGAAAATTGTGCCTGGAATTTATTGTCATCGCTTTACAGGTATCGCTATTTGATTTATTTATTATTTTCTTTAATACGATTTCGGTAAAAGTGTAGTTAATTCTTAAGACGCTTATATTGACACTACACAACTTACCCTCCACTGTGTGATATCAACTCTCCTTGGTGATAATTTAACAATAGTTTGCCTTTTCACAAAGCCTTACACCATGGTTCAGACTCGTAATGCCTTGGCTCGTCAATTGGAGTCCAAGCTTCAACTGACTTTAAGCGAATTAAAGGCAACTAAGGAGAGGTGTGATCAACTCATTGGGGAAAGAGATGACAATGAAAGGGAAGTCCTTGAGACATTAAACGAGAATGAGAAACTTAAAAAAGAAATGTCTCTGTTGCATGGTCGGTATACAGTTTCTGTTGATGCCCGGAACAAGCTCCAACTCCTTGTGGACAGCTTTGATACATGTAGGGATGAGTATGAGCAGGCACTGAAAAGGATTAGGAAGCTAGAATGCCAACTACAGAAAGCAGAGGAAAAAATATCAAAAATCGACACTCATAAGCACAACCGCCTTGTAGCTTCTAACCAAAGTTTGTTCGAGGAGTTGGTTGCCCCGGGGTTGGATCGGGCTGTAGTTGACAGTCTCCATCCATCTATGGTAATAGATCTCACAGCTGACGATGATACTAGTAGTTGTACTTATAAACCTAACAAAATTGTAAAATGCAGCTTGAGAAAATTGAAAAAATACATTAAAGTTAAAAAAATAATTACCAAAACAAAAAAAATGATTCACAAACAAAAATTTTTTATTAATAGTATGTCACTAAATAGGCAGAGACTTCATCTGATTGATCAGGTGTCTATGTACTCATTAGAACTAGACAACATGTCGAGTCAATACATTAAAGATACAAGAGAATTACAAAGTGAGATTGACCGTCTTAAAGAACAACTTAGTAATATTACCTATAAATATGAAATTTCCCAAAAGCAGAGCAGGGAGCAGGTGCTGGCTATTGGCAGGCTGGTTAACTCCTGTCAATGTAATGATTCAGTGTATTCTATAGACAGCCCCAGGACAGCACATGCTCCTTCCTCGCTGCCACCACAACCTATCAGAACTTTTGTACCTGAATTCAAGGACTCCCATTTACAAACAAACAAATTGTACAAAAATGATAACATAGCAATGTTTAGTGATGAAATTGGAAAGGGCATGGGTCCCTTAATGTTAAATACACAGTTGGGACATTCATTCAGCAATTATTGCATGCCTCACTCATCTTTTAATGATATTATGGAAAAAGTTTTAAATTCCAAATCAGACCACAATGTAAATACTTCATTAGTCATTTTTGTTGGTAACAGGGGAAATGTAAACAAAAAGAAATTCTTAGGCTACTTTGAATCATTGTTAAAGTTAGATGTAAATAAAATTGTATTGTTTACACTTCCTCTTAGCAAAGGGTTGTCACAGAAGGAAAGAAATGTTAGATATAATTTAAATATAATGATGCACAACCTAACGTGCCAAATAAATGGACCCTATTGTAATAAATTACATCTAATCGACACTAACAAGCTTGTTAGTAATAATATTTCATTGACGAAAGGTAGACATTACCTTTCTAATTATTATAAGAGACAGATAGCAATTTCGCTATCATATTATTTTTCCATTACAGCCAAGAACTTGGCTAAAACTATTGCTTCTATTGAGCAAATTGACATTACCCATAGCGACTTTGCCAATCCGTTGGCAGATATTTCTTTAGACATTAATAAAAATTTAAATGACATACCTAATAATTTACATAATAATGAGATTGACATTTCAAATAATTTAAATTTACTGATAAGACAATAGAGACTACCTCTTGCAATATTAATTTGATCACTAATAGAAAGTTCAATCACAGTAAATTTATTAAAAATAATATGATAAATAATATAAATTTGGTGCATCAAAACATTAGAGGAATGATGGGCAAAGACTTGGAGGTGGAACTGTTCATGAACTGCAATGCAATTGATATTTTTTGTATTACTGAACACTGGCTAAAAGGGGATCAGTTTATGTTCAATTTTGACCACCACCAGGTAGGCAGCTCGTTCAGCAGAAGTACAGCAATACATGGTGGCACTATGATACTCATTAATAAGAAACTTAAATTTAAAGAGCGCCATGACATTGTTAGTTTATCAGTTGAGCGAACTACAGAAATAGCCTGTTTAGAACTAAAGGGTTTCATAGTAGTATGTGTATACAGACCTCCTTCAGCTATGTATGATTGTTTTGAACGTGTTATGGATGAAGTATTAGTTAAAGTAACAAGATCAAAAAAGAAGGTCATCATCTGTGGTGACTTCAATATTAACCTATTGGAAAATTCAAGTATAGTAACCAAGTTCAAGGCACTTTTTCAATCATACAATCTGAAGAACTTGTTCTTGGAGCCTACACGAATCACTGCCACCACTGCCACATGTTTGGACAATATATTTACAGATATTGTTATTAAGGACAAGAAAATAATCAATCAATTACAATCTGACCACTGTGGTCAATTAGTATCTTTCTGTGATAGGTATGAAAAAGTGTCAGAAAAAAGAATTGTGGTGATACCTAAAACCGCAAAGCGTTGTGAAAACTTTAAGGATAAACTTAAAGCTGCTTTTAATAATTCAGTACTCTGTGTAGAGAATAACCCTAATACTTATTATAATAGTTTTTTTGAAACTTTCTCTTCAACATTTAACACCATTTTTACACCAAAAACGCTAGTGGTTAAAGGTAACGCCACATTTAGTGAATGGGCTACCCCTGGCTTACTCAAAAGTAGGAAAAGATTATACGAGCTATACGATGAGAGGAATTATAATAAAAGTGAACAGTTTCATAATTATGTTAAAGAATATTCGAAGCTGTTTAGGAAACTTTGTAAACTGGCTAAGTCTCGTTTTATTAGTTCAAAGATTAAAAGTAGTAATGATAAGATTAAAACCACTTGGAAAATTATTAATAGTGAAACTGGCAAAGATCCAAACCGTAATAATGAATTTAATTTAAACATAAACAATAAATTTATCACATCAAATGCTGAGGTTGCTGCTGCATTTGAGAATTTTTTTACTAACATTCCTGTATCAACTACTAAATCTTTGAACTCCTCACCATACCTTGCAGAATCAATTTTAAAAGAGAATGTTAGAAGAATTGATAGTGAATTTAAGTTCCAATATGTGTCCCCCTTTGAAATTATTAAAGCCTTTAACACTATTAATGTTAAAAAAACAACCGACCTATGGGGAAATTCTGTTTTAATTACTAAGACAATTATATCTCTTGTGGCTAATCAATTGTCATTTACATTTAATCAATGTGTTGATAGTGGTGTATTTCCTGATCTTATGAAGTCTAGTAAAATTATTCCCTTATTCAAATCTGGTAGTACATCTGACCCAACTAACTTTAGACCTATCTCAGTACTACCAGTATTTAGTAAAATTTTTGAAAAAATTATGTATGATCAATTGCACAGTTTTTTTAATAATAATAATTTATTGCACAATAGACAATTTGGTTTTACAAGGGGTCGCTCCACAACTGATGCTAGTGTTGAGCTAGTAAAACATATATTTGATGCCTGGGAGGATGCCCACGATTCTCTAGGTATCTTTTGCGATTTATCTAAGGCTTTTGATTGTGTTGTTCATGAAACGCTGATCAGGAAATTACAGCACTATGGTATCAAAAATAAAGCCCTGGAACTACTTGCCTCATATCTATGTAATAGGATTCAAAAAGTTGATATTAATGGTGAGCGGTCTCCAGGCTCTGTGATAGAAATGGGCGTTCCACAGGGTTCTATTCTCGGCCCTTTTTTGTTTTTAGTATATATTAACGACTTACCTCACTTTGTCAAGGACAATCTCGAGATTGTGTTGTTTGCAGATGATACATCACTATTATTTAGACTAAAACGGACACTTTCTGATTTCACATTTGTAAACAGCGCCATTTCGAAAGTGGTTCATTGGTTTGATGTCAACAATTTACTATTAAATGAACAAAAAACTAAGTGTATACGTTTCACTATGCCAAACGTCAAGCCAGTGAAAACTACTGTGATAATTAAGGATGTCGGGCTGGACCTTGTGGACACTACGACATTTTTAGGTATAACACTAGATGCTAAGCTACAGTGGGGCCCACATATTGATAAATTGTCGAGTAGACTCAGCTCAGCAGCATACGCAGTAAGGAAAATCCGAGAGTTGACTGATGTTGATACAGCACGACTTGTTTACTTCAGTTACTTTCATAGCATAATGTCGTACGGTATTCTGCTGTGGGGGAATGCTGCCGACATTCAAACTATTTTTGTGCTGCAAAAGAGAGCTATTCGAGCACTTTATAATTTAGGCAATCGTTGTTCATTGAGGCAGAAATTTAAAGAAATAAATATAATGACAGTGGCAAGTCAATATATTTATGAAAATGTAATATATGTTCACAAAAATAAAGATAGCTTTTTGAAAAAAAGTGATGTACATGCCATAAATACCAGATATAAAAATAAATTTGTTGTACCCGCCTCTAGGCTCCAAAAGATAAACAAGTCTTTTCGAGGTCAATGTGTCCGATTTTATAATAAAATCCCAAATAATATTCAGGAGTTGAGTATTAACAAATTTAAATCCGCAATAAAACGTGGCTTGTGCCAGAGGGCCTACTACTCGATTGTGGATTACATGGAGGACAAGAATGCTTGGGATTAATTAGCGCAGGCTATTTCTTTCTTAAGTAAAAATGTGGTGTGGCTAGTATGTTTTTTATTATTTTTTCTATTTTTTATGTTTCACTTCATTTTCTCTTGTATTCGTTTGTTCTTCTTAATCTTGTTTTCTCTTCGTTGTTTTTTCACCTTTAAGTCCTTAATAACGGACATACTAGCACACATCAAAACAATGTTGTGATATATTTAATAGTGCCATTGTATCTACTTGTGAATTGCAAAAGAGTGGCCATGAGTTTGTTTGCCCTTTCTTCTCATAAGGCTCAACCCCTTGGAAACGGGCGGTTGTAGATCGGCACAGGCATATCATAGATTTTGTATGGGTTTGATTTTGTTAAATTTATTTGGTTACTATTTGACAAAACAGAGATTGTTGCTTTTGTGTGTGTTGATCTATGACTTTAGAGTCTACATGGAAGACGATTTCAAACAATTTTGAAAATTTTATGAAATAAAGAAAGTTTGAGTTAAAAAAAACTATATGCTTGTGCTCTTAGTAGATAATAAAACTTAATATTCTACCACATGCACACAACGCCGTTTAGTCCCAAAGTAAACAGAGCTTGTACTATGGGTACTAGACAACTGATACAAATACATTTGTACTTTTTTTTGTAAATACAAAAATATATTATACACAAAAACACCCGGACCAAATCAAAAATTAAATGTTCATGCACATAAATGTTTGACTTGAGCGGGACCCGAACGAACCCGCGACCTTTGGAATAGCAGTCCGTTACACAAACTTGTGATCTAAAATTCATAATTGCTAAAACTCTATAGCTATCTCTTTCACCCACACAGAACTTACCTACAAACGATCTCATCCCATTCGAAGAAGTCTTGAAGTATATTTTAATATCACTACATCCGTTTTCCGTTTAGTCTCGAAAGTTTCTGCACCCAAAGCAAAATATATTTACAAGAAGAAGTTTGTCCGTCTTCCGAGCCAACGATTTTAATCGAACTTTACCGGAGTACGATACAAGGTCTAATCTTTGTACGTATCTTGGGGGAAATTGAAAGCAGATAAAAATGTTTTGCGACGTACGCCTGCCCCACCTGCCGTGCCTGCAATTGCTGCAGGACGCCCCGCATCGATGCATTTTCAAGGAGCGAACGATTTGATAGGGTGTACGAAACGGTTATCGTCTCAGTGATGAAGACCATTTTTTTCTTATATATTATAGAACCAAAATAACAATAAACATAATATATCATGAAAAGAGAGCAAGAAAAAATAATAATTAATAAAAATAAATAATAATAATTATAGTGAAAATAATAGACATAATAAACTTTACCCAAGAACCCGTGGCATTTACTTGACTTTGTCCGTAAATGTCACAAAATACTACCAGCGAAAGCTGAGAAAGAACAAATTTAACATAATAATAATAATAATATATATTATTAATAATATATATTATTGAAGTCAGCAATTAAAGTTAGCAAAAAGTGTCGTTACAACTTTTCGTGAGATTTTTCCGTCTAGCCCCCTTTCACAACGCGCGATAAGGAACTTCGTTCCAATAATACTTAAGTACCCGGATGACAGATCGGTATTTTTTTGGTCTAGGCTAGAACGATTAATCGCCCCCGAAACCCCCTGCATACTAAATTTCATGAAAATCCTTGGAGCGGTTGCCGAGATTCAGATTATATATATATACAATAATTGCTCATTTAAAGGTATTAGATTATACATGACAACAAACTTCTGTTTTGGTACAATATTGACAGTGTAGACTACGATAAATATTGTATAAATACATATGTAACATACTTATGAACAAAAATTATATACTCGTAGATTTACACGTTATTATTTTGAGGTATAAAAAGTTGACAGTTGCTCTTATTACAAAACATAAAGCAAAAAAACCACAAAATAAAGTAACAGAAACGAGTTAGAAATTTTGTAACATAAATTAAAATTTTAAATTGATAGAGTAATACTCAAAGGTTTAACGAAAAAAAAATAGCACTAGTAATTAATGAAAATTACATTTAAAAAACAATTATTTCAAGTTTTCTAGTCAAACATAGGAGTCGCATTATTTTATTGAAGCACCTCCCACCTACTAGTAATTTTAATATTTACAATTGCATTATAATTACCTTATAACTTTACCGCCCCCACCCCCACTGATTCTAAGGGAGTGGGACTTAAAGGGCAACACACTTGTGACTCTTGACTTGCATTAACAGCGGTAGTTATTTACCTTCAGGTGACCCATATGCTCGTTTCCCCCTTTATGCTATAAAAGAACACCGGCTTTGAGATTGTCTTGAGTTCCCAAAAAGGCTAGGGCTTGCCACCGTTACGATCATAAGTCATTCTCCTCCAAGTAAAATTCATGACTAAAATCAAAAGAATTTGTTTTTGACATTTTAAATGAACCTATGGTTTTTGTTTTTTAATAGAGAATGTGAGAAGCCGTCTACGAGAATCCATGAATAAATCATTATTCGTATAAACAGACAGGCACAGTTACTTTCACCAACGTATACATATATGTCGAGGTTTTAATTATATTTATACAATATGTCATACGCAATGAGCAAAACAGAGTATGATAGATATTGTAGATCGGCACAGGCATATCATAGATTTTGTATGGGTTTGATTTTGTTAAATTTATTTGGTTACTATTTGACAAAACAGAGATTGTTGCTTTTGTGTGTGTTGATCTATGACTTTAGAGTCTACATGGAAGACGATTTCAAACAATTTTGAAAATTTTATGAAATAAAGAAAGTTTGAGTTTGATAAAGACGGAACTAAAATTGTCACCAACAGGAGTGTACTAAAGGATGTCACTTGGCCTCGCGAGATATGACAGATGTCATAGCGCGAACACTTCAAGGCTAATATGAGTCGAGCTGTGTCACAATCCTGTCAAGTTATGTTCATTCCAACACAGCTGTTGGTTATGGTGAATTACTGAAGTTGGTATACATTTTCAATACCTGTTTACAACAGGCGCTAAAAAATATTTACCTCCTAAGTTTAATTGCCAATTATACTGTAAATTGGGTGTGTTTATTGATAGGTTAAACAGTGGGCGACATAAACTAAAAAAAGGGTGTAATGAACAAGTTAAGCCCAGCTGGCACAAAATATGTCAAAACGAAAAAATTCTTTCTAACGGACAGTAAATATGGCCGCCGCCCTGTGTATTTATTTATCGAAAAATACAGCGTTTACGATTGGATGCTGATATCGTTTGGCTGCGGTATCGTGATTTCCGTGACTCGATTGTTCGTAGACATATCGTTTATTTGCTGAGTTTTATTAAAATTTCGTGTCGAATTAGATTTCAATACCTACCTTGTTTTTTTTAACGTTTTTGATAAGTGATGAAACTTTGTAAGGAGATTAAAATGTGCCATACTGCCTAAGTCGACAGTTTAACTTTTCTTTTTTCTTGAAGATTGGGTTAAAAATCCCTTCTGATATACGGACAGCTATACGGAGTATGTGGTATTTCTACTAAAAAACACCTACCAGGCGCTCTACTCTGAGGAGGATACGGACCAAGTGTGTTTTCAAGGTCCCCCCGAATTGACATCGCGCCTAACTAAGCCCTATACCGAAACTCTTCCAGCGGCTACCCGCACTCAGAGGGTTCACAGTGAAAATTTTAATTCTGTTATTAAATTATAACACATAGAAACCGTTTACCAATTTATCCGAAGGACAACGATGCTCAGTGATAAATCAACTCACTTGTTTGTACTATAAGTTTATATTCAATCGAAACTTAACACATCCATTCAAATCACTTACTAACAAGACTCACTACTAGTGATAGGCAGTATTTTCGAATTCGTACTTGTATCCGCGTGTATCCGAAGATATTCGCTACTTTCGGTGGATCTCAAACGGATATTTTACATCTACACGGATGGCGTAGTGGTTTAAGCGGTCGCCACACCACTTATTACTACGCTGAGTGTTTTGGGTTCGATCCCCAAATGAAACGACACTGAGTGTTATCCAAAAACTGTCGTTCTGAGTCTGGGTGTTTTTTGTGTCCATTTCATGTATGTTTGTAAAAGTCCCCCGCGACACAGGATATATATACACACAGAATATAGATAACTCGCATTAGGAAATGCGAGTTGTGTATATAAGTAGGAAAAATAAACATTCATTTATTTTACAGTTATGTTTATCTCTTAATCTTAGTAATACGTACATTAAAATAATAATTCGAGGAACTACGTGCAGTGCAATTCGAAACCTATGATATGTAATTATTTGAAAATTTACGTGCAATGTAAATCGATTTATGTCATATTATTTAGTCCTGAGTGTCAAGGTCATCGTAACTAACTGTAGCCTTGAGGCCGGTAACCAAGACCGCGGATATATATTTTTACCAATCCGTCACATCACTAGTAACCACAAATATAATCAAGAGTAATTCAATCATTTATCTTCGTTACACACCCCATTAATTCGTATCCTTTCACTACCAAATATCCGAATAACGACAAAGGCACACTGGCAGAACCGATTAACGCCCTGTGACGTACACAAACACCCGCTGGTATAGGAGAAGACCAAGACAAAGTTTACAACACAGTTGTCCGAACACATCACACATAGGCAATCCTCAGACGCATTACGATGGATCAATGGAGCACCAATTAATGCGAGATTATTGGTAAAAGCCAATATAGTTGCACATATTATATTTGTACAAGCTTTTGACTAAAGTTTCGTTTGTGAAAAACTTTTTTTTGTTTTTGGGAACAGTACTTTTAACCGACTTAAAAAAGCAGGATGTTCTTAATTTAGTAATATTTGAAAGCAAGTCAAGCAAACTTCACAATTCTGTATTTTTAATAATGTAGAAGGGTTACCGAGCAGACCTCTTGCCTCCTCCCTCAATTCCAAGAATATAAGGGGGGGGGGAGGTTAGCCCAAAAACCTCGGTCACTTAGTGAAAACAAATCAAATAAATACTTAACCCATATTTGCCGAAGCATGGCTTTCCTACGGTTAGACTATGTATGTCTTAACCCAATTGTTCACTTTCTACATAAGGTACGTTACGTAAGTTACGGCACTTTTATGTTCAATGTGAGGTACCTATACATGGGCCTATACATATACATAAATAAACTTAGCAATTAAATTAATATTAATTCTCAGATATAGTCATAGTGGCTCTGTCTTGTCACCTTTGTAATTTACAAATATTATTTTAAATGAAAAGGACCTTAGCTTATACCTCTGAGAGCTCACGTTTGAATAACGTTGTTTAAATCCTATAAATTTTGATCGAGATTTGGTTTTCATCTTGTCATTTTATTTCATTTTATAATTTGTAAGCCTTTTGTTTTAATTTATCTCTCACCCGAATACTCATTCCCTGTACGAGTGAAATGTAAATACAATTAATAGAAACAAAGTATTAATTTTCATAAATGGTTGATCAGAAGCACACAACGAGTCGATTGCGTATACAAACGGACTAATGACTCACGACAGACAGTATTCACCATACAAATGACTCGTTTATACCCACAAATCCCAGCCACATATTACGCATTGTTTATTATTAACGCATTGTGTGGAACTATTTATAAATATTCGATTAAGTATTTTACTTAATATCACAATACTTCTGAAGATCATAAGATTTCAAAAAAAATATTTGCCAATGTTAACAATCTTTAACTTAATCGTATAAGTTATATCCCTCTTCTACCATCATCTTTCCATCTCTTCTACTTTTCTTTTTAACCAATATCATTGATTTTGCGAAAGGGACGTAAAATCCTGTTCGTTCATCTTGATTGTCTTGGTTGGGGCTTAAATGACGGCATCTCAATTTGACTCTTGAGATGCAGTTGACCATGCTAAGTGCATCAGGTGACAGGTCTGCTTGTCCACCATAAAAAGCAACTGTACTTGGACATAACAGAAATTGTCGATTATAAATAACGTTTGAGCATAACTTGACATTTTTTTTTTTTTCAAAACATTGTCTAAAACAGATCTTTACTTTGAAAGTAGAAATATATATACGGAACGAACGTACGGTCCTGCGATATGGCGACGGCCGCTTTGCCATTTGCACATTTTGAATCTCTGATATCTACTAAGATATAAATTTGAATAACCAATCTAACGTATTTATTTGGATAATAAATCATACTGTATTGTTCAAAATAGCTTCGTAAATTATCCATTATTTTTTGTAATATATAAAAGATAGAATAGTTTAAGAAGATAAAACGTACTTTAAAATAAACTTAATTTAGTACTGTGTTCCCCAAATAATTTATATGCACTTTTCATGACAGAACTATACGCATTTGAAATATAGTTTCATATTCATAATCATGTCAATATTTCAGAGAAAATATTATTTAAGATAATTTATTACTAGCCAGTGCCTGCTGCTTCACTCTCGCGATTATTTCCTCAAAATCCTTTTTTAATGGGTGCTTACAACATTACAAAACATCAGCTGCCAAAATTTTAAGTTTGTATCCCCAGAAGTTTAGACTCTGCGTTAATGAATCGGTGTCAATCGCGGTCAATCACTCAGGCCAAGTCATTTTTTATCCATGGACTACTATTTCAATATAATGTAAACACTGTTTATTCGTCACAATATGTGCAATAAATCTTACCATCTTTCTAGAAAGACCTGAAGCTGATATGGACGTAAAATATCTCATTTCTTTAAAAACAAAGCTAGTTTTTCTACTAAGGAATTGAAAAACTATTCCGTAAGTGCACAGCCAAATCTAGACACAAATACATTGCTAGAATTCAATAAATCCCAATAAATCTCCAAGGACATAATTTTTGATAAGTGGAGCTTTGTAGACGAAAAATCAAGATTGATATTTTATTGCTACAAAAAAGGCCATCCTATTGTACAGGAAAAAACAAATATAACAAAATATAAACAGGTATATAATTTGTTTTACATAGCCGATAGCTCTACAAGTTGGCTAGGCAACTATTGGTTGGACAATAAGGCAATATCTTAAGTGATCGTCTCCTCTATATACACAACTGTTGGCTATGACTATAAAAATGCAGTAGAATTCTTACTTTGGAGTTGCTGAGAAGGGGAGAAGAAAGAAGAAGAAGAAAGTTTTTGTTATTATGATAAACTGATGAATCTTTTTCTTTATTTTATTTAGCTTATCAAGTTCTTATTAAGCACAACTTTACCAAGGCTGGATAAATTTAATTATCATTGTCTCGGTTATTTTCTTTTTAATTTGTCACGAGAACGAGTTAGACGCAATCTAGCTTACATTATCCCCTTTCCCTGGAAAGTGACATGCTCGTTGTGGCTTTGTTCCGCCCTAAAAATAATAAAAGCTCAAACCGGAAAGATGATAATGAGTAAAATGGAACAAACTGAGCATGGCATCACGCGAATGATTCAGGAAACACCTCTCTTTAGGAAGTGTACAAATAAATTATAACTGACGAGGACACTGAAAAATTATACATTTAATATGGGTAAGCTTATGTTCAACATCTACACATACATTCTTGTTTTTATTAAGTCTTTTCATAAACAAATCATCATTGTAACTAATTATGTTCTGTCCTTTTTTCAAAATTTATATGCTGTCGTCACAATTTGTGATGACATTCTGGCGACCTAAAATAAAAACGGGAACAAGCAGGAAAATTATTCCTATTAAAATAAAAATAAACTTCTCAGGCGATATCTAAATATTATTATTCCTATCAATGAATCCAATGAACTGAAATAACCAAGTTCCCAAATTAAATGAAAACAAAATTCCAATACCGATTTCGTGTAAATTACAAGAGTAAGGCTTATTTTTTACCTTTTCAACGATTCTTGTTAAAATGGCCACGCGAGCGAAACCTTGGATTAACAATTAAGATTAGGGTGATTAAATTAAAATCAAACAAAACGCTCAGCTTAGCTCTGCGCCACAGACAAAAATATGAATATATTATCTGGATTGTAATATTGCTGAGGTCTTAAGGCATTTAGAAAACTAAATTTTTAGTAAAAATTTATGAAAATTTATAATAACTTGGCAGACCTCACACTAATGACGGACCCTAAATGTAGCAGGGTCTATGCTACTACAACCAGATATCCTTCTGATAAACATACATTAAAATAAATACATTAATATTTTTTTAATCATTTTTTATGGAGTGGGGGACAAACAAACAGGAGAGGTGGGATTAGCTATTAATAATATTGACTATCGTCGCCCTGGAGCTTTTACGGTAACGGTGAACCAGGTTAAAGCATGACCGGTCGCATCCTCCAAGTGTCGTCGTCAATCACACAAATGTCTGTAAAATCTTCGCCACGCAGGGATAAATAAAAACGAGGCTCACACGAAAGTTCGTGGAAAGTTTAATTCCGTTTTATACACAAAAACAGGTGAGGGAGTAGAAATCGTCCATCGTTCAGGTAAAGGATAGCACAGCTAAGGGACTCGAGGCGTGACATTTCAAGCTTATTAGATACTGGACTGTCTTGCCATCTCTGGCAAATGTTGTATGTAATGACTTTGAATGTGGAGCCAAAAAACCTATTGAAACAGAAAGTCTAGGAGACCATGAGACTGGAATAAAAAAATGTACTGAGTAAGTCCCTACCATTTATACATTCACTGGCAATAAAGACGTGCTTCCACGACCTGCTAAGCAATGTGCATGAATTAACATGCATTATAATTTGTTACAAATAAGGACCTGAACCCGAAGAGGTAAGATGCGTTTTTTCTATGGTATAAGGGGGCAAACGAGCAGACGGGTCACCTGATGGTAAGCAACTACCACCGCCCATGGACACCTGCAACTCAAAAGTCACAAGTGCGTTGCTGCTCTTGAAGTCCCTCCCGCTCGAGTCACCGGGACGGGGAATTTGGGCTCCGGTAACCTCACTCACTCAATGAAAGGCAACGAAAGACGTATTAAAACGCCCAAATTTTGTCATTATTTCATACTTTTAGTCTGACTTACGTAATATGATGAAAACTTTATACCGCCAATTAGGCGCTTTAGGCACGTACGAGTAGGTGTGAGTAAATTGGAAAGAGAGGTGGACGAAAAAGGGAAGTCAATGGTAGGAATAGGCTCGCTCGGGCAACAGGGTGTGGTGTGGTGTTCAGGGGTGCAAACTACGCAGGACAATAGCACTGCTAAGAAATCTTGAAACAAACCCTATGCCAATCCGTCTGTTCAGCGAAGTATAGTAGACCAAAACCTCTTCGAAGAAGAGGCCTATGTCCAGTAGTGGCCGTCTAAGGGCTGCTGATGATGAGGTCAAGGTTGAATACTTGTAATTCTAACTGTCGAAAGCCGGAAAGACGCCGAAAATTATTGTAGTATATTATATAATCGAGGAAGAGACTCGTTGTTATGCTGTTTGTGAGTATGGCATAGTAAAGACGATATATGCCAAATCGCGTTTTGTATAGCCGTACATGAAGATCGCGATACAGTTCGCATTCATTAGCTGAATTGGGCCGCAGCGACCACGCTTAACGTTTATGTCCTGTCCTGTTCGGACCTCGCACTGTCAGGGTAATGAGCCACGGCCTTTTATGGTCACATGGACCAGGAAAGTACATAATATAGAACAACTGCTACATCACATATATTTTGACGATACAATATGCAATTTTAAAATCTAAATGGACAAATAATAAAAAAACGAATGTCTATTTGATTTCATAAAAATTCTGTGTTGAAACCATTTTTAAAGACGATAATAATATGTATTATCGAACAAAACGTTTTTATTTACCTGGCTTTATTCCGTTTGGTCTCAACACATTCAAGTTGCAAAATAACTATGTCTCAAAACGGAGATATGAACGTTTTACAACCATACGGTTATTTTGCAACTTTGATATTTTGAACCAAGTTGTTATTCAAACTAAAATCGTTGCAACATTTCAGCATAATCGATTGAGGATAACTGCTTTAAAATTTAGACCCAATATTTTACCCAAACAAAGTTACATAAATCAAATCAAATAATTTATTATGCGAATATGGGTATTTATATTAAGGTGTTGATAAAAGTATAACAATGAGCAGCCGTATTAGAATAAAAAAATCCGTTTTTTTTTACACTTTAGTTAGTTTATAAAACAATTTATAATAAAAATAAAAATATAGGTATGTTAAATTTGCGTAGTCAACTTATAATATAATAAATTATTAAATAAAAAAAAATCCGCAATTTCATTTCAAAACAATTATTTATTTTTATAAAATACTGTCATTCATAAAGTCAGTAACACTATAATAACATTATGCAACCAAGTTTTTTTAAATTTACAATTTTTTAATGTCTATTTTTTTGCAATTGCATTGTAATTTAGATTTAAAAAAATGTGAGAAAGAATAGTATGTAGTTATTATTGTAACCCATTATTAAAATTCTTGTTATTGCTACTAGTTAAGTTAAATGCTTATTAGAAGGGGTTTACTTTAATATGTGCGCTCGATGTTTGTTACGTAACGTAACGTAACAGTTGTGAAAGCGCGTTAAGGTGTACTTCAAGTTAAATGATTAGTCATATTATCATTGAATGAGCATGCGCTTTCTATAAGAGAACGCTTAATTATTTAAATGCTACTACGCTGAGTTTTGTGGGTCCGGTCCCCACTTGAGACGACACTTTGTGTGATCCACAAATTGTTGTTGTATCTGGGTGTTCTTTGTGACCGTTTTATGTATGTTTGTAAAGTCCCCCGCGACAAAGGATATATTCCTAATGCAGTTCCTTTAAAAAAAACACATCACTATCCCTTAGGTGTAAATTATTAACTTAAATTAAAAAATATTTACTTTACTTTACTTTACTTTACTGCTTGACATAGGTCTCTCCTTAGACAGGAGGTTTTGGCCTACTATACCACGCTGGCCAGACGGGTTGGTTTAGGTTTTGTGTCAAGTTTTCCTACTCTTTACAGTGTCTTTTTACGACACCCACGGGATGAATAGGGGTGGTGACACTCCGTATTCTTAATACGTCGCCAAACGGACAACAAACAACAAGTCTATCCGAGTGTCGAAAATACACGTAAAGATTCACAAAATTGTTATTTCATTATAACTAAAGCACATTAATACTTGTCACGCGTGTTATTAATGAAGGGCGCCGAAGCGAGACGTAGCCTACTTACTAATTTTTATAACGAGCGTCACAACAGTTTAGCCTGGATTTTTAAATAAGAGATTTTTAATTTTATGTATAGTTAGTTTTTGTGTCAAACGAGCAGACCAGACGTTTCGTCTATTAGTACGTGACTACTGCTGCCCATAAATACGTGCAACTCAATACATACAAGTCCGTTGCTTTTGAGTGTTATTCCTTCAGATTTAAGGACAAAGAGCGTGATGGGCTTCCAGTAACTTCACACACACACATAATCATCATCACCTGCCTTTAACAGTCCCCTGCTGGACAGAAGCCTCTCCTTAGAAAGGAAGCTTACTATGAACAGCAACGAAATATAATTCTGAAATAAAAGAATTGCTTAACACCAGTTTTTATAAAGCCATGCTTGCCGAATTGCTCGATAGAATCGCACTCCATTTCTATGCTATTCTTATATACCGGTAACAAATTTGAACACTTCAAAGTAAAGTATTCTAATTGCAACTCAGAATAATGTAAACGTAGTAGAATTTCACCATTTCAACAGAAAGCCAACAATCATAACTGAATATCCAATTCATTGCTATCAATTCTCCCACTGTGAAACCACATGATAGAGATGGCAGCAGAACACTCGAATACAACACGAATCCCTTTGTTTAGACACGTGGAATGTGAGAGTTCTGTAATTAATTTGTGTGTATGTAAGTTCATACCGACGCAATTATTTCAAACATTAGTGTAATCTAAAGTCCGCATAAATTGAGGATATTTGCCTCTGGGGTTACTGACATATGTATTATATAATGCATTTATTTGTTGACTTATGATAACGACTCGAACGTCTTAAAAGTTCATGAAGAATTCAAATTTCTTGCAATTGACTGCACGGATGGCGTAGTGGTTTAGGCGGTCGCCACGCCGCTACCTACTGTACCGAGTGTTGTGGGCTCAAACCCCACATGGGACGACACTTTGTGTGATCCATGAATGTTCTGAGTCTGGGTGTTCTTTGTGTCCGTTTCATGTATGTTTGTAAAGCTCCCGCGACACAGGATATATTCCTAATGCGGTAGAAAGAAAGAAAAATCATCTAGGTCCTTGTTCTCGAGGCCGCATTGTTCTCGACATACAAGGCGCCAACGAATTTTGAGCTCATGAATTGCAGGTGTCTATGGTCAGTTACCATCAGGTGATCTGTTTCGTATGCCAAGGCCATAAAATAAAATTCAAATATGATTGTGGTCTTAACGGAAAGTAAATTGTATCATTTACAAAAATAAACCGATACCAAATCGATTCAGAAATGCTGGAGTTCTAAACAGCAAACAAATAAGTAAAAAAATATTAATAATTTATTTATTTATTTTTTGCTCAAGTCAAGCATTTGTGTGCATAAACATTTAATGTTTGATTTGGTCTGGGTGTTTCTATGTATAATATTACATATTATACTTAGATAAAAAGTATATATGTATTTATATCAGTTGTCTAGTACCCATAGTACAAGCTCTGCTTAGTTTGGGAATAGATGGCGTTGTGTGTATGTGGTAGAATATTATTATTATTATTAATAACATATCATCCGATTGAGAATCTCTCCTTTTGTTGAATTCGGTTAATAAGAGGACATTCTTAGAATGCTCGTCGCATATATTTTTTATAAGCCCATTTTCAGAGATTTCTCATAAAAAGGGTTTATTTAGCTAACTTAGGCCTCTTTCATGGAGACGTGGAATTCACATCGACTCATGGCACAGAGCTCCCAACAATTTATGGCTCGACCGAGGCCCTGTGTAGCGTATATATTGAGCCCAAAGTAGAAATTGCTACGTACTAAATACGCAGCGGTCTCGTACGCACCCTCTATTTAGGGGAATATGCCTGCCATTTTGTACAATTCGTAATTATGTACGGTTATACACAAGAATAATGAGGTATTACATAATTTTACTGGGGGTTGAACCTAACATATTACAAATTTTTGTTACGTAATCACCTGCAATGTGTGTTGATTCTAGTTTTTATATTTAGCAAAAAATGGTTTGTTATCGCCTCGAAAAAGTCAAAGTACCTACGTATACGTAGAACAATGGCGAATTCGTAGTTGAGTATAATTTGAGCGTCTTAATATGTCATTCATAGGAAACTAATTCTAGTAAATATACGTCAAACTTAGTAAAACCCAAGAAAAAGAAAGAAGTAAAACCTAAGGAATATTATAAGCTTCTTTGATTATTTTAATTTCCTTTTTTAGTTTAGTGTTACCATTTTCCAGACATTTTTTTCAAGTAGTGGAAATACTGTCTAATAAAGTATCGTAATATGGTAATCACTTAATAGTAATATGGTAACCAGATAATAGTTTTATAAATCTAAGTACTGAATCAATAAAGAATGTAGTCTGTGGTGCATTATTAAATGCATTATTTACGTATTTAAAAATCCGGTAGAGGAATTTAAGGAAGTAAATAAGAAAAGTGGCAACTGCAAGCTGAAAAAAGTAAAGGTTATTTGACACTCTTGACAGATGTTTGCGCTCTGTGCTTAAATAAAAAGACTAAACGTCTGACGCGACAGGCAGCGAATAAACAATTCGTTTCTAATTATTTGTATTAAATTAACGAAAAGGAATATACCTATTGGATATAATATATGCAGATTTACATAAGTATAAAATGATTATTTCATGCATCAAACACATTAAAAGTGATATAAAAATATAACCTATGACAGTTGCAAAACAAATAGGACCAAAAAGACACCTTGTATTATGGATCGTCGAATGACTGCACGGATGGCGTAATGATTCCTACTGCGCCGAGTGTTGTGGGTTCAAAACCCCACATGGGACGACACTGTGTGTGATCCACAAATTGTGTATTCTGAGTCTTGTTGTTTTTTGTGTCCATTTTATGTATGTTTGTCAAGTCCCCCGCGACCACAGGACATATATTCCTAATGCGGGAGTTGTCTTTTAAAGAAAAAAAAAACACAGGGATACATTCTTTTGTAAAGACATACATATTATATACCGAAATATGCATACGAATATGTGCAATGCCCCGGGAACGAACCCGCGACCTCTGCGTGGCAGTCAAACGCACTATCGCGTCACAGAGGTCATCGATCTTGACTTAAACAGTTAATAAATATACAATTTTAGCAATCACATCACGCCTTCAGGATTTGGTTGGCATTCGATTTTATTAGCTGTGCGTGTGCTTTTAAGCTTAAATCATTGCCCAATTTCTAACACAAATTAGAGCGTTATATAAATTCTTTACACGTTGAAAACTGTATTAGACCAACCTACCGACCTACCTATAATACCGACTATTACTTTTTCCAAAATTTAGACAACTTTTTAGTGGGTAAAAAATTCAATTCCCGAGAGGCGGTACAAAATGCCTTTGAAGAGTTTGTTGCCTCCCGTCCAGCAGATTTTTACAAGAAGGGCATCAATAAACTGCTAATGCGTTGGCAAAGATGCGTCGATTGCATGGGTGATTACTTCGAATAACAGAAATAAAAAAGTTGTTGTTAAAGTAGTTGACTTACCATCAGGTGACCCATTTGCTCGTTTAGCCTGCATACCTTCGTATAAAGAATGATAATACAATCATTAAAAACTTTGATTTACATTCAAAGTAAAACCCCTCTTTAAAGCACCAGTTAGACCTACAATATATATATAAATTGTGTGGGATATCTCTCACAATAAAAATTGTAGATATCCCGAACATTAATGTAAGCCGAACCACTGGACCACAAACTGCGATAAGGCCATCAATTTTGAATGCTAAATCTGAAAAAGTAAAATCAAAATCGTCGATTTCGGACCATTAAGCAGTTAACTTAAAAAGTCTCGCAAATCATACTCGTTATCAGAAGTGATCTCGTTTTCTTCCTTTTTTATACAAAACGGGTGGCACCTTTAAGGTGGTTTAAGTTTAAGTGCAAAAGTTACTAAGCTGATATCTGGACTCGGAAGATTATTCGACAGACGAGTTGGTGCCCTAGTTTTAAGCCTGTCTGTGACCTGGTTATAAAATGAGTTCTCTTAGCTGTGAGTTGTGTGATTCTTCACATATGTTCCGTTTTACAATTAGTTATTTAATAATAATAATCATCATCTTTATTGATTCTTTACATTCATTTTGCATTAACAGGGGGTCATCTTTTAAGTTTTAAATACTTGTGACAGGGAACCTCATCTTCTACAACGACAAGAATACAAGAGCTTAAAAAAAGAGAATAAAAAAATACATACAGATTACAATTACAACAACAACTTTTCAAAATTATCATAATCTAAGGTAATAAGCCATTCCATCAATGTCTCTTTTACATTTTTTAATTTCATTTGGTATATGTTTAAAATTTTATTTGTATTGTTGTATAAATAATATAATAATAATATATATAATATAATTTACTACATTCACCCAACGCCATCTAGTCCCAAACTAAGCAGAGCTTGTACTATGGCTACTAGACAACTGATATAAATACATATGTATATACTTTTTTTGTAAATACATACATATTATACATAGAAACACCCAGACTAATTTAAACATTAAATGTTCATGCACACAAATGTTTGACTTGAGCGGGAATCGAACCCGCGACCTTTGGAATAGCAGTCCGTTACACAAACCACTATGCCATCCGGTGGTAAATGAGAACTTTCACAACGTCGTAACTTCGTCTAGTTTCAAAAACTTTATAGTTATAAGGTAATGTTTTATGCGTTTTCAGTATGGATTTCATAACATAAAGTTTTCTTATTGTAAGGACGTTAGCCCTTGAGTATAGCGTAGTAGTTGAGTAACGTTAGGGCAAAGGATACATAACTTTAATCAATTAGCGTTGGGTTCTTTTTCATCACATCATCACATCAACAGCCCTTAATAGCCCACTGCTGGACATAGGTCTCTCCTTAGAAAGGAGATTTTGGCCTACTACACCGCGCTAGCCAGGCTGGTTGGTATAGGATAGGGTTTGTGTCAAGTTTTCCTTCTTTTTGCAGTGCTGGTGTCCTGCGTTGTTTTTCGCCCTTAGTCAGCTCTTACGACACCCACGGGATGAATAGGGGTAGTGACATGCCGCATTCTTAATCCGTCACTACACGGACAACGGATAGTTCTTTCTAACTCAATGAACTTGTTTTGGCAGCACCACCCCAAACCAGAATGGTGTATGCTATTACAGATTCAACCAGTACTATTTATATTCTACTCGATACAAACTCTGTCGGAACATGCCATAAAGATTAAAAAATCCACATCATTTTTCTCAATCTTGTTGAAACCAGTTCCAGATAACTATACCAGTTTAACTTATCGTCAATTATAACACTTAAGTACTTGATGCATGACACTTTATTTAGTACGGGACAGTCACAGTTTCCTATTTGTTTGCACCTGTAAATTCTTATACTAAAATCTGCTTTAGGTTAAATAGCCTTATTTTTGGTAAAGTATATGTACGTTGTTTATTTTGGTTGTGTTTAAAGGAATGTTATAACTGTAACAGTTTTTGAAATTCCTATAATTAATAATTATAGGTTTACGAGATAATATGACATAATCATATTTGAACTAAGAAAAATACAAATACGCTCGTAGTTTATAAATTATAATCATCAATTAGTTGGCAGTTTTGTAGTGTGAAATAAATATACCAAGCGATGGAAAGTACGAGAGCTGTAAGTTGACAAACCATGAATAATAAACTATGAATAACTTATTCAGTACGGATTATTTTTAGCAAGTTATTAAATAAGACATGGCTTTTGTTTGTGTTATAAATTTCTAGAGAAAACATATTTCGTATTAAAAAAAACTGAAAACATTTTCATTTTAGTTGTGTTTTGCTTGCATTACTATAAAGTATCATCCTCATCAGCCTATGGCAGTCCACTGCTGGTCATCAGCCTCTCCCAATATAGCATCTTCTTCTCCTCTGTCGTGTCGCTCTTGGCAGAGCGGTCTTGGTCACATTCAGACGTCTACGCCGGCGGCAGAGGTGGACACAGCCCTTCATACAATCGCCCGCCATCTCTCCCTGTTGGCAGACTATCGGATAGAGTCAGACAAGCGGCCCCCCACTGCGGATCTCACCTGGTCGGTCCAACGCATAGGTGCTCTGCCGCGGCATCTGGTTCCCTCCACTATTTCCATTATAGCATACACACAAATAATTGGACTTGCGAGCAATGTAATGCAAAAGCTAAATATTAACTCAACGGAGTGATCAGCATGCAGCCGTATCTCAACCTAATCCAGCATGAGTAAGAAGATGCATGACACCACGTAAGTGTAAGACGATCACTCTTCACGAACTCAAATTTTTTTAAGAAATTTTAATTTTGAAAATATGCAACCATCGTCTAAAAATTTACATTTACATGTGTTTACATTTATATGTGTACAACATGCAAAACTAACGTGAAGAAATATAAAATATGAAAAATGCAGACTATTATAATGTTGCGAAAACATAATATGGTGTTTTTCTATTTTGATTTTAGGATGAAATTGTTTTATTTAGGCATTTTATTTTATTAATTTAATACAAAGTGACTTATAAATTGGAATACTTTCAACTTGTAAGGACGCGATGGACTAGAACCATTGGAGGTAGAGCATCCACTCCATTTGGAGCACAGCTGCAACCCATCAGGGTTGACTGACTGACTCTGATCTTCAGACATGAGGGAATTACCCCAGGTATAGACAGAAACCCAAGACAGAACCCGAGACGGCGTGCTGTTTTAGTCGGTTCACAGGTGGTATCCGAGGGGATTTCCGCACGGAAAAAAAAAAAAAAAAGGTATAGACAGAAAGAATTGGTTTTAATCCTTGATTGTAGGGCCTTATTGGTCTCAAATATAGGCGGTTCTCTCTAAACATGTATCTTAAGAATAGGCTGATTAACAAAAAAAACTTATACAATTCTGAGTCTCGCACTAAGTTTGTAAATCTTAAATATTTTTTTAATGATTTCATTGTATTTTTGCGAGTATTAAACTTCCTTTGCCATTCTGAATGACTTATTAATTAGATACATAATACAGTGCTACTTGACATTCTGTAAAAGATACCAACATCACGAAGCTAAACTTTATAAACCAAACCCTTGCTACGTCCAGCTCTACTAAAGTAAACTGTTTATTATATTACCTTACGACCGTAGAATGGTATCAGAACTTGTGGACGTGTCTAAACATGTTAGTGGAAGTGTTATTCGGGGCGAGTCCATACAGGTATCATTTAAGTTAGAGTACATAAGTGGCAACGGACACAGAAGGGTTAAGGGATAAATAGAGCGAAAGGTTACCTAGGGTTAAATGTTTAAAATTATGATATGCATAATATCTAGACACGCGGTAGTGTGTCCAGCCAAGTTCAAAGAAAAAGTAAATGTAATATTACTGTGTGTGTAATATTACACGAACCATTTCGAGCTACTCCTGACCCCTTTACAACTTGAAAACTATGTAACCTACATAATATATGAAATTTGGTAAATTTATTAAAGCCCCTTGTCTTGTCTAGAATTCAAAATTTCATAAATTTTGCTTAAACAGTTATTGATATATTAATGTTTGAAAACCGTCATTTTATGACCGACCCACTCACTGACTTATTGATCAAAAACCTAACCCACTTCCAGATGACCTAAAAACTTGATATTTGGTATCAAGGTAGACTATTATTAAGGCATATATAAAGGAAAAAATGTAAATATTGAAAATTAGTATCAACAAACTAATAAACAAATTTAAGTACGAAAGAAGGTACAGGATTATACACACAGATAGGTACAGGATACACGGTTATATTGTAATGTTTCAATCCCGTGGACAGGTGGTTTATTAACTTACAAAGTATCAGCCATCATTAACTTATTCTGCATTATTCCCTTTTCTAGGAAAAAAAGGTTTTTTTTATTATTTATATCCCTAAAATGCAAAAAAATAGGGAGCTATAATGTAATATGTGCATGAAAACAGAACACCCAGACTCAGAACAACAATTTATGGATCACACAAAGTGTCGTCCCATGTGGCAATCGGACCCAAAACACTCAGCGTAGTAGTAAACGGCGTGGCGACCACTTAAACCGCAGTCTAACGGTTGTCGGCGAAGTCAACAACCACGCATGTTCTTAATACTGAACTTGGCTCTCGTTTCACATTTATGTATTTGATGGAATTAGAGGTCTACTTTATTGAATAAAAACTGGTGATAGTTTTTAGCTAGTAATTGAGATTTAAATACGACATGTTGTGGATACTTTTTTGAACAAAATTATAAGAATTTAATAGCAGAATAGCGATATTATTTTGAACTAGCTGGTAACCGCCACTTCGTTCGCATGGAATTTGAAAGGCGCCACGTTAGTGGGTTCAATGCCAGGACCGGGAAAAAATAGAAAAATAGCCTAAGGTATTCCTTATGTAGACAGCTACCTGGTAGTAAAATATTATCGAAATCGGTCCAGCTTTAGAAGATTACCCGGAAAAAACAGACAAACAGACAGACAGACTGACAGACCAAAAAAATTTAACTAAACTTACAAAATAGATTAGGGTCATCTGACGAGAGTTTTTAAGTTTATCCTATAGACTACTACTTTAAACTTGTCCCGGGTGGGGATCGAACCCATAATAATCAGCAAAGTAGGAAGCGACAAGATGACCGCTTAAACCCCTACGCCATCCGGGGTCATATTAAACATTATTGTAAAAGTTGGTTTGTATTCATATTCAAAAGGGAATAAATGTATGTTCTAAACTTTCACATTAGTTCAGAATAATTCTAAATTTTTTATTACATATTTATTACAATTTTAATTCTCTGGGTTCTATTGTATTTAAAAATTATTCGTACCAGTCTTTAAACACACATCATCATCATCAATAGCTACTAACAGTCCACTGCTGGACATGGGCCTCTCCCTAGAAGTTAGCCTTTAGCCTACTATACAACGGGGGCCAGACGGCTTACTAAAGGGTTTGTGTTAAGGATTCCTTCTCTTTGCAGTGCTGTTGTCCTGCATAGTTTGCTCACAAGATGAATAGGGGTGATGACACTCTATATTCTTAACCCGTCATCACACGGATTAAGCAAGAGCACATATAAATTTAAAAAATAACAATCTACTTTAACTCTACATCAAAAATGATGTTATCTTATTAAATATTTGCATAATAAATAATCTGGTGACATTTTCAAAGTGCACTCTGGAGATGAACTGAAATATACATGCAATTTTAACTTAGCTGACTGTAATCGAGTTTTGCTTGTGTCTAACTTATGCACGATGTTTTATATTTAATTTTTAAATTATAATATAGAGATATTTTTATGGGCTCGTTTGTGTGATATTGACCGTTAGGCCAGAGGTTTGACTCCCACCCAGGATAAATTACTGTGTAATGAGTATGGTCTTTGTTCTATGTCTGGGTGTAATTTATCTATGATATGTATGTATTTAGAAATATATAAGTATTTTTATCAGTGGTCTGGTTACCATAGTACAGGCTCAGTCTAGTTTGGTATTAGACGGCCGTATGTGAGATATCTGAGGCTGTTATTCAGATTTATTGTTAAAAGGCAACTTTAAAAAATCTAAATACGATTCGTTGGGAAAACTATTAATTAAATAGGGAGTACGAAACTTTTTTTTATAAATTGTATTTGGTATTACATGATAATAATAATAATAATAATAATATTTTACCACATTTACACAACGCCATCTATTCCAAACTAAGCAGAGCTTGTACTATGGGTACTAGACAACTGACATAAATACATATTTTTTTGTAAATACATATTATACATAGAAACACCCAGACCAAATCAAGCATTAAATGTTTATGCACACAAATGTTTGACTTGAGCGGGAATAAAACCCGCGACCTTTGGAATAGCAGTCCGTTACACAAACCACTACGCCATACGGTCGTCAAAACGTATACGAGTATATTGCACAAGTAGTTTCTGTGTTAGCAGAAGCCATTGAATAACAAAAGTAGAGGAAATGTCAATCAATATAGATGAACCTAAGTTCGGCAACGCGTTTGTGACTCCTTAGTTGCAGACGTTCATGGGCGGCGATGGTCACTTTCCATCAGGTGACCCGTGGGCTCGTTGGCAACTCTAACATAAAAAAAAACCTTAGTATACTCTATAGCTGTGTTAACTAATAAAGACAGAGCCTTTAGAATAGGAGCTTTCGAATGAACACGTTTTTCTGTCATTGTAACTGAAATTGGAAACGTGTTCAGCATTTATTTTAGTTAACATTTACTTTAGTTAGTCATTTAAAATAATGTAAACAAAAAAAAAACTTCAATGACGCATTGTAGGGTTTTTTTTTCGTTTTTTTTTTACCACGTATACACAACGCCATCTAGTCCCAAACTAAGCAGAGCTTCTACTATGGGTGCTAGACAACTGATATAAATATATATGTACTTTTTTTTGTAAATACATACATATTATACATAGAAACACCAAAATCAAACATCAAATGTTGATGCACACAAATGTTTGACTTGAGCGGGAATCGAACCCGCGACCGTTTTAATAGCAGTTCGTTACACAAACCACTACGCCATCCGGTCGTCAACGTCATTGAGGTTGCCTTGTTTATACGCATTTGGGGTGTTAATGTCTATTAAAAATTTATGTGTTTGTTTCGTGATGCTGAACTATTTTATCTCCCAGCGGATCCACCCTATTAAGCTATAAAGTGTCCAACCGCCACGGTGTCTGACACATGATATCAGTCGGGTACTCTCTAAATAAAAAGAAACGGAATTATTTTGCAAGTTGAAAGTGGTACTATTTTTATTTCTTTCACTGTGCTCTCATTATATGAAAAAGAACAGACAAAAGAATTAAAATGTATGACTTGTCGCAAACGTTATGAAAGCTAACGTTTGCGACAAGTCATACATTATTCATCATCATCATATCATACATTTATTTATTATTAAATCATCAAAATAAATTTTGATGATTTAATAATAAATAATCATGCTTTAAATATTCAAATGCTGGAAACATTCTATTTTATGATCATCATCATCATCTTTAGTAGTCCACTGCTGGATTTGGCCTTAGAAATAAGGTTTTAGCCTACTATACCACGCTGGCGAGGCGGATTGGTAAAGGGTTTGTTTCAAGTTTTCCTTCTCTTTGTAGTGCTGTTGTCCTTTTTGTTGGTTTCCATAGTCGGCTCTTACGGCACCCACGGGATGAATAGGAATGTTGACACTCCGTATTCTTAATCCGTCATTGAACTATGAACATTCCCTTTACTTACATTTGTTATATTATGGTGAGAAATATTTAAAAAAATAGACTAAGACAGGATTTAATACTACAAAATTAAAAGAGCTTCCCGCAAATTTATCTAATTAATTTCTACTACTTACTCCACTTCAAAATACTCACACATAATATCGTGTGGTGACGGATTAAGAATACGGAATTTCACCACCCCAATTCATCCCGTTGGTGTCGTAAAAGCCGACTAAGGGAGCAAACTACGCAGGACAACAGCACTGCAAAAAGAAGGAAAACTTAATACAAACCCTATACAAACCCGTCTGGCCAGCCTGGTAAAGTAGGCCCAAACCTCCTTTCTAAAGAGAGGCCTATGTCCAGCAGTGGACTATTATAGGCTGTTGATGTGATGATGATGTGACACATAATGTGTGTCTACAATTCTATACTTTGCAAGGAAACGGAAATATGTGCTTTAAGTTAAAGAATACCAAAAGAGTTAATTGTGGCAACTGCGCTCTTCAACAGTCCAGTTTTCTGACATTGACAAAGGATTCCGATGGTTTTACATTACAGAAAATATTGCAGTTAAAGTTTAGAGCACGGAATTTCTCTGTTACCCACTTTTCACTGTGGACGTGATACGCCAGCGAAGTTGGCTTAAATATCCTTATAGTTAGAGGCAACCGTAAATATGTCAGAATGTGTGTGCGTTTGTGTTTGATTTGTGTGTGGGTAAAACAATATATAAAAGAAATGTCAGGAACAAATACGAAAATTCATGCAAAACAGCAGAGATAGTTGCTATACTGCTTTACTTCTGCCATGATATAGTGATCTTGAGAGTCGAATCTTTCTTCACGTATAAAAGAAAACATCTATAATATCGGATAGGTGTGGGGATGAAGCAAATTCCTTCACACAGTATTCATATTTTACTTCAATACATTTTTATCTTGTGTTTTAGTGTTCATATAAAACGGTACAAATTTAAAACGCTTTTTATTTAGCTTCACCTGTATGTTTGTTTGTAACCGACTCCTTTGGGCGTGAATTTGAATGACTTTTGAATTCGTTCAAACTTTGTAGATATATCGAGGACCGCTGACAATACACTAATTTAAAATAAAATAAAAAATATATTTAAAAAAAGAAAAAATAGTTCAAAAAAACTAAAAAAACAAGCTTTTTATAGAAAACCAAACTAAAAAATAGAAAATAAATTTTAATAAATTAAAAAAAAAGCGTGGGGTGCTTTTTACTATTGACAACAGGCACCCAACGCTTTTTTCTATAAAAATCATGTTTTTTAGTTTTTTAAACATTTTTTTTTTATTTATTGTAGATTTGAGATACTAAGCTTCTAAGTGAGTAAATTTATATTTCAATAATAATACTAACAATTTACACTAAGTACAAGAAAATGACCATTCACAGAGCAATTTTATCACCCAATATATCTTTATTGTGATGGCACTTGCATATTGCTTCGTCCTTTCTCGTTGCGCTCAAATATTCTGTTTTCATAACTGTAGCGCAATCTAAAACGAAGAACAATCTGAGTTGTGATTACACTTTTGTGTAAAATTCATTGAAAGTTTTCCAAGTAATCAAGGGATGATTAAAGAAAGTAAATATAATTTTCTTGAAAGTAGTTACTCAATACTTCACGGCTATATCAACTAGGATCATTTGAAGTAAAAATAAATCCAATTTTTCCACTTTTAATTGACTAGGGAGGAGGAGGAGTAGGAGGTATCTTTTTTTTTGTTGCTAGCATAGAACTATTCCAAAATTCTTATTTTATTTGCAAGGTGATAAACAACTAAGCTTAGCAGCAGTTGTCTATGAGGCTGTAGTAGGTATTACTACGGCCGAGCGGGCCCGTGTGTGTCGAATCATAGTTTTCCCACGGTTGTAAAATAAACAATGTTCTTCAGAGAAAAACTTGAAGATGCTTCAAACATGACGCAATGTATTAAAGTTAATAATTAAAGAGAATGTGTGTAAGTAATGTTTGAGTCTGCTATTGTGTCAGCTAATTTCTTTAGTAATACACCTTGAGGATATGATTCGCAAGTAGAAACTGGGCTCTTGTTCTCATAGTGTCTGAAAGAGGCCGTCGGTGATCATTTTTTCTGTGTCTGGGTGTAATTTATTTATAATATTATACCTTACATTTATTTAGAAATATATTTAAGTATGTTTATCAGCAGTCTCATTATCGTAGTACAGGTTCTGTCTTCGATATGTCAAGTTATTATTACGCGTGTTATTATGTATAATCAAACCATTTTACTTCATACTACCACTGCTAGGCATAAACTCTAAGGCTCTCCACAACAATCGGTCTTGTGCTGCCCGTATCAAAAGCCTTCTCGCGACCTTCCCCAGGTCGTCGGATCACCCTGTAGGGGGCCTACCCACGCTCCGCCTTTCGGCGCGTGGTTGTCATTCCAGAACTTTATTGTATTTATTTTGCTAAATTTTGTTTTCATAAATAAGTTAATGGCTCAAATCAGGTCTTTTGGCGTACTCTACTTAGAGTAGATAGTTATTAAGCCTTTAATATACCTAATTAGATCGGAGATAACTCAATTTAATTTTGAACTAGATGATAAAGGAAGGACTAATAGGTTTATTTCAGAAATGTGTTAATTACTTGACGTAAATTATTCTCTGAAGAATATCTATCTATGTTTAGATACATTTTTAAAAGGTTGGTTACAAAAAACGTCAAATTGATGGCCGATCGAGCCGAAAGTTCAGAAATGAAGACGTTGGACTTCCATCAACAATGTGGACAAATGTGAGATAACAGTGGATTCCCTATGACTGATGATGATGCTTTTCACCGACTGAAAGAAGTTACCGCAGGCTCAACACTCTGCCCTCTCTTATTATGGCATTCAAAGAGCTTCAACATAATTTTCTTTAATTCCAGGCTTACCATCAGATAATCGAAAACTATTCCTAATTTAAACTGCTTCCTGATAATCCGTATTTATTTTTTATTTTTATGGGATTTTAGTGGCGTGCAATGGGTGAGGCCAGCAGTGGACTGCGATAGGCTGCTGATGATGATGATGATGATGATGGGATTTTAGTCGGTTTAGTTCCGCTACACCGCCGTACCGACATCCAGATCCGACAGGTTACACAAGTTACGAAAAAATCAACGATTAACGATCAGATTTAATAAAAACTTATCTTTTCTTATTTCTTATTTCGGTAAATAAAAGTTCACATTTCTTTTCCACCGCACACCGAATCAAACAAACTAACCAGAATTAATTTATTACAAAAAACCCACGTTACACGAGCTGAATATATGGTCAATGTAACTAGTGGCCGGGTCACAGAGAACTTGGCATTTGACCACACTTCATTAATACGTGTGTACCAAGTGAAATCTGTTCGCTCTTAATTTAACTTGGTTTATTTTATCAAGTGAACACAAAACCACCAGTATTAGTTTTGTTCGTAATATCGACAGGATTTTGTGGGTAATAACTCTTCAAGTTTCACATCATCACATCAACAGCCTTTACTAGTCCACTGCTGGACATATGCCTCTCCTTAGGAAGGAGGTTTTGGCCTACTATACCACGCTGGCCAGACAGGTTGGTATAAGGTTTATTTCAAGTTTTCCTTCTCTCTGCAGTGCTGTTGTCCTGCGTAGTTTGCTTCCTTAGTCGCCTCTTACGACACCCACGGGATGAATACGGGTGGTGACACTCTGTATTCTTAATCCGTCACCACACGGACAACTTTATTTATACCTAATTGAAAATAATTCTATTGATCCATTCATATGCACATTTCTATGTAAGAAGGGGCTCGTGGCTAAGTGGTAATCGAGTAACACATTGTAAAGTTAAGCAATCCTAGCCAGGTCAGTCTATGAATGGGTGAACATTTTAAAACATTGAGACCCCTCTGTGCCGCGGAGAGCACTTTTAAACGTCGTTCCCACTTGCCATATGAACATCTGTGGCAATTGTTACGGGTAGTTGAAATGCTAAAAAGTCTTTCTACAGGACTTCGATATCACCTAGTTCTTGGGTTGTCAAGGTTCAATGGCAATTGTTTCGAGTAAAAAATCAAAGTTCAGCTGTAGACGTAAGACTTAAAGCCGTCTTCAACACAGGTTGGGCTAAAGGCTCGGTGGAAGATTCCATGTCGTAAAAAGCACAAGTGTAATAAATGGTTTAAAAAAAGTTGAACCGGCTTCAAACAAAAGAGCTCTAAAAGTTTAAACATTATTAAAAATCTAGGTAAAAACTATAATAAGTACCCTCAATATAACAGGTAACATTATAATAGCATTAGTCCTTTCTAGTCTGTCTGAAGTCGCTGACAATACACCCTATTTGAATTTATTTTAATTTAAACTTATTTACGAAATTTGAATTTAATTTTTTTTATGATATTTATGGCCATGAAAAAGTTGCTTTCTTGGTTATATGAAGGTATTATGGAGCATAGGCAATAGCTCGAGCAAGTCAAAATCGCGCATTCTTAACTCGAATTTATTATTTCTGGGTAATTAGAATCCACAAACAGTAATTAATAATCAATTAATTACATTAATATGATTAAGATGTGTGAACTGTGGAACAAGTTATCGGCTGCGGTATTTCCGGACCGATACGACCTTCAAACCTTCAAGAAAAGAGCGTACTCCTTCCTCAAAGGCTGGCATCGCGCTTGTAACTCCTAAAGTGCAGGTGTTCATGGGCGGCGATAGTCGCTTTCCATCAGGTTGCCCCTGTTCCATAAAAAAAGATTAGTTTTAGATATCGTTTTTTTTTACATTAATCTGTGCGTTTTCTATATACTTGATCAGGTTGAACAGGAACAAAAATGTATTAAAAAAATAATTTTCGAATGAGTATAATTCGCTTATTCCAAAACTATTTAGTAAACAGTATTTAGTTACAATAGCCCAGCGGTGGTGTCACTCATACACTGTAATCTTTGAATAAGTGTATGAAATAGGTGTGTAAATTGAAGCTTGATCGTGGTAATATTTATAAGGTTTCGATTGAAATATTAGTGGAGTGTAGTAGTTAATAGAAGAGTATGTATTGTATTACTTGATTAAGTATGATTTGTTTTCAGTTACATAAGTAAAATAAACGTTAAAGGATGTTTCTTTAATTATATAAAATTTGCTTTCTGATCTTAATGAATTTCAATTTAGAATATCGTTACCTCTGCTCTACGACAGCTAGAGTTACCCCAACATACATACTTATTTAGAATATTTCAGAAATACAGACATACTGCTTGGCGGTACAACGATGCGACGAAGAAAACGCATAAATAATAAAAACGAGTAGACTGTGCCACAAATAGGTTACTTTATTTCAATATCCGTTGACCCGTGGGCCCACGGCTCGCGGTACAGCACTTTATTTCCCTACCCGAAATCCGTCGCGTGTGTCTTAAGGCACTAAAGTTCGGCGAAAAGGTTTTAAAATTATCTTACATAGGTTAACGGCTACCTATTTTCAAGCATCTTATAGTGAATTCTATATTAATAAGTCCGTATCTGTAAACTACTTGTGAACCTTAACCCAGATAGCCCATCCGTCCATGTTTCTTATCACAATTTCTTTTTTTTCTGTGTGTATCCAATATCTATTACGAGTACGTGATCACATTAATTGCCGTTCATATACCTAACAAGAAATAAGTTACTTTTGATGTATGAGTACACATTTAAAAGGTGCATGCATTTTGTGCTTAAAACAATTGCTGGGCACACTCGGAATAAGATGAAAGAATCGAAAATATTAAAAATTATTATAAAAGCAGTGATAAGAAGGAGATATTGTTAATAAGAATGGATATGGGTATGTGAGCAATAACTTCAGCAAGTCAGGGTCTCAAATCTCTAACCTTAACTTGCTGTTGCTTGAAAGTTCGGATTTTCCAGTAACAGCAAGTTCAAGTTACAGTTACGTTGTTGAGGTCAATATTAAGTTCAAGAACTAAAGTCCAATAACCTAATATTGACCTAGTTAACATTACGTGACAAAATAATAATGCTAAAAAAATTATGTATCTTTATCTAATCGCTCATCGCTACGAACATATGATACACAGAATTTGGACTCCACAAAGAGTGTAAAATAAGAATTTATTATTGGATTCGTGAGCTTCTTGGTGACCTCGACTTATTTCCACACCGGACATCGAAATATTACGAGCCCACCCGGCTTTTACTTTTTACGTTATTACAATACATTAGCTGTTTCGATGAAAGATTATGGACTCTTAAATTTGTTCAACTTTCTAAAAGGACGGGAAACATTGTAAATACATACCCTCATGCCTTTATCCCTGAGGGAGTAAACAAAGGCTTATTAAACGTCATATTTTGGCGACTACGATTTTAGTCCCATGGCAAGGCAAGGCATATTATGTACATAGGGAGCAAGCCGTTAACCGCGCACATTCCCGAGCTATTTTTAAAACTGAAAGGTAAATTAAAATCCGGACAAGTGCGAGTCGGACTCGCCCACCGAGGGTTCCGTACAAATTTGTAGGTATATATTATAAATAGTTCAAGAATCAAGTCTCTCTGTTTTGCCGAGCCGACTAAGGGAGCAAACTAAGCAGGACAACAGCACTGCAAAGAGAAGGAAAACTTGAAACGAACCCTTTTTTCGTTTTTAACGTGTGGAAATCCCCTCGGACCGTCACCCCTCCGGGGTTTGCGGCGGGGTGGTGTGTCGGACTCGGACCGACAAAAACCACACGGTGTGCCACTCTGCGCCTGTAACAGGAGGGATCCGGGAACAGCTGTTATTAAGACATCCGGACCCCTCCTAGCGCCGGCCCGCTCCTGTTGCGGGCCCCGTCTCAAAATTTTCCTCTCTTTAGGCGACGTCCGGCACACGCGGACGCCGCCCGCTCGCGGCTGGCCAAACTAATGCGGGTGGAAGGGAAACCCACCCCGTCCACCCGCGGCCTCACTCAGGGCGGCATGAGGCGGTGATAGGCGCGCCTCCGCCGCCCGGTTCGCCGGCGGCGGATCGGGTCCGAGTGGAGGTCGTCCTCCCGGGCTTTCTCCGCCGCCTCCTTCTGCGAGATTACTTCCTCGCAGAAGGTTGCGACCGCGGTAAAACAACTGTCGCTACCGGCCATGGAGCGTACTACGGCCGGTAGCGAGAGATCCACTCCGATGACTGCAGTGAGGGCCCGGCGCTGCGTCGCCCATGCGGGGCAGACCGCCAGCGTGTGCTGGGCCGAGTCCTCACTGCAGTCGCAGTGGTGGCAGGCGGGACTCAGTTCCCTCCTAGCGACCGAGTGCAGGTACTTTCCGAAGCAACCGTGCCCGGAAAGCACCTGCGTCAGCCGGAAGGAAAGGGTCCCGTGCTGCCGCCCTGCCCACTCGGCGATGACCGGCTGGAGAGCCTCCACGGCGGCGAAGCCAGCGCGTGGAGTCTCCAGCCGGAACGACCAACGAGCCATCGTGGCTCGGCGAGCGGCTTCGCGCCACTCGCGCACATCCTCGGGCGGAGGGCGAAATCCGCTCTCAGCCCGGGAGTCAGCCACTCGCCGATAAACTTCGGCGAGCACTTCCGCCTCCAAATCCCACGGGGGAGTTCCGGCCAACGCGCACGCCACCTCCGTCGACACGGTGCGGTAACAGCGTATGGCTCTGACCGCCATTACCCTCTGAGGGCGCTAGAGGCGTACCCTATTCTGGGCGGTCAGAGCCGCCGCCCACACCGGTGCACCGTATAGTGCCATTGACCGGACAAATCCCGTGTACAGCCGTCTTGTCGCGACGCTGGGTCCACCCAAATTGGGCAAAAGTCGCCCTAGGGCAGACGCTCGGAAGTGCTCGTCGAAGAGCCACCTCCCGTCGAGGATCAGGCCCAGATATTTCATCTGGGCCCGAACCGGTACGAGGACCGAGTTGACCACGATTGAGGCGCCAGGGGGTGGACCACGACGGGGCCCATGAAATAACAGGGCCTCCGTCTTATCTAGGGCCACCCGTAAGCCCAGCGCCTCAATGAGCCCGACCACCAGGGAGACTCCCCCTGTGGCCAGGCGCGCCGCCTCTTGGAAGTTTGCCCCCCGGGCTGTCACCAGGGTATCGTCTGCGTAACAGATTACACCCAGCCCGGGGGGGAAATCGGCGCGAAGGGCCCAGTCGTACCCTATGTTCCACAAGAGGGGTCCAAGAACAGACCCCTGTGGAACACCGCACGACATGGGCCGACACCTCAAATTACCCTCTCGGTCCTCGTACACGACGGTACGCTCCTCTAAATAGTCTGCCACTAGCCGCCTCAGGTACTTGAAACGAACCCTGTACCAACCCGTCTGGCCAGCGTGGTATAGTAGGCCAAAACCTCCTTTCTAAGGAGAGGCCTATGTCCAGCAGTGGACTAGTATAGGCTGTTGATGTGAAGTGAAATTATTCCTCGATGATTTATTACGTACTGTAAATAAAGATTATACAGTATAACACGAGCTCATGTTATTTGCCTTGAAATTGTATAAATTTTTGGCAAGTGTGTGTGAAATACATAATTGCATGATATCATAGATAATTAAAATTTGTAATCACAGCAAAAGGGGAACATACAAAACCCCTTAAAACACAGAGTAGGGTTGTTCCAAGGTTGCTGCTTATCACCCTACTGGTGGTATTTACTACAGTTATAAATATATTAATAGATTATATCGCAACATATGAAAAAACGTGGGGCTACCGGTTTAAGGTCACTGGAAATTATACGGAATCCATCTTAGCATTCGCAGACGACCTTGCGATGGTCACACGTAACACAAAGCAGTTTTTTTTCAACGCGGAGAAGTGTTTTCGCACCATACCCTCCGTTGGGGAAACGGAGGACGTGTGTAGGACTCCCGGAGAACCGGTCTACCCACTAAAACGTGTAGACTTGGGACCTCTATGTATATATGTAGTACTGTATATCTTGGTTTATTTAAGTGTTTTATATCTAAGTTAGAGTTACATTAAATTAATAAATTTAATATAAATCACTAAAATTGATTGTTCTCTCTTGCACCTACCGCATAATTTTTCTACTTCACCCGTAGGTCGACTGGCAGAGAATACCCTAGGCATTAAGTCCGCCTACGTACATTTTGTGCATTAAGTTATTATAAATTATAAAACCCGCGGCGGCCTACAAGAACGCTGGACGCGAATGTCACTAAGACATTGAAGTCGTGGCTCAGGCTATCAGCATCTGCAGACCCGTCAACGTTGTACAGGCGCTCGAATAACTTTGGAATGAATTTAAAAAGACCTTCGGAACTCTACAAACACCTAAGAGTTACCAAAATGCATGTCTTGTCAAAATCACAAGACGAAATCGTTAGATACATTCCAAAAGACAAAAATTCATCAGAGCTCGAGTCAGGGCTCCAATTCCACAAGAAATTCTTGGTAGGTATGCAGTGCAGGAGAGTTGGATTGGGGAATGCTAGAAGACAGACCGACAAAGAGATAACAAAATCTTTCCTACAACAAGATGAAAACGAGATCTACAAGGTGCACGCAATGAATCTAGAAATGCAAAATGAATGGTTAACTCTAGAAGAATTTTGTATCCCACCAGCCTTGAAATGGCGCACACTTTATACGATTTGTCACCTGCTCTGCTAAAATTTTACCTCAACGCCTTTCAATTGACTCTCCCCGATCAAAGCGACCTAGTAACGTGAGGAAAAGCTACAGAAAAGGCTTGTACGATGTGGAGTGTTGAAATAGGTACAGCCAGGCACTTACTGTCAGGTTGTAAGGCGCTATAAGACCAGGGTCATTATTCCGGTCGCCATGATAGGGTATTAAAAATCATATGCGAAGCTATAAGTTATTACTGAAAAGAGCGAAAAAAGGAATAACAACAAACATAATAACTAACATCGCGATTGTAAAGGAAGGCTCAAAAAAAAACTTTACAAAAGCCGTACTCAATTATAAATACCGCCAGTGACTGGACATTATTAGTGGACAGGCATGAAAATCATTACAGAATACCGGAGGATATCGGTGCCCCGGCGTCCAGACCAGACATATTTCTTTAAGCTTCAATTTCAATTAAGCGTGTAGTACTGGTAGAACTCACGGTGCCGTGGGAAACGAACTTCCCTAAAGATCACGATTTAAAAAGAAACAAGTACTTCGAATTAACCAACGAAATACCTAAAAATGGTTGTGTAGTTGCGTTGGATGCCGTGTGTGCGAGTGGTATACCAGCTAAATCCCTCTATAACCTGCTTAAAGACCTTGGTCGCAATTCACAGGCGCTTTCGAAGTCGCATGTGCTGCCCCCCTATCTATCACGGTGCCGGGTCCCGGCATCCCCACGGCCGGCATAATCCATGGAAAGCTAAAAAATAGGTCTTATGATTAAATTACAAATGCGTAATTTTCAGATTTTTTCCTGTACTTGTATATTAGTATAAGACGATGTTATTTTCCAAATTTCATAGTTCTAGGTCAATGGGAAGAACCCTATGAATTTTGATTCCTTTGACAGAGTCGAAAAAGTCGTTTTTGCAGCATAAACGGCCGCATCTTTTTTTTATTTTTTCACAGCTTCAAGGGACTGTAAACCTGAGTATATGGTTTTATTTTCAATTCGACACCTTTACGCTATCCCGAGATAAAGTATCGTGACAGAAAGACAGGTGGACGGACAACAAAGTAATCCTATAAGGATTTCGTTTTTTCCTTTTGAGGTACGGAACCCTAAAAATAGTTGGAATGTAAAAAAGTTTATTTAAAGCTTTTGTAAATATTCCCCTCCAAATCCAATGCAAAAAAAAAACTTAGAAAATTATTTATTTATGTTTGCGACGGCCACTGCTGCAGTGATGAGACAAGACGTTTTTGTTGTAACAAATAAAAAAAAACGCATGAAGCCAAATGCTCTGTGTGGAGGCATTTTTTTTCTTATTTAGAAAATAAGTGACTGGCTCATTTTAAGATTAATATTTCATCATCATCATCATTATTTATTATGTCAACTGGTTTGTCAATATTTTGGCATAGAAAGTATTTCGGTTATAACAAAGTCTAGTGAATTATGTAATCAACATCTAATACCACTCACAAAAATATACAAGTATGCAACCAATGCTTACATAAACGAATATCAAGAAGATATGAAGTTATCCAGCCATTATTTCTGACCATCTATCTTATAAGTTAAGTTAAATAAGCTCACTTCCTCTCCAAAACATAATATATAGCAAAAGTCAAACTTGAAGACAGTGTGCCCTTGCCTCCTAAATACATATAGTAACAAATTTATAAATAGAATGACCTCAGAACTTTGGAAGACCCTAAACACGTAACAAGGAACATTTCGCTATAGAATTTTGATTGATAGTTTATCACAAACCCTCGGGGCGATATATATTATCTAGATCTTGATGTCGCCAACCCGATGGCTCTATTAATTAATACTTGAAAAGTTGTCTATATACAAACATACAGGGCCTCAATTCTGCTATTCTAATATGTCCGTGTAGTGACGGATTAAGAATACGGAATGTCACTACCCCAATTCATACCGTGGGTGTCGTAAGAGCCGACTAAGGGCGCAAAATAACGCAGGACACCAGCACTGCAAAAAGAAGGAAAACTTGACACAAACCCTATACCAACCCGTCTGGCCAGCGTGGTATATTAGACCAAAACCTCCTTTCTAAGGAGAGGCCTATGTCCAGCAGTGGACTATTAAAGACTGTTGATGTGATGATGTGATGTGAATATTGTATCAATAGACTGTCGATGGAATGTTGTCGGAATAGTTTTGCACTTTTCGTATTCTAGTTACTATGTAAGACCAATGGCCCGATGACTTGTCAGTGAACTGCCACTGATATAAATGTCGTCGATGTATTTGTAATAGTTTGGTAAACGGTACAGTTTTAATTTGAAAGAAAATGATACATTTAATTGTCCAGGTATGGGAATGTTGTTGATATCAACATTGATGACCTATATTACTGTATCGACAGTCTATTGACACTGTGAATTTTTGTTAGTAGAATACTGATATTTTGATCTCAATAGCGTATCAATGGAATGACAGTGGCTGGGCGTTAACATAAAATAGCAGAATTGAGGCCCTGGTCTCATCGCGTGGGTAGAAAACAATAAATTTCAATTTGTGCTATATAATTTGCAGGGCTTTGACTTTTGAAACTGCTTTTATAGTAAATTATCGCAGCAAACTGTACAACTTGCTAACTTAAGGTGTCTCTTTATCTTCTTGAGATGTGCTCCTCAGTAGCAATACCGGAATTGTTCATGAAACTTAATTTTGGTGAAAATTGTTTTTATATAGTTATATGCAATTTCTTGTAGTTTTATTTACAGTTTCTTTTTGACTATAAAAACTATGATTCCATGTATATTCACAAACAATATTGAAATTGGTGTACAAGTGAGTTCCAATATCTATTCAAACCAACAATAGTATGCAAGCAAAAATGTCTGCACCATTTCACATAACGGTAAAAGAATTTATGAAACAGTTTTGTATTATCGTTGGTCTGCTTTAGAAAATTTATATCAATAACATTTCAATATGTTTTGATGTCCAGCTTTGTTAGGATTTGAAGATACAGATACTGCAATACACGTTTAGAGTTACAGGTTTTATATTGGAACGAAGTTTCTTATCGTGCCTTACACGCTCTGAGCGGATGGGAGCTAGACCGAAAAATGTGTAGTACGATTTTTTTCTGACAGATTTTGCTATAGTAGATGTTTTAAACTAAGCAACAGATGTTAATTACATTACGCTTACATTGTAAACGCTGCCTAAACCTTACGAGATAGAATCAATAAATGTAAGTACTATGGAATTGTATATCTTAAAAAGACATACAAAAAAGTACGCGAAGATATATGTCTATCTCCTAAGGATAAACCACAGTAACCATTTTTATCTTTTTAATTTTACAAAAAAAGTAATGGCTTATTTACAAAGCTATTTGAAAGAATACAGTATTATTCCTTATCCAATCAAATACGTTAGATAAGTTGTACACTTAATAAAGATTAAAATTACTCTTTGCAGCAGATCATTAAAATAAATATTTTAGAAGATATTAGAGGTTTAAAATGCGGGGGCAAAGTGGCCGTCGCCGCGTTCACCGTCGGGCCGTACAAAAATACATACAGTGAAATATAGGTCCTCCTTGTTTTTGAAGTCGGTTAAAAAACTCCAAAAGAGAACCAACACTAACAATTTTTATCTTTTTCCGCCCCGGCTTTGCAAACGGTGCAATGTAGATGCTACTAATACTACTACTGTGGTGTCAGTGCAGAGTAAATAATTATATTGTTATTATGATAGGAATTCAAAAAGAAGTAGGCTCCATGTTCCACTGTATTTATTTCTGTATGTTCTCATTACTCTGTGTACTAGTAGTAAGTATCTACTAGTGCAGGAGCCACAGAATTCTGAAATTAATATAAGCTAATTAATAAAAAATATTATTTTTATTAATTATATAGATGAACAACCCATAAACTCTGGTAACTAAGACTGAGATTGGGTGGGGGTTAGTTCTCTTCAGTAACTACTCACTCCGTAAAAAGAAACAAGAGAATTGGTTAACAAGGATTTTTGTGAGACCGTAGTATCACCCCGGTTAAGATATTATGGATCTCGTACGTTATAGCAGGTAAATAGAAAAATGTTAAGCTGATTATGATGCGTAGTATTATTTCATATGATAGAAAAAAGTTAGTATAACCGTCAATAGGTCACATTGTTTTTTATAATACTGTGTCTTTAAAATGTAAAAAAACTTCTTTAATAGTTATATCTCTGGCAAATAAAAGAGTTAAAGTAAAGAGATTACTCTTTACTCTAAAGGATTTTGCAACATTGTCAGTCAAAGACACTATATTTCTTGGATATTTCTTTAAAATCTTTAAAATATATGGTGAGACTAGCTTTGGGCCGCGGCTGCCCCCGTGCGTATTTCGGTCATCGTGGTAAAAAATAATTTATAACACTCAGGGATAATACCTCTCTAACAGTGAAAGAATTTTCAAAATCGGATAAGTAGTATCGGAGATTACCCCGAATATACGAACTCACAAATTTTACCTCTTTATAATATTAGTAGTTACATTGGTAATTTGTTGTGGCTTTCCCTTATTACCGAGAAGACAAAACGAAACACTAGGTAGGTCAGCCCTATACTTTTTCTGTCACCGTAATCCTATAAAAGAGTATTTCACATAAAAACTTCGTGTAACATTTATATTGAAATATTATCTTAATCAAGTAAAGTTACCTTAACATTTCCTTAAAGACTTTATCACACCTTTAAACGCGTAAATTCCTCCTAAAATTTATCACCCCCATTACAGTGACTTGTCATCCATAAATAAAACGTGTCGTCCACAACAGGACACAATCTGTTACCCGTCGTCGCATCAACACGAATTAAAATAACTCCCAACTCACTACTGAGTTAGCAAGTCAAAATTAAATGTAGCTCTTTGAACCTAAACTTCAGCAATTATGAAAGTTTAAAGTATATTTTTTTGTCCGATAACGGGATGAGACAGGAAGGTAACTTTATCGTTATACGTATATATATACAGGATGGCTTAATCCCCAGTCATAGTTCAAAGGGGTTGCACAAAATGGACGCAATATATCTTGCGTACAAAGCTGTGAGAAAAAAATCGCACCGTGAATCTTCCGAGAGAAAGTTTGTTTGTTATGTCTTTACAGAATAACAACTTTTTGTTTCTTTGTAAGCAACAAAAAGATGTTTGAAAGCCGTTATTTCAAATATATTTTTAGGGTTCCGTACCTCAATAGGTAAAAAAGGAACCCCTATAAGATCACTTACTTGTCCGTCTGTCCGTCTGTCCGTGTGTCACCACCGATTTTCTCAGGAACGGGACCTAGCAAGTTGAAATTTATACCAGATACTAAGGTCTATGGTCCCTATTAGGTGTATAAAAATGAAGGTCCTGAGTCAACACGATAAAAAGATGTGAGCAAATTTTGATTTTCGCGAAATTAAAAGCACAAATAAAGGAATAATTCCAAAAAATTAAAAAAGTTGAAAACTGAGTAAAATTTTGGTATTTACAAATTTTCGCGAAAATCTACGTAAAATCTGGGTAGGTACGGAACCCTCGGCGCACGAGTTCGACTCGTACCTGACTGGTTTTTTAACATTTTATAGAATGAAGTCGATAGTTTCGAATTAATATTACAGTTACTATCTTTATTACAGCCTTTTTTGAGATCATCAACCTGAGGATTATCGTTTTAGTAATATTGATCTATAAGGAAACTTCTTTCTTTCTAACTTTCTTTTAAAAAGACAACTCTCGCACTAGGAATAAATCCTGTGTCGCAGGGGACTTCACAAACATACATGAAACGGACACAAAGAACATCCATACTCAGTATAACAGTTTGTGAATCGCACAAAGTGTCGTCCCACGTGGGGATCGGACCCACAGCACTCGGTATAGTAGTGAGCGGCGTGGGGACCGCTTAAACCACTACGGCATCCAGCCACTAATCAAGCGGAAATAGTCAAATGTAATCATTTGTCTCATCATCAACAGCATTTAATAGTCCACTGCTGGACATAGGCCTCTCCTTACAAAGGAGGTTTAGGCCTACTATACCACTCTGGCCAGACGGGTTGGTATAGGGTTTTCATTCTCACGACGCGACATGCGACGCAGCGCCGGGCCCTCACTGCAGTCATCGGAGCAGATCTCTCGCTACCGGCCGTAATTCGCTCCATGGCCGGTAGCGACAGTTGTTTTACCGCGGTCGCAACCTTCTGCGAGGAGGTAATCTCGCAGAAGGAGGCGGCGGAGAAGGCCCGGGAGGACGACCTCCACTCGGACCTGATCCGCCGCCGGCGAACCGGGCGGCGGAGGCGCGCCTCATGCCGCCCTGAGTGTGGCCGCGGGTGGACGGGATGGGTTCTCCCCTCCACCCGCATTAGTTGGCCACCCGCGAGGGGGCGGCGTCCGCGTGTGCCGGACGTCGCCTAAAAAGAGAGGTCCTGGAGACGGAGCTCGCACCAGGAGCGGGCTGGCGCTGGGAGTGGTCCAGAAGGCGATAACTACCTGGACCCCTCCTAAACTGGAAGCGCAAAGAGGGCACACCGTGTGGTTTTAGTCGGTTCGAGTCCGACACACCGCCCCGCCGAACGAGAGCCCCGGCGGGGTGACGGTCCGAGGGGATTTCCACACGTAAAAAAAAAAAAAAAGGCTTTTCATTCTCTCTGCAGTGGTATTGTCCTGCGTAGTTTACTCCCTTAGTCGCCTCTTACGATACTCACGGGATAAATAGGGGTGGTGACAGTCTGTATTCTTAATCCGTCACCACACGGATAATTCATCATCATAAATCATTTGTTTACTTTATGTGTACTTCTTAAACTATTGCTTGAGAAAATATAGAAGGTTCCTAATGCCAAATTTTTGAAAGATGATACGACACTTAATTTCACATTTTCATAATTTTTAATGTAAACTACATAAAGTTTTCATCCTAATGTATGGAGGATCTAAAAGTTGCCGGTGTGTTTGTCCCGCTTGTAGTTTTCTACAGAGACAATAGCTACAGGTTTATTTGAGCTCGTCGCGCATGTAATTTTACGCTTCTTTACTCTTGAGAGAGCGGCCAGAGAAGAGAGAGAGCCTTGCATGACGTGTTTAATGAAGAAATGTAATCTTACTTGGTATGAAAACATATGTAATTGAATTTAAAATAGCTAAAACCAGCTCTTTGAGTCGCCTCACCCTAGATAGAATTAGGGAAGAGAGGGCTTGGTCTTTTTTTGAGGCCATGAGTTTGTTTGCCCTTTCATCTCATAATGCTCAACCCCTTGGAAACGGGCGGTTGTAGATCGGCACAGGCATAGATTTTGTATGGGTTTGATTTTTTAAATTTATTTGCTTACTATTTGACAAAACAGAGATTGTTGCTTTTGTGTGTGTTGATCTATGACTTTAGAATTTGTTTATCCTAGAACTGGAGAAGGAAGTGTATTGCTTCCATCTCCATTTCCAGGATAACTTATACCTATATGTATCTTCAATGCCTTGTAATAATGGGTAGCTTTGTTAAACGTTACCGGTGTGTAATCAAACTCTGAGAAGTTCTGAAAATCACCAACAAAATTAACCTAATAACGGGAAGTGCTCCCGAACACAAAGGATAGAATGGGAGCATACGTGATACCTTGCATTAATATCATTAATTCGTGTCACGGGTTTATGTAGTTGCCATTTAATAGGAACAGAGAAATAGTATAGCAAAATAATTTTATTCAACCAGTTAAAATTGAATAAGTCAAGTTCAACTTACGTACCAAGGGTCCAACTGATCTCTAAGATTTGTCCGTTCTCTTAGTTTAGTAACAATCTAAACTTTCTTTCTAAAAACTCTCCGACCTAACGATAGAGTACTTGGATGCTTTGCTCGGTATTTTCTAAAAATGAAACCCAGCTAGATCGCTTAATCGATAGATAAATAATGTATGAGTAGCCATTCTGACGGAAAGACTATGTAGATCTGTAGGTATTTGACTATTCATGCAATTGTTAAAAGGCATGGTGTCCATTTCATAATAATAAAATGACTATCTGTAGATCAAAAAAATAATCTGGAAATGCTTATCTATTCGAACATTCTGGTATTTATTTAGTATTTTCATAAAAGATATATATTAAACATTGAAAATGACCTCACACTATACTCAAATATACTATACTTTCTTTCTCTGTATGTACAATTCTATGTCTGATTGGAGTTCTCAGTTTGAAATGGTTTAAAAATACTTTTATAATATCTATTGGTCACTTAAAGTAGTTGGAAGAAAGCTAGGTTCGGACATCATCATCATTATCATCATCAACAGCCTATAATAGTCCACTGCTGGGCATAGGCCTCTCCTTAGAAAGGAGGTTTTGGCCTACTATACCACGCTGGCCAGACGGGTTCATATAGGGTTTGTTTAAAGTTTTCCTTCTCTTTGCAATGCTGTTGTCCTGCGTAGTTTGCTCCCTTAGTCTTAATTATTAATATCTATAAGGAAACCTTCAATATTTGGACTTCTTTCTTACTTTTAAAAAGACAACTCAAGCACTAGGAATAAATCCTGTGTCGCAGGGGACTTCACAAACATACATGAAACGGACACAAAGAACACCAATACTCAGAACAACAATTTGTGAATCGCACAAAGTGTCGCCCCATGTGGGGATCGGACCCACAGCTGGACATAGGCCTCTCCTTAGAAAGGAGGTTTTGGCATACTATGCCACGGTGGCCAGGGTTGATATAGGGTTTGTTTAAAGTTTTCCTTATCTTTGCAATGCTGTTGTCCTGCGTAGTTTGCTCCCTTAGTCGGCTTTTACGACACCCACGAGATGAATAGGGGTGTTGACATTCCGTATTCTTAATCCATCAGTACACGGAACACGGACATTAAACTTTAACTAAATATTGATCAACAGCACGAGACCTCTATGCTTATGCTTTCGTAGTAATCTCGTCTTTGGTGACTGTTTATAGATATAGTATAATAATCTCCTTTAAATCCCCTTTCACAACAAAGAAATATAACCTGACCATTTCAATTCATTTAATCGTACCTCAAAGTTAGAACAGGGTTGAAAGAAAAAGCAATTTATCTAATAAACATGAAAAATTGCCGAGCACTGACGTTAATCGCGCGCGAAGTCCGCCAAGTCCTTCGGCAATTAAGGCGACAGCGTGGCAGGGAGATATTGTCGCAACTGATTATTTAAATCAAGTCGATTGTATGTCCCTTCACGACTGAATAAAGTGTGCTATGGTAATGGCATTGTGTACTCATCGAGAAGCGGGAGCGAGACAGTGTTTTCTTGTTTACCTGGAACTGCTTCAGTGTTTCTAAGGTTTTTCTTGTTCAATGCATTTTAATGTTTTTCATAGGTAATAAATTTATGGTAATAAATTGTTAAAATTTGTTCGCTCAATATATTTTTTGTCATTTTTGTCATCAATTTGGATAATCGATGATATTATGAACATAGTATAATTTTAAGACATTAGAAAATCATTTTTGGGAATTTCGTCATCACATCATGCAATCATTTCTTCCACATACGGTGAAACGAAGAAACATACTACAGCGCCATCTAACGAAGAGATACCGAACTACAGAATAACTGCTAAGTCTGTATCGCGAGACTAACAATTCTCTAGCCGATTAGCATATATAAAAATGCCCAACAATAACCGTAGGTCAATAGCTTATTTTTTACTAACAAAAACTTTTTGCAAACAAGCCACATGGTCACATACAATTCAACAGAATTAGCGAGGGTTTGGAGTCCCGGTTACCTTACTCACTTGGTGAAAAGTAACAAAAAAAATCTCTATGCCGGTTTTCTATGTGGTCGTTTTATCACTCTGGTTACGTCAGCCCAACTGTGCCGAAACATGGCTCTCCCACGCTAAAATTATAATATTCATTTATAGTATAAAGTCAAAATTTAGTGTCCAGGAATAATTTATGAGGAATTTAGAAATTAATTTCATAAAAGAAGTATGTTATTTCTGTTTAATATTAATATTTAAAGTCTTGTAAAATTACTTCAAATATCGATATTAAACAGAAACTTAAACACAGCTACACTTAAATCAAAATAGCGATGTGAAATATATATGTAACTTAGGCAATTAAAACGTTTGGTCAAAGGATTGTACTTATTAAGTACAAGCTTTTAACCAAACGTTTTAATTACGATATTAGACTAGTACTTACTTATTTACATGTTACATTTCTCTTTTTGAAATATTTTTAACAACTAAATACTAATAAATAATATATTTTACTACATTCACACAACGCCATCTAGTCCCAAACTAAGCAGAGCTTGTACTATGGGTACTAGGCAACTGATATAAATATGTATATATATATATACTTTTTTTTTGTCAATACATACATATTATACACAGAAACACCCAGACCAAATCAAACATTAAATGTTCATGCACACAAATGTTTGACTTAAGCGGGAATCGATACAAAATATATCCTTCATTCGACTATCCAAATATTTAATTTTATTCTTAGACCATTGGCTAACCTCCACCTCTCCTAACTTACACGTAAAGATCGCGCCGCCTCAAAGCTACGGTGATTTGTGTGGTTTGTGTGAAACGAATGGAATAGAAAATGAGATCATTTCGTCTTCCACGCCGCTTTACAATAACTCCTCTTTTTGTTGCGAACTTGGCTCTGTGTTACGTGCGCCTTGAGGCCAGGTAGTAAGACTATGTCTTTACATAAATGACAAACTAGTCCCTACACGACGTGAGGCGTTGGGGAAATCTAACAGCTTATTTGAAGAAGTCTTCCGAACATGTAAAGTTTATTATCACACAAGATATTAAAGAAGGGAAAAATATTTTCTCTTGAATACTTAAAATGCTGCAACAAGAAGTAACTAAATTGTGAATGAAATGTCATTAACGATATAACGAAAAATTTGTATACATGTGTTCGAGTTCGCTTTTCATTCCTTAAAAGGCCTCCATCTGGTCTGAAATAAGTCGGGCATTCCGAAAATAAACCCATGGGTAAAGCCGTATTCCTTTAATTAATTTGAAGAATATCTCGCGTTTATTAACATCCGCTGACCGGCGCAACTTCATATGCCTCTTCCAAAAGGAATGTTTTTTTCCCGTCTTTGCTATATTGATGCTCTGCTCCTACTGGCCTTCCTTGATAAATGGACTATCAAACACTAGAAGTTTTTTTTTTAATTCGAACCTGATTCAATTCCTGTTAGGTAAGCGCGTTTAATGAAACAAACGAACAAATTGAATAGATAAATGTCATCAAAATGGATGAGTGTTATACATAGCTGAGCAAAATTTGGTTTGTTTTCTGATTTATAAGACAAAAGAAGCCAAAATTCAAATTAATTTTACCGTGAGAGCCATGCTTCGGCAGGAATGGGCCGGCTCGACCGGAGTGATACCACGACCTCACAGAAAACCGGTGTTAAGCAATTCTTTCGTTGCCTTTCACTGAATGAGTGAGGTTACTGGAGCCCAAATCCCCACTCCCGCTGACTCGAGCGAGAGGGACTCCAAGCTCCAGGAACGCAATTGTGACTTTTGAATTGCAGTTGTCCACGGGTGGCTGTAGTTGCTTACCATCAGGTGACCCGTCTGCTCGTTTGTCCACTTATACCATAAAAAAATATATATAAATATATACAGCTTTATGTGATGTAGGTATACTGGTAGAGTCAGTTACGTTCCTGTCCTGGTGGCATCGGCGATATACTAATACGCGAATCTCTTTTATCAGTTCCGTTTTTAATACGAGACTTGTGATATCCCTTACTCTGACCAATTTCGTTTGTTCGCAGGTTTTCTTCAGGCAAGTGTATTTTGGTGTAATCCTGCGATACACATACCAAATACTAGATGAAAATTATCATTTTGACTGATTTATAATAATAATATTCTACCACATTCACACAACGCCATCTAGTCATAAACTAAGCAAAGCTTGTACTATGGCTACTAGATAACTGATATAGATACATCGATACTTATTTTTTGTAAATACATACTTACATAGAAACACCCAGACCAAATCAAACATTAAATGTTCATGCACACAAATATTTGACTTGAGCATGAATCAAACCCGCGACCTTTGGAATAGCAGTCCGTTACACAAACCACTACGCCATTTGATCGCCAAATGTTGGTGTGTTCTTACTCAAAACATAAAAAGTAGCTAGTCCGTTCACCTCTGACGTTACATACAAATCGTAAAATAATTGGCCGTCACAACCACAGCAGTGGCAGAGTTAGTTCTATGAAAAATGTGAAATAAAAATGTGAAGCCGAGAGCAGATTGCATGGCTCACTGACGTTCAACCTCGTTACTGAAGCTACCGGCTTGAGAATATATAGAAGAGGCTTCTTTTGTTCCCTTTCAAAACATGCAATGGAAATTAAATTTTTCGTGCTATTACAACTTTAATTTAATTGCATTCAATTAAAGTATAGTTAATTGCAAGTAAGTGATTTTATATAAATTGTTCTAAACCTTTATATAAAAATATTTATGGTAGTTTAAACATGAAGACTTACACTTTTAATAAGGTCTTGTTTAAAATATATTTTTACCTCCAAAAAGTTTATTTGTCTTCAGTCACATTTTACTCAATAGAAGTATACAGGCTGTTGTTTATTGAGTAGCAAGGATTTATCGGATACTTTAATGAGAGAAATTGTATTTTCTTGAATATGTTCTGTTTTATTAGATTGCCGAATATAATTTTGCCTTAATTCTCAAATTGATAAATTCACTTAATGTTTAGAAAGCGATGATGGTTGTATTGTGTATCTAATTCAATCATCATCAGTTTCTTATGCACTCTTAAACCTAATTGCCAAGAAGAATCATGTAGGCAACGTACAAATATATTATGTTAATCGTCTAAGCTATTTAAAAACAGTAATAAGTTGAATAATATGCGACAAATTAATGAGATAACAGATAAACATTTTGATCAGAGTTCGCTTTAATCAGATTTTTTGTATTTTATAGCAGTTTATATTTGTTAAATTAACAAAAACTTACCTAATTTGACATAGAAAATTGGTGTTCAAATGCACCATGTAGTGCTGGTCAAAGTAACCACCGGTGGCAGCACAGCTAACAGTGCCGCTTCTACGCCTCAGTGTCGACGTTCGACTTGTCAAGTGCACAGAGAGTGCAACCGACCACGATCACGGCGAAGGCTGCTTGCGACCACTCAAAACGACCGATGTTTTTACCAACAAGTTCCAACTTGTAATTAATAGAGTCGAAGTTTGTTTACACGTTTCGAATTTTCGAGCAATGCTCAGCATGATATTCTATTATATATATACATATATACATATACTATTCTACTAGACATTGAAATTATTGCTACTTTGAAATCATATTCATTTGATAAAGTGATTAGTTTTGGTTTTGTGATTTCGTCAGGGACAAATATAAGTGGCATTCAAACCAATCAAATTATTTTTGTCAAAGATTATGACCTTGTCTTAGCTTTAAACCTTTCGCGAGTCTTGCTCTAGTAATAATAATAATTAAGTAGCAGTGGCTTTGTAAGTCAGTCACAGGTGTAAAGAAATGTTTATTAAATCATATGATTTATACCACGTGATTGGGATTTTATTCCTTTCCCATGGGATCTATCCTCCTTCTCCCATCTACCACATTCACACAACGCAATCTAGTCCCAAACTAAGCAGAAGTTTTAACTAAACTACTGATACAAATAAACTGATACAAATAAATATTTACTTTTTTTTGTAAATACATACATACTATACATAGAAATACCCAGACCAAATCAAATCTTAAAATGCTCATGAACACCAATGCTTGACTTAAGCGAGAATCGAACCCGCGACCTTTTGCTTAGAAGTCCGTTACACGAACCACTTGGCCATCCAGCCGTCACACTTTATGTTACTGTAATAAGTTCTATTTCTTCGTTTAACAATTAAAAGTAATACTGATATTTTTAATTATAAACGGATAATTATAAATCACTACAGGCATATAATCATAATAACCTCACACACGGCACTCTGATCCCAAACTAATCAGAGCCTGTACTGTGGTAACCAAACAGCTGATAAATATACTTATATATATGTATTTGTAAACACATACATATATATTGAAGATGAACTACACCCAGACATAGAGTAAAAGATCATGCTTATCACATGATTATTTGTTCTTAGTGTGAATCCGATCACTCTCCGTGTAGTGACGGATTAAGAATACGGAATGTCACTACCCCAATTCATCCCGTGGGTGTCGTAAGAGCCGACTAAGGGCGCAAAACAACGCAAGACACCAGCACCGCAAAAAGAAGGAAAACTTGACAAACTCTATACAAATCCTTCTGGCCAGCATGGTATAGTAGGCCAAAACCACCTTTTTAAGGAGAGGTCTATGTCCAGCAATGGACCATTATAGGCTGTTGATGTGATGTGTGAATCGAATCCAAGACCTCTGGCGTAGCAGTCAAGATCACTAACCACTAGAACCAACACTTCAGACAACTACGAACCAAGTCCCGAACAATATTACAAACGTTCCAAAGTTAGATCTCCCTCAACACTGTAATACCGACCAAACTAAACTACTCTTAAGCATTACCCAATTCCCATAACCTCTGACGTCACAGGTTTGTCCACGCGCCAGTTATTATTCGTTGCGCGCGCGACTCGACACGTACAGTAATTCTGCTAGGCGTCCTTGTCGCCGCAACAACTAAGTTTGCGAGCGACAAACTCACAAATAATACGTGCCTCAGTCGTGGCTGCTTAGAATTCTATCGGCGGATAGTGTATCATCCCGCGTTACCTAAACTTGTTAACTTTTTCCAACTTTTGTTTGATAGGCTATTGGCTAGTTTGAGTTAGTTCTTCTACTCTTGAAATAAAAGTTTTGATAGCTATATGTATGTGTAAGTAAGAAAAAGCTTGTGTATGTTTGTCTTAATAAACTGCCTCGGTGTCAACTGCCTTTGTAGTGCAGTGGTAGCGTATGCGACTGCTGTTCTGTGGTCTCGGGTTCGATTAGCGGGTCGGACTAAATAATTGTATGATCTTCAAATATTTATTTCGTAATTTGGATGTTTTCGATATATAATATGTATGTATTTATAAGAAAAAAAGTAAATAAGTATTTTATCAATCAATCTAATTTCCATAGTACAAGCTCTGATTAGTTTGAAACTAGATGGCATTGTGGGTGGGTAAAATAATCAGATTCCACGGGCTATAGCCAAGTGTAATCAGAATTTAGGTAATTGTGTATGTTGACGAAACTGAATATGGAGTGAGAAATTTCCGTGCAAATCTGCAGGTGTTTAATAAAACTGTTTTCTGGAGTAGGTATAGGGAATGTTGTGGCATTTCTAAAATGTCTAAGCTACGTTAAAGGCTTATAGGTATTATTCCCGTTGACGATATGATTATTGGAACTATATGAATGTTTACTGCTCGCTAGATCCTGATACTTGGTAAGCTATGTCTATTAACTTTACAATTTTGTTTACTTTGTCGTGAAGTGTTATGTCTGTTCTATTGAAGTGAATGGTCATGTCCGGTATGATGGTGTGTGTAGATAGGTACGTGAGCGTGTACGTTTGGGTGTACGCGAGTGCATGTTTTTTGGAATGCTGTTTTGTAGTTAATATTGGCTATTAGCGACCAGGAGGAGAAAAAGTTTTGTCATGTTGTTGTCGTCATCGCTGTAACGTCATCCAAAGTTTGTATGACAATTTTACCACTATCCAGTTGTAATTACTTTTATAATATTAATGTATAGCGTTATTATTGTTTAATAAATTACCGGAGAGAAGCTTACGGCGATGGCGCACTTAGATTGAGTGACGTCATTTGTTAAAACAGAGCTGTTTCATTAGATGCCCTCAAAGAGAAATCTGAAGTTTATAAATAATGGGCTGGTATGTTACACGGATTTTATTTGTACACAGTCGTAAATAAATTATGTAGGGAAATTGCTTGTAATTTCGATCTTAATTGTATTCAAACATTTAAAGGTAAATACTTTTGGACTGTATAACTTGATTGGATCATACTATGTTTAAAATTGTGTTTTGCAGTCGTCTACACAAATAATTCAGTCATCATCAATCATCAACAGTCTTTAATAGTCCACTGCTGGACATAGGCCTCTCCTTAGAAAGGAGGTTTTGGCCTACTATACCACGCTTGCCACACGGGTTGGTATAGGGTTTGTGTCAAGTTTTCCTTCTTTTTGCAGTGCTGGTGTCCTGCGTTGTTTTGCGCCCTTAGTCGGCTCTTACGACACCCACGGGATGAATAGGGGTAGTGACATTCCGTATTCTTAATCCGTCACCACACGGTAAGGTAATAATTCAGTAAGCTTACTACATGGGAACCAACGAGGGATTTATTTCAAAGTGTGTAGGGACCTGCAACGTCAGTGTCAAATAGATACGGGTATTCATTAAATCACACGCGAGTTAAACCAGTTTTCATTTAAAAAATAAATAATTAAACACTCTTTGTACTCTTTTTTACTTTGTCTATTTTGTATTCGACTGACCTGTTGCTTTAGTGGTTAGTGACCATGACTGCTACGCCAGAGGTCGTGGGTTAGATTCCCACCCAGGACAAATAATTGTGTGATGAGCACGGTCATTTATTCTGTGTCTATTTTATCTATAATATGTATGTATTTAGAAATATATAAGTATGTTTATCAGCAGTCTGGTTACCATAGTACAGGCTCTGACAAGTTTGGGACCAGACCGCCGTGTGTGAAATGTGTGAAAATAATAAATATAATATAATATAAATATAGGTTATATTTTTATTGAGAAAATAAAGGCATATATAATACAGAATACATGATCTATATTTACATAACGTCAGCCACAAATCAAATTTAGGTAAATTCAAACTAATTACTATGTACATTAACGTTTATTTCGGTTAATAATTGTATGTTCACTTTAAAATGGTTGAACTCTGCCTTCATCAACATTGCTGATTGTATGGCTTTTGATTGTAATTATAATGTTTTATAATGTTGTTAGTTTATCATACCCACGATTAAATTTAACAGAGTGGTCACCGATAACTGTATTGTGGCAAACATTGGAAAATAGCCACAAAACTATTCAAACTACAACAAATTGATGGTTTTATTTTTACTATTTTATTCATATGTGTGTTTTGGGAATGTATTAATAGCTATGGACTCGAATGAGGCAATTTTTCGAGGGTGTAACATCCTACGGTAGCTGTGGCAGCAGGGGCATGCGCTCCTTGTAGGCAGAAATGCAGTGCTTTACTTGCTATTCACAGACATTTTAATAAAACGTTCGCACGTTTTAAATGACTTTAATTAATAGTAAATAAATGAATAAACAAAATATAATAACTTAAAAACGCCTACTATTTTATAAATAGCACCTATTTGTCATTTGAAAGCACACAAACATTATGTTTGCCAGGCGTTTACCAACAAGCAAGCGGCGCTGTACCTACCAACCAACTCATGCCGAAACATGCCGCAGGAAATTTGTTCGCATGTGTGCAGTAATTTTGGTGTCCGTGCACAGTTCGCAAACGCACACACCCATATATTTTATTTCCCCGGCTCCAGCCGCAGGCTACTAAAGTTCGGCAATTGGCGGGAGTATTTGGAAATGTTCGTTGCCTATAAATCGACTAAACACAATAGACAGAAATATAATAAATCATGTGTGCGGATTATGAATTTTGAATATGGTAGGGTTTTATTTGTTTAATTAGCAGATATTTTTTGTGTTTCGCGGGGGCCATATTGCTTTTTTCATGTGATAAGCATTGTTTACTATTTTCTTTCCGCCAGTATAATTATAGTTTTATTTTTCATTTTAACATTTGAAAGTGTGTACATTTAACAGTTTATTACTGAGTTCGGTTCATTTTTTTTAAATGTTATTTGATTGTGAGGTATGTGTGGAAAATGTGTGTGACCAGGTGAGTATCTATAATATTATATTTAGATAGAGAGAGATATAATATAATTTTAGATAGAGAGAGATCCGTCGCGTGGCTTTGGCTATGCTAAAAATCTATAAAAGAAAAAGTTTTTGTGACCGACTACTCAGCCGCATACCTAGTGTCATAATCCTGTGCACGCCGCTGGGTGGCAGGAAGTAAAATACTACTCATGGAAGTTTTTATACTATAAATTAAGTTGTTACAACTATAAAATGTAAATGCATTTTTTGGTTGAAATCTATCTAATCCAACATACATGGTCCAGGTCCTTTTTGGTTTCGTAAATTTAAGAATGGTTTCGACAATTACACAAATAAATTAAAAACAAAACACTTTTAAAAAAAGTAATTTCTGAGCTTGGTCGCAGCGTCACCTACGCCACTATAAACAATAAATACGTATATTCATCTCTAAAAGTGTCAAATTCATCTTAAATAAACTTATTTTTATTGATATTAATTAAGTTCAAGAGCCTGTTACTAACAAAGCGTTATTTATAGAATAAAACTGCTAATACTTTAGATAATGTAGTTGTACTTACATTTCGAGAGGAAGATCGATTCCTACTTTCAAGCATTACAAGGACCCTTTACTAACTCTACAAATATTATGAAGGGACTTATATGTTATATTGTATTATATAAGCCGCCATTTGAGATATATTTTCTTGTTATTAATAACCCTCAAAAAGTATCACGTTTAATGCGCCTAAATAATGATAAATATAGAAAATATTTAAATATTTTTCATTACTAAATTTCCCAAATTTATTTCATCATCAGTCATCAGTCCACTGCTGGACATAGGCCTCTTCTATTGCACGCCACTTTGATCGACTTTGTGCTTCTCGCATCCAGCTCCTGCCAGCCATCTTGCGCAAATCGTCACTCCACCTGGTCTGTAGGCGTCCTACACTAAGTTTGCCGAGATGCGGTCTCCACTCAAGAACTCGTTTTCCCCAACGGTTGTCGGTTCTGCGGCTAAATGCGATCGCCAACACGCCTGCTCGGCGTGGCGATTATGGGCAAATCCTCCCCATGCAGACGCAACAAATTTGTTTCGCCAACAAAAATTTCTTTCATAGATTGCTCGCGTGAGGCAAAACGTTTAAAATTAAGAATCTGCCACTTTGAAGGATAGCAGAAGCAGCGCCCTGTATATCCGACCAATTCCTTGGAGTATAATACAAGTTGTTTGGAAATTTTCTGACAATCGACTATTTATAATGTTGTATTTGTTATTGTAAGCACTTGAAATAAGTTTCAGTAATAAAAACAGTAAATGAATGAATGAAATGATAAGTAACGTAAGTAGTTCAGAATCAAATACAATAATCCTTTGGTATATTAAACACTTTTTATTACATAGTTTCAGAATGCGCACTCCCTGGTGTCGAATACAATCAGAACATACCTTAACTTAATAACAGAATGATCAACTAAAATTAAACGTTCAAAACTAACAAAGTAAATAATAAAAAGCGGAGTGCACTGCTATTTCAATTGTGTTAGTTTGAAAGCGTTCCATTCACAGTCGACGTTTTGTTTTCTGATGTCACTAATGGTTTCATTCGCTTTAATAATAATGATAATGGTCGTTAATTAGATGGCAACTAGGCCAAATTACACGTGTTAGTAACATTTAATTGAAATCTAATTAGTAATCATAATAGATACCTATTTCAAGCCAACACAAAATATTTGCTAGGTTGCAATTTTTTTTATCCCGGCTATCATTTAAATCCAAGCCGTCCCTCGCTTAGGGATCCTCATCGCTTACGACTCAATTATATACTAGTCTTCTGCCAGCATGGTTTTAAAATCAGGTAACGGATTCTTCATGATTGATCTAACTTGAACGCAGGATATATAACTGTGGCGACTCCCACATACAAAAAACAGAAACATACTACAACGCCATCTAATGAAGACACACCGAACTACGGAGTAACTACTAAAATAAGAATTGCTAATCCTGTATCGCGATATAAAGAATTCCCTCGCCGATTAGCATATATACAACTTCCCAACATCAACCGTCGGGCCGTGGCCCGCCAGGCATGATCACCTCGCCTGGTCGGAGGATCCTCCCTTTGTGTTGGAGGGACATGACACCCGTTCCTCCACATAACAATTCACAATGAATTGAAGAGCCCAAGACATTTAAGGTGTACCTACTTCACGGAGGATCAGAACGGAAACCTTTTAATCTTGTTCAATTGTTCGCTAGACAGAGGACGACCTTCGAATGTACGTCCAATCTTTAAATTGAAAATGTCATATATACGTGAGGAAATATTCTAAAAGACTACTTTTTAAGCTGTTTCTCAACAAATTATAAGCTGTTTGAAGCCTTTGGTGTTTATTTATTGTCTAAAGGACAAACAAGCGGACGGGTCAGCTGATAGAAGGTGACTACCGGTGCCCATGCAACTACGCTGTCGCCCCTTGCGTCCTCGGACCTCTCACTCCGTAGATAGAGGGGAAGAAGGGGTTTCAAGCTCCGGTATCTCACTCACTCGATAAACGTGGCCTTCTCACTGTGATATAGTGTCATCATTACATTCGTCCAACTTTTTCTATCTATTGCTATATTCTCTTTCATGCACATCTATTCTCTCTTTGGTCTTCTATCCGCTCTTATTTAGTAACTCTTCTAACAAATTTAGAAGAAGAACGCTTTATCTTTTAACACATTATTTTTACACTTTACTTTTAAATAACTACATGTTATACCATCCTTCATATTTCCTTCCATTGTGTATTCTGAACTCGTTTCTTCGGGCTCCTTAATTGACGAATTTCTACGTCAATTAATTCCAACAGCCCTCAGAGGCTGAAGATTTCGTGTCTTACATTTTTAGCTCCTTTTATACATAATTATATTATGCTATAGTCAAACCGCCGTAAGCTTGGCCCTCCCGATGGTTTGCGGGACGCGGGGCGGGTGATGCGCTCGGCTATACACGACACGATGTACTAACTCGATATCTTCAGAATTATTTGTTAGAGATTTAATCTACACACGATGTAATAAAAATATCGTAGTGGGTGATTTTAATATACCGTCAGCAACGGTAGAAGTGCAATGTTATTTGGCATATTTTTTGGAGTTCTGTGGATTTCGACAGGTAAATAATATACTTAATATTAACAACCGTACCTTAGATTTGGTATTGACTACATTAATGGCGTGTGATATAGAGGTTAGAACGTCGAATGAGCCACTCGTGGGCATTGACGTCCAACACCCTCCTTTAGATATTAAAGTGAATTTAAGATCGAATTGGAATAGACAGCAGGTTGCGGAAAAAGGTAGTATAAGTAGTGATAATAACAGCAAAGGTCGTATTTCGTGGCAATTCACGAAATGTAATTTCCCTAGGTTATATGAAAGGATTAGTATATTAAAATGGGATGTTTTGTACAGTATTAAAACTTCAGAGGACGCCTTGACCTACTTTTATCGGATAGTTAATGAGACTATTAGTGAATATACCCCTATAAAAAACAAATGTGTAAACCGTAGATCAACTAATAGATATACTTATCCAGAATGGTACACGGCTGATCTGATACATCACATCAAGGCAAAATCGAGGTATCACAAAATTTATAAAGTAACAGGATTGCGGTGTGATTACGAAGCGTTTTCTCAGTGTCGATCGTTAGTTAAACGCAAAATTAATGTGGCATATGATGCATATCAGAGTAGGCTACAGATAAATATCAATGATAATCCAAAATCTTTCTGGAACTATATTAAAAGTAAACAGTGTAAACGCTTTAAAAATATAATTAAAAAAGATGGTAAAGTGTTGAGTGAGTCAGAGGGTGCGGAGTGTTTTGCTTCCTACTTTCGGTCAGTGTATAGTACAGAGCGGCCGGTGCTTGATGCAGGGGAGGCAGAGCGCTCGGCGGGAGCGGATGCGGGCGCTGCCCGGGTGCATGTTGGCCAGCTCAGCGTGCGCGAGCTGCGCGCTGCGCTCGCCCGCCTTAAACCTAAGCACTCGGTAGGGCCTGATGGTATACCACCCTTTATCGTGAAGGACTGTGGCAGAGCGCTTATTAAACCTTTGTTACATATATTTAATTTGTGTTTAAGAGAGGGACGTTACCCGGATCGTTGGAAAATTACGAGAGTGATACCGGTCCCTAAAGGCAGTGGGAGCGACGATGTAAGTGGTTATAGACCGGTGGCGGTACTGTCAGCTTTCGCTAAATTATTTGAATCCGCATTGCACTCGTCCATCTATGCACAGGTAAGCTCTCAACTGACTGATGCTCAGCACGGGTTTCGGCCGGGTCGAGGTACGGGCAGTAACCTTTTATCCTTTGTGACATATCTTACGCCCATCATTGACGCAGGTGGTCAGATTGATTGCGCGTACTTCGATTTCCGGAAGGCATTCGACTTAGTTGATAACGATATGCTATTATCAAAGATGGCGGCGTTCGGTTTCACGCCGCACCTACTGAAATTCTTCGCGAGCTACCTTGATGAACGCAGGCAGTACGTTGAGTATGCTGGTTATGAATCCAGTCCGTATTTTACTCTTTCGGGTATAAGTCAGGGGTCAAATCTGGGACCGTTAGAATTCATAATAATGATCAACGATCTCCCGAGGGTCTTAAGGCATGCCGAGTGCCTGCTTTTTGCAGATGACCTTAAGGTATATCTGTCGATAGCAGACGCGTCGGACGCTAGGCGACTACAGGAAGACATAGACCGGGTAGTGCAGTGGAGCAATACCAATAAGCTGTACTTTAACATAGCTAAATGCGGAGTTATGAGTTACAGCCGGGCTAGGGCTCCACTGCGCTACACATATGAAATGGACGGTGCGTTGATGCCGTACTTTAATAGCATCCGAGATTTAGGAGTCGAAATGGTGCCCGAGTTGACGTTTCGTAATCATATCGTTACTACATGCAGTAAATCATTTAGAAATTTAGGATTCATTTTGAGAAACTGTAAAGATTTTAATAACACGTCAGTGGTGAAAATATTGTACAATGCTCTCGTTCGTAGTCATCTAGAAGCGACCGCTATAATTTGGAATCCTCATGAGGCTAAATATAGCCTTATGGTGGAAAAAATCCAAAATAAGTTCGCTCGATTTCTGTACTACAAAGAATACGGGGTGTACCCACTATACCCGCTCATGTACCCAAGCTTATTCGTCCTCGGCATGGTCGGGTACGTGCGCCTGAGCGTGAGGCGAGACGTGGCGCTGGTGACATACGTGTGGCGCGTGATGCGCGGTCGTCTGCACCAACCCGACATACTGGCGAGTTTGCGGCTGTGCGCCCCTGACGGGTGCGTGGGTGCGCGCCGCCAGCCCCCTCCGCTGAGCGTTCCCGTAACGCGAACAAATTTACTTCGATATGCTCCTATATCACGCGCCATAAGGCTTATTAATATTATTTCAATACAAGTAGATATCTACAACTGTAGCCTGCCGAACTTCAAAGAAGTCGCACAGAGATGTATTACAGCAAATGATTTTTATATATAAATAACTGTTACTTACTGTTTTTACTTACAGTATCGTTTTGGGATAAATCCTGTAAAGACACTGTAATTGTTTTTAATAAATAAATAAATAAATAAATAAATAAATAATTTATTTCCATTATATTATATTATAATTGCAGTATATTGTAAGATTTTATGAATAATTGTAAAATTTTGTAAATGTAAATTATATTCAGATACAATTTAATAATGAAGTAAAATATGTATGCATGTTTAAGGAAGTTTCCCTGACACAGGAGCGTGAAATTTAAAATATTTCAAGTTTATGTATATGGATGAAGAGCATAAAACTATCTTATTAAATAATACGAGAGAAGCCGTGATGCTGCAGCATTAATTTTAAGTTAAATGTTCATACCTAGCTTTCCTCAAACTCCACCAATTCAAGTGAGCAAAGCTTAAGCTTTTGCCTTCTTAAAATAAAAAACTTTGTTCTTAAACGTAATTGTGTATCTTAATAAAAACATGAAAAAAGATGTGAAAACATAAAAAAGGTACAGGAAAAACTTACGTTTTATTACTACTTGATATATTAATTAATGTTCTATGAAAATGAACTAGTCATTTAAAACAATAACCGGTTAGATAAAACAGTATATATGTAAAACTATCGCGGTACCCAAGTTTATAAAATAATAGTTTTAACTTACACTGGTCATTAAAGATACTATTAATGTTTTTAAAGGAAAATGATTTACGTTGCTCTTAGATAAATGTTTCTACAGTGTCAAAGAATTTTTGGACGATAAGAAATTGTGACATAATTATTACTATATTACTAAATTATGCATGATAATGTTGTAAAAAAAATTAGTAAATTCACTCAACTAACATTTTGTTCACCAGATAATGGTAGAATGTGGCTAGCATCTAAAATGTACCTCCTAACAACTCTGTATACCCATATTCTCACAAATAAATATATTATTATTATTAAAATAACCAAAAAAGAAAACACATAATGATTTATAGAAATATTAAAGAATAAACAACGTTCATTTTATGTTTAAACATCCTTCGACAAACTAACAAACAGACTTCGAACTCTCTAAAGTATAACGGCCCAACAATAAGTCTCTGCTACGAGTAGATTTAAAGTAAACTTCAGTAATAACTACTAAGTAAACACTTAATGAAAGACTAAGGGCACTTACATCGTGCCAATAATTTCCACACTTCACCGCTGTACCGACTAATAGAGATGAATGGACTATAATTATGTGGAGTCTACTTCTAAATAATGTATGAGCTATATTTTTACTTCTATTTTTATTCACGTTCTAGTTTATTTACAAGAAGGATTCGTCTGTGAGTCTAGTGGTTAGTAACTGTTAAGCCAGCCAATTTATATGTAAATGAAAACTATGTAATTTTATGATTTTTCGGGGCGTTCTTTATAGCCAAGCCTAAAAGGCTTGGCTATAAAGAACGCCCCGAAAAATCATTCACATTCTATTAGTTTCCACAGCTTATGAAACGCTACAACGTCGATTGTAAATAGTTCGTTTGCAAAATTAATTTTGTTTTAGAAAATGTAAACATTGGGCTCACTCCCTCCCTTTGTGTTTTATATCATAATGCCCATTTCTCCACATAAATATTGAATACATTTTTTTCTGGTGATTTATCTACAAACAAGAGTAAGTGAATTTTAATAGACTTACCTATATTTATTTATTTATTAAGGCATAGTTACAAAATAAACACAAACATTCATATACATAATTATTTCAAACTAAGTTCACGTGCTACTCTAATTACAGATATGCACAGCATTCACATATAGACAACATAATAATCATAAAAATCAAAATAGCAACTTTACAACATACAACTAAAACTTAACTAAAAGCTATGCACTTTACGAGATCATAAAAATGACTTCTGAAAATGTACTACACTTTGCATATTAAAAAAAAAACTTAAGCTAAATTAAATTAATTTGTGGCATCGATAATTACTATTTATTATTATTTATTTATAACACCAAAATATATCTATAAGAGTCTATCAATTTAACAAAACATCAACCAAAATAATAGTTACCTACAAAACACTCTCAGAATTACAAAATTAAAAAAGAATGTCACAATCATCGGTTTTGATGTTACTTTCAGATAACCTAAACTGGGGCACAGATATCTGTCTTGAGCCGTGTTATCAGAGCGGATCAAAGTTACCCGCCTCTGCTATCAGCTCGGCAGTAATTAGACTTGCTCTTGGTCTGTGCCAGCGATGGGTTTCGATTATATCAAATAATTGGGGGATTTGTAGTTTACGCTTAGTATGTTACACGAAAAACTTTCTTGACACTACTAAAGAACATTTTTAAATTTTTCTTTAGACTACTGTATAGTAGGTGACGGGCAGAGGTGGCTGGCAGGAGTTGGCTGCGAGAAGCCCAAAATCAATTTAAGTGGCGTGCAATGGGAGAGGCCTATGTCCAGCAGTGGACTGCGATAGGCTGATGATGACGATGAGGCCAAAACCTCCCTTCTAAGGAGAGGTCTATGTCCAGCAGTGATCTATTAATTTGTTGCTGAACTGTTTTTATAAATATGTATACATATACTACGAATGAAATATATATTTAGTCACATATGCATTCGAGAATAAAGCTCAGACATGTTTCGGGCCAATTGACGGTTTAAATACTTGTAATACGGTTAACGGTTTCACGTCGCTATAACCCTTGGTACAAAGGCACTTTCAGGCTCGAAACTACTTCTTTAAATTTTATGTGTTTTAAGAAGTTTAATAAAAAAGGAGATTTCTTAAATAACCCGCTTCTAATGATTGGCGTGGGAGGGCCATGCTACGGCACGAATGGAAGTTATACCATGGCCTCTCAAAGAAAATCGATCTTAAATATTTTGTCGCTTTCTACCGAGTGACCTTGGCCAGTATTACCAGCTATACCACTTCATGCAGAAGATCTAAGGCTCTTAAGGTTTGAAAGCGAAAAATTAATAAGCAAAGTTATTTTCGCATTTATCATAGTCGTTTTTTCGTTTGAGACTAATTTAGATCTATTAATATAATAATATTAAACTTACAATACAGTATTAAAAATTATATTTCAGTTTGATTCCACAAGCCCACTCGCTGTTTAATCAGTAGCAGATCCAAGAATTGTGACTATTATTGGGATGATTTAGCTATTTTGTGTACCAAATCAACACAACTTCCCAGAATTAGCTTAGCACATTCCATGTCGCAGTAAGTATATTTGCGTCAGCCGTCTATCGATTACATAGAAAGACCTAGAGCCTTAATTATAAGTGTAATGGCTTGTATTTGGCAAACTCAAACTCTCTTTACTTCATAATATTTTTGAAGTTGTTTGAAATCACCTTTTATGTAGACTCTAAAGTCATAGATCAACACACACAATAGCAACTATCTCTGTTTTGTCAAATAGTAGGCAAATAAATTTAACAAAAATTAAACCCATACAAAATCTATGATATGCCTGTGCCGATCGACAACAGCCCGTTTCCAAGGGGTTGAGCCTTATGAGGAGAAAGGGCAAGCAAACTCATGGCCACTCTTTTGCAATTCACAGATAGATATACTAGCATTATTAAATGTACCACAAACTTTGTTTTGATGTGTACCAGTATGACCTTTATTAAGGACTAAAAGGTAAAAAGACAATAAAAAAATATAAAATAATAAATAAAAGAGAAAATGAAGTGAAACATAACTGTGAATAGATAACATTGCTTAAAAACTGTGACCTTCCTTGTTGTACACAGCTGAACCACACTGTGTTCAGTGTTGTGTGTCAGGTCGTGACAGGCCAGAAATTATTGCAACTATCTGTGATATATCTCTGGTATTGTTGAAGTATGTCCTTAACAGCTTAAAATCCGTGTTTTAAAGTCAAATACTTTACAATTAATACGCTTCTGACTAATAGTAAACGTAAATATTTTGATATTATAGGCAGGCAAACAAGCCAACGGGTTACATGGTAAGTAATTATGAACTTTAACATGTCGGAGTGTTGACTTTTTTTACAGTTGTTTTTTTTTTATATACACTTTATGCACAAATCTGACAAAGGTTGCATAGACATTAAGTCCACCTTTCAGTCAACCTTAGAGCGATGCAGAGCTAAAAATATATAGGATATCACATACTCAGAGTACTTACGTTAATTACATTAAAATAATTTTTAATAAATCATACATATTCAATAAGTAATAATGATACTAACACACACATGCTTTTTCAAACCAAAACACTCATGTAAATCGTAATCCAAGTATATTTTTTTTCGTAAAATATAACAACTACCTACCAAGATATAACCTACAAAAGCTTTGAAAACATACAATCAATATTTCAATTAAATTTCAATTTCAGTATTCAGCTCAGACCGCTCTTTTGAAATTGCAATCTTATTAGTGCCTTGAGGAATAAACAATTTAATTCCGTATTACGCAAAATGAATTCGATTTCTCATAATTATGGCAATCATTGTGATTTCTACTGGTATAAAAAATCCTGTTTGCTTTTTAATTCAATTGCTTATTTATAACATAAATACAGATTTATGGTAAAAAGAGTTTCAATTATGGATTTTAACATTAAAGTAAAGGTAAAAACAGTAACATGTAGCAGTATGTGGGAGAAAAATGATGTACACATATCTCTTGTGCAAAGTGGTGGTAAAAGTTATGGTTGTGGTGCTGGTGTCTCTACTACCGTGGGAGACCCATGCTTCGGCACAAATGAGCACGCTCGAACACAGTGATACGACGGCCTCACACGGACTCAAAGAGCGGCAACGTATTTGTAACTCTTAAGTTCCAGATGTCCATGAGCGGCAAAGTTAGGTGACCCGTCTGCTCGTTAATAGCATAAAAAAAATCGATCGATCAATCGATCAAAAAAACTAGAAAAAGAAATATTTTGTGGATACTCGTGGATTATTGAGGCTTATTATTATTATAAACGTGATCTATCGTATGTGTCAGTGTGCGTAAATTGTGTTCATGCAATACAAACGCAGGTATTATTTCTGTATGAAATGGGGAAGGTTTTAAAGATATTCAGACAAGACAACTGATTGTATAAAATAATTAAATTTTATTTTCTGGAATAAATTACAGTATCTGTAATTTTTGTTGATTTGTTTCAATCCTGATCCTGACTGCACGGATGGCGTAGTGGTTTAAGCGGTCGCCACGCCGCTTCCTATTACGCCGAGTGTTGTGGGTTCAAACCCCACATGGGACAACACTTTGTGTGATCCACAAATTGTTGTTCTGAGTCTGGGTGTACTTTGTGTCCGTTTCATGTATGTTTGTAAAGTCCCCCGCGACACAGGATTTATTCCTAGTGCGGGAGTTGTCTTTTTTAAAGAATAAAGAATAAAGAATGATGATTTTTTGGTTTGAAATGATATCAACACGAATATATCGTGTTGATATCATTTCAAACCAAAAAATCATAAGGCCTAAAGATTTGTAGTGTGAGGCAAACAGTTTTTGGAAAACTGGACATTATTGGAGAGCAGATAATGCAACTAATGGAACTATTGTTGCGTAATTGTGGCAACTGCAGTCGATTTAAATCATCATCAGTTAAACAAGTCACAATAAAAGAAAAGAAGAAAAGAAAAATAACATTTATTCCTAAATCACTGTTACAGTCTTGTGGCTAATCCTTCCCAGTAAGTAATTTTTCGATATTTGTGTTGGGAGTGCACACGCATCTTCCACTCGTTTTTAGATTTAGATAAAATAACAAATAATAATAAAATTAATAATTACCTTTCAGATAACTTACACTTTATATGCAATCTTATGCATAACGCACCTCCATCTCACAGTTTCCGAAAAGAATATTAACATTTTATACTTTAAATACATATATTCCGGTCCTATCATTATCGTGAACGTGTCAATTGTCAACATCGTAGCAAGGCTACGTGGTACGTAGCAGCTAAGTTTACGTAGCAGCTACGTCGTAGCAGTAACGAGGCGTTGTTTGCGAGCAAGATAGCGTGACGTAAGCATTATTTAAAATTGATATCACGTAGAACACGGCGAGTGCATATATGCAGAGTTGGAGAGTCTGTCGTTTGGTGTTATTGAGACACACTTCAATATTATAGATTGTTGTATAATGTTGATGTAGGTTACGGTTTTACGTTACGGTGTGTGATGTTAAACGAATGAGTAAAACCGAAAACATTTAATATTAAATATGCGTATTGGTCAGTTTCTGATAATTAACAAAGTAGTCAAATATTTTTGGTACAGGCTCTGCCTAGTTTGGGATCAGACGGCCGTGTGTGTTATATTATATTATTATTACTTTATTGCACCTATATAGTATCGAGCATAGCACCAACTATAAATAGATCAGAAGATACCCAGTCCTTCTGTAATTCGATTCTTATGTCAAGTGTGAAATGCAGTTTTTAGTGTCTTTTAAAATAAAAAATAAAAACTGGTTTCTAAACTTGGCAAAGGCCAAGCTTTATTTAGTAAACAGTTTCAGAACTGTTTGTACAATACCTTATGTACAGTATCATGTATTTATTTCTGTGAATCTACGAGTATACCTTGCTGTCAATTTTTTTTTTTTAATATTATTATTTTCAATAAAGTTGCTTTCAAGTGTATTCATATTTTATTAAGGTAATTTTTCAGTACCAAATCTGATACTTAAAGAGAATTCTGAAAGTACAGAGTAATACGGATAGCAGAGATTCATACCACAGCCTTAAGAAAGCCTCTTATAAAAGATGATCAAATTAATCTTAGCATCAATGAAATTGTATCGATTGAAAGGTTGCACCAGATCACAGAGCCTGATCAAAGGCTCACGTTCAGTAATGAATAGCCCCATTCATCTTAATTCTCTGCACTGACCAATATACTTTGGTGGTATTCATTTAATTTAATTAATTAGAAACTTTGGTTCTCTTTGACCAAAAAATTAAACGTGATATCCCTTTGATAGTGGATCATTTATCAAAATAAGTATAGAACGATTAAGTTAAATTTAAATTATATTTTTGAAGTGAAAACTTCTACAAAAGCGTTGGGCATTTTTGAATAACAAACAAAGGAATTTTTATTTGAAAAATACCATGAAACCGTGTTACCGACACCTATGTTGAAGAGAAAACGTCTTTAGGCGCGTTGGGAATTTTTTGACTCTTGACTTTTTTGATTGAACTCGCGACACTGTTACCGTTACTGACACCTCTGTATACAAGTGTATAAGTTTTCACTTCTGTCGGCACTCCTAAAGTGCCACTAGTTTTTTTTTAAAGGTAAAGCAGTATACAAGCACACGGGTCACCCTATGGTAAATAACTCAAGCCGTCCCATAGATTTAAGAGGCACAAGTGCGTTGTCACCCCTTGAAATAAAAATCTTCTGAGTGCGTTATTCATGAAGCGCTGTATTGCGGTATCGTCTCTTCCAGGGTGGTAGTTCTATTACAGCTGATAGCCTTGTTGTAGTAAAATAATGTAGTAAATTTTAATAAATTATTTTAATTTTCAATACCTTCAGTATTGAATTTGAAATGTCATAGAATGTGTCACTTTAACGGAAAAATACTGTAACAATAATTTGATGGTTGTCTCTTTTTTCTGAATACGAAAAAATTGTATGACTTCAAGTTGAAAGATTTATTTTATTTTATTCTTATGTACATAATATAAATATTTACAAAAAAAAACATAAGGAATATTGTGCACAAAGGCAAGCTTAATCCATAGTTAAGCTCTCTTCCAGCAAACCTACTACCTATTAAATTTACATTTACCACCCAGCCTGCTACGGATATATATTCTCTTGTATAACATATACGATTACATATGAATATAAGGTATATTATTGAGGATCTTCAACATAAACCATAAATTTTTTCTCTGAAAATACAAAGTTCTGTTTTATTTAACACGACTTTACAATATTACAACAATTTTCAAGTTATGACAATTACACTTCTATCTCACCTGAAAATACAAAGAAACGACATTTAAAGTTCACTAATATCGCTTCCTCAATCGTATCCTTCGCTTTATTTCTCTACAAGTTTTTATAACAATAAAATACACAAAATAATCTAAGCGTCATCCGCCATTGAATCATAGTTCACATGTTACTTCGATGCGCCCTCTTCCATCTTAGACAGACAACATAGATACGCGAAATTCAAATTAATGAAATGTCATTCATTTCATTACATGTATACTATACACGAGAATTCAAACTACCATGTATTATCATAGGCGAGAATTTCATATTTATTTTCAAACATCCTTTTACTAACTTGTTAAAATGTAAACAATCAATAGAGTCAAGTTTAACCGACTTCTAATTTGTCGAATTCAATTAAAACTTTATGAAGTTCAGTAGATAATGTGGTATCTAAGAGCTGAACTAATGATAGGGTCTAGATCTCTAGACCCTATATCCATCTGGCTAGTGAAACTCCTCCGTGGCTAGTATTTAATCCCTCAAGTTTTGGTGGATACAATTTGTTTTGACGAGTCTAATGACGAAAGACATAAAACCAATTTCACTACTGTGCGCTTTACGAGGCACATTTTGCTCCGCACAGCCAATCTGTGGAATGGGTTATCTTCTGCGGTATTTCCGGACCGATACGACCTTCAAACCTGCAAGAAGAGAAAGTACTCCTTCCTAAAAGGCCGGCAATGCGTTTGTGACTCCTGAGAACGTCTGCAACGTTCATGGGCGGCGATGGTCACTTTCCATCGGGTAACCCGTCTAGTCGTCTACCCCCTCTAACATAAAAAAAATATCATAGCTTCTTATATTCGTTTCGTTAATCTTTATATGTTATTTTATTTTTACTTAATTGCTTAATCTCATGTTTTTAGTTTTACAACTATTTCATAACAACAATACTTACCTACCCATCCACAAGTTCTCTAAAGTAATAACTTAAGTTATACTGCAGAAGCAATATTCACGGTATATCCACTTAACAGTACTGGTCGTGAAACAACTTTGACGGACTAACTTCAACCGCTTAACTTAAACTTAAAGTAACATTTATGTAATTTATCTATACGATGCGGTTGCCCACTGCCCAACCATGTGCTAATATAAACTAACAACTGTCCAACACACGACTGTTGTGTTAAGTTTAGACAAAGTTTTAGAAAGTAGTGACTGGTTGGTTAGGGTTGGTTGCATCGTGCAAAGGTTTGACATAAATATGTAATACTGTGAACATTTATTTGTTAACAAGATGCTATAAGAGCTCATCCCATGGGTATCCTAAGAGGCGACTAAGGAAGCAAACTACGCAGGACAACAGCACTGCAGAGAGAAGGAAAATTTGACACAAACCCTATACCAACCGTCATGCCAGCGTCGTATATTAGACCAAAACCTCCTTTCTAAGGAGAGGCCTATGTCCAGCAGTGGACTATGAAAGGCTGTTGATGATGATTGATCATCACAGAAATGTTTGCAAAAAGTTTGTTGATGTGTGAGCTTTTCTCCCCGAATCAATTTACGATAGTAATTTAGTAAAATATAGTAAGTCTATCTGGCTGGGAGCGTCCTACCGTCTGTTTTCCGATCCGTTGTCTCCACTTTAGGGCTCTTTTGCTCTAACGGCCATTAGTCCTTCAAATTCTCAGATAAGACTTTAATTCATTTATCATAAAAACAGCATGTTTATGTGTGTCAAGATTTATACCAAATTCCCCAAAATCTAAGAGAACTACCCTTTAAATTTTTTGAAATGAATTAACTGAAAAATGCTTCTACAATGTTAAAGAATTTTTAGAATCTAAACAGATATTCAACACATTCTTATCCCTTCTTTTTTTATCTTTAAATTATTGTATATCCAAAGTGGGCTGATTGATTTTTTTTTAAAGGCCTACTAGCAACCGGAATTACTAGTATTCCCATTAACCCCTCCCGCTAAGCTAAATTGCTTGTGTTAGGAGTGGGTTAACGTCGGTAGTGTACAGGTCAGGATTTGAACCCACGACCTCTTGATTGCAAGTCCAACGCGTTAACCACTAGGTTCATCATCATCATCAACAGCCTTTAACGGTCCACTGCTGGACATAGGCCTCTAGGTTATCGCCGCTTAAATTGTGATGTTACTATAATAGTATGTACCTACAACAACTGTATTTACTAAATAAAAAAAAATAAAGATTTTACTCTACTTTCACGAGAACTGTGAATTATTTAAATGTTCTTCCCAACTGGTGATTATGACATAACAAATTCATCGATACCGCTTCCTTCAGGCGTTTGTGGTAAATAGTAATAGTCTAACTAATTTCCTTGTCTAATTCATTATTAAAGGGCAGACGAGCCCTCGCTATTATCAAGTTTCACATAGGACCTTGAGCATATATTTGGTGTATAGGTGAGGTGATTGAACTCAGAATATAATCTTGATCATTCAGTTCAATAATCGAATACACGTTATTATACTGATCTGAATCGAGTGTCATCGTATAACGTACAGGCATGTTTTATTTATGTTAGAGAGATCTGATGAACGACCGCGTCACCTCATAGTAAGTGGCTATCGCCGCTCATGGAGAAGAATCACAAATGCCTTGTCGGATCAAAGAGTAGGTATTATGCCTCCATACGGCTGTTATAGTTTTGTAACTCGATCACAATGTGAGGCTTCCGAACAGGCCCCTTGCTGTTGTGGAGTTGTAAATACTAATTAGTGCGGCACTTCTATAGCGTGATGTAGGATTCGTAGTTACTCCATAGTTCAGCGTGTCTCCGTTAGATGGCATTGAAGTATGTTCTCCTAACAGGCGTAAATAACTACAAAGTATTATTTAAATTAAGCTTAAGCTTAAAGTTTATTTCCATGATGGCGCTTTTATGTAACGAAAATAAGATTAAAATTTAGTATATTAATAAAGTAAGAGTGTTCTCTTTTTTATGCACAGCTGCAACTTCGTCAAACGTCACAAGTGCATCGCCGCTTTTTGACCCCTTCCCTCTCAGAATTAAGAAGAGGAGTAGGGTTAGGCTCCGGTAACGTCACTCACTCAGTGAAAAGTAACGACGGAATTGCTTAACACTGGATTTTTATGAAATCAGTTTTTTATTTTTCTAGTTGAGCCAGCCATTTGTGCCGAGGCATGGCTCACCACGGTTATATTATGGTACGGCCACTGGTATTGTATTTTTTTTTAAATAAACAGAAATTAAATATGTTGATATGAAAAACATGTCACTACATTTTATTTGAACACGTCATGAAATCATAATCAAATTAATTTAAAATCGTATAAACTAATTTTATCACAGATATTAAAACTAATCAGTCCTAATTATTGTTAACCTAATTCGAACAAAAAAATCCCTCAAAATAACAAAAGTGACACCCCTAAACTAATGACTACTTAATAAACCCTTTCGTCTCAAATACCTCTGGAAACAGACCAAAGGTAAGAAAATTAGGAAAGTTGGAGATGATCCGCTCCGATGAAGGTAAAACCTTTTAGGATTACAAGATTCCCACCAAAGTATTTAAAGTTTTACTTCATGTTCCGTCATTTTGACGACCCTATATTTTAATCTCAAGGAAATGATAAACAGAAAGATTTTGTGGGTGGCACGTCACAGCGTTGCTTTGATTGTAACACAATCAAAAAAATAATGAACTGCTTGATTTAACACCGTTTTTAAGAAGAAGAACCACCGTTTTTTCAAAGGATTAAAGTATGTGCCTGAAATCTAGGTGATGCGCTGATGGTAAGCGATCATAACCGTCACCTATAACTAAGAGCAACGTTAAAATACTAAATGCGTAATCATCATCATCATCAGCCTATCGCAGTCCACTGCTGGACATAGACCTCTCCCATTGCACGCCACTTAGATCTATTTTGGGCGTCCTAATACTAATACGTAAATACATGTCTTATGCCAACTATCACTTGGTTCCAGGGGTATCGTATCTTTTTTACTGAAAGATTTGCATGACATGAAACGTACAGATGAAGTAGTGATTACGATCAAATAATCTGGTGGTTAACTAGAATTTATCGACATAATTACCTAAGATAAAATTTTCAACATTTTCTAATCATTTTTAGGAACTCACCTAAAGCCCTTCCTTTTTTTATCTTCTTTTATTGATTCCTTTGTTAAATTTATAATGGCCTTAAACGCGAACATGAATATAAATGTTTTGATATTGCTCCAAACACCACAATACAACGTAAACCTCAGTAATCGAAATGCCAGAATTCACAATCGAAAAATCTCTAACCGCAATTGTCAATATGACGTTAATATAATTATGGGAACGACTGCCGCTAGAGTGAACAGCGCTTATTACCTGAAATACGGGACACCGGTTATAGGGCCAACGAAACGCGTGAAATAAACTTATGTAAATAGTATATAATATACGATATATTGACGATCGGATGGCTTAGTGGTTTGTGTAACGGATTGCTATTCCAAAGGTCGCGGATTCGTCAAGTCAAACATTTGTGTGCATGAACATTTAATGTTTGGATAGTTTGGGACTAGATGGCGTTGTGTGAATGTCTTAGGATATTGTTATTATTATTATTATTATATACCATTCACAAAAGTTTGGATATTAATAATAATAATTACATTATAATTATTAGTATTAGCATCTATAATTAGATTATTTATAAATGTAAAAGTGAGTCTGTTTGTTTGTTACGTTTTCACGCCTAAACCACTAAACCGATTAGGCTATTTAACATAGACAAATTTTAACCGCGGTAACTGACTTTGTATAAAAAACCCTCCATTCTAAGATTTTTCTTATCCACTGCTGGACATAGGCCTCTGCCTATGTCCAGCAGTGGATTAGTAAAGGCTGTTGATGATCATGTCAAATTATAAAGGATTCACTGAGGTACGTATTTTGGAGTACCGTGACGTAGGCATACCATCCGTGAAAAAGGTCACCAGTCGATCTTTAACTATTTCGGTATCCCTGAAGAACACACGTGTGAAAAACCGTTTATCGTTTTTTAATGATAAAGGGAAGATGGGTCACTTGAATGAGAGTCTACCGCTCAAATTAATTCCAGCATTGCAACTTAAGAAGCACAAGTTGCCGATCTTTGAGGCGAGGGTACGCTCTTTTCTTGAAAGTTTTCAGGTTAGATCGGACAGAAAACACCGCAGTTCACAATTTGTTCTGCAAATCGGTTGTACCAACAAATGGAAAGTGGTGGAGGGCCAGTTACCCAAGTAATGGGGTTGAATGCGCAGAACTGCAGTGAACGATGAGTATGATATACACAATAAACACTGCAAAATGAATCTATATTTCTACGCAATAACAAGTAGTCAATGATATCTGAAACATTCTGGCAATCGATGATTTAGGACGTTTCTCTTTAAATATCGACTAGAGGAAGAAACTGGTACTGGGATGCTCCTGCAAATAGATGATCACAGTGTTCCATATGCGGCGAAACATGCGTTTTGTACAAATACGATGGGAGTTAAATAATATCTCGATCTGCTCAAGACACTAAGCTTCTTCAAGGCTAATTTGGCTAGAGCTCTTCAAATTATCCCATTGCAACCATTTTACTGAATGAAGCAGCGATTCTAATCTACACCGTTTTCAAGTACCTGGACTTACTCATACAACATACAAATTGTACGTTGTTTATTGCCACAAATCATGGCTACCCTACTGACCAGCCGCCTTACTCCACAACCACTGTTCTCATTACCAATCACAAGTTAATTACACCGCGTACCACTATGCTTACAGTATTATACCAATTATAGCTACGTGCTTGTGGGATCGAAATTATGACACCAGATTAGGTTTCTGATGAGTTCGATATTGAATTTGAGTAGAATTAATTCAATATGTACTCTTTATTTTAATAATACGGGTAATAAGGCCAACTGAGGAACCAATCCACTATGAGTGGTACCTGAATTGGCCTCCCTAATCACGGGTCGGATCGAATCACATACAGGTATAAGGTCCTGGTCTTTTGGAAACTTCGCATTCCAATTTCCTTATCAAATCTGAGACTCTATCCGTTTTTTAACCCTTTTTTTTCCGTGCGGAAATCCCCTCGGATACCAACTATCGGTGGCATGTCGGACTCGAACCGACTAAAACCGCACGCCGTCTCGGGTACTAATAGCCGGGGAACCAGGTATACCCTAGAAAGGAAGTCCCTGGTGCCCCGACATACCTCGGGCCATCTGCAACAACAGGTAGGCGACCCCCCCCCTCGTGTGGGAACCCCATGTTCCCTCTGCTCCCTGGAAGCGAGCGCGCTTCGCAACGCGCACGGCACGGCAGACGTGACGGCAGAGTTCCACGCATTCTCTCTCCGCACGATAGCCGCAATCAGGCCATCGAGCGGGAGAACTCCTACTCCGATGGCCGCCACGAGGTCTCGCCTCTGCTCAACCCACGCCGGGCACTCTGCCAGCGTGTGGAGAGCCGTGCCCACGGTCTGGCCATCGCAATGGTGGCACTCAGGCGTGGGCTCCTTGCGGATCAGACACAGGTCATCCCCGAAACATCCTTTCCCAGTGATCACCTGCGTCAGTCGGTATGAGAGGGTCCCGTGACGCCTCTGGAGCCAATCCTCCATAACGGGTCTTAACGCCGCGATGACGGCGTGCCCGGTTTTTTAACCCTATTTTAACTTCTTCCTTTTGTCGGTTTGAATAGCTTGACCATCCGCCTTACTCACTAGATCCAGCTTCAAGCAAAAAATTGCGCTCGGAGGACTTAGATTTTCGTTAAATAAAGAGGCAATCACCCTTTGTAAACAATTATTTTACATAGAAAAAGTGGAGTAGGATTATGACGGGTTACAGAGATGGGAGCATCGGTGTGTTTTCTTTTCTTTTTTTTCTTTTTTTTAAAGATAACTCCCGCATTAGGAATATATCCTGTGTCGCGAGGGACTTTACAAACATACATGAAAAGGACACAAAGAACACCCAGACTCAGAACAACAAATTTGTGGATCACACAAAGTGTTGTCCCATGTGGGGTTTGAACCCACAACACTCGGCGTAGTAGGAAGCGGCGTGGCGACCGCTTAAACCACTACCACAAACAAGGAGACTATGTTAAAAAATTTAAAAAATTAAAATCTGAAATAGGTCTTATATCTTTGTTAGGTCGGAAACTTTTTAGACCACCTTCGTACGTCGCCTAAGATCCGAAGGGACTTTCCACCAGGCAACAAAAGAAAAGATACCATATGTCTGAGCAAGAAAATTAATAGAGTACCACCGCTCTCGGGAACAAGTATACCACATTTGTTTTATCGTGGTGTCGTATTAGTGTGACCAGAGTATTAGTTTTCATTCAAATATAAATACAATTATGAAAACTCAGCTATTTATTTAAATTAGGATCTAGATATAATACAAAAACGATGATCTAATTAACTTTGAGGATATTATTAAAATAATTTTCGTTATTGTGTTTTAATGTTAAAAGACAGTCATATAGCGTTGTTATAACTTAAGAGTCATGTTTTGTCTGATATATAGATAACCTTAATAAATCCACAACTTCAATCATTGGTGAAAACGACTTTTCTAAAACCGTATTAAAATCTGTTCAGGAATTATTAAGTTTATTTTGTTTACAGATAGTCAGAGAAACATGTTTCTCTGTGGAGTGTAATAAAACGACTAGTAAATTCTTAAAAATTAAAAAACCTTTTAATTTTTTTAAAATAAAGAATTTAAAATAGTAAAAACAAAAACAGGTTTACAATGACGATCTTTGAAACACATAAAAGTATACAGTTTAATAACTACTGATGTGAAATGACCCTAATCGACAGAATCTTTTAATTGCTTTTTGCTGCTGTCATTTTACCGTCTGTTGCTGCACGACAGACACTATTCAATTTTTCCCTTTTCTTCTGGCTTCCATTTCTCATCAGATTCCTTTATTCCTTAATTGAATCGTAACACGTAACTATGAAACAAGAGACATCCTCACTAAAAATTGACTACAGATCTTACAGTGACATGGCATTATCCAAATAAATAAAGTTTTATTTTATAATATATTATGTTGTATCATTACAAAGTACAACTAATTATATTCCTATATATAAACAGCTAGCTAAACAACTGATTGACACTTCTCGTGATCAGAAGGCTGGCCTTTTCCTAGCACAGAGAATTAACATTGCCATTCAACGTGGCAATGCTGCCAGTCTGCTGGGAACGCTACTAGTAGGCGATGATGCGGAGGGATTTTTAGACGCGTGCCTGTAAATAGTGTAAACTTTGTAAATGTTATTGTTATTGTTATTTACAAAATTTACACTATTATTATTATTATATAAATTATTTATTTTTATATGTAAATTAAAATATTATTATATCGATTAATTTTTATTCTTAATTTCATTTTTATTTTTGTACTAGATACTAGATTTTCCTCCCTTATTTTTCACTTTCTTGCACATTTTAAATATGACTATGGAAGAATGGATTATGTAAAGTAATTAACTCTAAGTGACAAAATAATGTTTCTATTATAATATTATATATAGTATATATAGTAAGCGACAATATGAAGCTAAATATTACTATTGAATTAAAACTTTACACATATGAACATAATGTGTAGTAAACCTTTTGGGACAGAGTGGGTGTGACCGTGCACACCCACTCTGTCGCAATAGTTTGATTTATAATGCTCATTTAATTTTGTATGAATAACTTGACTGTGTAATCTAAGGATTACAATTTTACATACGGAAGCTGTCGATATAGTGATATCATAATAGCATAATGCTTTCAAAATCAAGGCTTAAAAAGGGTTTGAAGTAAGAGTTATTCTCTGTGTGTGCATTTAAAAGTTAAAGCACAAACAGTGTGGTATTGTCTTCTTGCAATAACAGTTCTCAAGCAGATTGGTAAAAAATCCACTAGTAATGTACACCTAGTTTTTTGTGCGTATGGGTATTAGTTAGACATGATTTCTTGTTGTTTCTTTAATACCAAACCAATGAAACGCTAAATTCTCAATTCAAACCGAATTAATAAAGGTTTCCACGCATACATAAAACTCGATTAAAAAGGGATTTATAGTGTACAGGATATTAAAGAAAGCCGATGTTGAATTTACCAGCATTATATGTAGCCAACAAATAGTTGATTTAGCTTGAAAAACAGGGTTATGGAGCAAAAATCCAAAATCCTTTATGAAGTAGGCACATAAACGCAACTGAAGGTATTTCATACCTTTAAAAAAATAAAAAAATATTGAATTTTGTTTGAGAAAAGAGCCTATTTATTTGTCTGTGTTACAAATATGCACTCTCTTATCAATTATTAGCTTTATCTGTCAACTACCGTAAAGAGTTGGCTTTACGTTATTGATTGAACTAAACGAGTCAGAACCTGTACGAGTTCACATCAACAGCCTTTACTAGGCCACTACTGGACATAGGCCTCTAATTAGAAAGGAGGTTTTGGACTACTATACCACGCTGGCCAAACAGGTTGGTATAGGGGTTTGTTTCAAGTTTTCCTTCTCTCTGCAGTGCTGTTGTCCTGTGTAGTTTTGCTTCCTTATTCGCCTCTTACGACACCTACGGAATGAATAGGAGTGGTGACACTCTGTATTCTTAATCCGTCACTTAATCCGTCCCAATATTCTATAGATATGGTGTATTAATTAACTAGTCCTTGGCCTCTACTACTACTAAAAGATATGAGTCGAGTTGAGTCGATGCAAAATATATTTACTACGAAACTGCGTCCATACGACCACAAAAAAAAAACAAACAAACAATAAAATCTCATTCAAAAATAGATTTAAAATTCCCAATGACGTAGCTTTTGAATTTTTAAACGAGAAGTTTGCTCTCTGAATTAAGGCACACACGTCTGCAAGTACTAAAAGTTAATTACAGCTGCAGCGTAATACTAATTAGTCATCGTAAACTAAATAAATTCTAAACTAAAACTGAGCCAGCAATGAAATCAAAACTATATGAAACTAGATTTGAATACGAGAGAGTTGCTCACAGCTTCAATGAATATAATACTACATCTATAAAATTATTAGCATTTTATTGCAGCTGAATCTTCATCTTTTAGAGCATACCGATTTTAAAGGCACCTTTGATTCATATTGAAGAGAATGGAATCGCTTTGTGATTTTAATCTTGAGTAATAATTTAAATTAACTCAGAGTAGAGTGGAAATAGTCTAAATTAGTTTGAAAACCAATATCAAACATCCGTGTGAGCAATTTTTTTTTATTGTCTTTCTTTGCTACCTTTTTCTTTTAATATATTATCAATTTTTAAAGACAATATGCTTGCTTCAATTAGCAAAATATATGAATTTAATTAATAATAATACCTTGCCACATCTCATACACGGCCGTCTGATTCCAAATTAGGCACAGCCTATGCTATGATAACCAGACTACTGATAAACACACTTATATATTTCTAAATACATACACATTATAGAGAAATTACACCCAGACACAGAACAAATCATCGTGCTCATCACACAAATTTTTGACTTGGGTGGGAATTGAACCTACGACCTCCGGCTTAGCAGTCAAGGTCACTAACCACTAGACCAATAGTCCCGTCAATAATTCTGTTATTATGCCTCTGTATATCCCTCATGGGTCACAAACGTGTCTGTTCATTAATAGACCTACAGTATCGTAGACTATTACAAAATTATCAAATTCTAATAACCTTCAAACTCACAGTACGGCTAGACGGCTGCGATTACAGTTGTAATACTATCACTAAATATAATTAATTAATTCACCCACTTTAAAACTGTATGAAGTAATACAAAATTCCTCTGGCAACCTAATATAATGAACTTGCCAACATTTCGTTTATATTTTGTAGTTAGCAAATGAAAATTACCATTTTATTACGATACAAAGCTCGTACGGCCTCAGTGCTACTTTTATTTTATAGATGTATTCCAACAATGTGATAATTGATATTAAACCGGTATAGGTTGAGATTGTTAGGTTATTTGATGCTCTCTTTATTATTCCAGGGGAAAATTATTGCACCAGGGACTTCCTTTCCAGGGTATACCTGGTTCCCCGGCTATTAGTACCCGAGACGGCGTGCGGTTTTAGTCGGTTCGAGTTCGACATGCCACCGATAGGTGGTATCCGAGGGGATTTCCGCACGGAAAAAAAACAAAAATAAAAAAAGGGGAAAATTATTATGTATGTGTGTTCTATGTTACTCGTTGTAAAAAGGCTATATGTGTTTATCTAAAACTTGGATATTTTTTGCAAATCTGTTAGAAATATCTTTTTATTTTATTTGATCGATTTCTTCTCATAAGACTCAAGTTTTGGTAACAGCTACTGATAGGTTGACAGAAACAGATACAATATTAAATGGTCCTCTTTTTGTTTCATTAAAATTACATTCATAAAGCAATTTTTTGTTGCAGTGACTCTACGTGTATCAATAAATTCAATTACAGTAAACAAAGTAACTTCGAATATCTTGCAATCAATTTTGTGAAAAAGTATTTGACTTTGGCAAAGTTAAAGAGAACGATATCCTACACAACTAATACTTCAAAGTACAAAACGGCTTCACTGGATTATAAACACAAGAACAGATGTCTCAACTCAACATTTCAAAATAGTTTAAAATCTTAATAATATTTTTTACACACATCTCATACGGCGGTCTGATCCCAAACTAGGCAGAGCCTGTACTATGGTAACCAGACTGCTGATAAACATAAATAAGTAATATGTTTCTAAATTCATACATATTATAGATAAAGTAAAACCAGACACAGAACAAATGACCGTGCTCATCACACAATTATTTGTTCTGGGTGGGAATCGAACCCACGACCTCTGGCGTAACAGGAAGGGTTATTAACCACTAGACCAAGAGGCCAGAGAGTTGAAAGAAGAGGACTCTTGGTTTGTATACATATTTGCCATCTCAGTAGTACAAGAAATTTAAAATGTAAATATAATTTTCTTCAAAACAACTTATCACAAGAATACCATAACCATACCTCGTATATAACTAAGCAATTACTTGGAAATACTTGTAATACAAAAAGTGGTTGGACTGACATTGAATAAAACAGCCTCCTAAGTTATACCGGCAGAAGGAGGCCGGATAAAAAGGATTTTCTATACTTCTCGTAAACGCACGTGATCCAAGTACGGATTGTACCGAAAGAGGCGCATTTTTTTCAGAACATAAGGGACTAAATTACGTACGGTTTTGTAGCGGGTTTTAGAAATATGTGACGTAAAATTGCTGCTCAAGGTTTATTTTATGTATGGAGGAGGTTATCAATTCGGATGTTTTTTTTTTAAGTATGTTTTGGGTATAACTCCGTCATTTATAGACGGATTAACAAAATTATTTTTTTGTTCAAAGGGGGTTTATTCCGAGATGGTCCCATTTAAATTTCATATAGATCAGATGATAAGTTTTAAAGACAGACAACGGAGCTTTTTTTTTAAAGACAACTTCTATGTATCCTGTCTCTCGGGGGACTTTACAAACATACAAGAAACAGACACAAAGAACACCCAGACTCAGAACAACACTTTGTGGATCACACATCATAAAAAATCTTGTGCCTCATCAATATAGGTCATCATAGTGTATATCTTGTACGCTCATTTATATAAATAAATAAAATTGAACTGTATGTTTTTAGTGTTAAAATATTAGGTTTTTTCTTGCTCACATGGTTATTTGTTGAACTGTATTGTGTACATGTGTATTGTGTGTATGTGTGTAAATGTGTATTGTGTGTAAATGTGTATATTGTGTATAACCTATTATTGTTATCATCATAATACCTATGCCTAAGAACCAGTTTAAATATTTTTCGTTTGTCTGTCCGTCTGTTTGTTCTACGTAATCTTCAAAACGGGTGGACCGATTTTGATAATATTTCACTACCAGGTAGCTGTCTATATAAGGAGTAACTTAGGCTATTTTTAAATTTTGTCCAGTCCGGGAAGCGAACCCACTAAGGCAGCGCTTTCCAAATTCCAAGCGAACGAAGTCGCGGGCACCAGCTAGTAAACGAATAATAATTATTGTTGCAAAATTAAGCCTACTACAAGTTTCATAGTAATCACACACTTTTTAGTTGTAAGCCTTTTGATGCTAAGTTTGACTAAAACTTTACTTTACTTTTTACCGTTCGTGTAACATATGACACAATACAGTTAATACGTGCTTTTAATTTTTACCTATTTATTTATACACTAGCTGAGACCCGCGGTGTTACCCGCGTTTGTTGTTATAACCGCGGGCAACGCCGCGGGGCGAAGCTAGTCTAAAAAATGTTAGTTACTCCTTATGTCATCAGCTATCTGCCAGTGAAAGTCCCGTCGAAATCGGTCCAGTCGTTCCAGAGATTACCCGGAATTGAGAGACAGACAGACAGACAAAAATTGTAAAAAATGTTATTTTGGCATATGTACCGTGTAAACAAACATATGCATTTGGTAAAAAGCGGTTATTTTAATATTACAAACAGACACTCCAATTTTATTTATTTGTATAGATTACCTATCGAGACAGTATCATCATAAAGGTTTAATAAATTAGTAGGGCTCACGTGATACGCTTTCATAAATTAACTGCTATGTTAAGCTTGAATTGATGTGAGCTTAACACATCTAAATTAGTTTCAGATTTAGAATCAATTACAGCCTGGCCTTATTAGTTTCTTTTAGTCTTAATTTACTTTTAATTCCATGTGATGGTTGGTTTATTCACTCTTGGTTTCTGAATTGATCCATTTCAAACATGGCAGCTACAGACTTGCAGCTTATTAGCATTAGATCAAAATGTGATTTAAGAATATTCTCAAAACAGCTGATCGATGAGTCGATTTTTTCGATATGGATGTCACTGATTAGAATTTGACGGTCTAGTAATTAGCAATTGTGACTGCTATGCCAGAGGCCATGGGTTTGATTACCATCCTGGAAAAGTATTGAGTGATCATTAGTTCTGTATCTAGGTGTAATTTTTCTGTATAACGTACGTTTTTGGAATATTTATATAACTATGTTTATTTAGAAATAAGTCCGTGTAGTAACCGACACCTATAATATGCAATTTAGGTGTCGTAAGAAACGACTAATAGAACAAACTACGCAGGACAACAGCACTGCCAAGGAAAAGAAAACTACACATTAACTCTATACCAACCCGTCTGGCCATCGTGATATAGATGTCCAAAACCTCCTTTCTAATTATAGGTTTATGTCCAGTGGACTACTAACGGCTGTTGATGATGTTTCCTTACCCAACCCATTTGTGCCACTTGCCGAAAATCTTCCACCTGGACACGAGTTGCCATGGCTGACGTGGAAGTCTCTAAACAGACTCCGGACACAGGTAGGCCGAAGCAGAGAAAACCTGTTCAGGTGGAGATTCATAAATGACTCTGCCCTGGAGTGTAAGTGTGGTCTTGCCCCACAAACTATGGGGCACTTGATATCGTGTCCAGCCTGTCCTGTTACTTGCACATCACAGGAACTGATGGAGGCTACTGAAAGTGCCGTACTCGTCGCCAAATTTTGGGCCGACTCAATTTGAATTGTCATCGACACGCTAAGAAGAAGATGATTTAGAAATGCAAATAGGTGTTCTGCCTCAGAATTATGTTCCGTATATTCGCAAACTTCAAACCAGAAAGCACTCACAGTGGCGGGCACTCATGTGAGATGTGGGATGCCTATGAGCCGATCACACTATTGAACCGCTAAGTAACCGAGTGATTTAAAGAACCAATGAAAGGAGCGAGCGTGTTCGACAAAATGACCCTCAGATATTAGAGGGTGAAGTTATTACTGGCTCCCATTGTGCTAAATTGATGTGTTGTATTGTGTTGCATGTGGCGTTGATTTTATATCTAGCAATTTCTGTTGAAGAGATACTTTACTAGCTATTTCCCGCGGCTTTGCGAGTGATTATTTCTTATTTCTAACTTCAAAAATCGAACGACCAATCATTCATTATTTTACCATCTATAGGGTGTTTTGCGGTAAAAAAATAATTGTGCCAACAACATAAAGCTGCATCAGCTGCCAAAATATGCGTTGCACGTTATCGTGTTACGTTACGTTAAATACTTAAGGTAATATGTATTTGGGGGATACTAGACTAGTTTTTAATCCAATGGGGGACCTTAATCAAGAGGTTAGGCGACATTTCAAAACTCTACACTGCACGAACGGTGCAGTAACTATCCTGTCATACGTGGATGATACACAAATATATATGAGGAACAAAAATATAGTAATATCATCATCATCATCATCAACAGCCTGTAATAGTCCACTGCTGGACATAGGCCTCTCCTTAGAAAGGAGGTTTTGGCCTACTATACCACGCTGGCCAGACGGGTTGGTATTGGGTTTGTGTCCAGTTTTCCTTCTTTTTGCAGTACTGGTGTCCTGCGTTGTTTTGCGCCCTTAGTCGGCTCTTACGACACCCACGGGATGAATTGGGGTAGTGACATTCCGTATTCTTAATCCGTCACTACACGGACTATCCGTCACCACACGGACTGAATAGATACTAATATAGATATTACTATATTCAGGTTAGAACCTAAATATTTACCTATGCACATGACTGTCCATCAGCTACCATTGCATGTAACTGCAAAGTTTTAAATAAAACTGATGATGTGAAATATTTAGGTATTGATACAAATTTAGGACATAGGCCTCCCCTTAGAAAGGAGGTTTTGGTTTTGGTTTTGGTTTTGGGGAGGCCTATGTCCAGCAGTGGACTATTAAAGGCAGTTGATGATGATGATGATGATACAAATTTAAATTTTCGCAAAAACATCGAATTGCTGTTAATGATAGTACGTAAATAAATCAACATTTCCTTAAATTTTGCATATTTACAGTATTGCAGATTATTATGTAATAAAACAGACCTATTTGGCTTTGTGTCAGTCGATAATAAAATATTGCACAACCTAGTGGGGTGGCGCTGCTAAGACCGTTTTACTCCCGCTTGAACGTGCTCAAAGTGCAATGTTTACAGTAGACACGTGTCGCCCATTTACGTTTCCTGCTCATCAACTTTATCTGGAATGCAAAGTATTAACAGTTCGACAGTTATTTATATTGCTCATCACACTAAAACAACACGTTGATTACCATTTAATCCTATATTCTTAGATAAGAAAAGGAATGACATTGTATTTGTCAAACCCTAAACAACCTGTACTTACTTAAACATTTTTTTTTCTATTATTAGCACCATATCTACCATATCATAATCTAGTAGGAGAATTTACCGCTGGAGATCAAAATTACTTTGATCTCTAGCGGTAAACTATTATACATATTTCCAGGTTTGACAAAAATAAACTTGAGTTCCGAAAAAATATTTAAATTTTCCGTACGAGTTAGTTTGAAGTAGTCAACAACAAATCGATGTGAACTAAAAATTCTATAATTACAGGAACAGCGCACGTGAAACAAAGTTTATTTCGGGAACCAAACTTTAATCACAAGGTACCCGTTGTGTATTCGACTGCCGCTAACTTTACTTTATAATTAAAATCTGGCTAATTAGCGGAACACATATGCGGGTTTTATAATTAACTTGAATTAAAACTTCTATATCCGTGGACGTGCAAATAAAAAAGGTCTATGACGTCCGCGATTTTTACTTAGGGTATATCATTATTGAATTAATTTATAATTTTCATCGTAACGAAATTCAAGCTGTACGGATGAATGATTAAAATTAATGAGTTTAATGTTACAACACTGATTTTTCTTTCATAATTTAGGCGTTTAGTTATTTCAAGAAATAAATTTTCTCGTGTCCTCTTTTCTTTTTATGTAAAACGTAGACGAAAATAACGAGCTTTGCGACTGACCCAAAAGTACCTAAGTCTATTCTCGAAAATTTTTAAATTTTAGATAATTATTTAAATGTAAATGGGGCGGGGGGGGGGGGGGGGCAAACAATTAAGACCTGATGGTGAGCGACTACCACCGTCCATCAACACCTGCAGCTCAAGAGTCACAAGTGCGTTGCTGCCCTTGGAGTCCCTCCCGTTCGAGTCAGCGGGAGGGGGGATTCTCACTCACTCAGTGAAAGGCAACGAAAGAATTGCTTAACACCGGTTTTCTGTGAGGCCGTGGTATCACTCCGGTCGAGCCAGCCCATTCATGGCGAAGCATTTCTCTCGTACGGTAATATAGTAATGGTTTGCTGACATAAGTTAGGTAATCTTTAAGTAACATTGTTCCTCATATTGATCGTATTGTTTAAAGATAGAAAGCGTAGGAGTTTTTGAAATTGTTCTCTTAAGAGGATTAAATATTGATAATGTAAAATTGAACCTGTTAAATTCTGATAAATTTGACCTTTACTCAGATCCTTAAAATATTAATATAAAGCGTTTTTGGGAAGTTTCTACAAGATATCTCTTCTTTACTACTAAACAATCAGCTAGCTTTAACTAACGTTTTAGCTTTTTGGTTTGAGACTCCAAGAGTTTGCAAAATCTAACTGTCATCATTTTTCACCATCTTCGTCAATTGGTCAGTAACCCTGGCTGCCAAGCTAGATGTTCAATTCCTACCCAGGACAATTTTCTTTTTCAAAGACAACTTCCGCATTAGAAATATACATCCCGTATCGCAAGGTACTTTACAAACATACATGAAACGGACACAAAGAACAACCAGACTCAGAGCAACAATTTGAGGATCACATAAAGTGGTGTCCCATATGGGGATTGAACTCAAAACACTCAGAGAAGTGTAAGCGGCGTGGCGACTGCTTAAACCTCTACGCCATCCGTGCAGTCATTGTATGATAAACATGATCATTTGTTCTGTGTCTGGGTGTAATTTATCTATAATATGTATGTATTTAGAAATATTTTAAGTATGTTCATCAGCAGTCTTGCATAGCATAGGCTCTGTGTAGTTCGGGATCAGACTACCGATTAACTAATAGCAAACATCTGACAAAAACAAAAACGAGATGTCTTCTAACTTGGATGTCAGTAATCAACATAGACCTAAAGAACCCCAGGAATCGCCAGGAAATCTGGCAGAGCATGAGAAATTTTATAAGGCTAGGCAAAGTAAGAAGCATCTGACAATGTCACAATCTTCACCAGGTACATATATTCGATCGCTTCACTCAATTTATTTATTTACTTTTTTCTTTTACAATAGTTACTGACTCTTTTGACAATTTTATAGATATGCACATTTACATTCCAAAACATGTTCGGCTGGCACTTAAAATAGGTAATACCTGAGCTATAAGTACCAGCAATCTTCCAATGACATATATAAATATACATTACAATACAATTTTTATATCATTTTTCTAATCCTTTCTTACAATGTTCATAATGAATTCGTGTCAATTAATGAAGCTTGACTAAGTAAGACATTCTAAAAACATCACCAATAATATGAATGTCTAACCTTCGCAATGTGCGTGTGCCAGTGTGTGTGTATTTGTGTGTGCGGGAGTGTGTGTGTGTGTATGTGTGTGTGTGTGTGTGTGTGTGTGTATGTGTGTGTGTGTGTGGGCGCGTGTGAGCTTATGGAGCGTGGCTGTTAGAGTATGATGAGCACATGTTTTACGATGTTGGATAAATAAGAGTCTCCGTGTCCTCATATGACAATTTACAAAGCCACTCAGTTACTATAGTTTTACATTCGTGCTTAGTCCTATTCGCTATGAATAAAATCCTATTTATTTTATTTTACAGAAACCGACCAAGAAAACATGAGAATCTTTGGCTAAACGATGTTTTATGAGGGGCACTACGTGGTAATTTAAATCTTCGCGTAGACGACAAGGTAGAAGATATCGGTTGACTGTGTCGGGAGAGGAGTGAGTGTTGCGTCAGTACAACCTGAAGTACAAACATTTGTCGTACTGTTAGTACTTTACACTCAAATATTGATGTTTTCTAATCAGACTTTATTATGTTCTTATTGAGTTTGCCATATTTTTCTTCATATGTTTATTGTTACAACCACATAAATATTCTTAATAGCAAATAACATCTTGTGTAAGTGGGGGACGTTACGTGTTCTCCGCGGTTAGAAGTTTTGCTCCGATACCTCGGCGAACATTAGCAGACGGAGAGATCTTAATACGTGCTGAACGATTCCCCGCGGAATGATTCAGGCTCTATTTCAAAGATAAATATATACTAGATGTGTCTAAAAATAATGGATAAATAATAATAATAAAGAATTTTATTCCCAAAATAATGTTGCAAAATAAAACTTAAAATACATAGAATCATAATTTACCTTTACGAGTGCATGCATAATTTTATCAATAATAATTAATATCTATAATTAATATCAACATCTATTCACTATTAATTAACATTTAATACCATTATTTATTTATTTACATGTATTAGTTCCGACATTGATTTGTCTGTTTATAACTAATAATATGTATTTACAAATCGACATTCAATATGAGAGGTAGTATTCATTAATGTTTATTCATTTGTGTATTAATTATTTAGTATTTAATTTAATATTTATCTAGATTTACGTATAAATTATAAACAATATAAGCTAACATTATATTTTAAAAAAATGGATAAGGCCTAGTAAATTTCAATATTTTTGGTATGTATGTATCTATGTAACGGAATCATCACTCTAAAGCGTCGGATTATCAACAACCAATGGCAATACGATAATTTAATAAATTTGTCTGATTATCCTGAGCAGGATCTTCAGGATTAACGTAGTGTCTTGTGCCACATACTAAGGCGTGTACTGAAGCATATGTGACTTGTTACCTTTTTTAGTCTTTAATGAGAAAATAATCATCATCCTAAAAATTAAAAAAAAAGAAATTGGTATGAAAGCGTGGGGTGCTATTTAACATATTTGATTAAATTATAACTTTACTTTTAACAATATCTGTCAAAAAAATATTTACCACACTTGACATCTAGCACCCAGCGCATTTTTGTTATTTTTTTTAGCTATTATTTTTTTCTTATTGGTCTCTCCAATCTGACGGCAGAAACATTAGTACACTCCCCTCTGTGTTATTGTAGTCTTAGGCTGAAATTTATAAAGCGTACTTAGACTTTGCTCAGACTTTGCTTACGCTAAACTTACTTAAGTTCCTGCTCAGTGTAATCTTAGCATTCGAATTTATAGTCCTCTTGGGCTAAGAATTTACTGAGTGTATGCTAAGCAAGATCTCAGGAAAAATTTTTAAACGTTTCGATTTGCATAGCATATTAATTTAAATTCTTAGTATTTCAAAAATATATTATTTTTAAAATAGCTGTAATAACCTAAAATATTAGTAATCTTATAAATTTTATCATATTATTGTATTTCAATCAATTAACACCTTTAGTTTTCATTGATTTTAAGTGATAAAAGGCAAAAATAACACATGTACAAGTAAAACAAAACGTACGTATATTTGACTTGTCAAATGTCATAACAATATTTGAGGTTGTCTCGTCTCGAGTTCATTCGCAAATATATCAATTTCTTGTATTAACTTTTTATCTTGACCCTGGCACACCCTTACGGACTTCTGTTACCAATTCTGTTGACAATCGAACCATCTTTTCACATTGACTCTGGCATATTAATCGTAAGTAATCGCTAAGTCATGGATTTTGGTGACTTAGACTATGCTAAGCATTTGCTCAGCTTGAGCTAAGCATTATGACTATAAATTTCAACGCACACTTAACTCGTGAGGTAAGTCTGAGCAAAGTCTAAGTACGCTTTATAAATTTCAGCCTTAGTTCTGTTGGCCATCCAAGACTTACGGTATCTCTTTAATCTAAGTACTAATAAAGGTAATAAAAAGGAAAGAATAAGGAACCCTATCATTATTTTTCCCCAATTCAGCTTCTTAATTTTTCGTCTGAAAATAATTTATTGTATATTACACCTAGGCAGAGAACAAATGATTGATACTAATCACACAATATTTGTTCTGGGTGAGAATCAAACCCGAACAGATTTTTATTTCATAACTACCAATTATACATATTATTAGTGATATAACTTGGAAAACTGACAGACAACAGACAGAATATATTTTGAAGTCACATCTAGTGTACAAATATCTTTAAACTAACCCATATCGCCTGCAGTCACAGCGTAATGATTATATCAGAGCCCACGACGTTGAACTCTCCTGGCCCACGCACATCTGTACCCACACTGTATTTGTGGGTCAAATAAATTGTAATCCTCCTCGAGTATTTACCTTTAATATAAGTGGGGTGGGTTTTGTTTGCTCACAATTACAATGAAGGAAGAGACTTGCTTCTTTGATTTTTATACTATTTTTTGTACGTATATTCATCATTTATCCGTGTGGTGGCGGATTAAGAATGCAGAGTGTCACCACCCTTATTCATGCCGTGGGTTTCGTAACAGGCGACTAAGGGAGCAAACTACGCAGGACAACAGCACTGCAGAGAGAAGGAAAACTTGACAAAACCCCTATACAAACCCGTCTGGCCAGCGTGGTAAAGTATGCCAAAACCTCCAGAGCGGCCTATGTCCAGCAATGGACTAGTAAAGGCTTTGGATGATGATGATTCATCATTTACGTTAGGAATCGATATAACAATACAAAGTTACTATTGGCAGGCCATGTAGTCTGGGGAACATGGATTTCTAAATCTTCCAGATACATCTCTTTTCTGTTATTCAACTATTTTGTAGGAACGGGAATAGTTTCCAGTATTTGATTTTTCAGCATGTCATTCTATTTTCTTCACTAGTTAGTATTTCCATTTCAATTCTGTATGACCAAGAAGCCATAAAACCTTGACAGAATTTCTAATTAGGGAGGTCTTTAGGGCTGGAAAAGCTTGGTCCGGATCCTCCTCGGAATAGGGCGCCTGAGTCCGCCGTCGAGGTGATTTTTAGTGGAAACATCACATACTACTGGCTCCTACATTCCCAGGGAGCCGGAGATCCAAAGGGATTTTCCACCCCATCAACAAAAAAAAAGGCTGTAAAAGCAAAATGGTAATGGTAACAGTAGGATCGTATATTCCGTGTACCATACTTGGTAAAGATGTTTCATCTTGTATTTATATTTCATCACGATTTGGTAAAGTAGCCAGAATCACAGGGTCAAAAGGTGTTCATTTCAAGAAAGGGAGAAAAAAAATCTTATTAGCATCTGATGGGAGTACCAAAAATAGTTCAAGAATCAAAATAAATTGTAACTAAAATATAGATGGGAAATGTTTTTCACTGAAAACAATAACTAATCATCATCAGCCTATCGCAGTCCACTGCTGGACATAGGCCTCTCCCATTGCACGCCACTAAGATCGATTTTAATGAATTACTAATAATTATGCAGAAATATAAACATTCATGGAACAAAGTTGAAAAGTATACCAAAGTAATATAACATGAATCTCCTGTTAGCATTCATCAATCACATCATCACATCAACAGCCTATGATAGTCCACTGCTGGACATAGGCCTCTCCTCTGAAAGGAGGTTTTTGCCTACTATACCACGCTGGCCAGATGGGTTGGTATAGGGTTTGTTTCAAGTTTTCCTTCTCATTCCAGTGCTGTAGTGCTGTTGTCTTGTGTATTTTCTCCCTTAGTCGACTTTTACGACACCCACGGGATGAATAGGGGTGGTGACATTACGTATTCTTAATCCGTCACCACTCGGATGCTGGTAGCATTATGCACATAATTTTACAACCAAGATATTATTTATCAGACATCAAAGGAAAATGACATCGCATTTATTTCCCAGGGTTAAAAGGTTATCGGTCCTATCCACTTTATATTTCTGGTATACTCTTATATTTGCTATCTATACTATAGTATTCTCAAATCCAATTTCGTTTCTGGGCTCTGTTGAAATTTAATTCAGTAACAAACGTGTTCTGCAATGCTACGTGTTCTTTAGCTTTAGTATGTCAGTTTAGTCTTAGAAGAGTAACTCAGTAATACTTAAAATTCAGAATCAGTAGAAAAAGTGGATGACAGCCACTTATAAACTTTTAAAAATTGTTTTTGACGCTAGTCTCAAACCGTACTCGCTTGGAGAATCATGCTTCTGCCCATATGAGCAGGCTGGGATCCCAAACCTCCCCACCCCACCCATTCTTTTTCTGTGCGGAGTTCCCACCAGTGGGTGATTATGTCGGACTCAAACAAGTAGCCTGGGATCCCAAACCTCGACACCCCACCCATTCTTTTTCTGTGCGGAGTTCCCACCAGTGGGTGATTATGTCGGACTCGAACAAGTAGCCTAGAAAACAGGTATACCCTAGAAAGGAAAGCCTTGGTACTCCTCCCCTCCCCCTAATTCTGAGGAAGGAACTCAAAGGCAGCAACGCACTTGCGACTCTTGAGTTCATGCGCGACGTTAAACCTAATACCAACGAATCAACCAAGCTTAATACGTTTTATACCAAATATTTTACCTAATATCGCATCCCGATAGCAGTGCTCTCTACATTTATATCTACTAACAACTAGTAACAAGCTGGTAGTTTGCAAATAATAATATTACCGTTGTTATCTTATTTATTACTTATAATAAAATATCAAAGTTCTAGAAATTTCAAAAGGCACAGACTAGGCAGAGTCTGTACTATGGTATGTGTGAGCGTGTGTGCGTGTGCGTGTATGCACGTGTGTGTGTATGTGTGCGTACGCGTGCTTGTATGTGTGTATGAGAGAATGTAATAAAGGGGGGATCTAGGGCTCTCTCTAGACTGTTGTTAAATATACCTAAACCTAACAAGCTATGAAAGTTTTCAGTTAACATGTAAGGAAGATGTAATGATTCGACGTTTGCAAGAGATTTCAGCTAGAACGATAGTTCTTTAACAAAGCTGTTTTAAAAGTGCATAAATAAGATGACAATGAGTTTCTTTTAGAAATAATGATTTTTATTAATTGAATGGCAAACAAACTTTGCCTTTTAGTCAGTCACTGAAACCACCAGCCGCCAAACGCCACCAGGATATAACTATCTTAAACGTGCTTGAGAAATAACCACCTGTCATGGCAGATCTTACAATTTGAGCGAAAACTACAGATATTAGTACAGCCCACTTCATAATGACTTGAGAAAAACTAAAGCCAATATTTTCCAAATAATATTTTTCTAAATCTTTTTATTTTCTCTTTCCTCATTCTAACAACAGCATCAAACCGTATAAGCATCAAACAAAGTGGAAAAGGGGTCCTATACCCACCTTGTTACATTAATATCCGTGTCCTGTTGTGGGTACAAACCCGTATTTTAGTTTGTTGACCCATTCGTGCATAATTTAATCATTCTGCCGGGTCTTGTTCTGACATCAAACCACACCTAACAGATATGTACGACTACACTATACTTTGATCTTGTCACCTCATCATTTATATACAGAATGTTAAAGAAAGGTGAATTTTAAAAGAAAATCTTTTGAGGATAAACAGCGGCTTTATTCATTTTTAAACTGTAACATATTATAATATTAATGTTTACGGGAATTGGCGCGCTCACAACGGATATTAAATACATATCTTTGAAATAACTGATGTTTCGATCTGTGCCTTAATTCTGCTATTTTATTTTCACGTACAAACTACTGACGTTCCATTAACACGCTATTGAGATGCAATGTCGGGATAGTTAAATATATAATTTCCTTACAAATTTAAAATGTACCGTTTACCAAACTATTGCAAAAACATCGAAGACATTTGTCCATCGGTCTTACATAGTAGTAGTAGATTACGAAAAGTGCAATACTAAATGTAAGCACAAAATAGTGTGGCTTCTTTCCTTTACGTATAATCAGTCTGAAGATATCATAGCATGAAAACGCATACACCTTACACATATCACACGTACACAGACATACACTCCCCTACACTTAAACACCATTTACACAAGATAGGTACCGAAACACATTTAATTACCCATGGTAAAAATTGAAAACTTAGTTGTTAGTGCTTGTACTGTCAGATTCGGATTTGGGCGTTAATGGCTGCGACACAGTTTATACTAGTTACTTAATTATTGTGCAAATGTAACAAGGCTTTCAATAAAATATTTTAATTATTATTATTATTCCGACGACAGTCCATCGACAGTACATTGATACCATTTTATAATTGCAGAATTGAGGCCCAAGTTGCAGGTCAGCAGTGTCATAGTAGACTGAAAATCGACCCCAGCCTAGTTTGGGAAAAACGCTCGGAGGATGTTGATGATGAATGTGATACTTTTTCAGACGTGGACTTTGCGATAATAGCCAATCAAAATTACAGGTATGCAACCCCAACCTGCTTATGCTACTACTCACTTTCCCTATCCATTGGTACTAGCCATATCCCTTCTCCCTTTTTTTTTTGTACGTGTGGAAATCCCCTCGGACCGTCACCCCGCCGGGGCTCTCGTTCGGCGGGGCGGTGTGTCGGACTCGAACCGACTAAAACCACACGGTGTGCCCTCTTTGCGCTTCCAGTTTAGGAGGGGTCCAGGTAGTTATCGCCTTCTGGACCCCTCCCAGCGCCGGCCCGCTCCTGGCACGGGCTCCGTCTCAAGGACCTCTCTTTAGGCGGCGTCCGGCACACGCGGACGCCGCCCCCTCGCGGCTGGCCAACTACTATCCCTTCTCTACCATTACCTTCTCTTCTTATCTACCTTGCCTGTTAATATATGTCTAATTATCCTATCTAATAGGGATGGAATAAAATCACAATCACCTGTGATAAATCATATAATCACACCTGGCTATTTTACAAAACCACTGCGACTTATTATTACTTGTGGCGCATAAAGGACCACTCTTGAGTCTAAATGCCGCAACCAAAGCCCATAACCAATACCAATATTATTACTTGTACGCTAGTACTAAACTTCTACATCTAAACAAAATAAAGAAGGTCGTAATCTTTGATAAAAATATTTTTGATTCATTTTAATAGCATTTATATTTGTCTATGACCGAATCACAGTAACAGGTGAAATCACTGTGACTGAAACCAGGTCATTCATCATATGAATATAATTTAAAAGTAGCAATTATATCAATAATTGCTGCTATTTCATTCCTACGGTTCCCAATTGATTGCAATAGGTTTGCACCCTATTACGAAGTTTGGACTAGATTGATAGTGCCAGAATGTGAGCGTCTAAAACGTCTCTACCTTTTTTCGGCAACGAGCAATAATTCTATTGCTTTATACGGACAGAATAAGGTTACTAAAACGATCGTTTAAAGCAGTAGAATTATTGCTCGTTCATTCGTTTGTTAGTTCGTTAATAGCCGCTCATATTTTGGCACTATAAATCTAGTCCCCCTCTTTCCTCTCTGGGGTTTACTCAAAGGGCGGAAAATCACTTGTGGCTCTTCAGTTGTAGATGTTCATCGGCGACGGTAATCTCTTGCTCAGTAACCCGTTTTGCTCTTTTGCCTTCTCTCCTTTAAAAGAAAGAAAAAAATCCTGGTAAGATGATGATGAAGATAATATTATCTTCATCATCATCTTACCAGGATTTTCTTAACAATTCAAATTATACGAGTATTTATACGAATCCTGGCATAATGAAAATAGTTACTGAAATATGAAAATAGTTAATATACTGTAAATTCAAAATCACTTTCTCCGCATGGATTTATGCGTTAGCATTAAGATGTCTGGAAATAATAAAAAAAAATAAGACTTGAAGTGCTGGCTTGATTCAAGCGTTACTTACGTAAGCAATACCTTGCATTTACATCCTTAGACATATTTACTCGTACGGGTACACTACACAAATACGAAAATCTTTATTCCGTCAGTTACAAATACGATTTTCAAAATACCGATTTTCATAATTCCGAACGGTTCAAAACTACTATTACAACAACTCCGATTCATCCTATTTTTATAATTAAACAATTTCAATATTCCTAACGTTTATAATTATTGTGATCAAAATACCGAATTTTAATAGATCGAATCACAAAGTCCGACTAAATGATAATTTAAAACATCAAAAATTCGAATTCTTTCTATTTTCTTTCGAATAAAAATATTTTCTTTTACTGGTCACAGTTCTAACCCAAATGATTCATCAACAATAGAGGGAATCTGGCTTTAATGGTGACAGTTCTAACCCAACCTAAAGAAGTCAATAATAGTAGAAGGTACCCGACGCAGGTATATATAAGGAGAAGAAGAAAACTTAAAAACAAAATAATAACAATGTAGACGTTTTAAAATTAGCTAAAATATATCTTTTGAATAAATATGCGTAACTGAATATTATACTAACTAAATCAGAATTTTAATTTTAGCAGTTTGTTAGAAGAGTTGAAAATCGGAATGACGTTTTTGGACCGAGAGAGAACACATCGAGCATTTAATTCTTCGAACGTATAAAATTTTTAAACCAAAACACATCGCATTTACTGCCATAGCAGATGCTGTCTAAATAATTTATTTTAAACCTAGGAATCTACCCTATTAGATACATACACGGTAATAAATACAAATCGGGCTCATTTACACAACGGGAAAGAAATGCGCTCATTGAGAAGTGGTGTGGTGGTTGAAAGGTATTGTGTCAAGAATCGAGTAGGAAATGTTGCGATGGTTCGGACATGTTGAAAGGATGAGCGAATGACTAAAAGGGTTTATAATACCCCTGTGAGTGGGCAAGTAGACCGCGAAAGGCATAGTTAAAAGCACCCATAACCGGCGAGCGTGCATGATATGGGAGTGGCGCGATTTGTATTTCAAGATTGCAAGTGTTTTATCTTCTCTGTCTACCCCGTACATTTATGCAGCATATCTTATTTATATGAAAGGTTAATAAATAATAGTTATTAATAGTGCCGTGTGGTTCTCGGCGGAGTAGAATAAGGCCAACCCATCTCTTCCCGTGGGTGTCGTAAAAGGCGATTGAGGGAATCTTTGGACTGTTTATCATCAGACAGTATATATACTGTTCGTGCGGTACTTGTCCTGGTGGCCTCTCCAACCGCTGGATATTGGTACATACCGCAGTCTAAGTCCTGTCTCCCATCCTAGTACTGCGGTATTCCCCCACCCTAATTTTCCTCTCTCATCCAATCCTCTCACCCCCGATGTTTACTTTTTTCCCTTCCCTATCGTATAAACGACTTCATTCCCAAGGAGGGTTGGCGACAGGCAGGCGACCTGCCATAAAATTAATTAGCCAAAACCAATATAATGCAGTATAAGTGTGATACAAATTGAGTGCGACAGTGCTAGGGCGTACCCCGTAGGCGACGCGCGGCAGCAGTACCCGGCTACGCGAATAAGTGGACAAGGGTTGTTGCACCACCCGAGGCGGGTGCAACGTAAGAAGCAAGCCCGAGAGGTGAGGTTGAGGTATGCAAGTTGGAATGTAGGGACTATGACTGGAAGAGCGAGAGAGCTAGCAGATGTGTTGAAATGAAGAAGAATAAACGTGGCATGCTTGCAAGAAACAAAATGGAAGGGTACGAAAGCAAGAGAGATAGGAGAGGGGTACAAGTTTTATTACTGTGGAAGTGATGGGAAGAGAAACGGAGTGGGTGTAGTATTGGATAGTGCCCTGAAAGAGTGTGTGATGGATGTAAAGAGAGTGAACGATAGAATAATAGTACTAAAATTAGTATGGGAGAGCGTAATCATGAATATTGTTAGCGTGTATGCACCTCAACCTGAATGCAAGGATGAAGTGAAAGAAAAATTTTGGGCCGATTTTGACATGGTTTTGATCGGTATCGCTGAAAGTGAAGAACTTTTGTTAGGTGGAGATTTTAATGGTCATGTGGGAACAACGAATGAGGATTATGAAAGAGTACATGGAGGAAGGGGGTTCGGAAGTAGAAACATGGATGGTGAGTCTCTGCTCCAGTTTTCCTATTCGTTTGACCTGGCAATAGTTAACACATGGTTCCAAAAATGTCACGAACATCTGATCACGTATAAAAGTGGTAGCCATTGACTACTTTCTCATAAAAAGAAGTAAGTTGTGTCCGAGACTGCGAAGTGGTGCCCGGGGAACCCGTAGTATCGCAACATAGATTGCTGGTAATGGAGGTCAAATGGAAGAGTTTGAGTAAGAGTAGGAAGAACCGACCTTCTACCAAGAATTAGGTGGCGAATGTTAGAGAAAGAAGAGTATGCAAGTACCTTTAAGGTAAAGGTGGTAGAAAAAATGATTGAAATGAATGCAAGGCTAGATAAGTCTGTGGATGGATGGTGGAGTGAAATGGCAAATTCTATACGAAAGATAGCGAGAGAAGTATTTCAGGAAACAAAAGGAAAATGCATTATTGAAAGAGAGACATGGTAGTGGAGTGATGAGGTACAGAAAGCTCTAAAAGAAAAGAAGGATGCCTTTAAAGCGTGGAAAATGAAAAGGTCTGTGAGAGAATGAAGGCAGTCAAAATGAATGAATATAAAGAGTGGAAGAAAAAGGCAAAAAAAGCGGGAGCGGTAGCCAGATCTGAAGCTCAATATAACATATTTAAACACCTACATGAACCTAGAGGTCAAAAAGAACTCTACCGCATTACAAAGAACAGGGAAGAAAGAGCAAAAGACCTGAAGCATGTGAGATGTATAAAAGATGAAGAGGGGAGAGTGTTGGTAAAGATGAAGATATAAAAAAGCGATGGAAAACTTACTTTGAAAAACTTATGAATGAAGAGAACAAATGGAGCGGAGTGCTAAAGCATGTGGATGTGAATGTCGGACTGGTGAACGAGATTAGTATAGATGAAGTTAGATTGGCAGTACGAAGTATGAAAAATGGAAAAGCAGTTGGCCCCGACGGTATACCAGTGGAAGTTTGGAAGCTACTGAAAGAAGACCGATATGAGTGGCTGACTCTATTCTTCAATATGTTGTTGCTTGAAGAGGTAATCCCAACGGAATGGTGTCAAACCCAACTCGTACCCATTTTCAAAAATAAAGGAGATGTTCAGGAATGCAACAACTATCGAGGAATAAAGCTCATGTCACATACTATGAAAGTCTGGGAGAAAGTGATTGAGAGAAGAATAAGAGATGAGAGTCAGATAACCCAAAGTCAATTTGGGTTTATGCCAGGACGCGGGACAACAGATGCTATATTTGCAATGCGCCAACTATGTGAGAAATACAGGAGTGCGCACAAAAACTTGCATATAGTGTTTGTGGATCTCGAAAAGGCATATGATAGGGTACCCCGAGAGGTTTTGTGGTGGGCTTTGAAAGAAGAAAGAATGCCTGTTAAGTATGTAGAATTGATTCGTGCTATGTACAGAGAGTCTAGCACTCATGTAAGGTCGGTCACGGGAAACGCTGATCAATTCAGTGTCTAGTGTGTCAGTGTAGGCTTGCACCAGGGATCAGCTCTGAGCCCATGCCTCTTCCTGTTGATAATGGACGCTCTGACATGGGACATACAGGAGGAGGCACCTTGGTGCATGCTATTTGCAGATGACATTGTGTTGGTCGGTGAGGATGGGGTTGAGGTCCAGAGCAGACTGGATAAATTGCAACAAAGGCTGGAGAATGTTGGCTTGAAAATCAACAGAACCAAAACTGAGTACATGTTCTGCGATTCCGGCGGTCTCTAAAGTCCTGAAACCATTTCGCTGGATGGGATAGCGATAACAGTCTGCCCCAATTCCAAGTACCTCGGCTCCCTCTTACAATGTGATGGTGAGATTGATCGAACTGTACAGCATCGAATCAACACGGGATGGATGAAGTGGCGGCTGGTAACTGGAACAACTTGTGACCCTAGTTTCCCCTTAACACTGAAGGGACAAATTTACAAAACTATTATCAGACCTGCCGGCCTGTATGGTTCTGAAAGTTGGCCCATTAAGAGAACGATGCTGCGATGCGAATGCTGAGATATATGTGTGGTGTGACTCAGATGGACATGGTTAGGAATGAGTATATACGAGGGACTTAAGCGAGCCACTTAAGATTCGTAGATGACCTAGTGTTGTTGTCGGAGTCCAGCTCCCAGCTATAGCTCATGATCGAAACTTTACATCTAGTTAGTGTCAAGGTGGGATTACAAATGCATCTCACTAAAACTATGGCAATGACGAACCAGGTGAGAAGAATAATAACAATAAATGGAGAGCCACTAAAATATACAGACAAGTACATCTATCTTGGGAAGCAAATCAGTTTTGACAACAGACATGGAAAAGATACTGGAGTTTAAAGGAAATCTTTAAAAGTAACCTCCCTATAACCATCAAAACGAAAGTTATGAACTCCAGCCTCTTACCATGTTTGACGTATGGATGCCAGACGTGGAAATTCACCTCAAAACTGAAAAATAAAATTACAACTTGAGAGCGCAGCATGCTTGAAATAAGAAAAATATATAGAAAAAGCCGTGTAGTGTCGTGGGACGCCCGATAGGAACGAAGTTGTGACGATCGAGTAAAACTGATTTGACACGATTTTAATTACAACGCCATCTATGAAAGCGGCTATTACCTACATATTAAAAACAATTAAAACAATTTATACATTGGTAAAATCTCCTTGCGAAATGATTTCCTATCTATTCGATAGATGGCGCTGAATGTCTGACAAGATGACACGAAAATAAAGAGCAAAAAGCCAACATCACGTGGTATTCCCAGGCGGTCACACATCCAAGTACTAACCACGCCCGATGTTGCTTAACTTCGGTGATCGGACGAGAACCGGTGTATTCAACATGGTATGGACGTTGGCGAACGTTAAAGCAAATTGAATGTATGGTATCCACAGTTAGACGTCAATTTATATTAAATGATTTTTTTCCGTCTAGTCTTCCGTCTTCCCCTTTCACAACGCGCGATAAGGAACTTCGTTCCAATACAACACAAAAAAATAAGGTCAATAACCAAAGCACAATACATTGATTTATGCACAAAAACTCAAGTGGAAATGGGCGGAGCATGTCGCTAGACTCAAACATCAGAGTTGGACCCTAAAAGTGACATTCTGGAAAGGTCCTCCAGGTAAAAGGAGCAGAGGAAGACCGTTGTCACGTTGGGACGAAGAGATTGCAAGGACAGACGGCCAAACTGGAAACAGACCGCACAGGACAGAGACAAATGGGCATCTTTGAAGGAGGCCTTTACCCAATATGGGGTTCCTGCAGATACTGCTATAAAATAAATTATGTTAGGCTACAATACTATGTTATTTTAAATAAGTTAAATAAATAAGTAAATTAGAAACGTAAACACGTAGCGCCACTGGATGAAAAATTAGGAAGTAATAGGTTATCTTGGTATGGACATGTCATGCGGAGGGATGAGGAAAATGTGGCGAAGAAAGTTTTAGGTATGGGAGTTGAAGGGTACAAAAGAAGAGGCAGACCGAAGAAAAGGTGGATGGACTGCGTGAGGGACTGGATATGGCTAGGAAGGGAGTAAACAGTGAGATGACGCATGACAGAGTAGAATGGAAAAATCAGACATACTGAGCCGACCCCAAATAAAATTGAGAAAAGGGTAGGCAGATGATGATAATAAACAAACATATTTAGATTCTAATTAATTACGTTCAGACGCCACGCATTAGTTTTTCTAATCTAAAATGCATCAGTCAAAGAATTTAATTTGTTTTACAGTAACAAAGTGGTCTAGACAGACACACGTGAACTCGTTACGTTAGCGCGGATAAATTTGACTTGTATAAATGCGTCCTTATGTTACCAACGCAATTGTACCACGTTCAGTATTTTCCATTTCCATAAATAAATTACCCACATTTTAAGGATTCAATCAACCTGGAAACGTGGATATTTTGATTAAATGTTTGAATATTCTTAGATTCGACTGTGATGGATAGGATATTGAATAAATTTAACTGAATGCATTTGACTGTCTCGGTAGTGCAGTGGCAGCGTATGCAACTGTTGTCATGAGGTCTCGGGTTAGATTCCCGGGTCGGAACAAATGTTTTTATGATCTGAAAATATTGGTTTCAGAGCAGATGGTGTTTTCTATGTGTAATGTGTATGTATTTAAAAAAAAAAACTATCAATCAACCTAGTTTTTATAGCATAAGCTCTGCTTAGTTTGAAACTAGATGGCGTTGTGTGTTAGATATCCGTAAAATATTATTAATGTATAATATTAAATTATTTTCTTATCTTCCAGATTGACGAATGAGACTCTTAATTCAAATAATTAAATCACTGCATTTTTTATGTTTTAGCCTTTACGATAACGTTTTGGTTAGCAGTAGTATTAATAACCCTCTATAAATTTGTTACTCATTGGTGCTAATTCTTTTGTTCGAAAACTCTCTAAACTAACCTAAAAATCACTAAACCAACAGAATTAGCACCATTGTCTGGTAAAAAAACTTGTTATACCTACAGTGTTTTAACATGAGGCTTAGTGTGAGTTTATTTCACACCAACTTGCTCTTGACGGCAAGCGAGTTTGGCGTTGCGATTGGTGAAGAGTCGATAAACTCACGTTAGATCATCTGAATAGTTAATAACAGATAACAGGTGGAATAGTAGTTACTTACCATCAGGTCTGACCGTCTATTCATCTTATGTCACCATGTGTGTGTCATCATGTCTGTCATCTGTCTGCTCGTTTGCTCCCTCATCCCCTAACCTCTCAACATAAAAAACCAGACCAATCCAACTTTCCAGAACAGCAATTACAGCTGAAAAAAAATATTAACGAATAGTTAACCAACTTTTTTTTTTTGGGACTAATCCCACCCCCACGCCCACCACTGTAACTCCTGTACACCAGGATCCACAGCAGTGACCCACGAACACACCGAGTTATGGCACTCGGGAAGTCCCAGGAAGAAATTAAACTGTCTTGGAACCCGCAACGAAATTAATCAGAAGAAAATTTAACCAACTTATTTACTGAAACTCCTCACCTCGTTTGTTCCGTTACTAAATCACATATCAAAATTGTATGTATATAGAAAAAATATACTCTCGTATTCCCATTAGTAATAGTTCTTCAAAAACACGCGACTGATCCATTACCAAACATTACAGATAAACAGCGCAACATCCACGATTTACAAGACTAAAGTAATTTACTTTCAATTCAGTATCAGTACAAACAAAATAATGGCTATACAATAGAAATCATAATTGCGTACCTAAATACGAATGTATAAAAGGGTACAATACCAAAATATTTTTGAACCTTGATAGTATAATATGTTTAGAAATCTTTAATTTTGTGAAGATAGAACAAAACGAGCCATAGAAATAGAGACAAAGATTGATCAATGCGATCCTGTACTATATAGCAATCAGATTGCAGATAAACATACTTCTAAATCCATACATATTATATATACTCGTAAATTACATTAAGACACTAAAGATGGGAATCGAACACAAAATCGTGAAATGTACGCTGAAAAATAGCGACTTAAACTTAGCAACTTCGAGTGTTTTGTGTGTTCAATTAGGTAAACCTCCACTTATTCTCAGCTGCTACCCTTTTTATGCCACCCTTTCTTTTTAAACACGTGTTAAAGTATCACTTTGAACTATAAAATTAAACAATATAGCTTGGATATCTGCCACACGGCGATATCTATCACATCAACAGCCTTTAATAGTCCACTGCTGGACATAGGCCTCTCCTTAGAAAGGAGATTTTGGCTTACTATACCACGCTGGCCAGACGGGTTGGTATAAGGTTTGTTTCAAGTTTCCCTTCTCTTTATGTTGTTGTCCTGGGTAGTTTGCTCTCTTAGTCGCCTTTTTCGACACCCACGTGGTGAATAGGGGTAGTGACACTCCGTATTCTGAATTCGTCACCAATAATTAGCCACACACAATAATTGGCCCTTTTTTTTTTCTTGCGGAGTTCCCCTCGGATACCACCTATCGGTGGCATGTCGGACTCGAACCGACTAAAACCGCACGCCGTCTCGGGTACTAATAGCCGGGGAACCAGGTATACCCTAGAAAGTAAGTCCCTGGTGCACAATAATTAGCCCTAAAATTAAAGTTGATACAAATAATTATAAATTATCTGAATTACAAAAGAAAAACAAAGGAAATGGCATACCCTTAACAATCTTAAAGGTAAGAAGATTCCAAAATTTAAAGAAGACAATAATGAAATGTATATAAGGAGTACCCACTTTGAAGCGGTATCCTTGATATTATTAAAAAAAAAACTTTCCAAACTTCGCACAATGTACGCACAAGTGTTTTAATTTCCCTTGACTCCGAATCAAAACATTTGGCTGTGGAATATAACATCTGTCACTAGAAAAAATCATAATCAGAAATTCTATTTTTTTATTATTATTTTCTCGTTTTAGTAAAGAAAAACTCAAAGCACCTTGTACATTGGCATTGCATGTGTAGTTACATAAAAAACTTGAATGACACCCTTTCTTTAGCTTTGACACGGATAGGTACTATGCATACATAAAGAACGAAACGGAATTTAAAACTAAAATCGGGTTTACTTTTAAACGAATATATAATTTGGTAATTCACAAAATATTACGGTTTGGTACCACGTAATTAAATAACGTTATTAGGGCAGTTTTTTAAATCTCTTTTAATTTTATAATAATGTGTTGCTAAATATAAAAAATCATGGATGGATAGAAAATTAACTAAAATGTATTCTTTTTTTTTCAGTCAACTTTAGTTACACCGTTTGGAACTAACCTAACTTTCTACGAATCATCTTTATATGTCACGATTCTTTTAAACCAAAAAAATATTATTATATTCTCCCCCTTTTCTCCGCATATTACGTAACGGCTCTCCCATTAAATGTGGGAATGAACGAACCACGTCCGATTTCATTCGTGACTGAATGAATGAATGATTTAGCTCAGTTATTTATGTAATAACCGGATCGTGCTGATTGTAATCGCAGACTAGATTTATTTTATTTATTATTTATCCCGCGTGTTTGTGTAGGAGGGCAGCTTTATAAGAAGTGTATTTTTCTTTTATCGTATTCGCCATTTCTGTTACAAACATATTTAAGTGCCAAAGGCCAAAGTATTGTAGACGCACGATTGTCGCATAAGGCAATCATTTGTCTGATTCTCCGGTAGTTGTTCTGAATGTTTATGTCTTTTGTTGTCCCTATAGCTATTTGCCTCCTTATGCCTCATCTGCAGATTCTCAAGTATGGTTTTTGCGCATAATACTAGCTTCTGTAATTACGCCTCATCGAAAAAAAAAAACTATTCATTCTACGCTCGTTTAGTTATTTCATCGTCTGCGCCCTGTGTTTGGGTATCGCTGGTACCTTTCTAGTTATAGCATGGCTCATCTAACTTTCAATAAAAATGTACTATGTATGTAATAATATTGGTGTTGTCCGACAGAAAACATATCATTACCTACTCTACTACTTATAATGGAACAGTAATACGATATTTGTAAGCGCTTTGCAACATTTTCATTTAAAAAATATTAAAAATTTGAAGAATAACCTGACTGCTGAAAATCAAAGCCATAAGAACATTTGACTCTTATGATATTAATTTTTAATTTTAATATTTTTAATAAAGACAATTCCCGCATTAGGAATATGTATCCTGTGTCGCGAGGGACTTTACAAACAAACATGAAACGGACACAAAGAACATCCAGACTCAGAACATCAATTTGTGGATCACACAAAGTGTCGTACCATGTGGGGTCTGAACCCACGACGTAGCGAACCGACGAAGCGGCGTAGCGACCGCTTAAACCACTGCGCCATCCGTGCAGTCAAATATTATTCAGTATTAGTCAATATATTATATAGTTATATGTAACTACCGAGTATAATACATTATTTACAAAACAACCAATTGTATTTTTGTTTAAACGAGCTGATCGTTTGATTAGCATTAAAACTAACCACCACCACCAACAGCCTTTATAATCCACTGCTAGACATATGCCTCTCCTTAGAAAGAAGGTTTTGGGCTACTATTGCCAAGCTGGCCAGATAGGTTGGTATAGGGTTTGTGTCACGTTTTCCTTCCCTTTGCAGTGCTATTCTCCTCATAGTTTGCTCCCTTAGTCGGCTCTCACGGCATGAACAGGGGTGGTGACACTCCGTATTTATAATCCGCCACCACACGGTTATTAAACAAGAACAACTACTAACTCAGTTTGGTTTGAATTCTTTCTTTCAATTCATGATATAAAACTGTTCAGCTTCACGCTATGACCCTAAGGAGTAGAGCAGACCCCATACGCGGTAAATCATACTTAGTTTAAAAAAAAAAACCTATTGAAGCTTTCATTTGGTCATTAAACTTCTTTGAAAGTTTATTGCATTCATTTTAAGATATTTTTAAATACGGTGTTTTATTTTTCCTTATAAAATAAAATTATAATCTCTTTTGTATTCTTTTATCTATTGTTGTTAAACTATTTACTTTGATATCGAAGTCATTTATATAATAGTGAATAACCTTTAAAACATAGACTTACCGATATTCAGAATACTACAAAAACGTTTGCTTAAAGTTTAGGAACGTTATGTGTAGACAACTTGTAGTTGATTACACATAATACCTCCCTTTACTATGGGGGGAAGGGGTACTGAAAAAGCGGCAAACCCCTTGTGTATATGTTCAGTTGCGATTCCATAGGCGGCGGTGCTCACTTACCATCAAGTTTCTAGTCTTCCCATTTGCCCCCTAGTAAAGTAAACGCCAACATCTTCTACCAGATTATCGACTCGATTATCTAAATTTAATACCTTACAAACGTTTTGAAATAAATTTACTCCAAAATATTGATATATTCAATCCCAAGCGTTACACACAATAAACAGATTAGAACTCCTGGGACGACTGTTGTCGAATTCACAGTCCAATAGCCTATCTGGGAACACTTCTGGAGTATAAGGGGACTTGGCAATTAATTTCTGTCTGGAGACTGTCGGGATAAATCTTTACAGTCGGCCGTTAACATTGATCCTTCGAGGTTCCGAAATTAATCTATACTAATATTACAAAGCTGAAGAGTTTGTTTGTTTATTTGTTTGTTTGTTTGAACGCGCTAATCTCAGGAACTACTGGTCCGATTTAAAAAATTCTTTCAGTGTTAGATAGCCCATTTATCGGGAAGGCTATAGGTTATATATCATCACGCTAAGACCAATAGGAGCGGAGCACCAATGAAGAATGTTTCAAAAACAGAGAAAATTTATTACTATTGAGAGACGCAGACGAAGTTGCGCGGGTCAGCTAGTACTTTATATCCTTTAAAAGTGGAATACTTATTGCTCTTTTTGGTCAATTGGTAGAGTTACGCTACTTTCTTAAGGTTTATTTTATAAATAAGGGACCCTTTACAAAAAATATTTTAATTATTATCTTTACACTAACGTGAAGGCAGTACTTTTTTAAAACGGGTATATGTAACCTTCTTATTAACTCGAGCTTACCTCGTGAGCTCACATTGTTTGAAATAACATCAGACTGAGAATTTAAACTTTTTTATGCAATTTAACTTTGTCGTCCACGGCTCATCCCTCCTTTCTTCTTATTCCTTTTACACGGAAGATTATTCAGCAAAGGATTTTTAGATGCAAGTTATAATAACGTTGATTTTTCTCTCTTTCGATGATATTTAAGTATATTTAATCTGTTTTTAACCTACGTAAAAAAAGGGGAGCTTCTATGTTAAACTGTGTGTATTTGTATTATATAGGCGGTGTCCCGAACCAGAATCAGCAGGAGAGGAGGTTAGGACTGGAACCTCACTCACTCAGTGAACAGCAACGGTAGAATTGCTTAACACACAACACAAAAATAAAACTAAACTACTAACACAGGACAGCAGTTCTGTTAGCTACCTAAGCTAAAGTTGAACTCCTTGCGTTTACAGAAAAATCATTACATAATTTTGCAGAACAAAACAGAAACAGAAAAATTCAGGTTAAGTCCCGATTCACGGGAAAAATCTTACAGTAAAAGAGCTTAGCCTGAGTTTAAAAGTACTTTCTGCTTTTTATAAAAAAAAACTATTTTTCATGTTATAATTGAAGTCAAATACGTGAGGATTAAAATATTCCTTAATTTAAAACAAAAAAGTCCTAATTACTTGGCTAACGTACTATAATTATAGAACAGATGATAAAAGAAATCTGAGAACTGAACTAAAACTAATTTTCTGATTGCCTAAACTATCTTTTTATCGCAATCGTTAAGTAAAATGCCCTTTTTAAACCAACACTACAAATTGCTCAATCTTGTACAAGTAATAAAATTTATTTTATAAAGCCATAAAACAATTTTTACGACAGTGAAAATAATATATTGTAAAATTTTTTAGTAGATTGTACCGCTAATAAGAGTGGAATATACAGAGCTTTATAGCTTGTATGTAAGCTGCATATTAGTGCATATTACTAAACTTCAACACAATCATGATGACAGTTCCTCCCAAGAGCCATTACCTCAATAGAGCCGAGAATGAATTTGGCATACGGGACTAATTCCTTTCACAATAACAGTTACCCACATCGAGTTATGACACCGAAGTCCTAGGAAAAATTAAATTGTCTTGGAACCCGCAACGAAATTAATCAGAAGAAATTTGGAGGAGTTGGAAACATAAAGAAGGGTTATGTCGGGCTCGAACAGAATAAACCCCACGGTATTCCGTGACAAATGAGTGTATTGCAGGGACAACAAGGAAGCTACCGACGACCACCCTTTGACGCCAATTAATATCTATTCAATTTTTACTTTGTGTTCATTGACATTTAAATATTTGTTTCGACCAGCTTGTACTGGTAGTTCGCCCGTAATTACAGCCAGTACAGACTTGTTGAATCTTCAGGTAATAGAAAGGTATGCATCTCCTTTTAATCAAGCTAATTCCCGAAGTAATATTATACACACATTTTTATATACGAAATATAAATGCAGAAGTTAGCTTTTTGTATTGTTGTTTTATATGATTATGCCGTACCTACAAAACTGGTTATTTTATTTATTTTTCATAAATAATAATTTTATGCATTCAAGGTAAAATTAATATGAAAGGGACACCGAACTGGAGAACTTGCTTTTGATCTTGAGAAATAAATTTGACGTTCATTTATCTTGATCGTATATATCACTTTAACAATAATTTCAACACAAAAATAAAACTAAACTACTAACACAGGACAGCAGTTCTGTTAGCTATCTAAGTTAAAATTGAACTCCTTGCCCTAATGTAAAGACGAGAGGGTTTGCTAAGGAAACACAATCTATCTTTTCAACTGCCTAGTTTATTCTATTCACTTATACAGACAACCTTATTAAATATCAATATGATCACATTAATAGCGCGATTTACATGAACGAATCAACGCCATCTATAGAACTAACTAATTAAAAAAAAAACATTTGTGGAACATTGATCGTAAACAGTTCTATTTCTTTTGTCGAGGAACGGGCCTTCCGACGGTGGATGATGGGATGTTGTTATCAACTAATTTTAGTTTTTTGTTTTGGAAGAGAGTCATACCAGCAGACGCCTCACCTGATGGAAAGCGACTACTGCCTACGAACGCCTTGAACTCAGGAGTCATAAGCGCGTTGTCGGTCTTTAAGGAAGGAGTACGCTCTTTTCGTGAAGGTTTGAAGGTCGCATCGTTCCGGAAATACCGCAGACGATAACTTCTTCCAAAGATTGGTTTTTCGAGGCAAAAACTGTTTTGTTTCGTTGTATGTCCAAGTCGAAACACTTAGATAAAATGACCGTTCATAATGTATAAAAGTGACTTTATACTAACTAACAGGGCGCCTTAGAACCGTTTAACCTTGTCCTAAAGGTAGCTAAATAATTTCTATTCCTCCATCTAGGTTTACAACAATACTGTTATTTTAAAAGAATAAAACCTAAAAGAATAAAATGATGCCCATTTATATATTAAATGATCAAGTTGGCGAATACAAGACGCCATTAGATAAAGCAACAACGGTCATAATCCAACAGAGAACACTGCGAAATCTCTAAATTACACCATTTATGTCTTCCTTAAAACCTCTTAAAAGGATATTGAGGATATTTGCATGTTAAAAGGTAGATTAAATTTCGTCCCGGAGGAGAGGGGACCGCGGGACTTAGATGCCTTGTAATGGATCCGCAGACTTACACTTTAGGTTTTTTAGAATAACCAAAGACAATTTCGTAATATTAAGTGATTTTTAAATAAAGAAACATGGACGGTCTAATTCAAGTCACAATGAAATGGAGTAAAATTAAATTGGTGCAATAAATTGTTTGAAATTATTTCGCAGAGGTACAGCACTTTTGGCTATTGTTAGAATGGATAAAATAATAGTAAAAAACTAGTGTTTTTCTTTGTTAAGGGTTGTGTATACATGGGTTTCGGGAATGGGTAACTAGTAACGGGTTTCAAAAAGGATTTCCATACGTTATCTATAACTATCGTAGAGAAAATTATTCACAAACAGCCCAAGTCAAATCTCAACTTAATATTATTTGAAAATGAGTTGTCTTTATATTTTCGGTTCTTAATTTCGGTGAACATTTTGATTAACATTTCTAATGATAGAAATAAACGACATATTAAGGAATGAATGACAGCTGTGTGAGCAAGTTTGTATTTCTGAAAATTCATTATCTACCATACATGCCTTCCAAAACACAAGCTGAAAAAAAAAACAGTGTTATCCTGTGTCCAACATAACAACTTTGAGCTGAGTCTGATTAGCTATGCTAAACATGTTCTTTTATTGATAGCTTTTCAATTTGTATGTTTCCTTCTTATATAAGGTAAACTGTAAAATGCTTTTAATGCACTTACAAATAAATTATTTTATTTATCTACAGATACTCCTGGCCCGTAACTTCATTGACACCTTTATTTGAACGTAAATATCGGAAAAATAGTTACATCTGTCCGTGGTAAATCCGCAAAGGAACTTGATCCGCTACCAAATGGGGCCTTGTAACATAAACGCACAAAATTCCCCGATATTCATTTTATCCGAGCCAAAGGCGATTTTTGCAAATATGCCACCTCTTATAAAATGTTGCCAATTCCAGACAAATGCTCAAGGGGCGTCACTTGCAGGGATTGAAAACCTTTCCGCCCACTTAAAACTTTCGTCAGAAATTGCTTTAGAAACTTTGATACTTAAAAATATCCTTAAGATCCGACTCAACGAAAATAACAATAAAAAACCATTTTGATTTCGTATTCTGGTCTGATGCTGTTAGTTTAGTAAATTTAAAACATTATTCTCTTAAGTCACGTATATTAGTAGATTGATTTATCATTCTTCAAATTTCTTAAAATATCTTTTTACTTTCGCCTTAATCTTTGAACTTCAGATATATTTAAGTACTGTTAAATTTGAAGCGTAACTTTTAAAGGTCAACAAAAATTACTTGGAACAATTCAATATTCAATTATGACATGACAAATAGACTTAAGTATGACCTACATTGCAACTAAAATAGAGCTTTCTAGAATTTAATAGATAATCCCTTGTGGGCAATCTATTACGTGTATAATGTTATCTAGAATTCAAACAATGGTATCAATGAATCAATTTTAGAAGTCAAATGAATAGTTTTAGGTAAAATTAACAACATTGGCTTTATACATTGTGAAGTTAGACAGATTTAGATTAGAATATTTTCGACTTCTATTTAATCTCATCTTTTATTACCTAAGCAATTTAATTAAAAGACGAACTTATATAGAGTCATCGCAAAAACAGGTAATAGTAGTGGTCAAGATCGGTTCCTCAGGATTCCTCATTTTTTTCGCATTGACATAACAACCTGTTTTTTGTTAACGACTTTCTGTAAGTTCGTTTTTTATTTGAATTGCTTGTTAAAAGATGAGATTAAATAGAAGATGTATTATATTATATTTATTATTTATATTCATCTGCCTACAGTTCACTGTACTTTTGTTTTCCTTTCGTATCAGGTTGTTGGGACTTGACAGAAGAAACCGAGCAAAAAATCTTACGGTCACTATTTTAAATCATCACATGGTTACAACAATAATTAGTTAATTATATTACAACACTATTTTGTTGTGCAATATAATTTTATAAAGGTTAAAAGTAAAGAGACTGAAAAATAAAATACATCGCGAAGTAGTTGAGGTCACCGGTGGCCCACGAACGAACACAAATAGCGTAGTGGCATACGCGGTCACCTCGCCGCTTCCTACTACGCTGGGTGTTGGGTTCGATCCCCAAATTTATTCCTAATGCAGAAGTTGTCTGTGACAAAAAATACCCTCACCCAAAATTCTGAGGGAAGCTTAGACTAAAAGGGCGGCAATGCATTTGTATCTCTTGAGTTGCGATAGTTACTTACCATCAGGTGACCCGTCTGTTCAATTGCCTATTTAAAAAAAAAACGATAATAAACAGAGCCTGTACTATGGTAATCAGAATGCTTATAATAATAATAGTCTCATCAAGTCTAATCAAGTGACCTGTTTGTTCCTTTGTTCTAAAAAAAAACCACATTAACTTTGTAATTTATTGAACTACTTTTGAAATGAAAGTATCTAGAATAGGGTGATACGTAACCTTCATAATATATAAGTATTTAGGACATCTAAGACACAACGCCATCTAGTTTCAAACTAAGCAGAGCTTATACTATGAAATCTAGATTGACTGATAGAATACTTGTATACTGTTTGTAATACATAATTGTAAATGAATAAACATGTTTTGTAAATACATACATTATACATAGAAAATACGCTACCTACTGTACCAAAGACGCAGTAAATATAATGTAGAGGACGGTTTGTATGTCTGTTTAACACAAAGGAAAGATCCTCCGACCAAGCGAAATAGTCATACGGCAGGTCACGACCCAACCGCATTGCCAACGTTCCAGCCGTTTCGTTGGTTTTGTGGATATTATAATGACGCCAATAACCGTTTACCATTAAGCTCTCCGTTGTCGTGACGTCGTAGTATAAAAGATTAACCAATAAAAATCCTGTTTACGTAGAACTTTTAAATATTATTATCCCAAAGCAATTTTCAACTGCTATTTAAATTTGTAAATTGCCAATTATATTGCCGATATAATGGAAGTTATCGTGCGATCAACAGTTACTCGTATTATGCTGAACTGAATGTTTGTTTTTTAACATGAATGACCAATGGAGTGTTTATTATTTAATATTAATCAGTACTTTTATTGATATTGTTGGGTAGTTCAACAGTTAATCACAATAAGATTTATTTATTTATTTTCTTTCAAAGATATTTCAATTATCAAAGAAACTAACCTGGCTTATTCGTTTTGTGAAGTTTTAATTTTTTCTGATCATAAAAAATCTAGTATACCAATAGACAGGTAATATTGGATGAGTTATAGATTATAGCTATTTTGTCTATATAACAATAAAAATACTTTTCCTGGATAAAAGATACGTGGAAGATATGTGCAATAGTTGCGGCTTGAAAGCTAACAAACGAACACCTGCGGTATTTCCGGACCGATGCGACCTTCAAAACTTAAAGAAAAGAACGTACTCTTTCCTAATAGACCGACAACGCGGTTATGACTCGTGCGTTACAGGCGTTCATATCACTTTCCATCAGGTAACCCGACTTCTCTTTTACCCCCTCTGCCATAAAAAAAAGCCGTTTGGTGTCGTGGGACACCCGATAGGAACGAAGTTGTGACGATCGAGTAAAACTGGTTCGACACGATTTTAATTACAACGCACTCTATGAAAGCGGCTATTACCTACATATTTTTCAGTTGGTTTCTAATTAAAACAATTTATACATTGGTAAAATTTCCTTGAGAAATGATTTCCTATCTATTCGACAGATGGCGCTGAATGACTGGCAAGTGACAATTCAAAATAAAAAGTGTCGTTACAACTTTTCGTGAGATTTTTTTCCGTCTAGCTCCCTTTCACAACGCGCGATAAGGAACTTCGTTCCAACAACCAAAAAATCTTAATATTTTACAACATTATCATCATCATCATCAACAGCCTATACTAGTCCACTGCTGGACATAGGCCTCTCCTTAGAAAGGAGGTTTACAACATTATACTTAGCTAGAATGTCGTTTAAGTATTAATACAACAAAGAATCCAGTAGCAAAAATATTCCCATGAAACTAAATTCTACACTGAATTTCGGAGACAATCTATATATACATATATTTCTGTGTGAGTGTACCCCTGAGACGTGGTTACTTATCGCGTTGGGACATAAAAAACTTTACCCCGGAGATTTATGCATTCAAACTGACTACCTACTGGGGTTTGAGTTTCCTCAAGTTATATATGTACCTACATAGACAAGTGTTTTATCAGTTTAAATTTTATAAAAAAAAAAAATCCGTGTACCTATGTAACATCCAGAGTTTTGATTCCCACCGAGTCTAAATATTTGTTTACCTACATCAATGTATCTGTTTGAATAGTAAAATATATTTAAAAAAAAAACTTAATATGTTTCTCAAACTGTTGGAACTTACGCAAGTCATTTAAATAATATGGTGAATAGAATTCTGTCAATTCACTCAATAAATCAAGATTCAAAAGTTCTGTAAAAATATGGCTTCAGGATCTTGACTATTTCACAGCAGAAAATAGAATAAATAAATAGGAATAAAAGATATGTATTATTTTTACATTGTTATTATAAACACACACGCACACACACACACACACACACACACACACACGCACACACACACACACACACACACACACACATATTCATGCACAATTTGAAACCAAAAAAAAAACAAATGGTCCATTTTGTTCTCGTCACTTTCCTAACTGAGCCATATTATTGAGTGGTACCGCATCCTAGCTGTTTTCTTAATATGAAAAGAATAAATATTGTATTCTAATTGTACAAGGGTTTGACCTGGTGATCAGTAGGACAGGCATAGGCCTATCTCAGACACCAGCTCCTCACATATACAGAAATGTATGTAACACCCTCAATATTATTGTACAGTGAACTTAAAATGTATATTGTGAGGAGAAATAAAATTTATTCTTATTATTCTTCTTATTTATTTTATATACTAATAAATTATATTTTTAAACATACACTTAATAAAAAAAGAAAAAAAAAATACATATTTAAAAATATAAAAATTTTAGACCACCTAAGAATCTTAACTAAAATAATACGCCTTATCTACGCAGCATCAGAATAAACACTCTAAATCAAATCATGAAATATTTAATGCATAAATTTACATGTGTACTTAAAAAAACATGAAATCTACATTAAAGAGTCCAGGCAAAGTTACTCGTAATATATTATTTCAATAACTCCAAAATACCCAATTACTGGTTAACTGTGAGAATTTATCTTTATAAGCTCCATTGCATTTGATCAGAATACACAGACAGCAAATACTCCTCTACTATTTAATCAGGTCTCACGAATAAATGATCCGACTAAAATTTAAGTAATTCTCACCGTGGCAGAACATCAATTCAGACTTAAGCAGAAGAATTTTTTCCCTGAAATTCTACAAGTAAGTCGTTAGTAAACAGTGCTTTAATCACTTTTAAGAATAACATGTCTTCAATATGTTATTTTTCATACTAATTTTAATTTCATTTCTAGTTTAGTTCAAACTGTTATTTTGTGTTTGCCTTCTTCGTTTATACTTACGTAGACAATGTGAGAGAGCCCCGGTACCAGACTTCAACCACTACTTATTGCAGAGTGTTCAGAGTGTGACAGTTATTTCAAGTATAACAGAAATATAACAGATAAAGTATTTTGTAGTGTCAATAAATTTAATATACTTCTTTACTACTCTCCACTATAAGTGCTACACCGAAATCATTTTTAGCTAACTGAATTTCTTGGTCCCTTTCAGCCAATATTCGGAATATAATTCGATTTGAAACGGCATGGCGGCACCGATTGCAATAAATTCAAATATCAGCCGTCGATAACGTGGAGGTTGTACAATTTTGTACGAGACCAGTGTAGTAGTGATGTAGCTTGGAACTTTATTTGTCAGTATTTCATATATTATAGCTTGAATTCCTCGTTATTTCATATGTCCTGTCTGTAGTACTGTCGCAAGGTAACTGATTGTCATTTTTGTGTATTAGATTTAGTCGTGAGCTAATAATAATAATATATTTTTGAAGTGGAACTTCTTTTGAACCGTTGTCATTTGAAAATTCGATGAATCGAAAAAGCGACAGTAATGAGAGACAAACATATAAATAGGGTTTAGCTTGCGAGAGAATGAGATAGATTACAAGCTATTACAAGTATAGTGTTTTCTGTCATATTCGTCTCCTCTATGCTATCAGATGTCTTTGCGTCGGCGTACAACGGAGCCTTCAGAAAATGTGTCATAAACAACGTGGTGTATCATTTACGTACATTACATTTTGCATTTACGTATTAAAATTCGTTGGTTAATTATTTTATGTTAATTATTTAACACATCTGTGTTAAATTTGACCAATAATTTTATTTATTTAAATTTTCTAAAATTAAATATATTAATATATGTAAATTATTTGTATTGATTTTACATACAATAATATTTGTGTGTATATTGTGTATTTTTTTTAAATATTTTGGCAGTGTAAATATTTTTATCTTTTTATTTATTTTTATTTTTCTAAAGTTTCACTTCTGCCATGTGTGTGTTTTTTTAAGACACCTTCCGCATTAGGAACATATCCTGTGTCGCGGGGGACTTTACAAACATACAGGAACACAAAGAACACTCAGACTCAGAACAACAATTCGTGGATCACACAAAGTGTCGTCCCATGTGGGGATCGGACCCACAACACTCAGTGTAGTAGTGACCAGCGGCGGCGTTAAACCACTACTCCATCAGTGCCATATTTAAATGGTATAGGACGGCAAAGGAGCAGACTGGTCACCTGATATAGTAAGTGACTACCCCTGATCATAAGGTACAGATACCTTCCACTCAAGAGTCACGAGTGCTTTGCCATCCTTTGTGTCCACCCGTCAGAATCAGGAGGTGGGGAGCTTAGGGCTTTGGTAACCTAATTCACTCGGTGCAAAAGTAACAAAAGAAATTGCTTAATACCGACGAGGCTGTGGTATCACTCCGATCGAGCTGGTCTGTATGCGCCGAAGCATGGCTATGAAAAAAAGATTTAAGACGTTATAAGGACGTCCAGAAAAGACATATGAAGCGATGCGATATCGATCCGACAACTTGGGAGATCCAAGCAAATTGTCAATCTGAATGGAGGCACTTGGTACTGCAAAAAGTGGATGCTTTTGAAGAGCAGTGTCAAACAGAGTTAGATGAGAACCACCAATGACGACATATTCTATAATTTTAACAGCACTACAAAAGAAGGAAAACTGGACACAAACCCTTTTTTTTTTTTTTTTTTTTTAACGTGTGGAAATCCCCTCGGACCGTCACCCCTCCGGGGTTTGCGGCGGGGTGGTGTGTCGGACTCGGACCGACTAAAACCACACGGTGTGCCACTCTGCGCCTGTAACAGGAGGGATCCGGGAACAGCTGTTGTTAAGACATCCGGACCCCTCCTAGCGCCAGCCCGCTCCTGGTGCGGGCTCCGTCTCGATGTTTTTCCTCTCTTTATAGGCGACGTCCGGCACACGCGGACGCCGCCCCCTCGCGGCTGGCCAAACTAATGCGGGTGGAGGGGAAACCCACCCCGTCCACCCGCGGCCACACTCAGGGCGGCATGAGGCTGTGATATGCAGGCCTCCGCCGCCCGGTTCGCCGGCGGCGGATCGGGTCCGAGTGGAGGTCGTCCTCCCGGGCCCTCTCCGCCGCCTCCTTCCGCGAGATTACTACCTCGCAGAAGGTTGCGACCGCGGTAAAACAACTGTCGCTACCGGCCATGGAGCGTACTACGGCCGGTAGCGAGAGATCCACTCCGATGACTGCAGTGAGGGCCCGGCGCTGCGCCGCCCATGCGGGGCAGACCGCCAGCGTGTGCTGGGCCGAGTCCTCAATGCAGTCGCAGTGGTGGCAGGCGGGACTCAGTTCCCTCCTGGCGACCGTGTGCAGGTACTTTCCGAAGCAACCGTGCCCGGAAAGCACCTGCGTCAGTCGGAAGGAAAGGGTCCCGTGCTGCCGCCCTGCCCACTCGGCGATGACCGGCTGGAGAGCCTCCACGGCGGCGAAGCCAGCGCGTGGAGTCTCCAGCCGGAACGACCAACGAGCCATCGTGGCTCGGCGAGCGGCTTCGCGCCACTCGCGCACATCCTCGGGCGGAGGGCGAAATCCGCTCTCCGCCCGGAAGTCAGCCACTCGCCGATAAACTTCGGCGAGCACTTCCGCCTCCAAATCCCACGGGGGAGTTCCGGCCAATGCGCACGCCACCTCCGTCGAAACGGTGCGGTAACCGCGTATGGCTCTGACCGCCATTACCCTCTGAGGGCGCCAGAGGCGTACCCTATTCTGGGCGGTCAGAGCCGCCGCCCACACCGGTGCACCGTACAGTGCCATTGACCGGACAACCCCCGTGTACAGCCGTCTTGTCGCGACGCTGGGTCCACCCATATTGGGCAAAAGTCGCCCTAGGGCAGACGCAGCGCCGACCAGCTTTGGAGCAAGCTGTCGGAAGTGCTCGTCGAAGAGCCACCTCCCGTCGAGGATCAGGCCCAGATATTTCATCTGGGCCCGAACCGGTACGAGGACCGAGTTGACCACTATTGAGGCGCCAGGGGGTGGACCACGACGGGGCCCATGGAATAACAGGGCCTCCGTCTTATCTAGGGCCACCCGTAAGCCCAGCGCCTCAATGCGCCCGACCACCAGGGAGACTCCCCCTGTGGCCAGGCGCGCCGCCTCTTGGAAGTTTGCCCCCCGGGCTGTCACGAGGGTATCGTCTGCGTAACAGATTACACCCAGCCCGGGGGGGAAATCGGCGCGAAGGGCCCAGTCGTACCCTATGTTCCACAAGAGGGGTCCAAGAACAGACCCCTGTGGAACACCGCACGACATGGGCCGACACCTCAGATTACCTTCTCGGTCCTCGTACACGACGGTACGCTCCTCTAAATAGTCTGCCACCAGCCGCCTCAGGTACTTTGGCACCCCATGATAGTGGAGTGCTTCCCTGATGCAGCTGAATGGCAGACTATTGAATGCGTTGGCGATGTCTAATGACACCGCCAACAGCACGCCGCCACAGCTCACGGCCTCTTCGGTCACGGCCCTCAGGCGCAACACGGCGTCGACTGTCGAACGCCCCGCCCGAAAACCAAATTGGGCGTCCGACAGATCGGGGCCCACCTCGCAGAGGTGCCGGACGATGCGGGCAGAAAGAACCCTCTCAAACAATTTGCCCGCCTCGTCCAGCAGCACGATGGGCCTATAGGCCGCGACCGAATCGGCAGGCCGTCCCGGCTTCGTCAGTAGGACCAGCTTCCCGCTCTTCCAGCACTCAGGGAAGCGTCCCGACGCCAAGCTAGCGTCGAACACCTCCCCGAGGCGGTCTGCCATGTGGTTGAGGGCCAGGGCCAGCACTCGGGCCGGTACCCCGTCTGGCCCAGGGGCGGTGTTCTTGGAACGGATCCGTAGAACAGCCGCCCCCACCTCCGATTCCCGGACGGGCGGAACATTGTCCTCCCCGTGCTCCCCGTCGTCTCCGGCCAGGGAGGCCATCGACGGGGGAGTGTGTTCCGCCCGTTGTGGGAAAAGGCCCTCAACCACTTCTCGCAGGAAGCTGGGCTGGAGAGTCTCCGTAAGGGGGGGGCCCGACGCGCGGAGCTTTTGTCGCACCGCGCGGTAAGGGCGACCCCAGGGGTCACGATTAAGACCCTCCAGCATCTCCTGTCTTTTTTCCTCTTTGGCGCGGCTAATGGCCAGCTTCAGAGTTTTCCGCGCCCGTCGGTACTCCTCATGAAGCCGGTCCTCCTCACCGTCTCCACGGTGACGCCGCCGACTGCGCGTGTAGGACCTCCGGGCACGTGTACAGGCCGCACGGAGGTCCGCCAGCTCCTGGGACCACCAGTAGACCTCCTTCCTTGGAGGCCGACGACCTCGAACGCGGGGCATGGCCGCATCGCATACATGCGTAATCGCATCGCGAAAGCGGCCAGCCCCCACGTCGACCTCCTCGGTCGGAGCCTGAGGAGACAGCCACGAGTGAATTATGGCTGCCTCCTCTAGTAGGTCCCGGTTCAGCCTGGCAACAGCCCACCGCGGAAAGCGGGATAAACGCCGCGCCACGTGACCCCTACTGGAGTCCTGGGTCCGGGAGAGCTCAAATCGGATATACAGGTGATCCGAGAGCGTCTCAACCTCTTCCAGGACACACCAGTTCCTTACTCGTGCGGCGAGGGCAGGGGTAGCGAACGAAAGGTCCACTATCGACCCCCCCTGCTGTCGCACGCACGTGTTGGTGGAGCCTCTGTTTAGAAGACAGAGGCCCACCGAGGCCGCCCACTCCTCTACGGCCTCGCCCCTGGCGTCCGTCCTGGGGGAACCCCACGCAATGGACTTTGCGTTGAAGTCCCCCAGCACAAGGACGTGCCCAGACGCTAGTCGCCGTATCGAGGTCTCCAAGCTGGTCAGGAAAACCTCGAAGTCGTTCAAACTCCGGTTGGGGGAGAAATAGACACCATATATGGTGATCCCCCCCCACTCGACGGCAACATATCCAGTGCCCTTGTCTCTTAGCGACAAGGGCGGGGAATGAGCCGTCGTGGAACCGACGACTGCCACGGAGCCGTCCCAGTCACCCATCCAGTTTGGACGGGGAGGGACAGAATAGGGCTCCGCGACTACGGCAACACCTATCGACCACTGTGCCATGGTTTGCAGGAAGAGATCCTGCGCCGCAGCACAGTGGTTCAGGTTCGTCTGGACCAGGAGGTTGGAGACTTGATCCATTACTGGATCGTCTCTACAACCTCCTCCATGGGCGACGACGTCGACGCACGAACTATATCGGAGGCAGCCTGGGTCGACTGGCTAACCCCCGACGTCTGCCGAGAACTGCGGGGAGGCTTGCAGCCTCTCTGCCCCATCTGGTGATTGGCGGGCTTATTGCCCGCCGCACACACTGGGCAGTGAGGGGCGGCAGAGCATTCTGCCGCCTTATGCCCCGGTTGACCGCAGCGGAAACACAGTCCGCCGCAGTCAAAACAACTGTCGCACTTGACGCGCGTGTGTCCCGCGGCCAGGCATTTAAAACACCTCATCGGTCTCGCCGCCAGGACTGTGATCCTGGCGCTCACGAAACCGATGAGCAGCCTGCCGGCGTCGGCCAATACTTTGGCCGACGCTACGGGACAGCTGACCCACACGGCGCCAAGCCCTCCTGGACCGGGGCGGATGGTGCCGACCCTGACGTTGTCCGCGCTGCACCCCGTCTTCTCCCGGATTACAGCGCGGACATCTTCGGCCGTCACTGAGTCGTCCAGGCCCGAGATGCGCAGTTCCGCGCACTTGGTAGGCCTGGCGACCCTGACACCATCTGTGGCTGCAAATATTCCCCGCAGCTTCTCAGCGAAGGAGTCCGCCGTCTTTGCGCCTTCAGCCCCAGGGAACTCGAGAACTCGAGCTCCCGTCTGGGCGAGGCGCATCCTGACCCCCACCGTCCCAAACTCGTTGGCGAGGCTGTCCCGGGCCTTTTTGAAGACGGCCGCATAGGACAGCCCGCCGTCAGCCGCCTCCGGGGACACGGTCACAACTACAGCCGCGGTTTTGGGCGGCTGCAGCTTCCGCGGCCTCTTTGCTGAGGCCGTTGCCACCGGTGGCGAAGGCTGGGCTTGGGCTGCTTTTTGGGCAGCCTTTCTGGCCCGCCTTCGGGACTTCTTGAAGCCCCTCGCCTCCTGCCAACCCTCGTTGGAGGGGGCAGGTGCGGAGGGGCCCGGCAGGGGACACAAACCCTATACCAACCCGTCAGGCCAGCGTGGTATAGTAGGCCAAATCCTCCTTTCTAAGAAGAGCCTTAGTCCAGCAGTGGACTATTAAAGGTTGTTGATGATGATGATTATGAATATAGGTGTTTGTATGTATGTAGTACAGTTAACAACCAGTACTTTATTAACAACACTCTTCTGAATATCATGTCATGTTACCATCCATTGAAAATCATTCATCTATTACGCTGTTAAACAGTTAAATTTAAACACCAATATGCATTCATTAAATAATTAGTACAAATGCATCTAAATGCTTTGTGAAACACATACGGAGTTAATCTCAAACAATACAAGGCATTAGCTTCAGTTTGGTGGGTATTAATTCTGTTTTAAGCCTGTTATAACAAAGGTTTATGCTGTATATATAATGTATAGCTAATTTGAATGGTACTAAATTGTAACTCATTTGTTACGAGTAGTAACAATAAAACTTTATAAATGTATTTCTAATTCCGATTATACTTTTAAGGGAGTAATCTCTTAAAAAGCTATAAAATCGTAAAAAGTTAGATTCATGCTTTAGGTGCTTTATGAATGGTTAGTTTTCTTCACTAAAGCGAGAACTGTTTCGAATTTATAAGAAAAACTAATTTATTTATTTTATTTTATCTACACAAATCGATACTGTTTCATACACCCTATCATCCTCAATATTTAGCAAAGGTAAAGTTTACAATGCGAGGAGCTGTTTAAATATAAAACTGAGAGATAGAGTAAGAAACACAGAAATTCGGAAGGTTACCAAGATAAAGGATGCTCTACACTGCTCTCAAAGTCTAAAATGGAGGTGGGCCGGTCATGTGGCGAGATATGATGACAGTTGATGGACAACCAACATCACGAAATGGAAACGGACCGTTTGGCGTTAGAAAGAGAGGTCGCCCGTGCGCCCGGTGGCAGGACGACATTGTGGCCTACGCAGGAAGAGACTGGATGACCACCGCCAAAAGCAGAAAAGAGTAGAATCGCATGATTAAATAATTATTACTATTTCAATTATCTTATTATGAAATAATTCAATTTTACCAACTAATAATTAGCAACCCATAATTGTAATTTATTTTATGTGGAATAAATAAAGCTATTTTATTATTATTATTTATTATTATAGTTTACGTTGTACTCTCCAGAGTTAAAACCTAAGACGGAATAGTTCTTTCAAATCTCGATCTAAGTCAAGTCAAGACACAAGAAAGTTCAATAGTGGAATACAATCACCAGCGCCCGTTATACCGACTTGGCCAAATGATAAATAAACAGAAAACGTGTAAAAAAATTGCAGATAATGAATAGGCAATTCACTCTTATATTTCGATGGTACAAGAACATATGAAAATTAGCACAAAAAAGCCTATACACCCTGCCAGACTGTAGCAAAATTTCAAGCCAATTGAACGAATTTACTTTTGTAATTTAATATTAAATTAGGATAAACTAATTTACAGTAGTGTAGTTGTATTTGCTGGGGACTGTACCTGGAAATGACCATTACATCATCGGGTACCGAAAATTGCTTTTAGCACACGTGCATTTTCATTCTACAGCTTGTGTATTCGAATATTCGGATATGCGTCAGTGAACGTCAACTGCAATTCATCGAGCAGTGGCAACGCGTTTACCAGTTTATAGCGATTGGCATTGATCGAATATTCAAACCCGGAGCGCCGTTCTCTGTGAGTACCTACATTTACAGTATTTTAAATGTTTGGGCATAATGGCCACGTTAAATGGATGAATGAAGAGCGAATGACTAAAAGAATTAAGATTTTTTACTACACGGATGGCGTAGTGGTGTAAGCGGTTGCCTCGTCGCTTCCTATTGCGCTAAGTGTTGTGGGTCAGTGCTAGCAGGCCCCAATAGACATACTATCGAGATTGACAGTGTACTGAAGAAGTGCCTCGTTAAAAGCACCCGTAACCAACGAGCGTATTTGAAAAGCTAGATGAACGAGGTAGAGGCACTAAATGTACATCATGATCGTGGAAATCGTGGGTACTATGGTAACCAGACTGCTGATAAACATACTTATATATTTGTAAATAGATACATATTATAGATAAATAACACCCAACACACAGAACAAATGACCGGGCTCATAACACAATATTTGTCCTGGGTCAGAATCGAACCCACGACCTCCAGTTTAGCAGTCAGGATCACTAGGCCTATAGACTATCTATTTTGTAACTACAATAATAGATTTCTGAATTAAGCTAAATTTAAAACATCCAACTCTCGGAGAAGGTCTAGAGTGGAAAAGAAAAGAAGAAGAACGACGCGAATAATGGGTGGTATGGTACATATAAAATTGTTTTTTTCAAAAAGCCACCTCAGAAATTTTACGTACCGTATAAATTTTACTAACCGTGCGTATGGAAATCGATCAATCTGTGCAATACTTTCAGTTATCATGAAATTCTAGTACATTTGTTCAGGAAATATGGAGGTAATAATATTGAATGCAATACTCAATATCTGTTTGTTTCATGTTAGCTTTGGTTTAGCTATACCCCTTTTTTTCTGTTCGGAAATCCCCTCGGCTACCACCCACCGGAACCGACTAAAAACTGCATGCCGTCTCGGGTACCAGTTGCCGGGGAACCAGGTATACTCCATAAAGGAAAGCTCTGGTACCCCGATGTACCTCATGTATCTACAGCTTATAAGTGACCCTTCCTATGTGGGAACTCGGTGTTTTAGCTATACTTTTGATTGAATTGAACTCTTTGATGAACTTCACTTAAAAGGTAAGCCATATAAAAAAATAGGTCAGTGATTTAAAAAAAATGCCTCAGCCTATTCATCCGTAAGCCCAGGTGGTTGCAGCAAGCTTTATACTTACTTTCATAATAACTTTACTCATCTCACACACGGCATTCTGATTCCAAACTATGCAGTGCCTGTACTATGGTAACCAGACCGCTGATAAACATACTTATATATTTCTAAATATATACATATCATAGATAAATTAATCCCATATGCAAAACAAATCATCGTGCTCATCACACAATTATTTGTCCTGGGTGGGAATCAAACCCACGACCTCTGGCTTAGCAGTTAGGGTCACTAAACACTAGACCTACAGGCTCATCAGATACTGTCGTAACTTTAGCCTTCTTCTATTTACCTGCCACTATTTCATGGTCTTCTGGTCATCATCAGTTAAACACGAACAAGTTATCGATTTACGATATACCCAAATCTTCTTGAATCAAATCTTCAAGGAAATAGCGTGCTACTTCCTCAAAGGCTGACAACGCGCTTGCGTCTCCTGAGTTGCAGACGTTCATGGGCGGCGGTAGTCACTTTCCATCAGGTAACCCGTCTGCTCGTTTGTCCCCTCTTCCCTAAAAATATAACATTATCTTTATAATACCTTAACAGATTTGGAGGTATCGTTAGAATCTTTAAACCAACATGAGCGATATTTACGATTTAAAAAAATGCAAGATGGCAGCAGGCGTCAAACTCGTAGCTTTGCGTCTATCAAGGAAATTGTTAATATTTTGAGTTAGTGACTTATTTTAGTACTTATTAAATCTTCAAAAAGCCTATTCTATTTTTTAGTATTTTCCATTAAATAATTATACTTATATTAAGTAAAAATATACATCTGAATTTACTAGATTGTTAAATAATAGGAACTCCAAATTGCAGCGTCATATACAGGGTTCTAAAGTCATTCAGCGACTGACACAAAAATTTTATTCCAAACACACACATCCACCCACAAAATACCATGATAATCGTTCCAGGTTAGACCGATTGCCCAAATTTTCACACATATGCGTATAAACATACATCCGAGTACATATAAATTAACATTCAACCAAAAACTCAAGTTTTCCAACCCACACACAAGTCAAGTATTTGATTGATTAATGAAACGAGTTCATTATACGTTGATAATTAATTAAAATCGGCAACAGTTCGATAAACAAACAAAGCCAAGTTATTATGAGAACCATTCACAACTTCGGCTGATTCTGAAGGCGCGGCGCCGGCGCCTTTATTGCTTTGCCACTGCTCGATATTGTTAAGATACATGCATATTGTATTGAATAAACTCATTATTTTAAAGTGAACTTGTTTTCAGCTACTCTTTTTAGGGTTTCGTACCTCATCAGGAAAAAACCGAACCCTTTATACTATAACTTTGTTGTCTGTCTGTCTGTCAAGACCCTTTATCTCGGGAACGCATGGAGGTATCGAGTAGAAATTAAAACCATATACTCAGGTCTACCATCTCTTGAAGTTTTGAAAAAATAAAACTTCTAAGTTAACGTAAAAAAAGATACTACAAGTTCAGAAAAAATCTGAAAACTATACATTTGTAATTAAATCATAAAAAATATAGTCTTTATTTAAGTAAGCAATCATTCACCGAGGTATAATTTCACTTATAACACAATAAGTAATTATATATAAGTAATTATATATATAATATAAGTAATAATAGGTTTTGGCAAATGAATTTCGGGAAAAGCTCGGAAAAAAACTGCGTGACTCGATTTATTAACTGTTTATAATATGTACCTATAAATTTGTACGAAATCCTCGATGGGTCCGACTCGCGCTTGTCTAGCATTTTTTTGAAGATTTTGCCTATAAGAAATATACAGCGGTTTTCTATTTACTATATTAATTTTTATTCACAATCATGTGCGCCATTTACGTTTCACATACAAATTAAAAATGGCTGAATATACTTTCAGCTTTAGATAGACTTTTCAAATACTTATGATTAGTTATTTACCAGAAGACAATTTAATACCATAAGCATATTATATAACGATATACACAAGACACTCATCATCGCAGGACTAAACAACCACAAACTTAAAACCACTCTTACAGACTGACTTCTAAAAATGGATTACAATAAAACTAATGAACTACTGACATACATTGCGTAACCTATACACAAACATCACCATGTACAAGCACATAACACATATACGAAAACACACAAAATCACACACATACATACACACACTGACTCACCTATACACATATGGTCACCAACGACCACGTTTACTTGCACTCACAAAATTTGAAATTTGTTATAAAATCACATACACGACTAAAAACTACCACCCAAAATATAAGCACTCACTTGGTTTGGGAGACAGTATCAGTACTTAAAGCACAATACATTTATTTGTGTCCAATTAAAAGTGTGAACCCTTGTGAACTGTATAATATTTGCGACAATAAAGATTATTAATATTATTATAGATATTTGGAAAAGAAATTCCTAAATGACTAAATTTCATCCATTATCCACGCAGTATAAATACGACCTAACCCTGTTCTGGTTATGCCGACCTCGTAAACAGTGAAAAGGCAGAACTTCCAATTCAATTGAAATTTTATTCGTTTCGAAACGATTTAAAACACATTTAAAGGTATCATGCATTTAAAACTCTTACAATACAACGAGATATTTAAGAATATTAATTCGAAGAAAGTACAATTTTATCAAAATCTAATTTTAAGTTAGAACTCGGGAGCTTTCGCAATTAAAATTTGGCTATAGAGAAACTTTTATAATTTGGTAAATTATTTTTTTATTGCAGTACAAAGTTTGGCTTTGTGTATTAAACAAGGAGGGACTTATTTATCTTAGCCGTGCTGTGACGTGAGCAGACTTTCATTCGCCTAAGTATACTAAATAGTAATTAAACTCTCATTATTAATATTTTCCTTGTTTGTTTTTTTTTTAAGGCGAGCACAGGTATCGCTTTAAAGTGGGCACAATTATCTTGGTTCATACTGCATGGTATGCCCTAAGAACAGTTTTGTTTTATTGTTAAAGCTTTTTAAATGTTATAGAAGGGTAAACGATTACTAGGGTACACCTGGTTCCCCAGCAACCGAGGCGACTTGTGGTTTTTGGTCGAATCGAGTCCAACATAACCACCTTACCGGTGGGTGGTATTCGAGGGCTTTTCCGCACAGAAAAAAAAGGGTTGGGTTAACGAACAGAAGGGGTGATGATGGTAAGGAACTACCGCTGCCTATGGATATCTGCAACTCAAAAGACACAAGTGCTTTGTACAGCCTGAGTTCGATTTTCAAGATAAGAGGAAAACCACCGAAGTAAGTTGAGATTTTTAGCATGCGCAACGCTTTGCTATAGTCGGTATAAGTATAGCAACCTGAGCACTATCAGCCATACCCTGCGTCACATAATCGTTCAGTAATACCAAGTTAGAAAGTGTTGAACGTTCTCTTAAATAACCGTGTTGTGATAGATTAAAAGTTTTTTGATCGTATTTTTGATCGTAAATAATATTTTCAAAGACTTTTCCCAGAACACATAATTTGAATATGGGTCTATAAATAAGAATGTCAGTTTTTGGCCCTTTCTTGTGCACGGGAGTAACCGTGTATAATAAAATGTACTAAAACTATAGCTTTGCCGATATCGTCCCTAAGAAATCTAACCAAACTACGTATATTTGTACTGTTCCTCGGATTTGAAAGTCCGCGTAGGACTTTCAAATCAAGGGACGATATCGGCAAAGCTATAGTTTTAGAACATTTTTTTATAAATTTAGGTGATAGGTAATCAGGGCCGGCTGCCTTCAATGGGTCAAGGCTACTCAGAATTTTAGTAAAATACGCCTAATTAATTTCAATTAAATTGATATCACAAGGTGTGTATGATATACTTGCAGTACAGGGTTCGATTCCCGCTCAAGTCAAACATTTGTGTTCATGAACATTAAATATTTGCTTTGTATTTACAAAAAAAAAAGTATATATGTATTTATATCAGTTGTCTAGTAGCCATAATACAAGCTCTGCTTAGTTTGGGACTAGATGGCGTTGTGTGAATATGGTAGACTATTATTATTATTATTCGTAGAGACTTCACTAACTAAATCAAGGAAAGTAGAGTGGAAATCTGAAGAGAATGCATTGAATATTACATAGCACATGAAATTGTTACGCCAACACAATTAAAGTAACAAGGTATTGAATTAAATTTAAAGCGTTGCTTTACAAAACTTCAAAAATACTTAGGATTCCCTTCAATAGATTCTTCAGTGGCAGCTAGGTAATTAAAGGAACAGTCGCCCCTATTTCGCTAATTAATTTTTCTTATCGCGATACAGGATAAGCGGATACTCCGTAGTTCGTTATGCTTTCCATAGATGACTCTGAAGTATGTTTTTATTTCACTGTATTTAGAATTCGCCACAAAAAGAAATGCGGAATAAATGTGTCAGTTATTGATGGTAAGTAATATCTTGTCTATTTTAAAGTCCAGTATCCAGTGACGTAACTCTATGTTAACAGTAAGCATTAAGAAGTAATAAAAAGTAAAAATTGATTTAATGCCCAGTATAACTTGATCTATAATTTTGTAGACTTTAATACCATGACGGATCTAAATGTATACTGGATTTAAGTATTTCACCTGTCAACAATTCTTTTACATAATAATATATTCATCAAGTATTTAAAATCTGATATTCTTCCGTACATGATGCAACAAAATATAACAACAAAATACACAGAAAACATTAATTCAAAATGTATCGTTTAAAGTTACTCATTATATTTATTTACATGTTCCCACAAGTACCTATAAACGAAAGTTGTCTCAATTCCCTTTCATACAAAACAAAATAAATATAAAAAGTGCTAACTGGAATTTCGAGGACATTGAAAAATATTTAAAAAGGCTTCGTGGGCTTTGGACCGTCGAACGGTGCGTAAATTAGCCTCCTATATCCATTTCATTGCGGCAGGAGACCAGTGGAGGTGGATGATAGATCGCAGGGTCGCGCCCTGTCCCTCCACCCACCATTTGCAAATTGTCGAACTGCGGAGTACAACGGCCATAACATATGTTTCGATAAACCCACCTAATTCATTTCTCTAAAGCGTCACCTATAGTGCTAAGAATGTACTTAGAATAGATTACTGTTATTGCGACTGGATTGGTGTTTTAATTTATATTCCGTGTGCATTGATTTTTTTTTCTTTATTAACTAAATCTTTATATATATATGTAATTCTTCTGTGCGTGTGTATATGACTGAACTCCTCCTAAACGGCTGGGCCAAGTTTGATGTTTTTTTTTGTGTATACGTGGATTCGAGATTGCTTTAGATTACAAACCGGTCCACTACAAAGTGTTTTTTTTAGTTAATTTTTTCTGTCGTCTGTCATGTCTACTTAAATAAAATTAAATATGCATAAATTTGTGCTTTTTTTTCTAAGGGAGGGGTGCGAACAAGCAGGCAGGTCAACTGAAGGTCAGTGATGACAAGCCAATGACTCACCCCTCAGAGTTTGAAGGGGGAAGGGTCTGGCCACTGGTCACCCCACTCTTACATTGCAAAGCACCATAAGAATATCATAACACCGGTTTTCCGTAAGGCCGTTGTATTACTCCTTTCGAGCAGTCACTTCAGAAAATCCGGGTTTCAATTATTTTTCTATCTGTATTCCCTCTTTTTTTTCTTTTATTTACTACCTTGAGGAGACCGTATTAAATCACGTGTATATTTATCTAGCTTTGCATATTTATTGGCTGCTACTTTATAAAAAAAAACCCTTCTATTTCGCATTTTCCCCCAATCATTCGTTGCGGTAAATTTTGACAGCCCATAAAATGCAAATCGATTTGTCCTCGCCGCTATGAGCTGTGACGAACTTCATCATACACGCCTACACTTTGTCCATTCATTTATTTTGCTTCTGACACTTCCTTGAGAATGAAACACTTTGAAATTGACTGCGCGGATGGTGTAGTGGTTACAGCGGTTGCCACGCCGCTTACTACCTCGATGTGCGATGTGTGATCCACAAATTGTTGTTCTGAGTCTGCGTGTCCTTTCTGTCCGTTTTATGTATGTTTGTAAAGACCCCGCGACACAGGATATATTCCTAGTGCGGGAGTTGTCTTTATAAAGAAAAAAAAACAATGTAAAACCACTATGTTTGTAAATTTAAATCTTTAAACACGCAAATAAAAACAAAATGAGTATATAGGTATGTATGTAGGGTAGAGTATGTAGGGTATATATTTTTCTGTGCGTGTGGTGACAGATTAAGAATACGGAGTGTCACCACCACCCCTACCCCACCCCTATTCATCCCATGGGTGTCGTTAGCCGACTAAGGGAGCAAACTACGTAGAACAACAGCACTACAAAGAAAAGGAAACCTAAACTCAAACCCTATGCCAAACTGTCTGGCCAGCGTGGTATAGTAGTGGCCAAAACCTTCTTTCTAAGGAGAGTCCTATGTCCAGCAGTAGACTATTAATGGCTGTTAATGTGTGTGATATGATAAAATATTTCAGATTTCAAATTATGTATACAATGAATTAATAGGAATAAACCTAATTAGTATCCGGAAAGTTAATAGCTGAAAACAATATTAGAATAAAGACAGCAGTTGTATTACTTTTTGCGCCGCACAACCAATCTGTGGAGTTATCGTCTGCGGTATTTCCGGACCGATACGACCTTCAAGAAAAGAGCGTACTCCTTTCTAAAAGGCCGGCAACACGTTTGTGACTCCTGAGTTGCAGATGTTCATGGACGGCGATGGTCACTTTCCATTAGGTGACCCGTCTGCTCGTCTGCCCCCTCTAATATAAAAATATATATATATATACACGATGTATTCTTTGCTAGTTTTACAGTAGCTGGGTGTACTGATGCAGTCAGAACTATAATTGACTATAATCCTGCAGATTTAAAACAATAACACTCAATCTACAAAAGTTATCTAAACTATATCCTCTTTAATTTATTATCGAATTGATATAGTTTCTTAGTGTACAGTATCAATGGAAACAGAGCCAAGTTAGTGTCAATACATCAATACGAATGACACTCTGTTAAATAATTGTACCGCTCGAAATGGGTAACCTAATTAAAAGTGAACAGAAACTTTCGGGTGAAAGGGATTGGGTAAGGAACACATATTTATCATTTTGGAGTCTTTGTATGAATTGAGGTCTGCGTTGAGAAGTGATAAGAGATCTCTTTCATAACTATTTGAGAGTAGACCCACTTAATGACAATCAAACCTCGGTAGAGCTGAAATTCGAAACTCAAAACTTAACTACAACTTAACTTTACATAGTAAATAATATGGGTGTTTTCACTCAGTTCGCAGTAGTACTATTTAAATGAACGCTTTTATTAGCTTCGTGCGTATGTTCTATCTATCTAATTTATAACATACAATATAATACAATTCAATAGCTTTTGAAACTTTAATTTTAAATTCCTGAGTTCATGTCTTATGATTTGTTTTAAAACTGCACGAATGGCGTAGTGGTTTAAGCGGTCGCCACGCCGCTTTCTACTGCGCCAAGTGTTGTGGGTTCAAACCCCACATGGGACGACACTTTGTGTGATCCACAAATTGTTGTTCTGAGTCTAAGTGTTCTTTGTGTCCGTTACATGTATGCTCAAAGTCCCCGGCGACACAGGAATGTATTCCTAATGCGGGAGTTGTTTTTTTCAAGAGAAAAGAGAAACTAAAGAAATTGTGGAAATGTTATTGATTTCTAACATTCTGATTCTTTTTTATATTTGTATGGGTATAGTTAATTAATGATTACTTGTTGTACAGATGGCCCTTTCGTATCCCTTAGTAGAGGGTTCTTCAATATGTCACCATGCCTACCTGACTCGAGTCTTGATTCGTATCCGCAATTTGTAAGTGGTATGTGTTACACCATAGCTCCATCCATACCATCGCTCAAAGTGAGTATGGCAACTAACCCTGGGACACTTTTAACGTGGGAGAGCCATGCTTCGGCACGAATGGGCCGGCTCGACCGGAGTGATACCACGACCTCACAGAAAACCGGTGTTACGCAATTCTTTCGTTGCCTTTCACTGAGTGAGTGAGGTTACCGGAGCCCAAATCTCCCCTCCTGATGACTTGAGCGGGAGGGACTCCAAGGGCTGAAACGCACTTGTAACTTTTGAGTTGCAGGTATCCATGGACGGCGGTAGTTGCTTACCATCAGGTGAACCGTCTGCTCGTTTGCCCCCTTATACCATAAAAAAATCAAACCAGACTACTTAAGAATTGACTAATTCTGAAATTGTTTAGTTCTGCTGGTACTAAAATGACGATTTACTGATCGCTTAAGCACATAATCACATAACGACCACTACAAAAAGAATAAAATATGAATACAAAATGACCAGAAAAAAAAAGCAAATCTCCCTAAATTATAATGAATCGTGGTTCCTTATGATTTCACACCTTCCAAGATCCTACACTAAATAAACCCATACCAACTAAACCCAGTAACCGCTTCAAAACAGAATAGACCGGTTTAGAAAAAAAACATTAACAAAATGCAGTTAAAGGCTCACTTTGACATATAAGAAGTTTATAGTGAGAGATATTTCAATTAGAAAATATTTTTATCTGAATTCCAACCTCCTACATATCGTGTTCATTGAAGCATCTATTTGCAGCTTCATCCCATGCCTGAACTCCAACAGCCCAGGGACCAATTGCACTCTATTACGACGTGCAGCCTCAATAATGGGCCTATAATAAGCGGGTCTCGCGAGACGATCGATTTCTAAAGAACTCAGGTTTTTCTCATAACTTTATTATATTATTTTAAAGTTTTATATTTTATGGAACATGCTGAACACAACTGAGCTTTACACATTATTTGAAATACATTGGTATAATTAACATAGAATTGTCTTAGAAATTGGTTAACAAACAAAAAAAATGGTTCTCAACTGTATAGACTATACAGTTGAGAACCATTTTTTTTGTTTGTTAATAATAAAATAATAATATTCTACCACATACACACAACGCCATCTAGTCCCAAACTAAGCAGAGCTTGTACTATGGGTACTAGATAACTGATATAAATACATATATACTTTTTTTTTTGTAAATACATACATATTATACATAGAAACACCCAGACCAAATCAAACATCAAATGTTCATGCACACAAATGTTTGACTTGAGCGGGAATCGAACCCGCGACCTTTGGAATAGCAGTCCGTTACACAAACCACTACGCCATCCAGTCGTCAGTCTAGTTTTGTACATTATTAATTTCTTGTTTGATTACATTTATCAGTATAAATTAAACTATGATTGTATGAGTTAGTATAACATCAAAATACAGAATACAAAATTTTAGACTCAGAATGATGGTCTGAATACACTATTTCAGTATTCGTTACGATGTCCTTTACACCGTGTATATAATAACCTCACACATCTCACACAAAAACTAGGCAGAGCGTGTATTATGGTAACCAGACTACTGATATTTATACTTATATAATTCACATACGTGTTATATATTTGCCCCGCGGTCCTATACCACTAATGTCTACTATCTAGACTACATAACATGCTCAAAACAAAAACCAAATAAGAACAAGATACAGCGCCTTTTCAATTCCGAGACTCTCTAATTTTTTTACATCACTCTGTTATTCATTCAAACCGTAATGAAAAGTTTCAGTGCGTTCAAAGAGAACGCAATCCTTTCTGGAACTGGAGACCAGCTAGGTTTTTATTTAACTTTAGACTTTGTCTAAATTCAGTTGGAATCAGTTGTGTAAGCATGTCAGCTTTTAGCTAGATTAAAAGACAAGGAAACCTTTACTTCAATATTACTTAGTTGGATTTAGCTACTACTGTTTTATTTTTGGAATTGCTTGAGTTAAGATTTACTTGCTTAAACTTGGATTTAAATATCTTACAAATATGTGTTTTCTTTTTGTTAACTTTTTAAATTTCGAGTTGTAATATGAAATATAAGAAAGATAATGTAATTATGTTAACGGGACTTAATAGACATGGCATAACAAATAGATGGACAATTCAAAATCAATAATTCGTCGACTGAATAATAAGACACTGCCTCGACGGTCCCATTTTATAATCCGATCCGATTGAAGATCCGAATATATAACAAAATATCCAAACTCCAAAAAATAATCATCATTATCAACCTATCGCAGTCCAGTGCTGGACAAAGGCCTCTCCTATTCCACGCCACTTCAACATTTTGAGCCTTGTCTATACCAATATACAATGAACTCTTTTGATCTTCTTCACTAGTCAAAGTAGCTTTATGTTAATGCACCTTTCTGTAGGCTCCAAAAGTACCTTCAAAAGCGGTGACATCATTCTAGGAGATATGTTTCTTGGAAATGCACTAGTTTTTTAACACACTTTTATTAGCTTGTGGTATCGGATCGTCGAATCCGTGTGGTGACAGATTAAGAATACAGAGTATCACCCTTATTAATCCTGTGGGTGTCGTAAGACTTGACTAAGAAAGCAAACTACGCAGCACTGCAAAGAAAAGGAAAAATTGAAACAATCCTAAATCAACCCGTCTTGAAAGTGTGGGATCGTAGGCGAAAATCTCCTTTATAAAGAGAGCCCTGTGTCCAGCAATGGACTGCAAGGGGCAGTATGGATAGAACAAAGATAGTAAGGAAGTTACTGAGGCATTCACCGTGCTATACAAAAGTTTGTTATACAACATTTTTTGTATTGTATATTTGTAAGGGCTTTCCAAGTATTATATTTCAAATTTGGAGCTTCTGTGAGACAAAAAAGGCTGTTTTGAAACTTTGTGTATTGCACAAAAGATTGTACATATTGCAGACAGATAAAATAATTCATATATTAATTATAATAAACCACAGACGATAAATGATCATAATTAATTGGAATTGTATTATCCAATGACAGACACTACATTTTAGTTTTAATTAACATCAGACCACAGGCCGCAAATATGATTGAGCTCTGAATTAATATACATTCTAGGTAAGTATTTACATATTATTATCATGGATCACATATATATATATGAATATATGAAGAGAAATCATAGAACACATTAATAACAAGATGTCCCATACTTAGGATTATGATTCTTGAAGTATTCTAACCTAATTTTTTATGGTATAATCGTTGCCTCCACGAACGGATGGGTCACGCTGATGGTAAGTAACCACTGTCACCTCCCTGGGTGACTAAATGTCTTCTTCATTAAATATATATCATAAATTGCGACTAATATAATTTAGTGCATACAATATTTGTAACGAAAGGAATAAACTTATGTACATAATATAACTCTCAACCTTAAGACACTACAAATTATTGATCACGGTATTTACAAGTAACATTACTTGTAGGATTAATGCCAAAACCTCGACAGAAGCTTGGCAAAGTGCCTGAGAATATCTCAATATAGAGATAATCTCAAAATAGTTACTGGAGAATTGATTACCGTTTGCTTTCAGTTACAGATAGAATAGGCAATGATGTAATTTTTTTTTAATAAGAATCTCTTTACTCGCATAAAAATATTATACATGTGAACGTCTATATATCAGCAAGTGAGGAGATTTTTTTATGATTTAGTTTGTAAAGGAGGCCACTAGATAATAATAATATTTTTACACATTTCACACACAACCGTCTGATCCCAAACTAGGCATAGCCATACATATATAAATATACCGTGTAGTGACGGATTAAGAATACGGAATGTCACTACCCCAATTCATCCCGTGGGTGTCGTAAAAGCCGACTAAGGGAGCAAACTACGCATAACAACAGCACTACAAAGAGAAGGAAAACTTGAAACAAAATCTATATCAACCCGTCTGTCCACCGTGGTATAGTAGGCCAAAACCTCCTTTCTAAGAAGAGGCCTATGTCCAGCAGTGCACTGTTATAGGCTGTTGATGATTATGATGATTTAATGACGAATGATTAAATAGTGTAATAATTAGTACTAAATGTGGTTATGTGTTTAATAAATGTTCTTTCTATTCACACGTTTTATAAATTACTATATTATTTGTATTTATATTTGTGTTTAATGAAAGATTTTGATAGCCATTTTATTGTGATTTGAAAATGGAGCGCCTTTATCCTCGAAGGTAGGTAGAGCTTTATTGTCAACGTATGCTAAATTGTATTTAACTCGGTTAGTTAATAGTTTATATAAAAATAAGCATTTCTTGTACCACATAAAAGGTTTGAAAGTCCTTCAGAAACACCACAGGTGACAATTTGTTCCACAGATTAGTTATGCGATCCATAAAGTTTCTTAAAAAGCGCACAGTGGTGGAATGTCAATGATCCAGTGATTTGAATAGATGTTTTATAGTATACAGATGAGATATAGCTTAAAGAAGCGACCGGTATTAGTCCGTCTTAAATATTATCTCCGAAGGACCACCAAGTTTTATCCTAACCAAATTACTGTTAAGTCATGTATCAGAAAGTGTTCTTTGTGACCGCATGTAAACGTATTGTTGTTTTCGTGTATTAGCAGTGTAGTAGCAGGTAAATGGAAATGGTTGTAGCTGTATTTGATTCACTTTTGAACGTGGCTTTTGATCTTCTTGACTGCAAAATACTTTAAATTACATTTATTAATAGTCGTTAGTATATTATGAATAATAGAGAACTACTATCGACCAATAAAGACACCAAAAATGACCCCTGTTTTGATACATAGTGTTAAGGAAAAAATGTTATGTTCCCGAGACAGAAATGAAACATCCTCTGGCAAAGCTATTAATGTTGGGAAGTTATATAATATACCTCTTAACGCGAGAACTTTTATCGCGCGATGTAGGATTGAAATAAGTACCTAACGTAGTTTGTTTTTTCTTTGCTAGGTGAGGCTGATTATCTAATATATAAAATTCTCGTGCCACGGTGTGCGTGGTTGAACTCCTCCGAAACGCCTCGACCGATTTTCGTGAAATTTTGTCTGCATATCGGGTAGGTCTGAGAATCGGCCAACATCTATTTTTCATACACCAATATTTTTTTTGACAAAAAAATTTGAAATAATGTATATGGCAAAACAACGTTTGCCGAGTCAGCTAGTATTTATGTATATTTCTTACCTATGACTACGAAATACGAATACAACATAAATTTTAAACAAATAATAAACAATCGCAGCTGGTGAAAATGAACAAAACATAAAAAATTAATAGGTTCTTCTTGATTTGTATTTAGTAATTTAAAAAACTATGGGTGTATATTTTTACATAAAATCGAGCTCTTACCCTTATGAAGTAAGTGAATTTATAATTTAAAAAAAACAATAAAAAGAATAGCACAACTTGATTCCGAGTCTTTAATCCCGAGTTCTTGAGTTAAGTTCTCATACAATGTTTGACAATCGTGATCCTTTGAAGGCACGAGAAAACGATAAGAAGAGAAAGAAATAAAACTAAGAAATAAATCTAGAATTTGCAAAAAGTTTTATTCTTTAGTATAACTCTCTTTTAAAGTGTATTAGCTACCCAGTATTGGAATCCTAGGCATCGATATATTCAGCGAATTCCAGTTTCAGGGTCACTTAGAGGGTAAGGTCAAATTGGCCTCAAAGAAGCTCGGTGTGCTGAATAAATCGAGGCAGCATTTTACTCCGGCACACTGCCTTCAGCTTTCCCTCATCGTCCCACACGTCAACATTTTCATCCCCTTACCTGGATAATTGGCGTTCTACCACTATGCACTTTACAAAACACTTTTTGCCTCGTACAACTAATCTGTGGAACAAGTTATCGTCTGCGGAATTTCCGGACCGATACTCACTTTAATCACTTTCCATCAGGTGACCCCTTTTTTTTCCGTGCGGAAATCCCCTCGGATACCACCTGTCGGTTACATGTCGGACTCGAACCGACTAAAACCGCACGCCGTCTCGGGTACTAATAGCCGGGGAACCAGGTATACCCTAGAAACCATCAGGTGACACCTGCGCTCGTCTACCCCTCTTACATAAAAAAATTATCCTCCAAAATTATTTTACCAAAACATTTATATCAACACATATTGATACAAAAACTTTCTCTTATCGATAACTCACACAAATGTTTCAATACAAACTTCTGAAAACATTTTATTTGTAACGAATGAATAAATATATCATACTACCCTCATTATATAAAACTTTTACAAGTAAAGTAATAAGAATTTCTTAATCAATCAAAAGGAGATGTAACTTGAGAAAATAAGAGTTCTAAAGTCTACAAAAGAATTAGTAGAAAGGCTGAATTATAAACAGCTGGCTTATTAAGGTGTCAATACAAAGGTCATTAAGTCTGGAGGTCATTGGCGTTTTGGCACTTGAAAGAGATTATCATAATATTGTTTGATATTTCTACAATAACAGCAAACAGTAAATGTTTTATAATGGTAAATTCTAACGATAATAACAATAAATCTCAAGCAAATAAAAAGCTTTTTGGCTAAAGATTGGTGACTGGGTGACTGCACGGATGGCGTAGTAGTTTAAGCGGTCGCCACGTCATTTACTACTAAACTGAGTGTTGATGGTTCGATCCCCACATGGGACGACACTTTGTGTGATCCACAAATGGTTGTTCTGAGTCAGGGTGTTCTTTGTGTCCGTTTCATGCATGTCTGTAAAGTCCCTCGCGACACAGGAGGATACACACACACCTAATGCGAGAGTAGTCTTTTTTTAAAAAAAAAGATACATTTCAAATTACTTTAATATACACATAGTGACACAGGTAATTCCTCTGGCGAGTATAGATTTTCCCCAAACGGCTTCCAGGTTTTCTTTCTCTTTGTTTGCTGTCTCCAATCATCTCAGTCTTCTTAATGTTATCTTCCCAACGTGGTCGCCTTCTAAGCCCCATGCTTCTAAGTCTCAAACAAAGTGTAACCATTTATCCACCAACTTTATTCTGTTAAGATTTCCATAACATTCATAGGTAACAAAATGTTAATTTTTGTAGTACTTGTAAGTGTTTCTAAAAACGAATTTCCCGAAACTCTTTTTGTGGAGATTCCATATTTATGTTATTTTTGAAATGGTATAGAATGATTCTCACATCGCTTCCACGATATACCTAATATAATACCCATTCAACACATGCCACATTAATCGCTAACAGTTATAACAAATGTTGGCATGAGTTTGAAATATTCAATTCATCTAGTATTAGGTTTAAAAAAGATGTTAATGTTGCTCTGTCATCGGCGTCGTTACCTATAAATAGTTAAACTTTTTTGTGTTTCAGTGAATTAATCAAAAACTTACAAGGATATCATAATCATCATCATCATCAAATACAGCCTTTACTAGTCCACTGCTGGACATAGGCCTCTCCTTAGAAATCATTATGTAGGATATCATAATAATTATGTTCTATTACCAACCTGTTCCTTTAATTTATGGATAATGCTGTTGATTATACAATTACCCAGACGGAATACTTTATTTAAGATTTAAATGAAACTGTGTAATTTATCCGAAATAAAGAAAAAAAAATCGATACCAAGGAAAATTATTTAAAGCAAGATTCTACAATATTTTTGCAAGTTTGATACTACTTAATTGATTAAGTGTAATTTCATATGTACCTGTAACATATGTAAAAAAAAATGTATGTGTAATTATGTCGTATTTACCTTACGTTAGCTGATTTAACACTTGCTAATCAAACCTTCAAGAAAAGAGCGTTTGCAACTCAGGAGTCACAAACTCCTTCTGCAGTTCATGGGCGTCGATGGTCACTTTCCATCAGATGACCCGTCTGCTCGTCTGCCCCCTCTAACATAAAAAAAAAAACAAAATTAGATAGCATTATATTTGCGAATATAATATATGTGACAGCAATACAGTAAGTTTTTAGATACGCACACGTTATAATGTAAAAAATATTTTAGTACTGCCACATGTTTCATTGTTAAGATTTCCCAAAAAAGTCGTCTAACCCTACCACAACATTAACCCGCGGCGCGTTGTCGTAGGCGTGTCAAGCGCTTGGCTGGCCGCCAGAAACACCGCTCAATAAGTCCGCGCCTGAAGCAACGCTGCAGAAGTACCGAGGTTTTATGAATAATGTACCGAGAGTTTGGTGTGTATACAACCACATTTTACTTTTCTTTTAAGAAATGATAATAAATAACAGCAAGTCGCCGTTAAGTTTAAAAACCCTGTTTAATATTTGATAACAATACAATAAAAATAATATTTTCAGACACCTGACACACAGCGCCATCTAGTTTCAAACTAAGCAGGTCTTGTACTATGAAAGCTAGATAGAATACTTTTTTTTTTATAAATACACACATATTATACGTAGACTGCACGGATGGCGTAGTGGTTTAAGCGGGCGCCACGCCGCTTCCTACTACGCTGAGTGTTGTGGGTCCTGTCCCCACATGGGACGACACTTTGTGTGATCCACAACTTGTTATTCTGAGTCTGGGTGTTCTTTGAGTCCGTTTTATGTATGTTTGTAAAGTCCCCCGCGACACAGGATACATTCCTAATGCGGGAGTTGTCTTTTCATTAAAAATAATAATAATAGAAAACACCCAAACTCCAAAACAAATATTTGCAGATCATACAAACATGAAGACATTTTTTGGAAAATAGAAAGTTTATAAAAGTGTTATGTACAGTTCAGTTTGTCGGTGTTCATTTGCCGAGTGTCCTCTCCTTGTTCTACAATATTTTAACTAACTTTTTTACTATAATTTCACAGATAATACACAATAAGCTCCCTCAGTTCCTTTTTGTCCTACTTCCTACCGATTGGTTTTCAAAAAGAAGCGATGGAATGATTAATATCCTAAATTATATAGGTCTTCATCCAATTTCCACCACAGTATCAACCAATTCAGTAGTGTATCGAGTTACTGCGAAAGCTTACGTGCTCCAAAATACGATATTACTATAAAATCATAGTTTGGACCTTATTACTGTTACATTAAAGATTTGTTTAGTTTTCGCCAAGCAAGCAAGAGGTCTATTGTTGAAATATTGAGAAACGTGACTTCATATAATTGGGATTCAATATTGTCCGTTTATAAAATGACGCAATTAGTCTACAGTTTAGCAACAATAATAAAATATCACACATACGTATGGACACAATTTTTTTTTGGACGAAGTTCCTTATCGCGCGTTGTGAAAGGGGGCTACACGGAAAAAAATCTCACGAAAAGTTGTAACGACACTTTTTATGTCAGTCATTCAGCGCCATCTATTGAATAGATAGGAAATCATTACTTTTCATCTCAGTATTTATTTTGATTTGTCACTTGTCAGTCATTCAGCGTCATCTATCGAATAGATAGGAAATCATTTCTCAAGGAGATTTTAACAATGTATAAATTGTTTTATTTAGAAACCAACTGGAAAATATGTAGGTAATAGCCGCTTTCATAGATGGCGTTGTAATTAAAATCGTGTCGAATCAGTTTTACTCGATCGTCACAACTTCGTTCCTATCGGGTGTCCCACGACACCACACGGCTTTTTGGTTAATATTTGGGTCTGCTGGTCATGGCCTCGATTTTAGATTAATTGGTGCAAGGTACGATTCACTCAAGAGTAATTTAACAATCGTTTGATGAACGAATTTTAACACCGCGATTTAGACATCCGGGACAACGCTATCTATCGCGTGTTGCTTAAATTAACGTACTTTAAATGTTTTATTGGACCCTCAAAAACAAACATTTTGTGATGAACGTGATAATTTGTCCTGCTTGGGATTTTTTTCTTAAATATGAAGAGTCGATTTATTAATATGAAAGTATACTCGTATGTGGATTTATACATACAAGTATGAAATGAATTTCAGCAATCTGGTTACGACAGCACAGGCTCTGGCTAGTTAAGGATCGACGGTCACGTGTGAGATATCTCAAGTAACTATTATTATTATTTTTTCGATCAAATTCCATTAGAAAAAAGTATTTTTTACTGCAAGCTTTTTTGTAACACCCAAAATCTCTCTATTTAATGTTTTTTTATTAATTTAGCAATTTGTTTTAAACTTCGAGGAAATACTGGTGACGGATTCAACTTGGTAGGCCTTTAATAGTCCACTGCTAGCCTCTCCATAGAAAGGAAGTTTTAACAGACTTTAATAGTGCACTGCTGGACATAGAAAGGAGGTTTTGGCCTACTATACTACGTTTGCCAGACGGGTTGGTATAGGGTTTGCTTCAAGTCTTCCTTCTCTTTGCAGAGCTGTTATCTGGATTAGTCACCCACGGGATGAATAGGTGTAGTTACACTCCGTATTCTTAATCCGTCACCCCACGGATGCAAATTTAAGAGTAATAGTCAACTCAAGTAATAGAGTACCTATTACTTGAATTGTACGAGTATACCTTAATAAAAGTCTGAGGGTTGAGAAAGTTTTAATTTTCCATTAAATACTAAAAACGAAAAAATATCTGTAAAAATAAAAATAATAACCTCACACATCTCACACACGGCCGTCTGCTCCCAAACTAGGCAGAGCCTGTGCTATGGTAACCAGACTGCTGATAAACATACTTATATAATTTTAAATACATACATATTATAGATAAATTACACTCAGACACAGAACAAATGACCGTGCTCATCACACAATATTTGTCCTGGGTGGGAATCGAACCCACGACCGACTTAGCAGTCAGGGCTACTAACCACTAGACCAACAGGCCCGTCAAATTTATTTTAATTCATTTCATAATCAAATTTATTATAAAAACTATTGATAAATATTCTTACACATAATATTAAATAAATTTTACAAGTGTTGTTTCAAACAATGGACTTATCAAAGCGAAACCTTTTCAACTTCACATATACAGTGGCTTTGCAACTGTCCAATTTATTATTAAGTATACATTCAAAAGCTTCCACAGTCTTTTTTTATGTGTAGGGGCAAATGATAATGGACGCAAATCTGATAGTATGTGTCTACGCCCACAGTGTTGCCATTATTAGGCAAAACCGATTGCAATACGCTTCTGTTTGAGCAATGAATACAATAAAACAAATAAACACGAAATCATATCACATAATTGAATAATATTTTAGAAAAAAAACAGTAATTAAAATACTCGTATACGAGTATAAGTAGTTTAGGGATCGCACCAATTAATTTAGCACCAGTACACTAACGCTTAGCTTTAGTTAAGCAAATGAGATGGCTCCAGAACAAATGTAGAAACTATTTAATGTAAATTGTTTCACGTTTAGTTAGTACTTTAGTTTATCTTTAAATTATTTACTTTGTTTATTGATGCGGCAGAACGGAGTCAGTATATCAAAAGACAATTGGAAATTAGAAAAAAATAAACAAGGCAGTGTTTGGTTCCGTTTTGCTTCTGTGTGTTTTATTCTGCTTTTATCATGATTGAAGTTCTAATAATATTTTTAGGGTTCCGTACCTCAAAAGGTAAAAAAGGACTCACTTTCTTGTCCGTCTGTTCGTGTAATGTTTTTCGCGAAAACATGTAAGTACCAAAATTTACCTTAATTTTCAACTATTTTATTTTTCAGAATTTTCTCTTTACTTGTGCTGTAAGACCTTGCTTTTAACCAAAATTGACAATTGTAGGTCAACTGTAAGTACCCTATAGGTTTTGGGTCGAAAGCCTATATGGTAGTTCCCGTTGACCTAGAATCACGAAATTTGGCAAAAAGCAACGTCTTACAACACAAATAAAGGAATAATTCCAAAAAATAAAAAAATGTTGAAAATTAATATAAATTTTGGTACTTACAAATTTTCGCGAAAATCTATGTAAAATCTGGGTAGGTACGGAACCCTCGGCGTACGAATTCGACTCGTACCTGACCGGTTTTTTTTTTAAATTATGATGCCGACTATTCCCCTCAGACTTAAAGTAGGAAACAAAATGAAGTCACATATTATGGGAACATTTTAGATATTTTCCAGCCCGGATTAAGAGGGTCTAAACTTTAGACTCTTAAGGGTAGTTTATTTGTTTTTCGTACTAGATACCTACAATTTCTCAGGGAGTTAACTAATGGGAAGAACAAAATTTCAATGATTTCAACAAAGTTATTACGCTTGTAAAAAAACCTGTGCGTCTCGGGACGCCCGACAGAAGTGATAATTTAAACTAATCTAAGTTGAACTATTTAATGTTGAATTTGTTTAACTTGAGAAAAGCTTACATTATTACTTTAATTTTATTTATATTAATATGATAATGGAAAGAAAAATATATTTTGTGATCAATAAAAGATTTTATTAATAAATAACCTTTATTTATTAATAAAATATTTTATTGATCATAAAATTTATTTTATTCTTGAATATGTACATTAGAATTTTGTGGTGAATTAGAATTGGCTTATGGTAGCTATAATAAGCAAGAGAGAGGAGGCCTGCTTACCGCTGCCGTACGCGTGAGAGAAAGGGAAGCCAGACAGACTGGCGCATATAAGATGTATGATATCACGATTGTTTTCTTTGTTTGATTCGAAATGTCTTGTTTTTCTAGCTTAAGGTGGTCAATTGATATTCATTAATTTTGAATATTGTTTTTTTTTTTAACTTTTATTTAAAAATTGGTATTAGGTAGATAGGAGCATTCGTTTTTTTGTATGTTAGAGCCGACTCATGTGCCTGTACTTGGCTCTTCCACTGTTTTTTTTATGTTAGAGGCGGCAGACGAGTAGACGGGTCACCTGATGGAAAGTGACTATCGCTGTCCATCAACGTCTGCAACTCAGTAGTCACAAACGCGTTGCCGGCCTTTTAGGAAGGAGTACGCTCTTTATTAACCTTACAACAGCTATATTATTTTACTACTAACTTTCTGTGTATTTTTGTTGAAATATATACTTTTTGCTGATTAAGTATCTAACGGCTAATTGTGAAATAATTTACAAAATATCTTTCCCTTAATACTCTACTCTACAATACCTTAAATTTCCATTACGAAGAAAAAAATGTTTTTTTTAGAAACCCTAGAGAAAGACGAGGGAAAATAAGAACCGAAAATACCTGATTCCCATAAGACTTATGTATCACACGTTCATTACATTCGTTATACTACATTATTTTGAGAGATTTTAAGATTACATCTTAAACCTCGAGCGACACATTTTGTGTCACTACTCCTGATTACATGTTATAAAATAAGGATTTTCGTATTGTGATACATCTTCAATCTAATTTGAACTTTGTTTTATAAGACGTAAAGTGACTTTTGGATGATATTTCACTATTCGTAAGTTAGATCGCCCGCAGTTTCAGACGACGCGACGCGTTCAAATTTAGGCTAAGCCACAGATAAAGTAAGAGAGACTTACGTTGGCATAATGAGAGTGGCTAGTACAAAATAATGACATTTTCAAATGCTGTACAATTAGCATGCATGCTTAGAACACTTTAAGTTGTATAAATGATTATTATACGTACTCATCACATCATCATCACACATCAACAGCCTATAACAGTCCACTGCTGGACATAGGCCTCTCCTTAGAAAGGAGGTTTTGGCCTTATATATATATATATATATATATTATACGTACTATTTTAAAAAAAATACATTTGGGTTGGGGCAAATAGACTGAGATAGTACTTTTAGCCAACAGAAGACATAGATGGATAAATAGAAAACTCTTTATTTGTACACCGTTTTACAAGTAGTATGGTACATTAAAATATCAGACATGTAATGTACAAAGGGCGGCCTTATTGCTAAGAGCAATCTTTTCCAAGCAACCTTAAGATGGATTAGAATGTTGGTCTAGTGGTTAGTGACCCTGACTACTAAGCCAGAGGTCGTGATTTCGATTCCCACCCAGGACATATATTGTGTGATGAGCACGGTCATTTGTTCTGTGTCTGGGTGTAATTTATCTATAATATGTATGTATTTAAAAATATATAAGTATGTTTATCAGCAGTCTGGTTGACAAAGTACAGGCTCTGCCTAGTTTGGGATCAGACGGCCGTGTGTGAGATATGTGAGATATATTATTAAATTGAAGGTTACCAGGTCGAAAAAACGCATTATATTCTAATCCAAGGTTGTCATGTCATTTGTCATATACTACCACTTATAATTATATTTCTAGATATATATTATATTTCACCTTCTACTAAATAACTTTTTTGCTCAGAGTGTAGTCCTTAAACTTTCATTGCAATGTTAAAAACATACATATCTAATTTTATTTTGCACAGAAATCCGAATCCCGCTAAATTAAAGTACATAAAACGCACAAAAGTTTGTAGCGAAGGCTATCGGAACACATACAGTGATATTTGCAGTGGCTAGCTGTCCGAAAGTTTTACAGTCAAACATTGAATGCGAGTCACATCAGAAGATAAATTGCTCAGAATCATAGTTTACAGTTACGCTTCTCTATACAAGTGAATATCTTGTCAACTGACGATCTCACTTAGATTGTAAAAGCGAAGTTTGTAGGTATGTTCGTAACTCTTTCACGCAGAAATGGCTGAACGGATCTGTATGAAATTTGGCATAAAGATAGATTATAGTCTGGAATAGCACATACGCTAATTTTTATCCCGAAAAATAAACTGTTTCCATGAGATAAGCAAGGTACAACAAAAACACAGCGGGATGCAGCTAGCCATTAGTAGCGAAACAGTATTACGGGCAAGTTTGAGTGCATCTATAGGCAGGTATCTGAGTGTGTGACATTTCCTAATCCATTTGTTTTCGTGAAAACCCTTGCCAAGCATTGTCTTTCCTTCTTATTCACTTTTGCTTTCAGTATGCTCTTCCCATCTTATTCCTAAAGTGGTAATAATCACGTAATGCGATTGAAATAATGTCAAAATTTTGACATTTATTACACTTTGGTCTATGTCTTCAGGGATATAGCCATCAGTTTATATCTCTATATATTTATATATCTCTATCTATAAATGTGTGCTTGTTTATATTTATGTAAAAACTTAAAAATGTATTCTTGTATGTTTATGTAGATATATTTTCTATGTCTTTTCTCTTTCCTTTTTGTTTGGTTACCATCCACACCCATCTTAAAAGTTTTAGAGAGCGGTTTTTGCTAATAATCAAGTTGAAACCCTCCCGCCTCTAGTTCTAGGGGGGAGGGAGGATTTTTCTGCTAGGTTAACCTTACTCATTCGGTTAAAAGCAATGGAAGGACTGTTAAACACCAGTATTCTATAAGGCTGTGGTATCATTTCGACCTGCCCATCACACATCACATCACATCTACAGCCTTTAATATCCATTGCTGGACATAGGCCTCTCCTTAGAAAGAAGGTTTTGGCCTACTATACCATGCTGGCCAAACGAGTTGATAGAGGATTTGTTTCAAGTTTTCCTTCTCTTTGCAGTGCTTTTGTCCAGCAAAGTTTGCTCCCTTAGTTGGTTCTACGACACCCATGGGATGAATAGGGGTGGTCATACTCCGTATTCTTAATCTATCGCCACACCATGCACCAACTAAATTCGCCAGTGTACATTTTTGTGCATAGAGAGTTAATAAAAAAAAAAAAAGATAACGGGAATCAAATCTATTTGTTATCTCTCTCTTGCCTGAAAACTGATGCTTAAAAATTACGGCTAACTTTATAAAACCCCAGCGAGGTGACTTTGAGCCCGGTCGCGATCCACTTTCAGCGTCCTTACCACTCAATAAAAACTTTTCAAACTTTAATTGGACCACTAAATCATTCAGATTTTTTGCACTAAACGCCGTAATGTGAGTTCTTTCTTATTATTAGTAGTTAATATAACTGAAAATCTTGTTTAAACTTGTCCTTTCCCGGCCAGGGTGTACAAGCTTGGCACAAAAGCTGGGATAAAAAGTGTCAACAAAGTTGTGAATAACAGTTGCTCGCTTTTTCAGTTTGGCGTCGTAATTAGTTTCTGGAATTAAAAAAAGAGTTATAAGAATATAAAAACTGACAAAGAATAGCACAATTCTGTAGTTTTCAAACGTATTTTTCTTTAAATTGCTGACTTCAATATTGTATTTACTATTGTGTTTTTTTATCGACGAACGCTTGGCAAAATCTGCACTGTATATAATTTAATTTACTGTTTGTCTTGTAACAGTAAGGCTACGTTGTGTATTGAGAACATTGTTTAACAAAGGACGTACTGTGCCTACTTGCAAGAAAAGAGATTTTTTCATTGATAATCAAGGAATAAGTTTTATTTTTATCGTAGACTGCTTATTTGTGTGTTCTTCGAAATCATTTAAGTAAAACATATAAATAGTGTAAATAAATGACTGTTTACAATTATAATTTTCTTGCGCTTTGAATATTCTCCTAACGAGGGAGCTATGTTATGAACTGTGGGAGAGCGCTGATTACCACGACCTCCCCGGATTATAACCCGGTTGTTAGAACCCCCTCCCCGGATTCCAGAAGGTGTCCATATGTGGCGGTAGTCACTAACTACTAGGTGATCTGTCTGCTCGTTTGCCTCTAAATATGGGGGGCAGGGTTTTTATCATCCGTTAACCTCACTCACACACAACCAAGAATTGGTTGAACTAGTTTTTTTTTAAGTAGCCTTGGTGTCACTCTTGTGAAGCCGTACTGTAGCCTACTTCTAATTCAGCTGACTGATGCTGCAAAGTCCAAGTCCTAAATCCATACCTAAATACTAATAGTATAAACGTGAAAATTACTTTCACTCCTACAAAGCTAAACCGATTTTAAAAAATATTTTACAAATGGAAAGCTATATTGTCAGTAAGTAACTTACTTAACTTTTTAAAGAGATAACAGACATACACGCGGGCATAGCAGCTAGCAAAAGTTAAACAAAACAAAAGCAAAACACAAATAAAATGTCTGCTCTTTGTCTAATAAGAATAATGTAACATACCTTGAACACATTTAACATTTTCTTGTAAACTTTCCATCAGTAGTGCAGTTAAAAACGCCAGCAGCGACTCTATTAATCTCTCCAAGTTGTAAGTAACGTACATAAGGAATAACGTACCCAGACAGCCATATTAAAACTATTATCACTATCCAAATTCGACTTGTAAAAATATCTAAAAATATTTACTTGTAGAAATAAATATCATTTATCAACGTAACTGTAGTGAATCTGTGTTTTGTCGCTCAATTTCTTTTACTGCACTTTAAAACATTAATTTGATTAGTCGAGACAGGATACAGCAGCAGATCATCAGCTGCATTGCTGTAGTCATTTCTCCAGGTGATCAATTATCTTTACCTCAATATTTTTTATTTGTGAGATAGCCATTCGATGAAAAAATTGACACGAACACTGTAAAATGCTGTTAGTTAATAAATGAATGAGGTAACAATTAAATCACAACTTTTTGTTTTTACATGTTATGTATCTGATGGAATTCACATTTACGAAATACAATTATGACTCGGTCAAATATTGGTCAAGCGTCATACTTCTTCAGGGCCTACTATTATATTATTAAATATTAATTAATATTACTAAATGAGTGTCTTATCTTCTATTAATGTTTTAGAAAATAATAGAAAACAGTCATCCGTGTGGTGACGAATTAAGAACACAAATTGTCACCACCCCAATTCATCCCGTGGGTGTCGTAAGAGCCGACTAAGGGAGCAAACTAAGCAGAACAACAGCACTGCAAAGAGAAAGAAAACTTGAAACAAACCCTATACCAACCCGTCTGGCCAGCGTGGTATAGTAGGCCAAAACCTCCTTTCTAAGGAGAGGCCTATGTCCAGCAGTGGACTAGTATAGGCTGTTGATGTGATGATGTAAGAAAACAGTACGACTAACAAGAGGCCGTGACAACAATATTGATACATCGTGGTAACTTATCAGAAGAGATACACAAAGATTGTTTGATGTTTAAACAGTTCGTGTGTAGCTACCTTTATTCTATGTTTACGTACACACGTACCTACGTAGTTCCGGAAACAGAAGAAACTCCACATGTAAGCTGAAACATATAAAAGTTTTCACTTTAATCGTTTTACTTGGAGACTATCTTATGAAGTTCGATTACATTCGTGCAACCTCGTATAGATTTAATCTCTACTCATGAAACCTATGATTAAATCTCTACTCATGAAACCTATTATTAAATCTCTACCTATAAATCTCTAACTATGATTTTTATTGACTCATTAACGATAATATATCTAACACATTTCCCTCTGATCCCAAAGTAGGCGGAGCCTGTACTATGGTAACCAGACTGCTGATAAACATACTTATATATTTTTAAATAGATACTTATCTATACATATAATATACTACAAATAAATACAGTGTCTCTTTGTATTGCCAAAATAATAAGTTAAATATTTTTTGTCTGTCTATTTGTTTCGGGTAATATTCAAAACGGCTGGACCGATTTTGATAATATTTTACTACCAGGCAGCTGTATATACAATAAGTAACTAAGGATATTTTTTCTCTCAGAAAAACCCTGAAAAATTTTGCCCAGCCCGGGAATCGAACCCACTAAGGCAGCGCTTATCAAATTCCACTTCCAGTTTAATATAAGTACAAAAATACAAAAACATGTTTTGTGCTCATTCAACTATAGGCAATCAACAATAAAACTTGTACCATTCTAAATTATAAAAAAAATAAGTCAGTAATATAAAAATATAAGAGAAAATGAAAACTATTATGCAAAAAACTATTAAAAACTCGAATTCAAACTTACGCAAAAGGCGGCAATGAACTTGTGACTTGCGTCAATGAGTTGCAGGTGTTAATGGGCCGTGGTAGTCATCATCAGGTGATCTGTATATTCGTTTGCCTGCCTATGCCATAAAAAAAACAATCTCTGACCTGATCTCAATATGGCTTAATCTCGTCAGGTATCAAGTTATTTTATCTTGTCAAGGGTTCAGCAAATATAATTTACGAATATGTTTTTTAGGGGAGAGTAACCAATATTGAGCCGGCGCTTAAATTGGACCACTTCAGTATTTCTACCAAAATGACACAATTTTTTTACACGAGCAACACAAAAAGGAGCGCTACAAAATGGCGGTGTGGCGCTGCTAGCTATCAAATGCATCTCCCCGCCAGCAATAATTCCTGAAATGCTGGCGGGTGAGGAGGGATGGGGCGCAGTGGTCTCTTTCTGTGAAGCTGTAATGCTCCAGAAAGAGACCGGCCGATCCCGAACGTAGAGGACGTCGGCGCCGATAACAGCCGTCGACGGGGCCGCAGGCCGCCAGAGAGGGCAAATTGATTGCTGCGGTAGGGCATGGAATGGCTGGCCTGATTGCATTAAGATGCGATCGGGCCGCCATGCCACGATTGAGGGGAGAAGTGTTCTCCCCTGGGACAGGGCCTGATTAGGCATGGTGTCAATTCGGGGAGGACCTGAAATAACATGGTCCGGGTCCTCCCCAGAGTAAGACGCCTGAAGCCGGCCGTCGGGGTGTTTTTCAGTGGAATCACCGCATACTCCTAGCTCATAGTCCCCGAGGATCAGGAGATCCAAAGGGATTTTAGACCCCGTCAACCAAAAAAAAAAACTGTCAAATGCATCACCAACAGTGTTCACTAGTATTTTGTATACATTATCCTATTTTATCATAAAATTTTGGTTACTCTACTTGCTAGCAAAAACACAATATAAAGTTAGTAGTGGCGTATAAATGCAGTCCTCTATTGTCTCCATTTTGAGCAGAAATATATTTCACCTACTATTAACCTCATTTTCATTTTGACGATTCAACTTCCAAGGTTACATCATACGTTTCAAGAGAAAGTGGATCATAATAAAGAAATGTAACTTTTAGAAGATGTTGCTGATTACCAAGGGTGACAAAAGATGTCTAGACGAATTTTAGAAGCGTCATAGAGAGCCCACAAAAGAAAAGCCCTTTTATTCAAAACAGGTACTCCTAGTGTATGTGCCATTTTTAGTCAACGTATTTTCATGTCAAAAATCTTTAAGTTTAATTCTTTATGTAGATTATAAGCGAAATGTATTTAGTAATGAAAAGTCTTATTTTTATTCATAAATAAATAAATTTCAATCCTCTCTCATACGAAATATTAATCTTATTGGTCACTTAATTTCTTTCAAATTACTAATATTTAATTAGATCGTTAACGCTATGTCTTATTTAGTTATTTCCCAGTTTTATTAGAGAACCATTAAATGTTACTTACCCTTTTCTAATAACAGTCTGTTAAAAATAAATCAATATTAACAATAATCCCTAAGGTCCCTCAAACGTCGTTTTTATGATATCTGATAAATATTGTTACGAGCGGGGTATATATCCAGACACAACACAAGAACCATTCAATCCTATGGCGCAAAAATATCTATCAATTTATGAAGCAAACCTTAGTAGAGATCTCTTTTATATTCTACCATGATATGGCTAAACTACACTACCCGTTGGTCTAATAATACTTTTATGTGTATCATAAAAACATCATAAATTATATATGTCACAGTTATTCCCTTGTCAACATCATAGAGGGAAACAATAACGAAACGTAACGAATTGACGAAACAATATTCCTTTGTTACTCTTCTACAAACAACGGGTTTTATTTTTGACATTATGTATATGTTACTGTAAAAGCTTGAACTACAGTGAATCCTAAGAATTATGCTAGCAAGTTATGGTGAAAGTCCGAATTTCGAGCATTTACCATCATTCACTTGGTAATTTAACTTAAAAGTCATTCTTTTTCTTCCTAAAACCAACATTTAGCAAACGTCTCTGGTAAAACCTAGCATGCACCAGTTTTAATGGCATAAGTCTGATAAATGGTTTCCCTTTTTATTAATACTTCCACTTACCAACTTCTGTTGGTAAATCTTAGGTTTCACCGGTAAATTTTAGGATATATCGTGGTTCGGGCTTTAATAGTAATATATGTATAGTCGAAACAAAAAGTTTTCCTTAGTAGGGTTTTCAATTTTTACCCGACTGCGCCACAAGGGGGGTTCGCTATTCTTTTTACTTATTTATTCAGTGTCGCAGAACTAGAACATATCCACACTGTATGGTGGCCTCCTTTTATAGTCCGGTCTAAGCTCATAGAAAACTTAGAATAATGTCTAAACTTGCCTGAAATATTTCGTAATAACCTAACTGACTTGACACCCTTCCAGAAACTTTTAGAACACCTCAGAATATTCCTATTGAGAGGTTTCCTATAAAGGTTGGCCAGGGGAGTCTCATGGAGTTAATTTTTCTGCATTTTACATATGAAAACAGATATTATTTTCTATCATATGATCTATATTTTTCTGTTGCATTAATAGCTCATGATCAGGTTTAAGTACTGACAGATAATATATTTTTTCTTTCTTTCTTTTCTTTTATACCTAAAGACAACTCCCGCATTAGCACCATAACACTCAGCGTAGTATATCACTACGCCATCCGTGCAGTCGATATTACAGTTAAAAAGGTACAATATTATAGTAGATTAAAAGGCTTTCTTAGTGTATTGGATGGCATTTTACATTACTTATTAACCGTAACAGAGGCATTCTTCGGCACGCATTTGCCTACTCAACTGGAGCATGTATTGTCAACGATACAGCTGAACCACATTACGGGTCTTTTACATTATATTAGATAGCAGATGAAGTAAAACAAGGACACGGTGAAAAAAGTTAATAGTTATTGTGTAATATCGGATCAAGTTTTATTAATTAATTTTAAATGTTTTTTGTTATAATGGGTACAATTATTATGTTGTACGAATCCCTCGTAAACTTAACCGATTTCAACATTATCATTATAAATTAAAACATGACGAATTGTTTTATTTCAAGACATACATTGCTACACAGCGTCGTTTACAATTTTTTACGATAATGACACCATGTCTTTACCATAAAAAAGTGTGGTGTGGTTCAGTGGTGTCATTTATAATACACGAACCGTAGTGATATGGCTTTTCGCCGAGTGAGTGATGTACATATACATTACACATCATCATCATCATCATCATCAACATCAACAGCCTTTAATAGTCCACTGCTGGACATAGGCCTCCCCTTAGAAAGGAGGTTTTGGCCTACTACATTACACATACATACATATAATTTATCACATATTAAGTATGTACAATACTTCAGGGAGAAACTCTTTCATTCCCATCACTTGGATAATTGGCGCTCCACCACTTTTTAAGACACTTTTTGCCTTGCACAACCAATCTGTGGAATAAGTTATCGTATGCGGTAGTTCCGAACCGATGCGACCTTCAAGTAAAGAGCGTACTCCTTCCTAACAGGCCGGCAATGCGCTTGTGACTCGCGGTGGTAGTCACATTCCATCAGGTTACCCCCCTCGTTAGCCCCCTCTTCCATAAAAAAATTTAGAAAGCTAAAATTTTTGTTCAATTTGTGTTTAATTTCATGTACCCCATATTTATATCTGTCGGTTATAAAAAATTAAAACATGAGAAATTATGCTTGAAATTCGAACCAAGCATATCTCTAGTCTATACATATATAAGAGATTTCCACGTATATAGTCACTCATCACGATATCGCTGGAACCATTAGAGCTAAAGACTTGAAATTTGGTAGGAATATTCTTTTCACCGAGTGGAGGTCAGCTAGTAACGGATTTTAAGAAAAAAAAAAAAAATTAAATAATGTAAATAGCAAAACAACGTTTGCAGGGTCAGCTAGTACTTTATAATGCAAGAAAAAATGTCATTGATTCAATGTGATTATAATAAAAAGGGCAGAACACTCTATAAAACTCAGGAGGTAGGGGCCAGCGAGTTTGTAATAACCCCTGTCAATCAAATGTCATATTAACAACAACAATAAATATTTCAGGGTTTGTGTTTCTGTTAGAACTAAATATTATTGTATTTCAAATAAATAGGTAAGTAAATTTCTTAGTAACTCCGTTAAAATTTGAGAAATGAAAACTAGTAGATTTACTCTCTAAACTGGGAGCAGAATAAGGTCTTCTGCATTCAAAGCTTTGACTGCCTAAGATGGACAAGATCTACTAGAGTTCTAGGGGATTGCCTTTCTAGGATATACCCGGGACCCTTGCCATAGACTTACCTGTGACGGAACACCATGTGGCTTTAGTCGATTCGATTCTGTCACACCATTTCGCCGTGAGCCCGTGTGATAATGACCAATGGGATTTTCTACATTATAAAATAAATTACAAGTATCTTTACACTTAGCCAAAATAGTTATTCCATATTCGTATACACATATTAAAAGAAGGAAAAATTATTTGTACCTTCTTTTAAGTTGCAAGAAGTTCGAAGAGTTCTTACAACTAGTCAAGACTCGCCAACAGATTACTGATAACTTGAATTACTTGAGGCGTGAGTATAACGTTTGAAGCCTACACAAATGTTTGGCAAAGAACTTGGAACAACGAGATTGATAACGATGAACTTTGAACTTTAAGAGGCGTCTCTGGTGCTAGAGAGAAAAGCATTCATATTTCAAATTGTATATTAATCTAAAATCAACAGTTCGAGGACACGTCTTTTTTTGTGCTAGTGGAAACTCTCTCCTGCCGTTACCTTACCAGGGATTTCGTCGGTGAGGATCGAACCGGCGTGCCACACTGCGACAAAAGTAATCACAGCAAGAAACATTGCCGAGTCTATTCGGCCCGCCAATATTTCTTCTTGTAATATTTAATTTCGACTAGAAACCAAAAAAAGTAGTACAAACTAAAAAAAAGTAACAAGTAACAGAGCTTCTAGAATCCGGTTGCAGCGAAATCTACTGATTCTAATTGTGTCTTTAAACCATCTACAGATCTACTCAAACACACATAAATATTGTTAATTTAAAAAGGAAAAACAGTTCTAGAACTCGGTAAAAAAAAAAGAAAATACGTTTAACAGCCACAACACACCAAAAAATAATCAGAGATGTAACATAAAAGAGAAAAAAAATGACCAAGCTAAAGACTAAAACAAACAATAACAAAACAAACAATTACGAAATAGTAAAATGGACGGATGGTGTAGTAGTTTAAGCGGTCACATCGCCGCTTCCTACTGCGCTGGGTGTTGTGGGTTCGATCCCCACTTGGAACAACACTTTGTGTGATCCACAAATTGTTTTTATCAGTCTGGGTGTCCTTTGTGTTTGTTTAATGTATGTTTGTAAAGTCCCCCGCGACACAGAATTTATTCCTAGTGCGGGAGTTGTCTTTAAAAAATAAATTATTGTGTGATTTTGACTATTGAGTTTACAATTAATGGTTGCCGCATCACCTACCGGCAGCACCTGTAAATCTAAACATTATTACAGAATAATTACACTCATACGTATTTTGACGGATTGTCACCACCCCTATTCATCCCATGGGTGTCGTAAGAGCCGACTAAAACTTGATACAAACCCTATAACAACCCGTCTGGCCAGCGTATACTAAGCTAAAACCTCCTTTCAGCGGAGAGGCCTCTGGACTGTTTAAGACTGTTGATGTGATGATGTGAATTATATTAATAAGGATCAGTAACTATTTTGTCGTTTAGGACTATATTCACAACTAGACGTACTAAATAACTTTATATCTTATAAATTGCCTCAAAAATGTAAAAATTTGTATACATGTTAAATTTAAACTATTTGACTGTCCAGTTGGTGTTATGGTTAGTGATTCAGACTGCTGAACCAAAGGCCTGACATATAATAATTGTGTATGTACGAGTATACCAATAGCCTGGGCCTCAATTCTGCTTTTCTAATATTGTATCAATAGACTGTCGGTGGAATGTCGTAGGAATAGTTTTGCACTTTTCTTATTCTACTGACCAGACCAATGGCCTCCTTAGGACTTGTCACTGATACAAATGTCGTCGATGTTTTTGTAATAGTTTAGTAAACGGTACATTTTAAATTTGTAAGAAAATAATGTATCGAATTTTCATGATATGGCAATGTTGTAGATATCACCATTGATGACCGTGGCTTGTCGTTAACATAAAATAGCAGAATTGAGGCCCCGGTTACAACAGTACATGCTCTGCTTAGTTGAAAATCAATCGGCCGTTTGTGAGATAAATTAAGTTATAGGTGTCAAGCATTTCTATTCAAATCAAATCTAAAAGACCAGTGTTTACATTTTAAAAGTTGTTAAGTTTCATAATTCTGAGAATTAAACACCGAATGTTTACCAAACATTAATAGCATGTATCGTTATACTGACAGATAAACATGATAACATTTTTATGTCTGCAAATATTCTGTATTTCAAGAGTATTACACACAACAGCTATTTATCAACATTGCTCATAAGGAAATACTACCGCAGAACCATACATGTTGATTTTCAGAAAAGAATATTAAAAGAACCGTCGTTATCTTTTATCTTTTTAGCAGAAATAAGTATCATCATCATCATCAGACTATCGCAGTCCACTCCTGGAGAGAGGCCTCTCCAAGAAATAGTCCGTCCTAATAATAAATAATAGTATGTCCAGTAGAAATAGGTATACATAAATGAAAATAAAAAAGTCAAAAATGTATTTTAACATTCTATGTATTATTCTCTGTACCGAGTCTGTGGTCCAGCGAATAAATGCCTTTTTCTGAGGTATTATTTAACATTTTTTTTACGGTGTACCGTTATCGATTGATTATCTGTCGGCGTCAAATCAATAACTCTGGTGGGCACTGAAAATCAGTACTGGGACGGACCATGTCCATCACAGTAAATGCTGAGGGTCTACCTATCCTGTGGGACACAGCGTACAACTCTCATCCGCACAAGCTATTTATGTGGTTAAGATTGAGATTCCTGCTGGGTTACATGCAAAACATAGTTTCTCTCTGGTACCTAACCTAAAATAATAGTGATCACCACGTCAACGCCACGTCATATATGATCACAGTCTCACAGACAACTCATGACCACAGATAGCGTAGTATAGTGTTGCACGTACGTCAATAGTTATAAGCTTTTAAAAAAATATAATTTTATTGTAAGTTGTGTTAAGTTAGTAATTTATATTAAGTTGTATGCTGTGTTTTCTTACAGAATAAAGTTTATTTTATTATATATTATTATTATTGACTACCACTCAATTGTGCATATGGAGTAAGAAGAGAAGGTGCGCGTGTCTGTACGTGTATGTCAGCGCTAATCCAGAGTTACCACTGTCGGAGGCCATATCAAGAAAACACGCACTTTAAGTTACTTGTTTATTTTTGTACCATCGCTAGTCTAATTTAAATGTGTCGTTTCACTATGACATCTGCATTTATTTATAGTTTCTACAACGATTATATAGTACAGTCTCTTTTATTAACAAATAGTTTACACCAAAACATTCTTAAATATAGTTCAATATTCAAAATATAAAATATTAATCGATCAAACACAACTTTAAACGCTTTTTTTTTTATTACCTATTTTTAAAATAAAACCAACAATATTTCGTGCAAATCGTGAGTACTTAGATGGTGGCAATCATATTTCAATCGAAAACAAGTTTTATTTAACACAAAAATAATTGAACTAATCATAATAATTCTGATAGACTTTATTCAGAAAACCATACAACACTTTGAGTGATTTAAACCTTTGGAATAAACATTTAATTAATAAGTTCGACGTCAAACAACTTCAAACAGCCAAAACAGTGTCTACTGAAACTAAGTGTTACGGGTAATAAATCTATGTTTATGCGTCTCATTGGTTTGCGCGCCCCCTTGCACCAAACCGTTTCCGCGACCTTAAACAACGACCGGGTGGAGGCTCACTCACTCAAGATCCACGCGTGCCCATCACGTTTAAATTAGAATAAGAAAAAAAAACTTTATTTGTCTTTTTACATCGAGTACTTAAAATTAATAACAATGCTTGAATAAAAATAATACTTGAAAGACAAAATGGTCTTGGACTCCGCGTATGGATGACAGTGCAAAGCACGCCATCCGCTGTTATTCTGGCCAAGCCAATCATGGTTAAAGGTCTTAGGATAAGCACAACGTCAACACCCTGATCACGACCCGACCACGTTGGTGTACGTAAACATTATCACAATTATTATTGTATTAAGTAAAATACTTTATGTACAGTCTTCTATGCGTTTATTTTTATAACATCTAAAACACACATCTAGTCTAGTACACCAACCACACAACTGAAGCTTGGCATTTAATCAATCTATGAATCTATATAATTTACTTAAACTAGCTGACCCGGCGAACGTTGTTTTGCCATATACATTATTAAAAAAAAAAAATGTCAAAAAAAATAATTAAGGGTATGAAAAATAGATGTTGGCCGACTCTCAGAACTAAACGATGTGCACAAAATTTCACGAAAATCGGTCTAGCCGTTTCGGAGGAGTTCAACCACGCACACCGTGACACGAGAATTTTATATATTAGATATAAAAATCAACAATTTTTAAAGCTTCATAAACGCCCACATGTATAAATGAAATAATTTTTATCATTCATTCACATCAGCCTCCAAATAAAACAGGAAAAAAGAAAGAATTCTATCACCATTCATCTTTCTATCCCCCAAAATAAATACATAAATACATTTTATCCTCCAACAACAAATACACGTAACAAGTCCTCCGTAAGTAACCCTCCGTCCCCCTCTGTCACTATTCTGTAGAACAAAGTGTGAGAAAGCCCCAAAACTTTGAGTTGTATAAGTGTCACAGGCGACGTGAGTCGATCATGATTAACAAGTTCGCCCCCGACCATCAATACTTGTTACGGGAAAGAGTACGCTTCACTTGTCAAAAGTTTTGTGCAAGTCGGAATCGTTTTGTTTTAACTTTTTGAGGATTACGTACCACAAAAGCGAAAAAGATCCTTATAGAATACTTTGTTGTCCATCTGTCTGTCAAGAATAGAGATGCTTTGTCTTAGAAATACGTTGGTAAATTAACATTCAATCAACAAAATTATAAATAGCTAGGCTTTCAAGTGAACATAAGTGACGAATAGCAAAGTTTCACAGCACAAATTAAGAAAAAGTACGCATTTTTTTTTGAGATTATTATGACATGCATCTTTACGATTTTATTTGCCCAATCCCCTCGGATACCACCGAGGGTCTCGAACCGACTAAAAACCCACCTACCTAAACCAGGCATTCTACCAGCATGTGGAGGGCCGTGTCCACGGTCCGTCCATCGCAGTGGTGGCACTAGGGCGTTGGCTCCTTGCGGATCAGACACAGGTGATCCCCGAAACATCCTTTCGCAGTGATCACTTGCGTCAGCCGGTATGAGAAAGTCCTGTGATGCCTCTCGAGCCAATCCTCCATAATGGATCTTACCGCTGCAATAACGTCAAGCCCGGCGCTCGGTTGCCCAAGTCCTTCCTTCCACTCCTCTACGAGGGGGTCGTCGTAGTCCTCGTGGAGTTGGGATTTTTGGTCCTCGATTTCTCGAGTCTTAGGACTCCGACCCAACTCCTGCGCCTCCTTGCGCCACTGATACAGAGCCTCAAGACCTATCGCCGCCAGGTCCCACGGTGGAGTTCCAGCCAGGAGACTCGCTGCCTCAAAAGAGATCGTGCGCACCCCTTTATGACCCTGATAGCCAGCACCCGCTGCGGTCGTCGCAATAGTGCGACGTTGCTGACCTTCAGTGTCCCCGTCTATACTGGGGCCCCATAAAGGGCAGGAGTCATCAAATTTCCCCTGCTGGGCAGCAGCCGCGCCAATACACGAGCTGCTCCAACCAACTTGGGGACCAGACCTCGGAAATGATATCCGAAATCCCATCGGCCATCGAGTACGAGCTCCAGATACCCCATCGAGGGCTCGATGCCGATGCGAGTGCCTACTATGACGACATGCAATCACGCCAATAAATCCTATTGTAAGAAATTTATTTATTTAAAACAATTATCGTTGTAAAAAGGCCGTCACTGGTCATCTGAGACACACACACATTTAGATCATTCGTGTTTTAATTCTAAAATGTGCAATAGTTATCTATTCCAGGAGAAGAACGGTTGTCGACATTTAAAGCAAAATTGTTTAAATAAACATGTCTTACAGCCATTCTCAGTCCGCGTTAATAGATTCAGAAATTACTCAATATTTATTACACATTTTCATTAATAAGAAAACGGCGAACAGAGCTTTTAATAATTTCGATAAAATTGTATTAAGAAAATCACGTTTATCGGTAGATTAGAACGCGAATAATTAACTACCATGAAATTTTCATGTCAGAACTGTAAGCTGATTATATTATTAATATTATAATTAAAACATTTTACTCGCCATTTCGAGGAACAGGGGATCTTTTAAATTAATACACGAATATTACTATAAGTGATTTAGATTTAAGCTGCGTTTCTGCCTAAGATGTATCACTTAACTGAGATGATGCGTGTCGAAATTATGAATTCCAACACAAATGTCAGGAGGAGATGAGCGATGCGAAGATGCCTAAAGAACCTAGGAATCCATGTCCAAGTCCTCCTCCGCGTACTACTCCACCTATCAGCAGTACCCGCCCGCCTATGTCGCTACAGGGTGGACTGACTTAATTTTAACTTTGGTTTTAAAATTTTGGACATAAATAATAATAAGTCACTTGCAGCTTTATATAAAGTTTATAAGTTAATGTATACAAATTAGGTTAATAATCTCTGTAACATGTACTCCGTTTATTAACAAACATTGTCGTATATTTTACTTGTAAAATATTTTATCTTTTTTCTACGAACGCAATCATTGAGTTTGTAAATTATTTGTAAAGAAAATGTTTATAAGAGACGTCTTTCTGTTTATGGACTTTGTTTTTTTTTTGATGAAGTTTACGTATAGTATGACAGTGATTTGAGTGGGTAATCGACAAACACTGCTGCGAGTTTCATAGATGTGATACGTTGATACATGTGCAAATACGCTACTTATTCAAGAATATGTGGCAGATTCTTGGTTCTTTGACCATCTGATTTCGCTTTGAGACTGTGAAAACTGCGATAATAGGAAACCACTTGATGACGTTTATAATAATCATCTAGGGAAGACATCACGACCCAAAAACCCAGATTTTTTTTAAGATCTGCTTCTGGGACGCAAATTGGTACGCTGTTTACGAGTTCTAGTCTAAATCTATTATCATTAATGAGAACCATTTAAATAAAAAATATTTATGGGTGGGCCACTTTCTCTGCACATAGTTAGCTAGCTAGTAGGACATATAATTAAAAATGAATTACCGATTTTATTATGTATGGATTAAAAATTTGGGAAGAGGGAAGTTCCCCTTACCCTTACCCTTTCAAATGGGGAAAAAAAATCATCCACAGTCTTTACTAGTCTGGACTGGACATATGCCTCACCATAGAAAGGAGGTTTTGGGCTACTATAACACGCTGGCCAGACGGGTTTGTATAGTTTTTGTTTCAAGTTTTCCTTCTCTTTGCAGTGCTGTTGTCCTACGTAGTTTGCTCCCTTAGTCGGCTCTTACGACACCCACGGGATGAATAGGGGTTCTAACACTCTGTATTCTTAATCCGTCACCACACGCAGGTAAATACATAACAAGACCAACCAAAATATATAAAAACTAATATAACTATATAACTAATATAAAAGAAAGAAATAGAACCGAATTGAGAGTCATTATTTAAAGTCCTTTAAAAACAACAGTTGATTTCCATCACCAGAACATGGGCTTTTGACCTTTTTAATTAAATAGAACTTGTTGGCGAGTGTTAGCGTACAGTCAATATTGAATATCGAAATTCGTTGAGTTGTTATTTAGTTATTTCTATGTTTCGTTAGAGTAGGCCAGGTATTTTAAAATTTACTACCATTTACGCAGTTTCGACTGCGTTTAATGTCACTGTTTTGCTCCTAACGGTCATGGCGTGATGTCTATCAGTCTATCAAACACAAAAATAAATCATTCAAGTTAATAGTTCCATGGATTATTTTGTTTGGTGACTACATTTTGGTGGCCTCCAACAGGGCCCTTTGAATTAAAGATGAATACCTAAGAAATATTTTCAAAGTAAAGGTAGCAAAGGAGGTAATGAAGTAAAACTTACTTTAAAGACCCCGAAACATAAGTAAAACCTTTTGTTTATAATTATTACATAAAAAATACGTTTTGAATGAAAGTCGCATCTGTAACAAAATAATCTATGAAAGTTAGAGTAAGCAATCAATCGATAGGATCCACGCCGAGAGACTGAAAGCTTCGTTAAGCACCGCAACTTTACACAACATGTACTAATTATATCCAATTAATGTTTCACTAACACTTGGATCTAGCTTCGTGTAACTTTACGCCTCGCTATCTTAAACGGGTTGGACAGAGTTGTACGGTAATTCAGTTTTGGCACTTTGAGTTTGAAGACAAAATATTATTAACTGGCTGACCCGCGCAACTTCGTCTGCGTCTCTCAATAGTAATAAATTTTCTCCGTTTTTTAAACATTCTTCATTGGTGCTCCGCTCCTATTGGTCTTAGCGTGATAATATATAGCCTATAGCCTTCCTCGATAAATGGGCTATCTAACACTGAAAGAATTTTTCAAATCCGACCAGTAGTTCCTGAGATTAGCGCGTTCAAACAAACAAACGCGTAAGCGCGTTCAACCTCTTCAGCTTTATAATATTAGTATAGATTTTTCGATTTAAGCAGAGTCAATAGTTTCACTTGATGGCAATGACTTTCGCTCATGGACACCTACAACTTGAGAGTCACAAGTGGGTTGAGCTTTGGGCCTTTGAGCTCCTTTTAATTTGTTGGTCCTTCGGTGATGTCACTCACTCGTTGAAATAAATAAAAAGAACCGCCTGACAAATATATTTTCTGAGACTGGCGGAGCCTATGTTCCTACTTATTGACAGGATAGTATGCAGCTGTTCAGAGGGCCAGAGTTCAGGAAAGCATTCTAATCAGCTACAATAAAAGCATAATATGTATGACCTCAAATATTTATTTAGAAAGACAGTTTGAAGAGGAAGTGTTCTAAACTATTGGCTATCAAGCAATTGGAAGACAGAAGCAATAATAATAATATATCTCACACATCTCACACACGGCCGTCTGATCCCAAACTAGGCAGAGCCTGTACTATGGTAACCAGACTGCTGATAAACATACTTATATATTTTTAAATACATACATATTATAGATAAATTACACCCAGACACAGAACAAATGACCGTGCTCATCACACAATATTTGTCCTGGGTGGGAATCGAACCCACGACCTCTGGTTTAGCAGTCAGGGTCACTAACCACTAGACCAACAGGCCTTTTTTTTTTTTTTTTTTTTTTTTTCCGTGCGGAAATCCCCTCGGATACCATCTGTCGGTGGCATGTCGGACTCGAACCGACTAAAACCGCACGCCTTCGCCGGGTACTAATAGCCGGGGAACCAGGTATACCCTAGAAAGGAAGGCCCTGGTGCCCCGACATACCTCGGGTCATCTACAGACGAGTAGACGACCCCCGCCCCGTGTGGGAACCCCATGTTCCCTGTGCTCCCTGGAAGCGAGCGCGCTTCGCAACGCGCTCGCCGCCACCCCGGCCTGCTTCTGCTAGGGTGACAGATGGCCTCACCTGTCACCCCCAGGCCTGCGCTTATGGAGGACGGAGGTCGTTCTGCGACCTCCGGCGCCTGAGTCGCCTGCGCTGCCTGGCCCGTGCCCGGGCCTGGCGGGCCGGGAGAGTTCTAAACCTCTCCCGGTCCCGCTCCGCCGTCTCCTTCGCGAGCATAACTTGCTCGCAGAAGGAGACGGCAGAGTTCCACGCACTCTTGCTCCGCACGATAGCCGCAATCAGGCTATCGAGCGAGAGAACTCCCACTCCGATGGCCGCCACGAGGTCTCGCCTCTGCTCAACCCACGCCGGGCACTCTGCCAGCGTGTGGAGAGCCGTGTCCACGGTCTGGCCATCGCAGTGGTGGCACTCAGGCGTTGGCTCCTTGCGGATCAGACACAGGTGATCTCCGAAACATCCCTTCCCAGTGATCACCTGCGTCAATCGGTATGAGAGGGTCCCGTGACGCCTCTCGAGCCAATCCTTCATAACGGGTCTTACCGCCGCAATGACGGCGTGCCCAGACCAACAGGCCTGTCGCAATCCTTTTATGGTTAGATAGATAGATAGATAGATAATTCTTTATTTGCACACTAAATTACAGAGTTTCAAGAAAGGAACACAACAATCAAATATCGAGTGTACAAAGGGCGGCCTTATTGCTAAATGCAATTTCTTCCAGGCAACCTTAGGATGGATCAAAAGTTGCAGAGTGACAGTAGTAGTTGAATATGTGAACCTACTGTTTGTTTATCATCATCTCCTATACATATTACATATACTACACATATAATACTATCTACAGACATTTACAATTTTTATACTTACATCTACAATGCATATCACAATAAATAAACCTATATATATATAAGTACCTACATACTATACCAGCAAATATACATATACACATACATATATATATACGCATTCTTAAATGAATAAACATATAGAAAAGAGAAACAGTTTCGTTACACCCTCAAGCGTGATGGACTCCTAAAGTGAATAAAATTCCTGTACCATTTTCTTGAATCTATGTAATGTTTGCGCTTGCCTGATGTTAAGCGGCAGTGCATTCCACAAGCGCACAGCTTCAACAGTGAAGGATTGGTCATAAAATTTGGTGGAATGCAGTGGCATCTCCAGTTGTAAACTTACGGATGACCGCAGACATTTTTCGTGTGTGTCATTTAGGAACTTGAATCGTTCTTTGAGGTAGAGAGGGGTTTTGGGATTAAACAAAATGTTATAAAGGAAAATAAGAGTATGAGTATTCCGGCGAGAGCGAATTGGAAGCCACTTGAGCATTTGACGGAATTCAGAGACGTGATCGTATTTTCGTAAACCGAATACGAATCGTATACACATATTTTGTAGTCGCTCAAGCTTATCGAGTTGTGCTTCAGTGAGATTCAGATAGCTGACATCGGCATAGTCGAGAATTGGGAGGAGAAGTGCTTGTGCAAGCGCAACCCTAGTTGCAGTTGGAAGGAATTTGCGTAGTCTTCGAAGAGAACCGGCTGAAGCAAATATCCTACGACTGACCTCTTGCATCTGTGGACCCCATGATAAGGTGTTGTCTATGTAGATCCCTAAATTTTTAGCAGTAGTGCTTATCTCAAGAGTTGTGCCACCGAACTGAATTTGGGGCAGTAGAGTCCAGTTAACTTTTGAGATCAGCCTGGGGCTGCCTATAACACACACCTGTGTCTTAGTAGGATTGATCATAAGTCCATAGTTATAACTCCACTCGCCAATGCGTTGAAGGTCAGCGTTAATTATGTTGAATGCATCCGATAACATGTCAAGCGGAGCTTGTGTATATATTTGCAAATCATCTGCATAAAGGTGGTAGAAGGAACTTAGTTGATTAGAGATAGAGTTTATAAAAACAGCGAAGAGTAAAGGAGATAGAACGCCACCCTGCGGTACACCAGCAGAAATACTGCACCAAGAGGACATGGAGTCATCAATGCAAATCCGTTGCCGGCGACCAGACAGGTAACTATGAAACCAATCAATTGTCCTTGGAGATATGTTAAGAGACCGTAGTACGCCAAGCAGAATGTGAAAATCCACAGTATTGAAGGCATTGCTAAAATCAAGTAAGGTGAGAACTGTGATCTTTCCACTATCCATGCCTAGTCTGATGCTGTCCGTAATGTGTACCAGCGCAGAAGTAGTGCTATGGCCAGGGCGAAATCCGGATTGGAAGGGGTTCAGTAGAGAATTTTTGGAGAGGAAGTTAGTCAGTTGAGAGTGGATGAGGCGTTCAAGTACTTTAGATAGGAAAGGTAAAATAGATATGGGCCGATAGTCAGAAAATGAAGAGGGTTTAGCTTTTTTTGGAAGAGGGATTACTTGGGCATCTTTCCATGCAGATGGAAAAACACCGCTTGTGACGGAGTGATTAAGGATATTGCATAGGATAAGTAGAATTTCGTCAAGGATAGGTATAATCATATTTCGGCTGATGCAGTCACTTCCCACTGCGCTGGATGAGATCGCCAGAATGGTCTTCCTAACATCACAAGCGGACAACTGATCAAAGACGAGAGGTGGATAGTTGGGAGTAGGGGTAGTAGAAATATATCTAAGAGTATTAGCTTTTGTACTGTCACTAATGTCAGACGAGGCAGAGAAATGTTTATTGAGTAAGTCAATGTCGACATTTTTGGGAATAGACTCTTGGCGGGACCTCCCGACTCCCAATGTTCTTAGAAATTTCCAGACTTTTGCTGGGTCTCCGTTTTCTACGGAAGAGTGGATATGTTGGCGTTGTGCGTTTCTACACATCTTATTGCAGAGATTTCTAAGGTACACATATTTTTCCAGGTTCGCTTCGGTTGGTCGACGCTTGTATTTGCTTTTCGCTATACATTTCCTGGACATAATGCTGCGTATCTCCTCAGTAAGCCATGGAGCCGGTAAATGTTTGAGTTTTATTGATCGTAAGGGTGCATGGACGTTATAGAGCTGTATCAAGTTGTCTGTGAATATTTGGACTTTATCATTAACACACTGCGAATTTAACAAATTGTTCCAGTTGATGTTTCGCGCATCTTCCTTAAGTCTTTCAAGATTCATCGCGCCAAAATTACGCTGCACAAGAATTCTCGGCTTTGCCTTGGGTGGTCGGATAGCATAAGAGAGAAATATCAAGTCATGATAGGAAAAAGCATCAGCGGAATACTGACCATGGCTGATGACATGATCAGTAGAAGAGACTAGGATAAGATCAAGAAGAGAGGGAGTGCAGTTAGGGAAGTGATGTGTAGCATCAAGTGTTAAGAGTGATAAGTTATTACAGTCCACAATTCTACATAGTGAAGAAGAGCGATGGTCATTTTTCATCAAGCAGGTATTGAAATCGCCCATTATTAATGTGTGGCTATAAGAGGGAGATAAGTTTTCTAGTAATTTTTCAAAAGAGGAAAAGTAATTAGTACGTAACGAGGGAGAATAGTAAACACCAAGTAAAATCTTCGCATGATTAACTACTAGTTCTATAAAGAGGTGCTCGCCAGCGTCCGGTGATGGGGGCTGTGACGACATGTTTACAATGGTAAAGGGAATGTGCTGTCGCAGATATATGCCAACACCCCCCCCACCACCGATCGCACGGTCATTCCTTATGAGATTGAAACCAGGAAGAGTATATGGTGTAGAAGGTAGGCACGGTTTTAACCATGTCTCTGAAACTAAAATGGCGTGAATGTTTTTGCAATCAAAGGTCGTCAGCATATCAGGGAAATGAGCTGGAATACTCTGGGCATTGATATGAACTACATTAAATTGCCGCGAAGCATTAGAAAATTGGTACTGAAGATTCTCATGGAGTGAGGGTATGCTAACGTAACTAGAATCAAGACTGTTTATCGAGTAAAAACTGTCATCATCATTATTGTCCAAGCCAGACATAAAGTTGACTCAAGAATGTGTAAGTAAACTAATATAGCAATAATGTTCAATAAATAATAATAATATATGAATAGTAGTAATAAAAAATAAAAAAAAAAAAATTTTATGATCCACCCGCCAGTCGTGTGTTTTACATTTAGAAATTACTGGAAGATATTAACTAAATAAAAGTAATAAAAAAATAAATAAAAGAAAACAAAAACAAAAAGAAGCAAAATTGTGTCACAGTTTTCTGGGTGAACTTCCCGTTCAAAAGACTCTGTTTCAAACCTACAACTAATCAATGACAAACGCAATTTGATTTTCTTTGACACTTGACAGCTATTTTTGTTTTGAGATTTTTTAAATAAAGGTACATCAACAAAATAAATGTCTTCGGCTGGTTTAATGATGTTGAACAGAATTATTTGATGATTACAATAATCGAAACCATAAAATGTTTGTAATGAAAATAAATTTGGACTGATTCTCACGTGAAATTCACCCAGACAGTGTAACACTACATTCAATGTATCTAAGAGAGAACCACATAGCAACCATTTACTTTTTTGAACCGACAGCAGCTCTCTTCGGTCTCGCAGCTTGAGTTTTGGTCACAGTTGGCTTTTCTGCAGCCACTGGCCTTATCTGGTCGAGATCTGCCACGCAAGTAATACGATGGCGTGAACCGTCGGGACCCATAACGTAAACAGTACCTTCCTTGGTCCAACACTTTGTGATCCCGAATTCCTCACGTGCTGCCATGAAAGCAGAGTGTCGCGATCGGGTCAGGAACTCGGAGAGTGTCACACCAGTGCCCCTAAGTTTGGTCTTAGACGCCCAGACTCGGTCCCGCACAGCCACTGCCCTAAATTTAACTAAAATGGGTCTTGGTTTTTCTACCGTAGTCTGTCGGCCCATCCTGTGACAGCGGCTTATACCATCAGCTGTAAATGAGTCAAGACCTAACTTACTTGCTGCTACCTCGGCGACGACCCGGGATGTATTCTCATCCTTCTCCTCAGCGACACCATGTACCAGGAGTATCTTGCGACGGCTGCGGGTTTCCATGTTGTCCACCTCATTCGCAAGCACCTTCATCTGGCTTTGGAAGGACTTCAAGGTTTCTAAGATGAGAGTCTTGAATATAGTAAACTCCTCTGCAAGGCCAGCCAAGCTAGCAGCATTTGAGGCCTTCTTCAGGAGTTCTGCTTCGAAGTTTGCCATCCTCTTCTCAAAACAATCCTGTAGTTCTTGTATAGTGCTCATAGTGATGTTGTGTGTAGTTTTTATTTTTGAAAATTGAATACTTTAGTTTTTTCTGTGGATATAACACTGACTAGCAGGTATTTATTATTGAGGTTTTATTGTATTCATTAAATTTATATAAAATATGTCTATTCTATTTTTATTTCAAATTATTTATAAGAGCTTTTAAAGTTATATGTTGAGCTTTCAACTACCCACTATTATCCCCAAGTTAGCTACTTAATAGCAATAATATTCTTGCAAGTTGAAACTACGCCATTACATTGCAAAGACTACGGTAATGTCTTTAAGGTTGAGTTCACAATTAGTTTAAACCAACCTAAATACACTATTAGCGGTGTGAAGACAGAGTGAAGTTCCAGACCTGAATGGTACGGCCGTTTTAGTGTATAATCTGATGTATTAGACTACATGCTTAATTTATTACTTACAAAGCGTAAGGTCTAAATGCGATATATACGTGTGTGTAGATACAAATAAAACCTATTACTACGAAAGGAAAATCAAGGAAAAAAAGGTGGAAAGAAAACGACATTCCAGGCTATGGAACTAACGAGAGTGGGTCGATTGCTCAACAACCCAACTTTGCGGATCCGCAATATCAAAATCTAAAACAGCAGTGATGAGTGCCAACCTTCTGAACAAAGATAGCACTTGAAGAAGATGAAAAATCATCATCATCATCAACAGCCTATAATAATCCACTGCTGGACATAGGCCTCTCCTTAGAGGTTTCCTTCTTTTGGCAGTGCTGTTGTCATGTTCAATTTATTCCCTTAGTCGGCTATTACGACACCCACGGGATGAATAGGGGTGGTGACATTCCGTATTCTTAATCCGTCACCACACACATGAAGAATGTTTACCTATAATGGGTAAACTTATGTCTACAACATATTATTATTATTATGTTGTATATTTAATTATTAAAAGTAGTGCAATTGTCAACAACGGTTAATATACAGACTATGGCACTTTATGCTTCTATTCGATATATGCTGTTTAAACCAAGATATGCTGTTTTAAGATAGTAATTAACCTAGTATATAAAAGGTACTGGTCAAGTATTCCAGTTTTTTTTTTTAATTTGTACCTACAAAAAAAATAAAATTTGTGACAGTTGATTCGTAAATTAACTAATTTCCACTAATAATGAGGGGGGAAGTCAAAGTTAGCAACGCACTTTTGTCTGTTGCAGGTGTCCATGGGTCATTTGCTCGTTTGCCCCCTACTACATGAAAAAAAAGAACTAAAACTTCTAAAGAGACACATCTGTATAGCTAAGTCAGGACTATCAAAATTATTCATGTTACTGAACTCTCACAACTTCCTTACCACTTTCATCGAAGTCCGCAACAGTTCAATGAAGTATGTCTTAATCAAAAGCATTTGATTGATTAGTTTAACAGCTATATAATTGTTCATTGTGCGGAAAACTACTGACCATTGAGTACCTACGAATGTAACTCCATGCCTTTGTAGAAGATTTGAAGGACTATTGAGAGCCGGTTCGAAAGATGAAAACACATTGGTATTCAGATGTAGGAACTAGGGATTGATTTAGCTTTGTACACTTTTATTTCATTTATTTGTTGAATACTTTGTAAATAATGTGTAAAATGTGTACAGAGGCGAACTCAATACTAGTAGTATTTTCCCAGTTCCTAATTTTTCTTAGAGTGATGTAGAAATTTGTGTTAGGGATTAGAAGACAGAGTGAAGAGTAGAATATAGTAAAAATGTACCTAGATACATTCATACAATATTTAAAAATATATGTAATAGTTACTTATTTATTAAATCACTTTACGCATAATGTGTACAGAAGCGGACTTAATGATACAATGCTATTAAAACCAAAGTACGAGTAAATTCAAATTTCTAATAATACTTGAAGCATTTATATTTTATTGTATGTGCAATAAATAACATTCTATTATATTCAAATATTTCAACATAATTATGATATACGTCATCACACATCATCAAGTATTTCGTACCAATTTCCTATGCAAATAATATTTAAATGAGTAATTGATGTTTATGTTTAGTAGAAACTAGTGATGTGCCGGATCGTTAACAAAGTATATCCGCGGATACGGAGCCGAATACGGATATTTGGTGTCAAGATCCGCGGATACGGATACGGATACGGATCTTAAGTTCGGACTCAATCGGAGCCCGTGACCTTGATAGTTGTCGCCACTTGACGCTTTGCCGTTGATATTTAAATATTTCATTATTTTAATAAGCTAATACAAAGATGTTTGATTGATCTCATTATAAAGATAGCTCTTTCAGTACCTACGACCTGCCTAGTTGATTTAGTGTAGTACGATAAATGATTGCAATACAAAGGTGCCAAATATTTGTTTTAACAAATAAAAAGTAATCTGAACAGAATTCAATAGTTTTTCATAGCTACCTAATAACCATTATTCAGGGTTATTTTAAATTTACTGAAAACCTCAGAAGTGCATATTAATAACATTATAAACAACAACTTTTCTTCTGGACTAACACCGAAAACGAAAGAAAAAAAATTGTTTCTCTATACAAACTAACAACATTTGATTGGTCATTTGAATGGAGGACCAATTTTTTTTCATTTTGGCCTTGGCCGGAAAAAAAGTTGGTGTTTATAGTGTTACAAACACATACCTAAGAGTTTTACAGTGAATACAAAATCAACTATATAGAATTTCATCTATGTAATATGTATTGAAAGATCCGCCAAAAAAGTCACGGATACGGATACGGTTACGGATCTCTCTTCTCCCTTGAATATCCGCGGATACGGATACGGATACGGATATCCGGCACATCACTAGTAGAAACATACATATTTACCTCAGTTTGCACATTTAGTACTGTGTAATTAATCACACATCGATAAACAAATGAGTGTTGCGTGTTAATGTTTATTAAATATAATTATCAGGAAATACAGAGAATTATTCTGTAATTTTTACACTGACATGTATACATTTACACAATCGCACTTACGAAAGCACGTGGTGCATGTGGTGCATACGAAAGCGCATATGCATGCGTGCGTGCACACTCACGTGTGCATAAGACGCTAACTTGTAGACAACACAAAATTACCAAACACGAAGAAGAAAAGATCTCAAATAAGTAATTCTATTAATTTCGAGTCTATATGTAAATAATAATAGAACCAAGTATGCACTTACCATTGCCGTAATTGTGAATTTGTACTCATATTAAAGAAAATATCAGCGAGTCATAGTCACAATCGTGTTACAACCTCTGATGGACAACACCATCACAGCCCGCGCTCATTGGTCAATATCTGATGGACAGTACCAGCCTAGAACGCGCTCATGTGTCAATATCTGATGGACAGTACCAGCATAGAACGCGCTCATTGGTCAATATCTGATGGACAGTACCAGCACAGAACGCGCTCATTGGTCAATATCTGATGGACAGTACCAGCCTAGAACGCGCTCATGTGTCAATATCTGATGGACAGTACCAGCATAGAACGCGCTCATTGGTCAATATCTGATGGACAGTACCAGCACAGAACGCGCTCATTGGTCAATATCTGATGGACAGTACCAGCATAGAACGCGCTCATTGGTCAATATCTGATGGACAGTACCAGCATAGAACGCGCTCATTGGTCAATATCTGATGGACAGTACCAGCATAGAAAGCGCTCATTGTTCAATATCTGATGGACAGTACCAGCATAGAACGCGCTTATTGGTCAATAACTGATGGACAGTACCAGCATAGAACGCGCTTATTGGTCAATATCTGATGGACAGTACTAGCATAGAAAGGAAAGTGTCACAAGTATATTACTATTAGTTAAAAAGTTGAATAGTTTGTTTGTTTTGTTGAATGCGCTAATCTCATGAACTACTGGTACGAATTGAAAAACTATTTTCGTGTTCAATGGCCCATTTGTCAAGAAAGGCTATAGGCTTCATAACTTCACGCTACGACAAGATGGGGCTGAGCATCAACAAAAAAAATTGTGAAAAGGAAGGAAATTTTATTCCTTTTTAGAGACGTTGGCGAATTTGCTAGTCAAAAATATTCATATATGTGTTATTTCTTATGAAATTTCAAAATCTAAATCTCGTGAAATTAAATGGAGTGGAATATCTGTTTCGTAGATTATTCTCCGTCAAAGATCTAGCCCAAGAGACGGGTGCGCAATGCAAGTTACGAATGTTGCACATTTGTCACCGGCAATCTTGACGTGACGCATCGCTCAGGACTTGCGATGTTTATGTTGGAAACCAGCGGAATATAAAGTATAGCATCACTTTTTAGTGAGGAGACTAAAAATTATTCTGGAAAGTTATGTTTTTGTAGAATGCAATTTTAAATTCGTTTTTATTTCAGGGTATAGGAAGGCATACAAGCAGATTTCAGGACGAGCAGGTCACCTAGCTACCATTTCCAACGAACATCTGCAACTCAATAGTACGAGGTACATGGATACCTGGTACTTTCAGCCCCCTCCCCTCCCCCCTTTAATATCAAGTAAAAGGGGAATTTGGGTTCCGGTAACCACACTCACTCGATGAAGAGCAAGCCAACCCATTTGTGATGAAGCATTGGTCTCTTACGGTTTCATAGTATATGTATAGTCTTAGAATGTATCTAAGCAATAAATCTTTTAATTATAAAAATACAATGGTTCGTTTATCTACTAAAAAGAATCATCTACTATATAAAAATAAGTCGGGTTTTCCTTCCTGACGCTATAACTCCAGAACGCACAAACCGATTTCCACGGTTTTGCATTCGTTGGAAAGGTCTCGGGTTCCGTGTGGTTTATAGCAAAGAAAATTCAGGAAAAATTTCAACAGAAAAGCGGGAAAATCTTTTTTCACATACAGCGCTACAAACCAATATTTTAAGTAGATGGCGCCGGTGCGTGATACATTGTTTGACAGCTACTCATTGTTCTCTGCTCAGTTAATTTCATGTGACAAACCGGTATTGTGTTCACTGTGAAATTGTGAAAAAAAGTAAAAAAAATAAGTTATTCGTTTCCTAACATTTCAATTGGAAACCATCAAATCCATCACGTGTATTGTACAAATTTGAAAATCTTTTTTCACATACAACGCCATCTCTGATACATAGCATGTACTACAAACCAATATTTTAAGTAGATGGCGCCGGTGCGTGATACATTATTTGAGAGCTACTCATTGTTCTCTGCTCAGTTAGTTTCATGTGACAAACCGGTATTGTGTTAACTGTGAAATTGTGAAAAAAAAAGTAAAAAAAATAAGTTATTCGTTTCCTAACATTTCAATTGGAAACCATCAAATCATTGTATTGTGCAAATTTTTATTTAATTTCAACAGCAGGCATTTGTCTTTAAAGTGGTAAGTTGAACTGTGTAAATTATGTGGATCGTGCATTTGAGGTTAAATTCACCACTCTGTCCATAGTCCAAAATGCCTAGAGGACGACGTGCGAACATCGGCCGCCGCACAATACATGCAAGCCAACAACAAGTGTATTCACAGAACATAAGCGAAGAAAGACAAAATATAATAAGAGAAAATGCCCGATTGAGACAACGCGTGAGCACACGAAGATCATTGGCATCATACAATCGCTTGGCATTCCAATATGATCCCACTGCGAACTACAGTGATGATGAAAATTTAGATATTGGACCAATGACGACTATATGCCGATATTGCAATGCGTTAAAGTTCAAATGAGAAACGGCTGGATTGTGCTTCGCAAGTGGAAAAATCAAACTGGATCCATTACTTACACCACACAGCCACTGAAACCATTGTTCGATGGAAGTGATCCCGATTTTCTTCAACACATCCTTGAATACAATAACTGCTTTCGCATGACTTCCTTTGGAGCTAATATCATTCGAGAAGACGGCTTCATGCCGACTTGCAAGGTAAAAGATACAACACACATAACCAATCACTCACACCAACACAATGAATTGCAACACATAACAACTACATATACGAGTACACCACACACTACACCATCACACGATCAGAAGTTACACCGTATTCTTCAACAAATGATTGTTTGCAATTACAGATACAAGGACAAATATATCATTTGCATGGTTCAATGGTACCAACACCAGATGAATCGCATCAATTTCTGCAAATATATTTCATTTCGTCGATGGTGGATCAGCTGAATGTGCGGTGCAGTATAGGGAACACAACAGTTAAAGAGACGAATTATTGAACAGTTGCAAGCATTTTTTCACGCTAATAATGCTGTGGTTAATATGATCAAAACAGCATTGGAACGAATGCCATTGGATACGCACAAATTTGTCATAAGAGCGGATTGTACCCCAACAGGTGAACATGTGCGAAACTTCAATGCACCCACCGTTAATGATGTTGCTGCAATTATTGTTGGCTATACAACTAAATCGCGAGACATTGTCGTTCAGCGAAGAAGCAATATCATGCATCGTGTAAACGAGACACATCGTTTGTACGATGCGTTACAATATCCAATCATTTATTGGCAAGGGCAAGACAGATACGACATCACGTTGAAGATGGTCGATCCAATTAAAGGTACAATATTCACACACTAATTATTGCTATTATTGCTATTATTGGTTTCCATTAACAATTCATTTAATTTTGCATTTTCAGGCGTATCAACGAACAAAAATCTAAGCGCAATGAATTACTATGCGTATCGTATGATGATTCGCACACATGAGGAGAATGTCATTCTTAAGTGCCGTCGGCTATTCCAGCAATTCGCTGTCGACATGTATGTCAAAGTCGAGACCGAACGTTTAGCGTTCATCCGATTCAATCAGGCAAAGCTACGATCTGAGGACTATATACACTTGCGTGCTACTCATTCAGATGGTGATGTTCAGAATATTGGACGTCTGACGATTCTCCCATCATCTTATATCGGAAGCCCACGCCACATGCACGAATACGCTCAAGACGCTATGACGTACGTGCGAAATTATGGAACTCCGGATTTATTTATTACGTTCACATGCAATCCGAAGTGGATGACATCATATCAGCTGAAATTCCTGATCCAGTCACTGATCCCCATCTACACGACATTGTGACGACACAGATGGTGCATGGACCGTGCGGTGCATTAAATCCATTATCGCCTTGCATGGCTGATGGAAAGTGCACAAAACGATATCTGCGACCGTTAGTTGCTGAAACAGTCACAGGGAACGATGGATATCCAGTTTATCGTCGGCGTTCAAAAGAAGATAATGGTCGAACTATCAAAGTTAAAGTTCAAAATCAAGAGATTGAGATCGGAAATGAATTCATTGTACCATATTGCCCGCTTTTATCACGAATTTTGGAAACACATGCAAACGTTGAGAGTTGTCATTCGGCCAAATCAATCAAATATTTGTGCAAGTACGTCACAAAAGGCAGCGACATGGCTGTGTTTGGTATTGCGTCGGAAAATGCGAATGACGAAATCAGCAACTTCCAAATGGGCAGATACGTCAGTACTAATGAAGCACTGTGGCGATTATTGTCATTTCAAATTCATGAAAGATATCCCACAGTTGTACACTTAGCAGTGCATTTGGAAAATGGCCTAAGAGTTTACTTCACTGAGGCTAATGCGGCACAACGAGCTGAGAGACCACCATCGACAACATTGACTAGCTTCTTTGCAATGTGTGAAGCAGATCCATTCGCAGCGACGCTGATGTACGTTGAAATGCCAAAGTATTACACTTGGAATCAATCAACAAAGAAATTCCAACGTCGCAAACAAGGAACCCCAGTTCCAGATTGGCCACAGATGTTTTCCACTGATGCACTAGGTCGTCTGTATACTGTTCATCCTAGAAATGATGAATGTTTTTATTTGCGACTGCTGTTGGTAAATGTACGTGGACCAAAATCATTTGCGCATTTGAAAACTGTGAATGGCCACTAATGCCAAACATATCGAGAAGCATGTCAACTATTGGGTTTGCTGGAGAATGATTCTCATTGGGATTTAACACTTGCGGATTCAGTTGATTCATCAAATGCGTACCAAATACGAACTCTGTTCGCAATTATCATCATCACATGTTTTCCTTCACAACCAATTCAGTTATGGAACAAATACAAAGACGACATATGTGAAGATATCTTGCATCGCTTGCGCATTCAAACGAATAATCCTGACATCCAAATAACCGATGAAATCTACAATGAAGGATTGATTCTGATTGAGGATTAATGCTTGACTATTCTAGACTCTTCTAGATAGCGGTCGTACTGCACATTCTGCGCTTAAGTTGCCACTCAATTTAAACACAATTGATACTCCAACATGCAATATTTCCCGATCCAATGCAATGGGAAAATTGTTGATGCAATGCAAGCTCATTGTTTGGGATGAGTGCACAATGGCACATAAGAAATCACTTGAAGCACTTAACTTCAAACTGAAGGATCTTCGGCGAAATAACAACCTCTTTGGCGGCTTGATGATATTGTTGGTAGGCGATTTCAGGCAGACGTTGCCAGTAATTCCCCGTGGAACGCCTGCAGATGAATTGAATGCTTGCATGAAGGCATCACCTTTATGGAATAACGTAAAAACATTATCGCTAACCACTAATATGAGAGTTCAACTTCGAAATGATCAAAGTGCTGCACAATTTGCCAAATAATTGTTAGCTGTTGGAAATGGAAAAGTCCCAGTTGATGCAACATCTTTATTAATTACTCTTACCAACGACTTTTGCCGATTTGTAGACTCTCAATTAGCTCTTATTGAAAATGTTTTCCCAAACATTAGTGAGAATTATCAGAATTATACTTGGTTAAGTCAACGAGCAATTCTTGCCGCAAAGAATAATGATGTACACGCACTGGATTTCACCATTCAATCAAAAACTGCTGGCGATTTGGTGACATACAAATCCGTTGATTCCATGACAAATCCCGATGATGTAGTAAATTATCCAACGGAGTTTTTGAACTCTCTGGAGTTACCAGGATTTCCACCACATAACTTGCAACTCAAAGTTGGTACAGTTATTGTGATATTGCGTAATTTGAATCCACCGCGACTTTGCAACGGTACTCGACTTTCGGTAAAAAGACTTATGCCGAATTTGATTGAGGCAACCATTATTAACGGAAAGTACGCAGGTGAAAATGTATGTATTCCTCGAATACTAATGATTCCAACTGATCTTCCGTTTGACTTCAAACGATTGCAATTTCCAGTTCGCCTTGCGTTCGCAATGACAATTAACAAGTCGCAAGGCCAATCGCTTAGTGTTTGCGGGATAAATTTAGAAAATCATTGTTTTTCACATGGGCAGTTATACATTGCGTGTTCACGAGTTGGGAAACCATCCGTGTTAACGTCAGACCAAAAAACAAAAAATGTGGTTTACCAAGGAGCACTTCAATGAAACGGATAATTTGCGGACACGTATAACGCTTCGATTCAGTATTTACTTTGGATTCACTTTCATTTACTTAGAGAAGTTCAACTAAATAACACTTCATTTTTGTAATCGAAATGAATTCATTACTGTTGTGAAATGAAATAAAAATTTTCCTTTTCAAATATAAAACAAAAAAAAAATCTTCTTCTTTTAATCACCAAACGAAATGTTACATAAAACGAAGCCATCTGGTGGCGAAACGGAGTTCGCCGGGTTTGCTAGTTATATCTAAAAAAAGATAACACTTCAAAGATAGTGCGTAGTTCCAACTGTAATTGTTACCGTATAGTAACTTGTTATTTGTTTTGTTTTGTTTATTTGAAGAATTTACGATGGTTTATTAGTTGAGGAGCTGATGGAAATTTTTTATATTATCGCATTGACTGTATCACTGATCAACTGATCACACTATGCAAGTATAGGGTACAAAGTCATACTGAAGAAACTTAAAACAAAAAGGGACAATAAATCGTAGCAAAGTATTAAACATCAGACGTTAAGTCGGTATTCTGCTAGTCTTAAAAATACTTCCTTTTCTATGATAATACCTTTTATGATAGTTCTGAGATCAAGAGTAGATCGGAACTGAATTTTGAACGAATTTTTATTACAAGAAATCCGGTGACTTTGAGCGAGACACAGCTATCAAATAATACGTGCGTAATCAACACTTGCTGTATTTGAATTAATTTAAAACGTAGCATACATAGGTTTTAAAAATTTAAAATGGTGATGAATTCCTTTAATTAAGTATTGAAATATATTCGGCTTGGATTGAATTATTTCTAAGAATACTCAATCAAGTTACATTTCGAATGAAAAAAATACATAAATACACCCACGTCTTTATAATCAAAGGATTAGAAGAATGGAAATTAAACGCTAACACTTCGGTAATAGGGGATAAATCAATTGCTCTTCATACAGTTCTAAATAAACATTCATACTTATATTATAAATCTGAAAATGATTTTTTGTTTGTTACGGTTTGACCCCTTTTTTTTTTTTTTTTTTTTTTTTTTTTTTTTTTTTTTTTTTTTTTTTTTTTTTTTTTCCCGTGCGGAAATCCCCTCGGATACCACCTGTCGGTGGCATGTCGGACTCGAACCGACTAAAACCGCACGCCTTCGCCGGGTACTAATAGCCGGGGAACCAGGTATACCCTAGAAAGGAAGGCCCTGGTGCCCCGACATACCTCGGGTCATCTACAGACGAGTAGACGACCCCCGCCCCGTGTGGGAACCCCATGTTCCCTGTGCTCCCTGGAAGCGAGCGCGCTTCGCAACGCGCTCGCCGCCACCCCGGCCTGCTTCTGCTAGGGTGACAGATGGCCTCACCTGTCACCCCCCAGGCCTGCGCTTATGGAGGACGGAGGTCGTTCTGCGACCTCCGGCGCCTGAGTCGCCTGCGCTGCCTGGCCCGTGCCCGGGCCTGGCGGGCCGGGAGAGTTCTAACCCTCTCCCGGTCCCGCTCCGCCGTCTCCTTCGCGAGCATAACTTGCTCGCAGAAGGAGACGGCAGAGTTCCACGCACTCTCGCTCCGCACGATAGCCGCGATCAGGCTATCGAGCGAGAGAACTCCCACTCCGATGGCCGCCACGAGATCTCGCCTCTGCTCAACCCACGCCGGGCACTCTGCCAGCGTGTGGAGAGCCGTGTCCACGGTCTGGCCATCGCAGTGGTGGCACTCAGGCGTTGGCTCCTTGCGGATCAGACACAGGTGATCTCCGAAACATCCCTTCCCAGTGATCACCTGCGTCAATCGGTATGAGAGGGTCCCGTGACGCCTCTCGAGCCAATCCTCCATAACGGGTCTTACCGCCGCAATGACGGCGTGCCCGGCGCTCGGTTGCCCGAGTCGTTCCCTCCACTCCCCTATGATGACCTGGCGGAGTTGGGATTTCCGGTCCTCGATTTCTCGAGTCTCGGGGCATCGACCCAACTCCTGCGCCTCCTTGCGCCACTGATACAGTGCCGCAAGGGCTCTCGCCTCCAGGTCCCACGGTGGAGTTCCGGCCAGGAGACTCGCTGCCTCAAAGGAGATCGTGCGGTACCCCCTTATGATCCTGATGGCCAGCATTCGCTGCGGTCGTCGCAGTATCGCGACGTTGCTGGCCTTCAGGGCCCCCGCCCATACCGGGCACCCGTAAAGGGCCATGGACCGCACAACCCCCGAGTAGAGTCTCCTGCAGGAGTCATCGGGTCCCTTCATGTTGGGCAGCAGCCGCGCCAACGCACGCGCTGCCCCAACCAACTTGGGGACCAGACCTCGGAAATGATATCCGAAGTCCCATCGGCCATCGAGTACGAGCCCCAGATACCTGATCGAGGGCTCGATGCCGATGCGAATGCCTCCTACCGTGAGGCTAGATCCCTCAGGCGGCTTCCTCCGAAGCCCGTGGAAGAACAGGGCCTCGGACTTGTGCAGAGCCACCTCGAGACCCAGCCGCCGGATACGCTCAACGACTTGGGCAACCCCGGCCGTGGCCCTCAGGGTTGCCTCGTGGTGCGTCTTGCCGCGCGCCGTCACGAGTGTGTCGTCCGCGTAGCACACGACGGCGACACCATCCAAGAAGGCACCACGAAGCACCCAGTCGTAGCCGATGTTCCACAAGAGTGGCCCTAACACCGACCCCTGCGGAACACCGCACGACATTTCACGCCTACCGAGACCGGTCCTACTGGGGTAGACGACGGCTCTCTCCGACAAATATGCCCCGACTATGCGGCGGAGGTAGAGAGGCACTTCGTGATACACGAGCGCCTCCCTGATGCAGCTCCAGGGCATAGTGTTGAACGCGTTGGCGATGTCCAAGGACACCGCCAACACCACTTCACCCCGGGAGACTGCTTCCTCCGCCAGAGCCTTCACGCGCATGATCGCATCCACGGTGGAGCGCCCCTGACGGAAACCGTACTGGTTGTCCGCCAGATCCGGCCCAACCATCACGAGATGCTTGACGAGGCGCCTTGCAATCACTCTTTCAAAGAGCTTGCACACCTCGTCAAGCAACACTATGGGCCGGTAGGCGGACGGTGAGTCCGCCGGGCGCCCCTCCTTTCGGATGAGGACCAGTTTCCCCGTCCTCCACAATTTCGGAAACTGGCCCCCGCTCGAGGCATGCGCTGAAGAACCCTCGCAGTCGGGGCTCGAGAGCCTCGTCGACTAAGGCCAGGACCCACGCTCGGCCAGGAATGCCATCGGGTCCCGGGGCGGTGTTTTTGGCTTTAAGCCGTAACACCGCCACCCTTAGTTCCACCCCAGTGACCTCAGGCACGTCGTCGTCATCCACGTTAGGCGCCTCAAGCGCCGGAGGCGGAGCCATCTGTGGCGGAGTATGCTCCACCACTCGCGTTGGGAACAGGGAGCCAACGACCCTCTCAAGCAGCTCTGGCTGAAGACACCGTGTGAGCGGCGGGGCCCATGGGCGCATCTTGCCCCTAACCATACGGTAGGGGCGTCCCCACGGATCCCGCTCCAGTGTCTCCAGCATCTCGCGGCGGGCCTCGCTCTTGGCCCGCTTTATCGCTGCCTGAAGGGTCCTCTTGGCAACCCTGTAACCCGCTAACAGCTCCGCCTCTCTCGCTGCCGCATCTTCGGGGCGGCGACGCCTCCTGCGGAACCTGGACCACTGGCGGCGCGCGGTCACGCAGGCTTGACGCAGCCGTGCGATCTCCGGCGACCACCAGTAGACCTGGCGCCTTGCAGTATTGGGCTGAGCCCTAGGCATCGCCGCATCGCAGACGCGGGTCATGGCCTCCCGGAACCACTGTGCCTCAGCATCGACGTCGACAGGCCTGTCCGGCGCAGGAGCCCAGGCCTGTACGATGGCGGCTTCCAGGAGGAGGTCGCGATCTAAGCGCTTGAGCGCCCAACGTGGTTCAGGTGGTGCCGGTCTGACCGGCGCGCCATCTGCAGGGGCGGAGGACGTCAAACCGAATATATCGGTGATCCGAACCTGTCTCCTCCCCGACAACGACGCGCCAGCCTTGGACACGACGCGCTAGCGAGGGGCACGCGAACGAGATGTCCACGATCGAACTACCCCTCGCCGTCACGAACGTGGCCACGGCCCCCCGGTTTAGGAGAACTAGGCCGAATCTTTCAGCCCAGTTCTCCAATGCCCTGCCCCTCGGGTTCGTGCGCAGGGAACCCCAAGCCTGCGACCAGGCGTTGAAGTCCCCCAGCACAAGAACCGGGTGGGGGCGACAGGCATCGACGACGACGGCCAGCTGAGCGAGCCATTGCTCGTACTCAGTTAGGTTTCGGTTCGGCGTGAAATAAGCGGCCACGACCGCTATATCTCCAACTATCGCCGCTACACAGCCCCGTCCCCTTGCAACTACTGCAAGAGGTGGAGTGCCGGCTGCGGTACCGTGCACCAGGGCCGCCGTGCCGTCCAAGTCGGTCTCCCAGGCAGGCCCGAGAAACCGATGGACATATGGCTCGGCGATAGCGGCGATGTTGATGGACCACTGTGCCATGCTCTGGAGCAGAAGATCCTGAGCATCGGCACCGTGGCCTACGTTCACCTGGAGGATGCGGAGATGTGGATCCATCACTGGACTTCCATCCCCGCATCCCGCAGCGAACTTTGCGGCTGTCCAGCGGCACTCTCCGTCTGGATCAGCGGCTCGGAGGCGGAAGGTCGGCCTCCCGGCTTCGGTCGCGATAGGGCACAGGCCTTACCACCAACCCGGTGGTCGGCAGGCTTGCCCCCCGCTGCGCACCTAAAGCAACGCAGCGGAGCGTTGCAGCCACCCGCCTTGTGACCGGGCTGGCCACAGCGGAAGCATCGGTCACCTACGGTGGCCTCCGCCGTGCAGTGCACCCCTACGTGACCCACCGACAGGCACCTGAAGCACCTTGCCGGTCGGGCCTGCAGGAGTCGTGCCTGCGCCCTCAGGAAACCTCCGACCAGGAGGCTCCGTCCATTGGCGACCTTCTGGGCCGCCGCGATGGGGCAGCTGACAACCGCTGCCCCCTGTCCACCGGGGCCGAAGCGTATTGCTCCGGCCTTCACGCTGTCCAGAGGGCAGCTTCCCGTCTCCGCCACGGCGAGTCTGAGCTCGTCCGCCGTGACAGAGTCGTCCAGGCCCGTGATGCGGACTTCGGCGCATTTAGTGGGCCTGGACACTCGGACGTCAGCTGCATCCAGTGACTCCCTCAGCTTAGCCGCTAGGGCATCGGCTTTGGGGCCACTGGTAGCGCCGGCTACCTCGAGGAGCCGGGCTCCCGTCCGTGTGTTCTTACACCGGACGCCCGGAATCTCGAGGGCTTTGAGGTCCACGTTGGCCTTGACTTTCGTCAAGACCTCGGCGTACCCCACGCCCCTCTCCGCTGCCTCCGCCGTCAAAGTGATAACGACGGCCGAGGAGCGAGGGGCGCGGAGCTTCCTCGGCGCTCCCTTCGCGGCGGCGGCGGCGTCCCTCCTCGCCTTCTTGGCCGCTTTTTTGGCGGCCTTCCGCCTCTTTTTGTTGTCCCCGGCCACCGTCCAGCCCCGCTCCAACGAGCGCTGTGCGGTGTCAGCCGGGGCCGAGACTGGGGCTTGGGTTGGGGCCGCCTTCCCCCTCCCTTTGCCCTTTCCGGTCTTCTGGGGCGGGGGGGCTGATGACGGCCCAGCCACCCTATCTGCTGGCTGGGCTGATAGGCCCGCCCTGGCAGCGGCCGCATAGGTTGCTCTTGGCGGAGCCAGAGGTGGGCGACAACGGGCGCTCTCTATTGCAGAGATGCGCCTCATAATTCGCTCCTCCATCTCCGCCACGAGTCGGACTAAGTCCGGCTCCTTAGGGGCGGACAACGCCACAGGTGCCGAAGACGCTGGTGTGGCACCAGCGTGGGCACGAGCCTTGGCGAGATCCGCCTCGAGGCGGGCTCTCTCCCTAGCGTGGGCCTTGCTCTCGGCCACGAGGAGTCGTCCCGCCTCGATGATGGAGCGCACGACCGCTACCAACGCCTCCTGTTCGGGACCCCTGGCTACCCCGGACGTCTGGAGCAGGCAATCGGCCACGCCGATTGCCTCCTCGATCTGGTCCACGGGGTTGCCGGTTTTGCCTCGTAGCTCAACGAGGCCAGCACCCCCACCCCCGCTCCCCACATCAGTGGTCGACATCTCGGACGCGACCCCCTCCTGTTTACTCCGTCCAAGACCCCCATCTTCGGCTCCTCCCAGAGCCGCGGACTGGACCGCCACCTTCTTTCGGGCCACCATGGCCTTGGGGAGTCGGCCTCCGCCGCGAGCGCCTCTGCGGCTTGTGCCGACTTTGGGAGCCGAGGCCTCATCGCTAGAGGCCGACTCCAATTGCCTCTTCAGGCCCAGGCGAAGCGAGCGCCTTTTGCGCTTTGGAGTACCCTTCTGGTGCTGCTCCACAGCTGAGACCATAGGGGTACTCGCTCCGCTCCTCTCCGAGGCAGTGTCGGTGTTCGACACTACCTCCACGTTTCTCGCGTCCTCCGCGATAACGTCGCCGGATTTACTGCTCGGCGACGGGCAGGTTTGACATTTGGTGCTCCCCCCAGAATACGAGTGGGAGCTGCCGGAGCCGTTTGACTCCGGGAGGGATTCCCCAGACACTGTGTGCCCGGTACCCTCCTGGGTAGATTTCTCTATGGTTGGCCTCATGTCATTTTTTAAGTTTTACGTCCTTCGACGGGGACGCCTTCGGCACTGGACTCCCTCCAGCGACTCAGCCCCTTGCCAGGCGTCAGAACGTGGGCTTAGAGCATTTTTTATAGAGGTTTACGTCCTCGCGGATCCGAAGATCCACCGGTCCTGTCCATTCAGGATTACGGCTGGGCCGGACGGGGTCTGCACCAGACCGGGTCCGTCCGCCCCAGGGTTTTTTATAGAGGTTGCCTTCCTCGTAGCCCTCGAAGAGCCGTCATTCCTGACTGTTGCCAGTCAGGGTTACGACATGGCCGGACGGTGGTCTGCGTCAGACCAGTGTCCACCACCTCTGGACAGAGCCAGCGGCAGTGGACCCGTCCGCCCCCAGCCCGCTCTCCCCTATGCCCTCTGCCAAACAGAGGGACATGCGGAAAGCAGCCCTCCGAACAGCCCTTGACGGGCCGTTCCCACCTCGGCCGGAATTGGCCGCAGGCGGCAGCGCCTCCCCCACCTAGGGAGAGAGGCGCTGCCGTCTCCGTTGCCCAGGGTGCACCACAAGGAGGTTCCGGACCACGCACCCCACGGTTTGACCCCTAAACCACTAAACCGATTTTGAAAAAAAAACACCAATGGAAAGCTACATTATCAGCGAGTCAAATAGGCTATATTTTACCCCTATTACCAGCATACACGCGGGCAGAGCCGCATTTAAAAGCTAGTACTTATATATTTCCCGCTATTTACATACTATAAATAAATTACACCCAGAGAGAGAACAGATGTTCGTGCTCGTCACACAATATTTGTCACAATAAACGAACCCACGACGTCTCTCTATACTCGTATATAACATTCAGACCAGCAGGCCAGTCATAGATAAAACCTTATCAAAATCAGTTTTCATTGTTGCCAGGAGCCCATAGATACACATATAACATACATAGGGAATTAAAAAAGACCCTATAGCTGTGTAATATATGTGTACATTTGTAATTTTTTTTAAGGAAGAGGGTAGACAAGCAAACGGTCACCTGATGGAAAGTGACCAGCTCTGCCCATGAATGCCTGCAACTTATCCATTCTTGGGTAGTCCTTGTCTTTTGTTCAGTGTATTTTTATATTGCTTTATGTTTAATGACTGTTTTGTACCAAAAAAAAAAAAAAAACTCAAGAGTTACTAAGGACCAGCGTTTTAGGAAGGAGTACGCTCTTTTTTTAAAGGTTTGAAGGTCGTATCGATCCGGTATAGTAACATTCGAGTTTATTATAAGGGTACTTCCTCATAGCTGACCTCTCGTCAGCCCCCGTCCTGTTCCCTTTGGCAAGAGACGTGATTGATGGCACTACTAAGGTTACGGTCCAAACAGACGTTATAATTATAGCGGCATTTTCAAGAGTCACTCCAGTTGAGTAACACACGATAGACTAATGTACTTTAAACAAGTTTAAGCCATAGACACCTATATATCTATATTTTTATGTGCTTTTTAAATTTTCTAATTTGTGTAGATAAGGTACTTGACGAAATAAACGCAAAAGGGGGATAGAAAAGGTAATTTACATGAGTTTGTAGATATAAATGAGTGTACCATTTGCACTGACGAACTATAGAAAAATTCTTTTGTTATTCGTTCAACTAGAAGCCTCAATAATGTGTGTGAACAATTTCTAATAGATATTTTTAATGTTAGTGTAACGGGAGCGAGGAGGTGTTGAAGCCTTAAATTCTTCAGGGGTGATGGTGAGGGGTCCGAGTAGTTATTGTTGTGGGTCCTGTCTGTTTTGTGTGTATATTATTACGTTCTGTGTAATGTGTAAGTGATCTGTGCCTGTAACTTACATAATACCTCTTGATAATATTCTGTATATCTTGAGCACTGTACTTATCTCTGATTTATATAAGTGAGGATTTGTAATCGGCTCTGTTTTCTTAACTGCTTTTATTGTGATCATCATAGCTGTAAATCCTCCTTAGTTTGAATAAATAAATAAATAGTCTTAAATCATAATCGTGAAACTTCGGTATACAAATTGTAACTCCGCATCTCATTTTAAATCTCCTTCTCCATCCAAAAGTTGCCTGCCTTTGTTTCACTTGAATATCTTTAGATCATAAGAACTATACCAATATATACAGTGTACTTTTGTTATGTTTTTGGAGTTTACTCCTAAAGAATCGATTTTCATATGAGGTGCCCGGTATGAAAAAAATATGAAGAGTAAAATTTTGAGATCGAATGACCTCGTTACGTTTTTTGTGCGCAACCTTTCACATGTGTGAGTATAACTTGTATATCTATGTGCAGCCGAATAGTTCTTAACGAGTAAACTCCAGTCGTGCATCGGGGCTGATTCACACACACATTTTTTATTATACAATAATGAATTATCTATCTAAAAGGGTATGAGCATTTTTTTTGAATTATCAATATTTTTCCATACATGTAATGTATTACATAATGCATTTTTACACATTCAAAGCATCTCATTTCTTTTGTGATCGGACGCTTGCCTGATGCTAACGCTCCTTGTATTTTTTTTTATCATACGATAAGACTGATCACCTGATGGTAAGTGACAACCACCGCCCAAGGACACTTGAAGCTCAAGATTCGCAAGACCGTTGCCACACTTTTGATGCCCGGAATTAATAGAGGGTTGCCTTGCGGCCTCATTCACTCAGGGAAAAGTAAAGAAAACATTACTCACCATCGGTTTTCTGTGTGGCCACGCTACCACTGTAGTAGGCATAAGTTTATGTTTTTTTTATGGTTAAGGGGGCAAACGAGCAGACGGGTCACCTGATGGTAAGCAACTAGCGCCGCCCATGGACACCTGCAACTCAAAAGTCACAAGTGCGTTGCAGCGTTTAGAGTCCCTTACGCTTGAGTAAGCGGGAAGGGGGATTTGGGCTCCGGTAACCTCACTCACTCTGTATGCATATAAGTATAAATAAAGTAAGCAAATTAAGTATAAACTTAAAGCTTTTGCAATATGGTATGTATGTGTTTGTGAAGTAATCACGTTGTTAAATATAATTATATTGTAGTTATGCTATTTTGACAAGGCTTTTGTGAAATTTGAGTCACTTTTAGACGATTTTAACGAATACAATTTAAAATAATGAGCACACAAATGAGACCCAATAGACTTCAATTATATTACAAATTGTTATAATTATTATCATGTGACTTAAAAACTCCCAAATTTGTATTTCAATTAAAACATATAGATAAGATATTATTAAGGGTAACTGCACAGGACAAATGCACTGCAAAAAGAAGGAAAACTTGAAACAAACCCTATACCAACCCGTCTGGCCAGCGTGGTATAGTAGGCCAAAACCTCCTTTCTAAGGAGAGGCCTATGTCCAGCAGTGGACTATTATAGGCTGTTGATGATGATCATGGTGAAGGGTAACTTTGATTTTACAGGGATATTAAGCTAAAGCTTAACCTGATTTTTACTTTTCACCGAGTGACTGAGGTAACTGGCGATCCAAAAAGGTGCTTGTGATTCTTGGTTAACATAGTCTTTTACGGATTTGAATTTATCGTTTTAAGTAGTTATAAAGAATAGCAACACTCTAAAACTTATAGTTCATTAACAGCCTTTAACAGTCCACTGCTGGACAAAGAAAGGAGGTTTTGGTTTACATTCAACTCGTCTAGCTGGTTGGTTTCAAGTTTTCCATTTCCCTAGTGTGCTGTTGTTGTCCTGCGTATTTTACTCCCTTAGTCGACTCTTACGATACCCACGGGATGAATAGTGGTATTGTTGGTACTATACTTATAATTGGGACATTTAAAATCAAGTCTTGTCGTCATTTCAAGAGACTCGCCATGTTTAAAATACTTCAAATTTGGTTTTGAGAAGTTTAAACTTATAAGAGACATCTTATAAAATACTCAAACTTTTAATTTAATTTATTTACTATACTTTATTTACTCGACATTGTTGTTAATTCCATAAAGTATATTGTATGTGTATGACCGACCTGTTAGAATAGTTGTTAGCGATCCTAACTTTTAAGCTACGGTTCGTGGGTTCGATATCCACCACTCTTTGCATAGCACAATCATTTGTTCTGTCTCTGGGTGTCATCTACTATATAAAAATAAGTCGGGTTTTCCTTCCTGACGCTATAACTCCAGAACGCACAAACCGATTTCCACGGTTTTGCATTCGTTGGAAAGGTCTCGGGTTCCGTGTGGTTTATAGCAAAGAAAATTCAGGAAAAATTTCAACAGAAAAGCGGGAAAATCTTTTTTCACATACAGCGCTACAAACCAATATTTTAAGTAGATGGCGCCGGTGCGTGATACATTGTTTGACAGCTACTCATTGTTCTCTGCTCAGTTAATTTCATGTGACAAACCGGTATTGTGTTCACTGTGAAATTGTGAAAAAAAGTAAAAAAAATAAGTTATTCGTTTCCTAACATTTCAATTGGAAACCATCAAATCCATCACGTGTATTGTACAAATTTGAAAATCTTTTTTCACATACAACGCCATCTCTGATACATAGCATGTACTACAAACCAATATTTTAAGTAGATGGCGCCGGTGCGTGATACATTATTTGAGAGCTACTCATTGTTCTCTGCTCAGTTAGTTTCATGTGACAAACCGGTATTGTGTTAACTGTGAAATTGTGAAAAAAAAAGTAAAAAAAATAAGTTATTCGTTTCCTAACATTTCAATTGGAAACCATCAAATCATTGTATTGTGCAAATTTTTATTTAATTTCAACAGCAGGCATTTGTCTTTAAAGTGGTAAGTTGAACTGTGTAAATTATGTGGATCGTGCATTTGAGGTTAAATTCACCACTCTGTCCATAGTCCAAAATGCCTAGAGGACGACGTGCGAACATCGGCCGCCGCACAATACATGCAAGCCAACAACAAGTGTATTCACAGAACATAAGCGAAGAAAGACAAAATATAATAAGAGAAAATGCCCGATTGAGACAACGCGTGAGCACACGAAGATCATTGGCATCATACAATCGCTTGGCATTCCAATATGATCCCACTGCGAACTACAGTGATGATGAAAATTTAGATATTGGACCAATGACGACTATATGCCGATATTGCAATGCGTTAAAGTTCAAATGAGAAACGGCTGGATTGTGCTTCGCAAGTGGAAAAATCAAACTGGATCCATTACTTACACCACACAGCCACTGAAACCATTGTTCGATGGAAGTGATCCCGATTTTCTTCAACACATCCTTGAATACAATAACTGCTTTCGCATGACTTCCTTTGGAGCTAATATCATTCGAGAAGACGGCTTCATGCCGACTTGCAAGGTAAAAGATACAACACACATAACCAATCACTCACACCAACACAATGAATTGCAACACATAACAACTACATATACGAGTACACCACACACTACACCATCACACGATCAGAAGTTACACCGTATTCTTCAACAAATGATTGTTTGCAATTACAGATACAAGGACAAATATATCATTTGCATGGTTCAATGGTACCAACACCAGATGAATCGCATCAATTTCTGCAAATATATTTCATTTCGTCGATGGTGGATCAGCTGAATGTGCGGTGCAGTATAGGGAACACAACAGTTAAAGAGACGAATTATTGAACAGTTGCAAGCATTTTTTCACGCTAATAATGCTGTGGTTAATATGATCAAAACAGCATTGGAACGAATGCCATTGGATACGCACAAATTTGTCATAAGAGCGGATTGTACCCCAACAGGTGAACATGTGCGAAACTTCAATGCACCCACCGTTAATGATGTTGCTGCAATTATTGTTGGCTATACAACTAAATCGCGAGACATTGTCGTTCAGCGAAGAAGCAATATCATGCATCGTGTAAACGAGACACATCGTTTGTACGATGCGTTACAATATCCAATCATTTATTGGCAAGGGCAAGACAGATACGACATCACGTTGAAGATGGTCGATCCAATTAAAGGTACAATATTCACACACTAATTATTGCTATTATTGCTATTATTGGTTTCCATTAACAATTCATTTAATTTTGCATTTTCAGGCGTATCAACGAACAAAAATCTAAGCGCAATGAATTACTATGCGTATCGTATGATGATTCGCACACATGAGGAGAATGTCATTCTTAAGTGCCGTCGGCTATTCCAGCAATTCGCTGTCGACATGTATGTCAAAGTCGAGACCGAACGTTTAGCGTTCATCCGATTCAATCAGGCAAAGCTACGATCTGAGGACTATATACACTTGCGTGCTACTCATTCAGATGGTGATGTTCAGAATATTGGACGTCTGACGATTCTCCCATCATCTTATATCGGAAGCCCACGCCACATGCACGAATACGCTCAAGACGCTATGACGTACGTGCGAAATTATGGAACTCCGGATTTATTTATTACGTTCACATGCAATCCGAAGTGGATGACATCATATCAGCTGAAATTCCTGATCCAGTCACTGATCCCCATCTACACGACATTGTGACGACACAGATGGTGCATGGACCGTGCGGTGCATTAAATCCATTATCGCCTTGCATGGCTGATGGAAAGTGCACAAAACGATATCTGCGACCGTTAGTTGCTGAAACAGTCACAGGGAACGATGGATATCCAGTTTATCGTCGGCGTTCAAAAGAAGATAATGGTCGAACTATCAAAGTTAAAGTTCAAAATCAAGAGATTGAGATCGGAAATGAATTCATTGTACCATATTGCCCGCTTTTATCACGAATTTTGGAAACACATGCAAACGTTGAGAGTTGTCATTCGGCCAAATCAATCAAATATTTGTGCAAGTACGTCACAAAAGGCAGCGACATGGCTGTGTTTGGTATTGCGTCGGAAAATGCGAATGACGAAATCAGCAACTTCCAAATGGGCAGATACGTCAGTACTAATGAAGCACTGTGGCGATTATTGTCATTTCAAATTCATGAAAGATATCCCACAGTTGTACACTTAGCAGTGCATTTGGAAAATGGCCTAAGAGTTTACTTCACTGAGGCTAATGCGGCACAACGAGCTGAGAGACCACCATCGACAACATTGACTAGCTTCTTTGCAATGTGTGAAGCAGATCCATTCGCAGCGACGCTGATGTACGTTGAAATGCCAAAGTATTACACTTGGAATCAATCAACAAAGAAATTCCAACGTCGCAAACAAGGAACCCCAGTTCCAGATTGGCCACAGATGTTTTCCACTGATGCACTAGGTCGTCTGTATACTGTTCATCCTAGAAATGATGAATGTTTTTATTTGCGACTGCTGTTGGTAAATGTACGTGGACCAAAATCATTTGCGCATTTGAAAACTGTGAATGGCCACTAATGCCAAACATATCGAGAAGCATGTCAACTATTGGGTTTGCTGGAGAATGATTCTCATTGGGATTTAACACTTGCGGATTCAGTTGATTCATCAAATGCGTACCAAATACGAACTCTGTTCGCAATTATCATCATCACATGTTTTCCTTCACAACCAATTCAGTTATGGAACAAATACAAAGACGACATATGTGAAGATATCTTGCATCGCTTGCGCATTCAAACGAATAATCCTGACATCCAAATAACCGATGAAATCTACAATGAAGGATTGATTCTGATTGAGGATTAATGCTTGACTATTCTAGACTCTTCTAGATAGCGGTCGTACTGCACATTCTGCGCTTAAGTTGCCACTCAATTTAAACACAATTGATACTCCAACATGCAATATTTCCCGATCCAATGCAATGGGAAAATTGTTGATGCAATGCAAGCTCATTGTTTGGGATGAGTGCACAATGGCACATAAGAAATCACTTGAAGCACTTAACTTCAAACTGAAGGATCTTCGGCGAAATAACAACCTCTTTGGCGGCTTGATGATATTGTTGGTAGGCGATTTCAGGCAGACGTTGCCAGTAATTCCCCGTGGAACGCCTGCAGATGAATTGAATGCTTGCATGAAGGCATCACCTTTATGGAATAACGTAAAAACATTATCGCTAACCACTAATATGAGAGTTCAACTTCGAAATGATCAAAGTGCTGCACAATTTGCCAAATAATTGTTAGCTGTTGGAAATGGAAAAGTCCCAGTTGATGCAACATCTTTATTAATTACTCTTACCAACGACTTTTGCCGATTTGTAGACTCTCAATTAGCTCTTATTGAAAATGTTTTCCCAAACATTAGTGAGAATTATCAGAATTATACTTGGTTAAGTCAACGAGCAATTCTTGCCGCAAAGAATAATGATGTACACGCACTGGATTTCACCATTCAATCAAAAACTGCTGGCGATTTGGTGACATACAAATCCGTTGATTCCATGACAAATCCCGATGATGTAGTAAATTATCCAACGGAGTTTTTGAACTCTCTGGAGTTACCAGGATTTCCACCACATAACTTGCAACTCAAAGTTGGTACAGTTATTGTGATATTGCGTAATTTGAATCCACCGCGACTTTGCAACGGTACTCGACTTTCGGTAAAAAGACTTATGCCGAATTTGATTGAGGCAACCATTATTAACGGAAAGTACGCAGGTGAAAATGTATGTATTCCTCGAATACTAATGATTCCAACTGATCTTCCGTTTGACTTCAAACGATTGCAATTTCCAGTTCGCCTTGCGTTCGCAATGACAATTAACAAGTCGCAAGGCCAATCGCTTAGTGTTTGCGGGATAAATTTAGAAAATCATTGTTTTTCACATGGGCAGTTATACATTGCGTGTTCACGAGTTGGGAAACCATCCGTGTTAACGTCAGACCAAAAAACAAAAAATGTGGTTTACCAAGGAGCACTTCAATGAAACGGATAATTTGCGGACACGTATAACGCTTCGATTCAGTATTTACTTTGGATTCACTTTCATTTACTTAGAGAAGTTCAACTAAATAACACTTCATTTTTGTAATCGAAATGAATTCATTACTGTTGTGAAATGAAATAAAAATTTTCCTTTTCAAATATAAAACAAAAAAAAAATCTTCTTCTTTTAATCACCAAACGAAATGTTACATAAAACGAAGCCATCTGGTGGCGAAACGGAGTTCGCCGGGTTTGCTAGTTTGTCTATAATATGTATTTGTTTTGAAATATATAAATATGTTTATTCAGAAATATTTGTGCGTTTAATACGCCCCTGTTTACCTCTTGGGGGATAAAGGACGCATGTGTATGTATATAATAACGTACTAGACAAAAATAGCATAGTAAAGATATCATAAATTGCCTATTTATATTCAGTAGTATATATCTCTTTCTCATTATAATAGTTGGGATGTCAGAGTTTCAAAAAACATGTATTTTCCATTCTGGATGGCCATTAATCCCGACCTCATCCATTCTAACTCTTCTAATAGGTCATTATGTGGACATGGGTCATTAAATTAGATCCAAACCTTTGACCCTGACTATAAGTACACATAATTTTAGTTCCTGTGAGAAATAAATTATTCAAACCTAAATAAACCCCTATGAATATGTTGACTTAGTTTTAAAAATCCATCGATCGTCAGAATTCAACAGGTCAGTGGTACGGAAAACAAACAAGATCAAAATGAATGTTTAAGTTAACCCTCCCGCTAACCCGTCTACGCTTGACTGGCTCCGGACCCTGATTAAAGGCCGGCCCATCGTTTTATTCAACCCTTGCCTGCGGCAGTCTGCATCCCTGATTACAAAGCTAGACACTGTCGATTCGAGTCTGGCAGACTTATGTGCATATTTGAACAGGTTTTGATGAATCAATAAGGATTTATGGATTGAACATATAAACTGCAAACATACTATGCCTTGTATGGCTTCTATTTCGACTTGGCATGAAACTACAAACCGATTGTGTTAGAAATAAGTATAGTCAACCTAATGCATAGTACGATTAGCTTTTCCTAGGTATACCTTTTAAAGCTTTCCGTCCTTACCATTAGCAAAAACCATATCTCCCCTTTAGTCAGCGTTACCGTACCAATTCACTAGCGTAATTTTTAAGTTTTACTAACTGCTATCACTATGTAGATAGACTTCGTCAAACGTAAAATAAAAACAATGAAATTTTGTCACAGCAAAAAGAACCTTAGAGCAATTATGAAGGAAACCATAAAAAATCAATGTAGAGCATCATTTCGCCGGTCCGTTTCAGTGTTGTGTTCACTCAAACAGTGTTTCCTATCTAGTTATTATCCAATACACAGACACAATAACCTCAAACGTCTGGCGTCTAGACTAAGGCCGTACCATGGAAATTGTAAGGTAAAATACAAGTCGAATAGCCATCGTAATGTACCTGAGATAATATCGCTGGTCTTTTTAGTAGTAACTATTTAGTAGTGAATATACTTGTGAAAATACTCCGCGGTAGTTGGAGGCGAATTAAATGCCCAAACTTTGCCAAGTATTGTTTTAGTCTCACTTACGTAATAAACAAGTCTTTTGCCGGTAATTTAGAGATTAGATGGGAAAATTCAGAATACGTTGAAAGCAAAAATAGATCACTATTAAAATGAGCGTTATACTTAGACTACTCGAGTATTAGGTAAATAGATTAGATAGGTTTTAGGTTTTTTTTATAAGTGTTAGCTCTAGGACAATATTGAATATAAAAAATTCGTATATTGTTATTGCTTGTTCAATTCCCTCACGAGCTGCCAACGCGTATAAAAATTATTACAGAATACCGAAAGATATTTGTGCTTCGGCGCCCAGACGAGACATATTTATTTATGCAATGTCAATTAAGCGTGTAGTACTAGTAAAACTCATATTGCTGTTGGGAACGAACACGCCTAAAGACCACGCTTTAAAAAGAAACAAATACCATGATTTAACCGTTTTCGTTTCGTTGCGTTGTATGCCGCAACAGCGGTTGCGAGGGGTATACCATCTAAATCCCTCTATAACCTGCTTAAAGACCTTGCATTGTCAAGAACTTTAATAAGTTCTTTTCTTTAATGAATATATCCAAATAGGCTCGTATCAGATAGAGGGGGTAACACAGCAGACAGTGGAAGTGAGCGCTGACGCGTCGCAAGGAGTACTTAATACTCCTGGGTCGCAATCCCCAGGTACTGTCGAAGTTGTATGTGATGCCCCCATTTATCACGCGATGGACCCGGCACCCGCACGGTGAATCCATCCCACGCTAAGAAATAGATCGGAGGTTCCTCATACGAAACGTCACCTCAATTCAACCATAAGTAACCACACCATATTTAATCAAATTTGAGTATAGAGTACCAACGATGCACTATGTCCTAAGCCTCCTTACACGCCACCGCCGCCGCTTAATCAGTGAGCAGCCACACAGTAGATTTTCGGCCACTGTGTGGTTGCTTACTGATTAGGCGGCCAATATTTACAAGGGTGCCTTACTTGCAAAACAGTCATTGTCCAGGCCAACACTCATTTAGGTCGAAGTTATTCTGGGCGCTCTTGCATCTCTGTCATCTCTTCTGCAAAAGAGTGCTTGTCTTTTCCCCTTTCGATTCTGTCACCTTTTCCACCAAAATTACCTTTGCGAATCGCTCTGTCTAACTGTTCTTAACAATAAATCTTACAACATTACAGATTTAAAGACTATGCCTGGATATTTATTATTATTTATGTAGTTAGTATATGCTACTTAGAAAATTATTAAAAACAAAATATTTAAAATTGTTTTAACTTTATAATTGCAGTGGTTGTATTTAATATTCACGTGAGTTTTCGTGAGCAAATAGTAACACACATTGTCATATGAAGTATAAACGTAGCCAACAGACTGCGCTAATTTGAAGCAAGTACTTAACAGTAACCTCTTCCTAGTCTTATCAAGATCAATTGTGGCTAAACTTGAACACCCACAAAGTAAGCAAACAGCTTTTTTACAAATAGTACAAAAATGCTACCGAGTCAATATTATGTAGCAAACTGAACGTGATTAATGTTTTTAAATTGTGACAAAATTTGGTAATCATCAACAGTCTGTAATAGTCCACTCCTAGACATAGGCCTCTCCTTAGCAAGGAGGTTTTGGCCTACTATACCACGCTGGCCAGACGGGTTGGTATAGGGTTTGTTTCAAGTTTTCCTTCTCTTTGCAGTGCTGTTGTGCTGCATAGTTTGCTCCCTTAGTCGGCTCTTACGACACCCACGGGATGAATAGGGCTGGTATCACTTCGTATTCTTAATCCGTCACCACACAGACAGAAATTTGGTACAGATTGCTTTAAAAAGAGGAGTACACATTGTCAAATTGCTAAATTACGTGTTCAAAATTAAAGTGCAATTCAGTTCTTTAACTTATGTAATCGTGTATGTATAAAAATAGATAGATTTCATAAATATAAATAACAGCCACGTTAACGAATGAGAAATGGACGTTAAAGCCTTCTCTTCTTTTCTTGTTCTTCTAAAATGTGTACGAGTGTGTACATAACACACTCGTACCAATCTGCGGGTCTATCTGGAGAGTTTGACGTATGATTGCTATTTTTAGTATTTTCTATATTTTAAATTCTATTTTAAATTATAAATGCGAAATACAATGAGTATATACACGTATGACTGCACGGATGGCGTAGTGGTTTAAGCGGTCGCCACGCCGCTTCCTACTACGCCGAGTGTTGTGGGTTCAAGCCCCACATCGGACGACACTTTGTGTGATCCACAAATTGTTGTTCTGAGTCTGGGTGTTCTTTGTGTCCGTTTCATGTATGTTTGTGAAGTCCCCCGCGTCACAGAATTTATTCCTAATGCGGGAGTTGTCTTTTAAAAAAAAAAAAAATTTGTTTACAACAGAGGCAGATTATAGTCTGGAATAGCATATAGGGTCTTTGTATGAAGATAAATTGATTGACAAAATCTTCATTAATGCGAAGCTGTAACTAAAGGCTTGTTTAATAGTTTTACTTAGAAATTGCTCTTTGAACTCTGAGTCTTCATTAATTATTATCTTGTACATTGCTACGTCAGGAGAGAGTGTTTTGCGCCGCGGATCACGTGATGAATACTGACAACATTAGTACACGGCACACACGTCCTTTTTCCCTTCCAGTTATTGTCAGCACGTTTTGACGTGACAACGTCTTATAATTCGATTGAGCTGGCTGCACGCACGAAAAAACATGACTCATGCGGCGTTACCTCGCTCTGAGGCGTTCCATTTAAGGCTTGAAGTGCAAGCGAGAGCGCGGAACGAGCGACAAAGAGGCACAATCGGCCTCCGCGTTCGGCAGCGTTCGACATCTGTCTAACAAATAAAATTAAAATTTTCTTTTGAAAAATGCAACCATTCCATGAGTATTTTCTTATGACGTTGTCACGTTCAACTATCGTCAGTAAACCGACTTTACAGACAACCGATTTTTTTTATTTTAAAATGGGTTTAAAAGTATTGTTGCAAGTGTTTGTTTGTTGTTACTAAAGAAAACTCTTTAATGGTAAAGAGTTTAATATATTTTAAAGGGTTGCCTAGTGTCCGACACGTCAAAGTAGTGATCAGAGGGCCCAGTGTGAGTTTATTTGACATCAACTCAATCGCCACGGTAGCTGTGTTCGGCGGTGCGATTGACCGACACTGATATATTCACCAATTCCAATGCTGAACGCGGTCTTCCTCGAGAGCAAGTTACACTTGGAACACTGGAAGCTGCGGTTTCGAGCAATACCGAGGTAACGAGAAAGTTAAGAAAAAGTTGTAAATAGGTGGTGCATTCATTTGTGTCTCAAGGCGTCGGTTCCCAATCCCCGAATCCTTGACTACACGAAGTTTATGCGCATACGTATTATAAATTAATTATCACTTTCTATAACTTTGAAGGAAAACATCGCGAAGGAATAAACATATGCAAGAGATCTCTTTAATAACCTTCGTCAATATTCAACTTTCTGTACCTTAGTAATATATTATCCAATCTTATTAACACTTACATAAGGTTCATAATGTCATGATAATAAAAGTAATGTCCTTACACAAAATATACTCTTGTATGATTCGTTTAAACGTTCTCATAATCAGAAAATGCACCTATAAAACGAGCGACGTACACAGCATGCATACTTACATTTCGCAAACCGCAATTCAAACGATTTGTAAACAGCTGCTTTCGGCTTCGCCAAATACAAAATTGTTCAGTGCTCTATTCTCAGGCATCGCTCCGGCATACGTATACACGTTTCCACTTATAGAAGTGGGTCTGTACGTATGTGTATACGTAGAAGCGCTCAAATCAGCGGGCGAGGCACCCGTCAACGGTTATTGCACAAAATGTACCGGTGCTAGCAATGTTTGTTGCATTCGGACGGCGTTTTGCGGTTTGCTTACAGCTAACATATTAAGGTAATGATAAAATGGTATTTATATTTGCTTACGAACGTCAAATACTGTAAAAGGGTTAAAGAAAGCTAATAGGTTTTCATAATCTATACTAATATTATAAAGCTGAAGAGTTTGTTTGTTTGTTTGTTTGAACGCGCTAATCTCAGGAACTACTGGTCCGATTTGAAAAATTCTTTCAGTGTTAAATAGCCCATTTATCGAGGAAGGCTATAGGCTATATATCATCACGCTAAGTGCAATAGGAGCGGAGCACCAATGAAGAATGTTTCAAAAACGGAGAAAATTTATTACTATTGAGAGACGCAGACGAAGTTGCGCGGGTCAGCTAGTTTAGAATATGGGTACCTCAAACTTTACAGAGGAGTTGATGTTTTTGAAATATTAGGTCAATTTACTTCATCATCATCATCAGCCTATCCCCGTCCACTGCTGGACATAGGCCTCTCCTATTACTCCACTTCACTTCAGCCATTGCCAGCCATCTTACGCAAATCGTCACTCAAATACACTTAATCTTGCCATATTTTTAAGGTACTTTCAAGAACAAAAATTTCGAATGGATTTTTTTTCCTTTTTTTATGGTATAAAGATATAAACAAGCAGGCAGGTCAGATAATAGTAAGTGACTACCCATAGACACCTGCGACTCAAGAGTCACAAGCCCTAGAATTAGGGTGCGTTTTCTCCGGAAACCTCACTCACTCGTTGACATTTTTTTTGAAGATAATGTTGCGAGGCTGTTGTGTCACTCCGGTCGAGCCTGCCTCTTTGTGTCGAAGCATGGCTCTACCACGGTAATGTAATTTCATAAATTGATTGATAATCAATTATTTTCCATCTTTTAGTTTAGTGGCGCCTCAAACTAAACTGCTCTTGGAAGTTATTTAGACACTGCCGTCAGTTGGGCTGTGTGCGTGTTCAACTTCAGTTTTTAAAAAATGCAGCTTAGTATTACAGAGAATTGTATTCCCATGACGATAAAAGTCGTTAGGAGTGTCTCATGATTTATTAAAATTAACTCGTTACCCAAACAAAAACATACAAAAAAGGGGGCGGATTAATCAAAACTCTTTCGGTATACGTGTCTGCAATATGGCCGTTGTAAACGATTCGGAGGGCTGTTAATTCGAGAATAAAGTTTATTATTAATGTTATTTACGTACGTAGTTATTTAGTTCGAAGGTAAAATTATTAGATTTGAAAGCGTTTTTGTTCCTCTCTTAATTTAGGTTCACAATTGGGAATTGCAGAATATTGAAGCTATATCTTTTACTTACATTACATTAACTACGTTTTAAATATCCAACATGGTTAAGCAATGTGTTAACTTCAGAAGTTCACGGAAGATTTATTTGACAATAGAGTTCTATGGTATTCTACACAATCACTGATGTCTTCAGACAGAAGCTGATTAAAGCGATTGCCATAAGACCTCCAAGGTGAGAGGACCGCTAGGTATATTAATCCAGTGGCTTACAAACCCTTCTGCATAAGTTTTTATGTCCAGTTAGAAATAAATTACAGATGACATTTATTAGAGTGTTGGGCTTACTTGAAGATAAAAACTTAGCCAGACTATAATACAGAAGACTTGTAATTCTAAAAATTCTAAACTTTCAAACTAATGCTGCATACTGATTCTACTTTTGTAGAACTTAGACAATTGGTAAATTTTACTTCATAATAAAATTATTCTTGTGGATGTAATTAACTTTGTTCACCACTACAACAAACTTTAACAAAACAGTTAAAGTTAATTTTAAAATTAAGAAAGTCTCAACAAAAATGCTATTATTAAGCGATTATAACGTTTAATCACGTACAAAATATATAAATAAAAGAAAACTTCACTATCTTAAACCAAAAAGTGCAAGACAGTGTCTTCAAAAATATTTTTGTGTTTTTCTGTAGAACCCGTTCCAGACCAGAGTGAATGTTTGCGCCGTCGAACCAGAAGAGTCAAGAAACTGCGTCACATGGCACTGAATTTTCAATGCAGTTTATTACTTTTACATAAACGGTTTATATTTGTAGGTACATAAAAGTTTTTAATGATAAAGCCTTCGTATCGATACAAAAATTAGTATGCATGAATACGTTTCATTGAATCGGGGATTCTGTGTATAATATATATGTATTGAACGAGACCCACTCTCCAAAGGGTTATGTGATGTAACAAAAATATTAATATTGTTATGTCAAAGGACTAAGAAATATAGAAGGTGTTATCAAACGAACAGACGGGTCACCTGGTGGTAAGTGACTACCGCCGCCCATGGACACCTCCAGCTGAAGAGCCACAAGTCCGTGGTTGGTCTTTGAACCAACCAAGGAGCTGTATATCACAATCGTAAAAAACGACGTTCCGTCGCCCCTGCCTATTGCGTTATTCCCTTCCTTATCATTAACAGACTTTACTAGTCCACCACTTGACATAGGCCTTTTCTTAGAAAGGAGGTTTTGGTCTACTGTACCAAGCTGGCCAAATGAGTTGGAACAGGTTTTGTGTCAAGTTTTCCTTTACTTTTCAGCGCTGTTGTTCTACGTAGTTTGCTCCCTTAGTCGGCTGTTACGACACTCACGGGATGAATAGGGCTGATGTAACTGTATTTTTAATCCGTTACCACACGGTTTTTTACCTTACCTGAGGTCGAACCCATCCTCCTCCTGATTCTGTGAATTGCGTATGTTCATAGGCATCCATAGCCACTACTTCGTTGGCCTACTTACACCATTAAACCGTATATAAAGAGTTATCTATCCATCTGACAGTTTTTATGAAAGGCAAAGTAATGTTCTATAGAAACAAAACAAACATGGACACAACACATGACTACAAAACTCTGAATACTCAGATTCATCATCAATCACGTCTAAAACAAAAACACGCTATCCCAGGTGCCCAAAAAAGATAGTATCGGTGTCCCGGCGCCATTACAGAGGGCCGTTCGTTACAAAAAGCTGTGGTTATTTTTCTTAGGTGGCATTTATCGCGAGTTTCCATCCGAGGGCAGAACAAAGCAGTAAGTAGCTGCGCAAAAACACCGGTGACCGGAGATAGGAGGTTTTTGTTGGGGACGCTTTTGTTTGGCAAATTAGGCCGAAACCGATTGTTGGTTTTGGCGAAATTTACTGCTGAAAAAGATATAAAAATGAATCTTAAATATCGACACCGGGGTCAGAATACTTATTTTAACTTTCATTTTAATAAATGCTATTTAGGACCATTAGAACAACAATTTATATTTGCGTCTGTTGTTGTCTGTCACCGCACAGTTTTTTTTTAAGTGTTGACTTTCGAAAGTTTCAAAATAGTAACATAATAACTGTAAGCTAATTAGGGTGATCCATCGTGATCATAAATCAACATCTGGTAGACATAATAATGCCTCCAATAATATTCTAAAACAAGGCAGTGTTTTTTGCCAGTAGCCTTGGAGAATATAATTAGTATTCCTAATAAAATTATGTTTAACTTCACTACTAGCTCCTAGTAATTTGACATAATATGACTCAGACTTCATTCCTGTTTCTTGACAATGTTTGATGTTTTAAAATATGTTAAATTCCACGTTTAATTGATTAAATAAATAATTGAAATATTAACTAAAATGAAACGTGGTACAAACCTTTCTTTTTAAATGTTTTTGTTACCACATTTAGCATAAATATGATATTTAGTTAATGATTTTAATAACCAACAATGTTTTTTCTTCAAAGTTAATTGCAGACGTAATAACACGTTTAATTTTAAACCAAAATTGCTTAAATTCAAATTTATTTTTCAAATCAGCCTCTCGTTTTTTACTTTCCTGTGTATTATGCAATTCTTGATACTCAACTTCCATATTTGATTCCCTGCAACTATCTATACTCTCCACTCTTTTAGGCACGTTTTTCGATCTTCTGTTCGCATTTTGTACCGAATTTTTACTAAAATTAATAGCACTTTCTTCGGAACTTTCGTTCAAATTTTCTTCTACTATTTGACGAGCTGCCAGCCGTGGTTGATGTACCGAACCGTTGTTGACTACACTACTATAGGTATTTTTGTCGTTGACTGTACTTATTGATGTGGTGTTTATTGATGTGATAATCCTCTCTTGAATACTTTTATTTTTATTCTTTCTCATTTCAGCATATAACTGTAGGGCTTTTCTATACATAACCTGCTCTTGACTCATTATATTTCTTATTTCTTTTTCTCTAACGTAAAAAGGACATGTCTTCTCTAGAACTAAATGGTCACCTTTACAATTCAGACATTTAAACACTTTGATATCACAGTTATCATGACTTGCGCTACCGCACTTGGGGCATAAAATCTTTTTAGAGGGGCAGAACTTTTTTATGTGACCGAATTGCCAACAACCTGTGCATTGCGTTACTGGAAAACTATACGTATCTACTTTAAAACGGCACCCATATGCACTTATATACTGCGGCAGAATACCACCCTTAAAACAAATTTTAATCGCTTCACTCGCCACCCAAGCGCCATCGAAATTTAACCTATTCAATCTCTTCAAGGTCAAAATTTCAACTTCACATTCCATGATTTTCATTAATTCTTCATCACTCATGTCAAGGTCAATACCTTTCACTACTCCATGAATCACATTTAATTCATGTGTAAATTGGGTACGCAATCCCATCTCTTTTAATGTTTCACATTCCATCAACTTCAAGGCACATTCCTTTTTAAAAAATGAAATAATTGCTTTGTTTACCTTTTTATACTTAATACGATCAATACCTGTAATATTTTGAGATCGTAATAACTTTGCCATTGCAATCTGTTTAGGTAAACATTCTAAAGAAGTAATACATACTTCGTGCTTTTCAACGCATTCCTTCTCTTTGTTATTTTTTTCTAAATCTACCCCCACATTTGTTTGTGTACTCGACGAATCTCTCCTGATCAACCGTTTACTCCTTCTTCGAGTAACCGTAATAAAACCATCTTCGTCACTATTTAAACTGCCTTCCTCACTATTTTCTTCTCGCTCTTTTCTTTTCAACGTATTCTTGTCTACACTTTCATTCATTTCTGTTGTTGAACTTTTCTCACCAGATTCCCCCAGCTCTCGTTCTACCCTCTCTAAATACTCCGAGTCACTCATATCCTCCTCAAGATTAACTTCATCCATCTTGTGACCGAAACCACAAATAAAAAAAAAAACCGTATCTCGTTACGAAATAATGTACGTGCTCACTGTACGATAGCTCACGCGACACTTAAAATCATATGGGAGGAAGTAAAGAATTTTGTTGTTAGTAAGTTATTAAGAGGTGATTTATTAGAATATTTTTTTGATCTTTGTAATGAATAATACACCTGATTATATTAGGCTTAATATAGTACAGTGGAATGCTCAAAGTCTACGCCCGAAATTGACAACATTTACAGACCTTTTAACACGGGAAAATATTCACATAGCGATCATTAGCGAAACGTGGCTAGATATTGAATCCTACATAAATATTAACGGTTATAACATTTATAGAAAAGATCGAGATGACTCATACGGTGGCGTTGCTATTATTGTACATAAGACTATTCAGTCCTATTTAGAAGTATTTCATGTAAACAATACAGGTATAGAAATGGTTTGTGTAAGGTTGATCAACTGCAAGGACTTAGAATATGTGGTTTCTGTGTACTGCCCGTCTAACGTACGCACTCAAGGTTCGGATTGGGATGATATTTTTTCACATTTTTCGAAGAAAACCTTGATATTTGGGGATTTTAATGGGCATCATAGTAATTGGTCAGTTAAAACTGATGTGCGTGGTAGCCAAATTATGGATTCCTCTTTAGAGAATAATTTTATATCTATTAATAAGGGTGATTTCACACGAGTTAAATTGGTAAATGGTCATGTACAACAAACTTCGCCCGACATTTCGTTTGCCTCTTCCGACGTAGCTATCAAATTTTATTGGCAAGTTAGTAATGAAAATTTGGGAAGCGATCACCTAATAATTAAGATGTCGTTAAACATCACAAATGATTTCAGGTATGTAAGAAAGCGCAACTATAAACGTGCAAATTGGAATAAGTATTTACAGAATATTTCAGAAAATCCTAATTTGGTTAATCATAGTTACGAAAACATTCAAAAAATATATGACAACCTAGTAAGTATAATTAATACTGCGGCGGATAAACACATACCTTTCGTAAAAATATGTAATAAGCCCGATAACAAATTCAAACCAAAGGATTATTGGAGTCCAGAATTGTCTAAAATAGTCGCACAGAGGAGGTTGGCTTTGGTTAACTTTAGACGGAACCCTACGCCTGATAATCTTACAAATTTAGAGAATGTAACAAAAAAATCTCAAATGTTAATTAGAAAAGCAAAATCGGATAGTTGGCATAAGTTTTTTGACTCCTTTAATGAACAAGTTTCAGCTTCTAATATTTGGCAGCGTATGAAATGGGTAAAAGGGTTTAAACAAGCAAAGGTGTACCCCTCTATACAAAAATGTACGGATCTATTAAATTCTCTAACTGCAGATTATGCTTCTAATTCAGAACCCATTTTCACGTCTAGAAATGAAGCTTTGGAAAAGGACTTTTCGATTCATGAACTTCAAAGCGTTTTAAAAAAGAAAGATTCATCTCCAGGTGAAGACGGTATATCTTATACCATGCTTTACTATTTACCGTGTATAGCTAAAAACTATTTACTTGCTGTATATAATATTATTTTTAAACATGGTGTGATTCCCTCTCAATGGCGAAACATCGAAATAGTTCCTATTCCCAAAACCAATAATAATAATGGTGACATTAAATTACGTCCCATATCCTTAATTTCGTGTATATGTAAAACATTTCATTTGATGATTTTTAAAAGATTAGAGTGGTATACCGAAAAAGAAAAAATACTATCACCGTTTACAATAGGGTTTAGAAAATCAAAATCCTGCTTGGACTGTTTGACTAAATTAGTTACGTACACTCAGATTGGTTTTTCCAAAAATATGCCAACATTAGCTTGTTTCTTGGATATCGAGAACGCTTACAATAACATTTCAATTGATGTAGCAGTAAACGTACTTGATAAGTTAAACATCGGTTCGAGGACCTGTAAATATCTCTGGTCGTTTTTAAGTGAGAGGCATTTAAAGATAAAATTAATTGACAATAATATGGTAAGCAGATATACTAACAATGGCTTAGCTCAAGGAGATCCACTTTCTCCATTACTTTTTAATTTGGTTCCGTACAAAATATGTCATAGGCTTCAAAATGTATTTGCATTGCAATACGCTGATGATTTCGTTGTATATATTAGTAATAAGGATATTAAACTCTGTGAAATGTACGTTCAGAATGCTTTGAATATAGTAGTAGAATTATTAAAGGACCTAGGATTGGCACTATCTTCAAACAAGACGCAATATTGTCTTTTTAGCAGAGGACATAGAAGGAATTTACCTATTCTAAAAATAGACAGCCCTCTGATTTATTCTGAAAATATAAAGTATCTGGGTATGTGGCTCGATAGGGGCTTAAACTGGAGAAAGCATATCAATGAGGTGGTCGATAAATGTTCCAAATTTCTAAACATATTAAAGTTATTAGCGGGTAGTTCTTGGGGGGTACACATGACACATTTACGAAGACTATATATATCCCTAATTAGAAGTCGTATTGACTATGCGTCCTTCCTATATGATTGTAGTGCTAAAAGTCATATTTGTAAACTTGATAAAATTCAGAACCAGGCATTGAGAGTGGTAGGGGGATTTATCAAAAGCTCACCTATTCATGTCATGGAGAGTGAGTTGCACATTCCGCCTCTGTTTATTAGGAGACAATATCTAGCGTACAAATATTCATTAAAAATTAGATCTTGGTCCGTAAATAATATTAATAGTTTAATTTCTGAAATGAGTGCTCTATGTCACATCAGATATTGGGCTACTTAAAAAAAGCCTTTGCTGACACAAACATTTGAAGATATTAAACAAATTAATTGCGATTCTGTTGATATTCTTAGAATGTTTTCTTTCGAGGTTTGGTTATCGGCTATTGATTTTCAAAAATGTGTCAGTATTAATTTAGATAGCATATCACTAGCGAAATCTTACTATGAGCCTAATACTTTGATAAATAATGTTGTAGAAGAGTTAAATACGAACTATAGGGGTTGGAATAAATTGTATTCTGATGGGTCTAAGGGCGCTCATGGATTAGGTGCAGGTTTTTATGATCATAGTTGTAATCACAGAGCAGGTTTTAAAATAAGTTCAGAAGTATCTATTATGACGTTGGAACTCATTGCAATATTACAAGCTTTGTCCTATGCGTTGGGAAAAAATTACAATAAAGTAGTTGTTTTTACAGACAGTAAAAGTGCACTGCAACACGTGGCTCGATGCGCCTCTGGTTTCAGAGGTGCTTCGATAGCTTACGAAATATTAAACGTCATTTTATTGTATGTTAAAAGGAACTCGGTGGTTAAGTTGCAATGGGTTCCAGCGCATATTGGTTTACGGGGGAACGAGGAAGCGGATCGTCTGTCTAAATTGGCGGCGACGGCAGGTGTCGAATATAATTTTTTACCAGATTATGTAGAATATGTATCTAAATTTAAAACTAAATGTTTTGATAATTGGAACGAACATTTTAACACTATATCTAAAGAAAAAGGAATATGGTACAAGGCAATTCAAGACGAAGTTCCTCTTATACCCTGGTTTAACTGTAGTAGGTTAAGTAGAAACTACATTAAGTTAGCTCTAAGATTGCGATCCGGACACTTTCCATCAGCAAAGTTTGCATTCCTAATGAAAAAAACAAATTCACCTAACTGTATTACATGTAACGTGGTAGAGGATGTACAACATTTGCTCATGGATTGTGTCAGGAATAAAAATGAAAGGGAGAAGCTAATCAATGAATTTAAATTAAATATTTTAGACGTGGGGTTGGTACAAACAATTTTGGCACAACCAAAATCAGAAGTGGCAAAAAGACTAAGTCAATTAGTTTACTTCATTGATTAGTATTTCTCTTTCTCTTATTAGTTTTAAGAATGTGTTGAAGGTAGATAGCATAAGGCACGATGGGGTTGACGTATCCATGTGGATAAAAACCCCAATACAATAATAAATAAAAAAAAAAAGAAGGAAAAAAAAAAAAAAAATGATATTTAGTTATGCCCAGTTTGTTTATATGGATATTTTAATATTATTTAGAAAAATATTAGCGTCTTAAGCTTTTCAAAACTAAATCAATAATCTATTTCTATATATAAATATCTAACTAAATAGTTTGTATAATTCTTGAATAGTTCTGCACAAAATTATTAATCTTTTTCTTTTGACAAACTCAAAATGCTAGATTGCTGCATTCAACTGCAGATTCACTGCGCGCACGCATAACGTTGGTCTTTGACCATTGGCCAGTCTTTACATGTAAAACTAGCACGCGTGTTAATTTCTTATGACGTGTTTCCAACTTTTAAAATGACGAATTTCCATACAATACATTTTTTTTTTTTAATGGTATAAGGGGGCAAACGAGCAGATATGTCACCTGATGGTAAGCAACTACCGCCGCCCATGGACACCTGCAACTCAAAAGTGCGTTGCTGCCCTTGGAGTCCCTCCAACTCGAGTCATCGGAAGGGGGGATTTCTGCTCCGGTAACCTCACTCACTCAGTGAAAGGCAACGAAAGAATTGCTGCTAAAATGGTATAAAACCTGTGGTTTACATCCTCTAATGAACGTGTAGGATTCAAACAAATTCGCTATTCACAGCGTCGATTCAATTTTTGTCGCACCTAATTTATTACGCGAATTCAATTATAGAACGCCGTCGATTGCAATTAACGTTCAAATGAAAAATTGTTTAGAGTTCAATTTATTCGTTATATTTCAACAGAAAATTGTTCCATTGAAATTTTAATACCGACCTTTGTTTGTGCATTTAAATCTAAAAGTCATTTACAATTTGAAATCTGATTTCTATTGATCGAAGCCGGTTTAAATATTCTGGTCTTTGATTTTTTTATTGTTATTCATATTTTAAACTTTGCTATGCTACAATCAGGGCCAGATGGCGTGAACTCTTTTATAGTAAAACCGTAGGAGAAAGAGTCAGATTTTATTATCCACCTGTAATATTATCGTGGCGTCATCCTTATGGAGTATAGGAACAGATGTGCAGTGTCTGATGATAAGCCGTACTATGGTCTTGGAATATAGAGTGAATGTTTTTGCCCCAATTAGCTAGCATATGTTCAGTTTATTTACATTCATCAATCATCAACAGCCTATAACAGTCCACTGCTGGACATAGGCCTCTCCTTAGAAAGGAGGTATTTACATTAACTGTCTAAATTTAAAAATAGAGACTGGGGCTGTAAAATATGTATCGGAGGATAAAACTTTTATTTCAATCTTATCAGCTTCAGCCTTTAATGCCAGCACTGCCAAGAGAAGGAAAACTTGACACAAACACTATACCAACCCGTCTGGCCAGCGTGGTATAGTAGGCCAAAACCTTCTTTCTTTAGAGAGGCCTATGTCCAGCAGTGGACTAGTAAAGGCTGTGGACGAAGTTTCAACTACCCAGTATCCTTGTAGTAACCTCACCAAGAATACTATATTTAGCTTCAATGTAAGCTTAATATGGTATTCTTGATGCTTTAATGTAAGCTTCAACGACTGCACAGACTGTACTTTGTGTCCGTTTCATGTATGTTTGTAAGTTCCCCGCTATACAGGATATATTCAGTGTGAGAGTTTTCTTTAAAAAAAATGATTTACTGGTTAATTCTCAACGCAAAACTTATAACAAGTGTCAGTAGAATCTGAATATAAAATCTGCTATTGTTTTACAGCTTTCAGGAATAATACTTTATATAATTCAATAAGGCGTAGTAGTACGTTATCATTTTCATATATATAAGAAAAAGGAAATGACTTTATAATAACAAATTAAAATATAATGCGAAAAATTTATTTACACTGCCTTTAGAGGCACACCAAATGCGCAAAATATTCTCTACATCCCAGTTTATAGCGCGCAGAAACCAATTTCGCATCTCACCACCCAGTGGAAATTATAAAACAAAATCTAAATCCAAAACAGCAGCCATTCGCAATGAGTACCGCAGACGTGCACACTTTACATTGGCGCGCTTAACGGAACTCTAAAAATAAATGCTTGTACCACTAGTAATTTGAAAAAGGAAACTTCCAGTTTTGGCGCTACCCACCTCCTCCCTCTCAAACCCTTCTTTTTGCCTCCCAGCCACTCAAAGGATAATCGTCTATAAAAACAAATTCGAGCACTTTTCAGTATTTTAAAATTATAATTTAGTTTTTTCTCCGTTTCCTTTTAGCGAAGCCTCTTTGGTCTGTAGCTTGACTTTAACAGTTTGTATATCATTACGTAGTCATTGAATTTTGCGCAAATATTAAAACTAAATGAAGTAATAATTTAAATAATAATGTTATATATCCTTTAAGAAGCGTAGCTTAACCAATAAGCTTTTAAAGAAATGTTCCGCAATAGGTATCATTACTGGATAAAAGTCACAAAGGATTCTTATGCCAAGTGCTCGGGTAATTTAACATTTAATGTTTATTACATGCATACTTTGAAACATGAATTAATATAACTATTGGACGTTGAAAAACTTGCTAGAATAAAGTCTTCGTAGCTTTCTCTAAAGCATAATTAATCAAGAAGTATTCACAAATACTACAGAGCTAAAAACTTTGTAATAGGCAAGCACAGCACGGTAAAGCTCATATAGAAAGGGATTTTCCGATCAGTTTATGTGATAATATCTTGCGGGATGTATCCCACCATTTTTCAGTCTTGTAAACGACGACTGCTCGTTCTTAATTATAATGACTACGTAGAAAATAAAAATACCAACACTACAAATTATGTAATACAAATAATAAACGCGCGAGGACTTTCGCGATGGGATGGCTACTGTATGATGCAGTAATAATACTAACTACGCAGTTTGGATTGTCTTCGCTAGATGACGCTGGCTCTGAATGGAAATAGCCACACTATTTATCAGAGATGTTAATTTTTAGATGTTTAAAGTACTAATTACACAACCGTACTTTAAATATTAGTTCTGCAAGTATGAAACGTAATTCGACTGTTACCAAATCAATAAAAACATTAAATAATCAATAATACCATCGAAATTTATTCAGAAATGGGAAGGATATCGCGTAACATGTATTTCTAATATGTATATCGAGTATTTTTTTTATTAATGCTAATAAAATTAACAAGCTTAAAATTTATAGCTGCCACACACAAATAAGTAAGAAAGTAAAATATAAATAAGTAAATGGAGTTTATATATTAACATTTCAAAAGTATAAAGAAGTGATCGTGTTCAAACTCTTCGATATTCCGAGAGGAACAACAAAAAGTAATTAATTCAAATCCGTTGAGAGCTTTCGTCGCTTCATAACAAACGCAGAGTCGCATTGAAAACACGCCGACCACTTGGCTAACCAGTTTTTATTACAAATACTGAAACAGCTTTTGTTTGAATCTTATCTAGACTAATACAATAAAGAGGTACAGTTTGTGAGCGTGTATGTTTGGGGGGCAGACGAGCAGATAGGTCACCTGATGGAAGGTGACCATCGCCGCCCATGAACGTCTGCAACTCAAGAGTCACAAACGCGTTGCCTTTTAGGAATAAGTACGCTCTTTTCTTGAAGGTTTGAAGGTCGTATAGAGGAATGACACAGGCCATATAACATCATGCTACGACCAATAAGAGCATTATTCGTTTAGAGGGAATCAGGCGCCGATAAACTAGTCTATTATAAACATCCTTAAGATGTAATTCTTAAATATTTATTTATGTCCCCTACTTACAGCATACACTTATATTGGAACGAAGTTCCTTATCGCGCGTTGTGAAAGGGGGCTAGACGGAAAAAATTCATACGAAAATTTGGAACGACACTTTTAATATAAATTGACGTCTAACTGTGGATACCATACATTAAATTTGCTTTAACGTTCGCCAACGTCCATACCATGTTGAATATAAAGGTTCTCGTCCGATAACCGAAGTTAAGCAACATCGGGCGTGGTTAGTACTTGGATGGGTGACCGCCTGGGAATACCACGTGATGTTGGCTTTTTGCTCTTTATTTTCGTGTCATCTTTTCAGACATTCAGCGCCATCTATCGAATAGATAGGAAATCATTTCGCAAGGAGATTTTACCAATGTATAAATTGTTTTAATTGTTTTTAATATGTAGGTAATAGCCGCTTTCATAGATGGCGTTGTAATTAAAATCTTGTCAAATCAGTTTTACTAGATCGTCACAACTTCGTTCCTATCGGGTGTCCCACGACACCACACGCCTTTTTATTTCACCGAAGGGATAGACAGAGCCGTATTAGTATTAGAGCATTCACATTTTGCCGACTAGAATTTAGTTCCACTTATGTAATAGGCAACAAGCCTATTGCCGTTTGCCGGATAATTTATTTTCGACAGACCAGATAATACTATCTTATCTTATCTCACTTTAAGAGTTGGATGTACAAATTAGGAGTATAACGAAAGAAAAGGGATATCAAAGGATAAAAGGATAATATTATTGTTATTAGTAGCTCGCGCATACCCTGTAAGTACTTTAAATTCAATCCATCACTTAATTTAAGATTTGACGGGCTTGTTAATCTAGTAGTTAGTGATACTGACTGCTAAGCGAGAGAACGTGAGACTCAGAACAACAATTTGTGGATCACACAAAGCGTTCTCCCATGTGCGGATCAACTTGTGGCCTGGCAACCGCTTAAACCACTACGCTATCCGTGCAGTCAATGTGACGGCCGTGTGTGAGACGTCATCATCATCATCGCAGTCCACTGCTGGACATAGGCCTCTCCCATTGCACGCCACTTAGATCGATTTTGGGCTTCTCGCATCCAGCTCCTGCCAGCCATCTTGCGCAAATCGTCACTCCACCTGGCCTGTGGGCGACCCACACTACTTTTGCCGAGACGCGGTCTTCACTCAAGAACTCGTTTTCCTCAACGGTTATCGGTTCTGCGGCTAATATGGCCAGCCCACTGCCACTTCACTTCACTTGTGTTTTATAAAAATCTTAAATACGTTATACACGTGAGTCAAAAATAAAGACTGTGACTAAGGAGACATAATTATGTATAACACTATACATTAGTTTAACCATAATTTCATGCAAAAAAATTTAGACCATAGCCTCTTTACACTTCCTGCTAACGACTGTCAAAGTTGTCTAAAAAATAATGCCCAACTGTTGGCTACCAAGTTCATTTCAACCGTCGTTGTGTGTGTCAGCTGACACTCAATTTGCAAGCACATCATCACACATTAACAGCCTTCAATAGTCTACTGCTGGACATAGGCCTCTCCTTAGAAGGGAGGTTTTGGGGTACTGTACCACCCTGGCCAGATGGATTGGTATAGGGTTTTTTTTTCAAGTTTTCCTTCTCTATGCAGTGCTGTTGACCTGCGTACTTTGCTCTGTAAACTCTTACGACACCCACAGGACGAATAGGGGTGGTGACACTCCGTATTCTTAATCCGTCACCACCACGGTCAAGCAAAACAGCACAAAACAATATCATCGGTTTTTTTTTCTTTGTAGTGCGTTACTCTATCTAGACTTATAAATATTTTATGGTCTGATTTCTAACTACATGAGATAAATAAACTTTAAATGGCTGAATATTAAGTGAACCTATTTAAGTGTTTTTATGTACACCAGGTTCCAACTGTGTGTGCCGGTAAGATAATATGGGGAGGTACATTCATATTAGGAAGATAACATTGACGCTGATACAGACACGGACTTGGACAGGAATAGTTTACGAAATTTAATTATTAGACGATTAAAAGGATTAGAAGGTCTTTTTTCCCGTATATAGCAGACCGATTATGTAAAATTCGACTTACTCAAAAAATTGAGATAATGATCAGACCCATTTCCGGGAGAACTGGTCATGCCGCTATGTGGTAACTAAACTGCTACCCTTAATCACCTAATCTGAAATCATTTTCTAATGCACATTTCATGAACGAATTCTTGTACTTTCTCTCACAAAAACGCCAGCGAGATGAGAGCTTACCGATTTGTTCTGATCCAGAGTTTAGGGGACGGTATATACTAACATGTCTGCATGATAGACTGTTTGAAAAGGGTTGATCGGTCTCAGGTGTCTATTAGACCGAATCCACCGCCTTATATAACCATATTTCATAAAACAAACCAAAAACATTCTTTGCATACTTTCAGGGAAATATTACAGGAGAATTATGTTCAATATGAGCTTATCATTTTTTACCTCATTAAAATGTATAACTGTTTTTTTTGTAAATCATTTTATTTAAACTAAAACCATTTTTCCTTTTTACTGTTCAACGCCTACTGTAAAAAGCAATTAAGTTTAAGAATATCATTCCAATTCCGTCCCTGGCCCCGAACACAGTGATGGTTTGTCTCTCTAAAGTAACCTAATCCTCAGAGATACGGCGGGAGTAGGGACGGTGTCTTACCGACCGTATTTGCTATCTCCCACTGAAATACACAGAGAATTACCCAATTATTCGACGACTCCACTAGGTTGGCTTAGCTAACTCGCTGGAAGCTGCCTGAACACCTACTGCCAAGAGACGAATGGATCTTCAAAGCAGAATTTGGTTTGTAAACAAGTAATTAAAGTGTACGAGTTGCGTTCTAAAGTGCACAGACGAAATTAACAAAATGGCTATGCAGTATATACTGTAATACATGGTTAAGGTTTCCCTAGTTTTACACCAGTCTTGAAAATAACAAGAAACAAAACTTTTTTTTTTAATCCGATTTTGGGAAATTAAAAGTTTTTTTTTATTATTTACTACCCCCTAAAACCTACCCCTTTTCAATTAAATAATTATTTAACCGTTCGATTCGTGTTTTAAATACTTTCTTGCATACAACTAGCCGTTCGTATTGTTCTGATAGGGTTGAAAAATAGTATCGTTCAATTATTTAAAAAGTGTTTTTAACTAATAATAGTAAAATTACGTTAATAAGTTGCGAAATTTTTAATTATATTATTTATGTATTTTGTTTTGATATTTTCACCAAAAAAAAAATCAGTAATTTATATACTTTTGGCCCTAGGTCCATATTTTATTAAGGTTTATTGTAATTCCAAACGTCATGGCATACGGAGCCGAAACGTGGACACTTACGGTACGGCTGGTTCATAAGTTCAAAGCCTATGCTCGGCGTTTCTCTAAGGGAACCAAGATCACCGACATAGCCTACCGGATCAGCAAGCTGTAGTGGCAGTGGGCTGGCCATATTAGCTGCAGAACCGACAACCGTTGGGGAAAACGAGTTCTTGAGTGGAGACCGCGTCTCGGCAAACGTAGTGTAGGACGCCCACAGGCCAGGTGGAGTGACGATTTGCGCAAGATGGCTGGCAGGAACTGGATATGAGAAGCCCAAAATCGATCTAAGTGGCGTGCAATGGGAGAGGCCTATGTCCAGCAATGTACTGCGATAGTTTGGTGATGATGATGATGATGATTGTAATTTATTTATTTATTTATTTATACTTCCTGCAAATACATTGCATAAGGCGGACTTAATGCCATAGGCATTTTCTTCCAGTCAACCTTGGGGTAATTCCTGTTTGTAAATTATTAATTGTGCCACTATATATTTTATATATACTGTCGTATACTATTGGCGACTTTATGATGAATGAACTTTATTTATAACTCTAACAGATTATGTAATTTATTTTTAAGCTATTCTTAAGCCTAAGACATGTTTCCCTGTTACTAGTTTAAAATTGACGCACAAATAACTCTCTGTGTAATTATCCATAAGAAGCTTTAATCTCTGGCCAATTAAAATTGATTTTGGCGAATTAAAAAGTAGTGTTCAAATCGTATTAAATAATCTTTATTTAAATATTTTACTGTCGGAAGACAATGAAATATTTGATATCATGTCGACGTTTTAGTAGTCCGATGAAGAAATTATGAGGGTTAGATTCCATAGTTTCAAGATAGAATCTCTCCCAATTTTAATTAGAGTGGGTTATAGCTGGGGTCTCTTATACCGATGCAATCTAAGGTAATGTAATCGTTTTCAGACAATTTATTTATCATCTCTCCTTTTTTCACCTTCCTCTCCCCCTCCTCCCACCATGTCATAAATAAAACGTTTAACCATCGCAATACTTTTGTCACTGATTCTCCCGATACAGTGAGTATTCCAGTGATACTAAGTTTATTGCGTGCAATATTCGGGCGGTGCAAAACGCGATATGACACGACAGAATATTCGATATGCTACGAATCTTTTTATTTTAATCCTTCACAGTCACAGTTTTATTTCGAAAGGTTTGGGTGTAAATTTTGCAAGTCTTTTTAGCGTTGTATGTAGCCAATAATAGCCTGATATTCACCATAGAGAACAGAATATTCCTTTTTTCATAGCAATCAAGTATAGAAGTTACGTGTATGTCATATAGTTACAAGGTATTCAGGGAGTAAAAGTCGTCAAGTAGAAGTCGAATATACGTAGTCACACATATACAGTGATACGTTCAAATATTAGATACATGACATTCGTCTTTACAATTTTAAAGTTTATTGCCTGGTCTTTAAAGTCGCAAATACATTGTCTTTTCGACAAAAATAAAAAAGTAGCGTTATTTCTTTCATGTTTTTAGGAAGCTTTTACAGACCCCGAGGAACAACGTAGTTGTACAATTTATTTATTTAATAGGACTTTGAACAGTTACACGTTGGGTAATAACTAGTTTTTTTTTATTATTAAAAGGACTTTGTCGCTTAGCGACTACATCGTCCCATATGGACAGCAACCAATACCGTGAAACATGAGTATCCATGACTTAAAACTACATTATTATATACTTAAACCTAAATCAGCCAGTTTAATTAACTGTTTAACTTCTTCTGAAGTTGGATTAGACAACATACTATTCAAATAGCCAACTAGTAGCCTCTTGTTTCCGTCATAACACGATACTCTCAGACGCTCGTTCCGGATACATTCCATCAAAACGTGTTGAACATCTTCTATTACACCGCATTCAAGGCAATTAGGTGACGGGACTTTTTTCATCAAGAATGCAAACTTTTTCGATGAAATGTGTCCCGAACGCAACCTCAGTACAGTTTTTAAATTATTTCTATTTAATATTATGTTATCTATCCAGGGTAACACCGAAATCTGAGGCTGGATTGTTTTATACCAAATACCACTCTTACGCGCACGTTCATCAAAATATTCTTGCTAATTTTTTATGCACATATCCTTCACCAGCCCTAGTCGGTCCGAAACAAGGGGTAAAACACTTGTAATAATCCCGGCATCAGCTGCCTGATTAGCAAGCATGTCTACATGTTCGTTTGCTTGTATCTGAATATGGGATGGAATCCATTGGAAAATTACTTTTTTGTGTCGTGATTGTAATCGAAGGATCGATTCCAATATTCGGTAGGCAATCGGTATACCTCTCCCGTGAGAGGCAGGGGTAATAACTAGTTTAAAACTAGAGTAAATACACCAATGTTCACGAAATAATATTTGTACGATAAGATAGAAGATATTAACATATTCCCATACACCTTTATGTGTAAAAAATTATACAATACGAATCATAAGAATAACATAACACTACTATAGTTTTAGGCTAGTGTAACTTATTGTCTAAGATCTATTTTAAACCAAAATATCCTACACTGTAACATATATATATATGTTTATTGGTCATATAAATATTTATTTTAAAACTTTTTGATCGACCTACCCACAATTTAAATCTACGAGCCCAGGTTGAAGGAGGTAGCTTATCATTCCACGTAATAAACACTTGGTAAAAGAGGTCTGAAGTTTCAAAAGTAATCCAGTTCCAGTTACAGGACTGCACGAATGGTTTAAGCTGATGCTCGAGCTTTGTGGCGTACATTAGACAAGGCTTACTTCCAAGGGTAGACGATGAATATGTGATGATGTTGAGGGTAGATGATGATGTAGATAAAACAATGAAGGTTAATTTTCCCCGATAATTAAAGAAATTCCTCGTTTTATGGATGAAAATACTTTGTTTTAAATATGGTAACAAGATTAACATTCCACTATTTGTCAAACAAGTAGTAAGTATTCTTTATATACATTTCTAAGTCCTTTTTTTAACACTGCACTACTTCTTAATTGATGTAATTCATTTTTTAACACATTAATATCCTTCATTAAGCGGGTCACATCGACATAATCAAAATTTACCGGCGGCAAACGATTCAAATTTTTCGGAACAAAGATTGGCTGCATTAACGGATCCGATTCCTTAAACGCCTTGATGACATCCTTAATATTCTTCCTGTTTTTATCATCACCTTTTCGTTGGATATTCCTTAAAGACAGTGCATTAAATAGTTCGGGTTTTCCCTTTTCAATCTCGACTTCCGTAAAATTACTCCCACATATTTGTATTATACTCAGTTCGTCTAACACATCTATTTTATTTTGGATAAAGTTAAAAACTCGTCGATAATTATCGTTTCTGCCACAAGTGCACGCGCACCAATTGAAATAAAGATCCTTATAACCTAATTCCACAGTTTAAAGGTCAATGTTACAACATCACATCTACATCTTTATAAAAATGATAATACATTATCATAATGGTATGTACAACAAGTAATTGGTTACCCGTCCTAAAAATAATTTCTACATAATGAGACGTCCTTTCACTCCACTGGTTATGGTGGTTGCGGCATAAATAAATACTTGACGGCCCTTTCGCTGTAGGAATTGTTGCCTATAAGAATGAGCTTGGAATTGTCCGTGATTGATCTCGCCCGGCTATTCGCTAGAGTTAATTATAGCAATTCGTAATCTATGACTAGTTTGAAATCCAAAAAGTATTACAATACAGCTAGAGCTCTTTCACATAAGTATTTCTCTTACATTAATTTTTGTATTTTAGGGTGCCCGAATAGTGTTGGACTAGAAGGGAGCCATTTTTCAGTAATACCATGATTTCAAAAGGAACTAGTGCGACTTATGTGTGGTGACGAATTAGGAATACAAAGTGTCACCACCCCTATTCATCCCGTTGGTGTTGTAAGAACCGACTAAGGTGATCAAACTACGTAGGACAACAGCAATGCAAAGGGAAGGAAATTTTGAAACAAACCTGATACCAACCCACGCCAGGCTAGCGTGGTATAGTAGGCCAAAACCTCCTTTCTAAGGAGAGGCCTTTTTTTTTTCCCGTGCGGAAATTACCTCGGATACCACCGGATCGGTGGCATGTCGGACTCGAACCGACTAAAACCGCACGCCGTCTCGGGTACTAATAGCCGGGGAACCAGGTATACCCTAGAAAGGTCTAAGGAGAGGCCTATGTCCAATTGGTAAGTGTATACAAGCGTGATTGGGGTGTATAGACAATGACTCTATCACGCTATATCTAGTGTTAACTTGTCAAACACTTGTATTTAAAACCTCTAAATTTAGAAAAAAATCAAGGGATATTAATTTAACAACATTTTAATTTAGATAATGTATTAGAACTATATCGAAACCACTTTTTATTTAACTAAGGAGGATATCAATGTAAGTAGGTACTTATATAACGGAATACTTGGTATTAATCGGAAAGAAGTCGGAATGTTTGCGATCCCTCTGAGAGTACCATGTAGGAGAGAATTACAGCGCACGTGGCAGTAATTGGTCCCTAACTTGTAATAGTGGTTATACTGCCATTAGAAGCAACATCCTCCATGTGCGTAGCCACGACTACTTGTGAGTCTTAGCGATTCTGTTGCACTGAAAGTGTTTAATAGCAATTCATTTTGTAATGTATTAAATTCTCAATTTGGGCTTCTTGTTATCTGTCGTGTCGCTCTTGGCAGAGCGGTCGTGGTCACGTTGAGATCTCCACGTCGGTGGCGTAGGTGGTCAAAGCCCTTCGTCTTCGATTTTTAACTAAGAAAATAATTTTAAATAATAATTAGAGGTATCAAACGGTCTGAGCCCTAACTAAGAAGAAACTGTAGTCTAGTAACCGGACTGTTAGTAAATATACTATAAGAGCGAAGCCACACGATGCGGTGACGGTGCGGTACGGTGCCGGAGCGGTCCCGCTACGTCATCTTTTATATACGAAAATGAATTGATGTTCGTTAGTCTTACTAAAGCTCAAAAATTACTAGACCGTTTTGGCTAATTTTGTTCCTGAAATATTTGTTGCAAGATTTAAAAAAAGTTAAAAAAAAAACATTACACAACAACAATACAATTAGTCCCTAATAATAGCTAAAGAAAAATTTCATGCTTACAAAGTGGCGGGCACAGCTAGTCCTAAATATAAATAACTATACCTACCAAGTCACACGACGCGATGGACACCGGCGCGGCGCGTCGTACCGCAAGCGCACCGGGTTTGGCGGGACGGCAGGACCGGCAGGGAGGGGTAATGCGCTGTACACACTGAGTCAATGACGTTGCAGCGCCGCGCTGCATCGTGATAAACAGCGGTGCATTGCGGTGCCGCATCACCTGTGTAGCACTTTATACTTCGCATTCATTACGGTGCGGCGCCGCACGGGCTGCAACGCACCGTCAACGCATCGTGTGGCCTTGTTCTTACTACTATTCTTATATGATATAATGTGTGTTCCTTTTCATATATACTACTTACAGCCAGATACAGAACCGCAACCTCAATCTGAGTAGGTAATAACAATGGGAATCATATCCACGACCTTCAGCTTAGTAGCCAGGATCTCTAGCCAGTAAATCACCAGGCAAGTAACAGAAAATGTTTTTTCTATGATTCTGGAAAAAAATAACACGAAAAATAACGAAGAGTTCTTTTTTACTATGGGAAAACACTTAACAAATAACCAAGATAATTCTCCAATAAATATAAGTTACCCGCGTCCAAAACTAAAAGGCCTCCTGGACATTACATCAATATTGATGGGTGGCCTTAGATAACTTTAACTCACACAATCCATTATGTGAGGTGACGGATAGACAACATTTTAGGAGAAAAGTATAAAGATATACTGTCTAGGCTCCAAATTGAACATTAGTCCGCAACTTACAAAGCAGTTTAGTTTAGTCTCCAGACAGTTTCGTCATAAAGGTTCTTAAAGAATATTATTGATTGAAAACATTTATTTAATGGATATAGTCAAGTTATTCTCTATCGCATATATCATGGAGAGCGCTCCGAGGAATTGTTCGGATTAATACCGGCCGCAAATTTCCCCAATCGTTACACACGGCAAAATTTTCATACTCCACTACTGTGCGCTTTTCGAGACACTTTTTGCCCCGCTCAACCAATCTGTGGAACGGGTTATCGTCTGCGTTATTTCCGGACCGATACGACCTTCAAACCTTCAAGAAAAGAGCGTACTCCTTCCTAAAAGGCCGGCAACGCGTTTGTTATTCCTGATTTGCATACGTTCATGGGCAGCGATAGTCACTTTCCATCAGGTGACCCGTCTGCTCGTCTGCCCCCTATACCATAAAAAATAATTTAGTTACATAACACCATAGACTACTCAGCTCCATTTTAAAGTCATCAATATCTACATACATGCTTTTTTCCTAAAATGTTGTGATATTGCTAAGTATTTCGACTGGTGTCTTTTATAAACAACTACCGGCTTGACCAAAACTCTTATTCGGCATTCCAGACGAGAAAGAGAACTAAAGGTGAATTGGGATAAAGAAACGTATAGGATGATGGAACCAGGGTAGGAGTTGAGACTACAGTAGATCGAAGACCAAGTCCGTTCTGTGATTGAAGATGCTACTAAGACATTAACATCAACTGAACAAATTTAAAGTAAGAAATAAACTTAAGTAATAGGACGTTTACATGAGCATAAAGTTTACGAGAGGATAAAATATCAAACTTTGATACTTCTTTCTTGAAGTACAAGCGTCTATTGGAGATGACGGCCATTTTCTATCAGATGATTCAGCTGTTTATCGACCCTCTATACCATAAAAAAACATTATATAAAGCAATGTTCTTCTACTGTTGAAAGTTCACTCTTGGAATACGAGACATACCTTTTAAGTTTTGTCGTTTGAAGAAAGAAACACAACTAGTATATTATAGTACTTTTTTATTGTTTTTCAAAGTATTCACCACATAGCATAATACACTTTCCATTCGCTCAAACCATATATAATAACTTTATAACATGTATTCCTATGTAACTGTGACTAAACAATAGCATTAATCCTAACACTTTCAACTGTTTTGAGATTCAAAATTTTAACACATTCGAATATAGAACAGTTCCAAATTCAAAATTGTCGGGAAATATGGAAACGACAGAACTTAAAAGGCATTCCTAGTAGTTCAGAAACCCTACCAAGCAAAAACATCTTTCGCTTCAGTTTTAGTTTAATATAAAACGAGAAAAACCTTCGTAAACATATTTTTATACGCTAAAGTTGAAAAATATGTTCTACTAATGAGATAAACAATTTAAATTCAGACGGTGTTCAGTATTCTACTCGTATATTCCTGGAACAATATGTTTCGTCGTGCAATTTCAGCTTGTTGATTGCTTATGTCTTTCAAGCGGTCTCTATGATATACTCTCAAGTACACCGTCTGCAACTAAAATTACTAGTTGAGATGTATCAAGGTCCATAACGCTTATAATAGGTTATTGCTCGGTATCTCAGAATTTGCATGTTAACAACTAATATTATAAGTGCTGTATATTATTACAGTATAGTTACTATGGCAAAACTATCTTACTATTTAGTATCTTATTTAGTATTTTATATTCATAGTTCATTCAAAATTCAGATGAATACCTCTTTTATTAGGGATAAGAATTATCTTTACTCTCAAATAGGCGATGAACTTCAAATACCTTTTTAATATTTCCATTCGCACTTTTTTTAACCGACTGCCAAAGAACGGTTATGTTTTTCTCGGGTATCCTGTACGTTTGTTTGTGTTCTTAGATGACTTTTTGAAAGACAATAACAAAATGGTTGATTTTTGGCGTAAAACAGTATTGGGTTAATAAAAAAAATAACTAAACCTATCGAGTAGGGCATCAAAATCTAGAAAATTAAAAAGGGATTCCAAAATTATTTCTTAGATAATATTTAAATTCATTATAAATGAAATGCTTGTCTATTTGCATTTGGGTTTTGATTTTTTAATTAATATTTGTTTATCAACTATATTTTTTTCACACAACATTATTGCTCTCTAACTAATTCCTTACTTAATTTTCTGTATTATTTTACTTTATACGTGCATATGTTTAAAACATTTGTTCGCCTGAATTGTTTTATTTGAACACAATTCGTAGGTACTTCATTTCATTTGAGCATATTGTCCGTTCCATTGGTACATATACATCCTCCTCGGGTGAATGCCCGTCGCATTGCAGACAGTATGTCACCCCGTTATTACTTAAGAGTTCTCCCCGAATACCGAATGAGGAAGGGTCCCGAGAGCTGTTTACAACACTTTTAGGGAACTTGTTAACCCTTGAACGAGTTTGATTAACTTGTGAAAATTCCGGAGGTTTCTTTCTCATTAATTCTTGTTTACAAAAAAATGAAATTTCGAGGGCGGTAAAAGTTTTATAAAAATTATTGCTTTAAATACGAACTTTGATGAAAATGGCTGTATATTTACCTAGTCAGGTGGTACAACAGGTCTATATAGCTAGGCTAAACAGTATTTTTATACTCTGACACTGAATTACAGATACCTCAAAACAGATAATTAAATAAATACATCCAAAATGAAAGCTTAACTTTAAAATAGTAGGATTTACTAAATTTTAACGTTACTTTGTACTATATACAAAGTAACGTAAAAATTTAGTCACGAAATTCACGCACATTCCAGAAAAATCATTATCAATACCGGGTATCATTTTAATAATAATGCAGGGTGACACGGAATAATGAGTTTTATACCAATATAACCATAATACATTGTCGCGCGATTATCTTGTTTACATTTGAAACGAATTTCAGAAGCATACAGTTCTCGTAAGGATTGGAGTCTGATAGAATGTTCCTTTACGAGTTGTATAAATAAAGGTCGTCTTTGTAGATGAGTTCAGTTTAGTTCGAGCTACAATGCGATAAACATCGAAGCGATTGAAGCGAATAGAAGTGTGACCCAGCGACCTCGGCGATCATTCCGGACTATTCTTCAGTATTGTTGAACGTTTTTAAGTGAAGTGATAGTAAAGTATCTTTAGTCGTCAGAAGGTTTTATTATAAAAATCTATTACACCTATAGTATTAATAGTGCACTGCTGAACATAGGCCTCTCCTTAGAAAGGAGGTTTTGGCCTACCATACCACGCTGGCCAGACGGGTTGGTATAGGATTTGTGTCAAGTTTTCCTTCTTTTCCTTGCCCTTCAAGACACTACAAGGACTTAGCAGTAAAAGAGGTATAACTACGGGTCAGGTCTTCACGTTATTCCTAACATGTTCATCTTTTCTTAAAATAAACATTTCATATTGGCTCAAAAATATTTCGCCAATGAAACTCAACGACAGAGATACCAAGAAAGTAACATTCTATTACAAAAAAGCCAACACTATGTAAACAAAAGGCGCCTCGTTATAACGCTTAGGTGTACTGGTGTAATGGAGCATTTGTATTCAGGCCCTGGTGTCATAACCACTCGCTGAACTGCTGACAGCTCTAAGTCTGCGGTCTGATTTGCAACGAGTCGAGTTATAAAAAGGGCGAAGAGCATTACATAAGAATTTCCTATTTAGTTTGTTGTTTTATATTCATAGGACGGTGTGGAATGAGCAGTTGATGACAAGTCTGTAAGATGGAGTTTTTTTACAAGGTAAATTTTGGATGAAATTAAAAACAGCGATTTTTTTATAATATTGCCTGTGTGTAAATGGTGGCGTATTGTGAATATTGATGCATCTTATAATTAGATCTTATAAAGTAATAAATGGTTCGTTTATTTATGTATAAATCTGTAAAGAAAACTCTCTGTACCTTTTAGTAAACAATTATGAAGAAATATGGCATATTCATGCGTGCGTCATCTTAATTTGAGGAGACAACTTTCCGTTCAATAGATGGTCATGTCAGTGGTGTTTTCTCTTCTGAGGTTTTACCTGAGCCAGGCAAAAATACCACCTGACGATACACCGTGTGTATTGGAGTTCGACATTGCCGCTAACAACAGAGTTTCTTAATGTCTAAATTAAGGCTTTCATCTTAAATGGTGGTAATTAGCATTAAAAGCACTACGACTAAAATCACACAGTGTTCCGTCATCAGGTCTTTCATCGGGGCTCAAGCGTTCAATCAAATACCTACCTATACACAAATAAATATTGGTCAGTCTATTTATATTGCGTTATTTTTTTAAATTAAGTACACTCGATATACTCGTAACTCAACTACAGAAACCATACACATATATGTGTATAAAATGTTACTGAATACCATCTCCTTACACAGCCTGTATTTAAAAAAAGAATACAACATATTTCTGGTGACCCTGCGGCTTCACAGCGTCGTCACTTAACCCAAATTAAATTATGTCGGTTGACTACCTACCTCGTCTTTGCGTTTATAAACTACCCCGTTTGTTGTTCACTAAACACGGGGAAGTAAAAGAAATGGTACCCAAACTTTAGGAGGATAATCCCGAAATGGGGATATATAGAGAAATGTATGGGGTTAAGAGTGGTAGAGGTTGCGGTTCGAAATATTATCATGTAACTAAAAGAGATGATGACGCTCATAAAGATTATAATAAAAGCAGTTTAGAAAGTGTAAGGTCAAATTTAACTACCAAGACAGTAACTAAAGCAATGTTTTTGACAAAGGAAATTGTTATCTCGAATTCCTTATCATTTTTTTTCAGTTTTGAATGTTCAAAACAAAATAGTGTCTAAGCAGGGCTTAATGATCATTTTTGCCAACTGTAAGTAGGAATACTTTCATCTAAAACGATAATACGAAAATAGTATATTGAATGAACACATGAATTAACTTATCTACCAAAAAAAATTAGGTAAACACGGATAAGACAGGTAATCGCGTTCTGATCCCAACCCAGGCAGCGCCTTAACTAATGGTAACCAAACTGTTAATAAACATACTTATATACTCTTACATATATACCTACATAGTATAGATAAATTCGCCATCAAACGTCAAAGTTTGGCGAGTTTAGTATTAAGATAACTAGTGTAAAATAGTTAATAAATAAAAAAAAAGATAAATTATACCTAGATGCAGAAAATTTGCTCGAAAACAGATCTTCGCTAGGTGCCCTAATTTTTAAGATATAAGCGTGGCCCCTATAAACCCTCAAGTCGACCACCTATAAACACTTATAACTTTTGAACCACTGACCAAAAAATTCTGATATTTGGCGACAAATTTCATGTAATTATCGCCTAAAATCAATGATGGTCAGCCATTGTCAGTGACACTCATTACACAACTATTTATCTTGGGTAACAGTTTAGTTGTACGACAACCGTTGGGGAAAACGAGTTCCTGATTGGAAACCGCGTTTCGATAAACGTAGTGTAGGACACCCACAGGCCAGGTGGGGTGACGATATGCCCAAGATGGCTGGCAGGACCTGGATGCGAGAACCTCAAAATTTATCCAAGTGGCGTGCAATGGGGGAGGCCTATGTCCTGCAGTAGACTGCGATACGCTGATGATGAAGAGTTAATTCCTAAAACACTAAAAAAACAGCTTACGTATTTAAGGATAAGCATTGCATGCATTAAGATCTCGCATCCTTAAAAATAAAGGTAAGATCTTTAAGAATTACAAAAATATTTTATAGTAACTTATTTAAGCCAAGAAGAAATTATTTGTTGTCTTCAAAGACAGTGTTGAAAAAACATCTTCTGTAGTCCAAATAATTTTATTCGTCATTATAAAAAATGTATATAAATTATTCAAAATACAACTCAACACTCTGAATCATTAAGATCAAATCTCGCTAATCATGTTATCATATTTTCGTTTGACATCTGCTCTCAAGAGGATTACTGTATTAAAGTCAATTTTGTAATGTTGTTGAATCAAATACATCTACGTAATATTTTTTACTTTGGCAACGAAATAAAAAATGGAATCTGAGCTTTTAGTATAATGAAACTGATTTTGTAGGTGTTTTTGAATTGTCAGGAATACGAGCTCCTTGTCTATTACAATAAATAGATTCTATGAAGAAAAAAATTAATGAAATTATTTTTTAAATTCCTTACAAGCGCTTTTCCAGACACTTTTTGCCTCGCTCTACCAATCTGTGGAACAAATTATCGTCTGCGGTATTCTCGGACCGTACGACCTTCAAGAAGAGATCCCACACCTTCCTCAAAGGCCGGCAACGCGCTTGTGACTCCTGAGTTGCAAGCATTCATGGGCGGCGGTAGTCTCTTTCCATCAGGTGACCAAACTACTCGTTTGCCCCCTCTTCTTTAAAAAAAAGGGCAAATTTTCATGTGAAGCCAATATAACATATTATTCTAACAATCGAAAATCACCATTAAATTGTTTACATCTATACAAATAAATAAAATTGGAGTGTCTGTTTGTAATATTAAAATAACCGCTTTTTACTAAATGCATATGTAGCATATGTATGTTTACACGGTACATATGCCAAAATAACATATTTTTGAATTTTTGTCTGTCTGTCTGTCTGTCTGTTTGTTCCGGGTAATCTCTGGAATGGCTGGACCGATTTCGACGGGACTTTCACTGGCAAATAGCTGATGACATGAGGAGTAACTTAGGCTACTTTTTTTAGACTAGCTTCGCCCCGCCTTTATCACTGTAACACCGCGGGTCTCAGCCAGTACTATTATATAAAGCTAAGTACAACATATGTTTGTAACATTTAGGCCGGCAACGCGTTTGTGACTCCTGAGCAGACGTTCATGGGCGGCGATGGTCACTTTCCATCAGGTGACCCGTCAGCTCGTCTGTCGCCTCTAACATTAAAAAAACAGCGGGAGAGCCAAGTACAGGTACATGAGTCGGCTCAACTGAAGTGATACAACGCTCACGGAAAACGGTGATGAGCATTTTTTGCTTCAGCGAGTGAGTGAATTTAACGGAGACCCACCCTCCCACCTAATTCTCTTTTTTCTCTCTCTGTTTTAGAAGACAACTCCCGCATTAAGAATATATCCAATGACGCGGGAGATTTTACAAACATACATGAAACGAACACAAAGAACACTTGTACTGAGAACAAAAATTTGTGGATCACACAAAGTGTCGCCCCATGTGGGGATCGAACCCACAACACTCAGCGTAGTAGTAACCGATATGCCAACCTAGCAGTCAAATTTTGAGGGATGTTACTCAAAGAGTAGCAAAGCACTAGTTTCTGTTGTATTGCAGGTGTCTATGAGCGGTGATAATCGCTTATCTTCAGGTGACCCGTCTGATCGATCGCCTTCTGTAATCAGGGCTAACATCTGTTTCTTACCTTACGGAATTCATCATCATCATCAACAGCCTTTAATAGTCCACTGCTGGACATAGGCCTCTCCTTAGCAAGGAGGTTTTGACCTACTATACCACGCTGGCCAGACGGGTTGGTATAGGGTTTGTGTCAAGTTTTCCTTCTCTCTGCAGTGTTTTTTTTTTTTAGTAGTAGTGTAGTTTTTTCCCTTAGTTGACTCTTACAACACCCACGGGATGAATAGGGGTGGTGACAATCTGTATTCTTAATCCGTCACCACACGGAATTCATGGAAACGTAATTCTTTAAATCTTTGAAAACAGTTTTCACGACCGGATGGCGTAGTGGTTTATGTAACGGACTGCTATTCCAAAGGTCGCGGGTTCGATTCCCGCTCAAGTCAAACATTTGTGTGCATGACAATTTAATGTTTGATTTGGTCAGGGTGTTTCTATGTACGAGTATAATATGTATGTATTTACAAAAAAAAAAGTATATATGTATTTATATCAGTTGTCTAGTACCCATAGTACAAGCTTTGCTTAGTTTGGGACTAGATGGCGTTCTGTGAATATGATAGAATATTATGAAAAAAAAAAGTTAACATTTTCTTATTTTCGCTATGATTTTTTAAATAATTTTGTATAAACATATATATATATTCCACCCAGAGTACGTACCAGTAAGTACCACTAATTGCCAACAGCATTTTCTAGTAATTGATGACAATATTACGTTGGAACGTTCCTTTTTTCCACTTAAATGCTCTATTCAACCCACGTACGAGCTGTTAAGGGACTCGATCAAGTCAATTAAACGATATGTAAGCGTTTTGCTGAAAGTCACACTGATTCTCCAAATTCCAGAAACGAAAATAGAATTTCTTTCCATGCTAAATGAACTGGTATACTGTTAAATACCTAAAATAATATATATTTGAAGACATTAGTTTTAGGAGTGAGTTAGTTAGTTAGTTTTAGGAGGAGAGCAATTCTTTCGTTGCCTTTCACTGAGTGAGTGAGGTTACCGGAGCCCATATCCCCCCTCCCGCTGAGCTCGAACTCGAGCGAAAGGGACTCAAGGGCGGCAACGCACTTGTGACTTTTGAGTTACAGGGGTCCATGGGCGGCGGAAGTTGCTTACCCTTATACCATAAAAAAAATTGAGGTTTTCCTTTCGTAAAATATTGCCAAATGCTGTAGGAGGGGATCTATTTCAGTCATCTGCCCTCCTGACTAACCCCCTAATATTTCTTCAAACAGAAGAACAAATAAAGGTTGTCACTTTTATTACTAGGCGTGCACCGCGAGGTAGTCATGAAACAGGTATCAATACTTTTTAGTATCGAATAACATGCTTACGCAATCCATCCCTTTCTACACTACTATACAAGAAACAACTGGTATAGATAGTTCAACTCAGTTGTGCGCGCGGCCCTATGTGTGCGTGGGCTTTTGTAAATATACAACTTTCATTCGTGTGGCAGTCGTCGTCCGAGCACCGTGTCACTGCCACACGAATGAAAGTTGTATATTTGGCCGCGCGCACAACTGAGTTGAACTATCTATAAAAGCCTGTATCCTGAACAATTCCTATTAGAGTCCTTCTTGGATTCAATTACATATCTGTCTCGTCGAGTTTTGAATTGGTTCACATTTTGGGCAGATATAATAATATCTGGAGGCTTGTTGCACGCTGTGACTACATGACTACTTAAAAAGTGTTTGTAAATATTGATGTTCCAGCAAACATTTGAACAAACATTTTATTAGTTTATAAAACATTTAGTTTTGCCTTCAAGTTGGAGAAAAAGCACGACGTATGTAGACTTTTGCTTCGATAGTTTATGAACACTAATTTATCTATCTATACTTAATATTATAAAGCTGAAGAGTTTGTTTGTTTGTTTGTTTGTTTGTTTGTTTGAACGCGCTAATCTCAGGAACTACTGGTCCGATTTGAAAAATTCTTTCAGTGTTAGATAGCCCATTTATCGAGGAAGGCTATAGGTTATATATCATCACGCTAAGACCAATAGGAGCGGAGCACCAATGAAGAATGTTTCAAAAACGGAGAAAATTTATTACTATTGAGAGACGCAGACGAAGTTGCGCGGGTCAGATAGTATAAGATAAACAATTTACCGACTAATTTCCCGCCGCGACAGTGTCACAAATAAGTCTTGCATCCCAACAAAATACACACATGAGTAAAAACTTTTATCTTTAATAAATTTAAATACCGCTGACGAAATATTTTATTGCAATATTGCTGACTGCACGGATGGCGTAGTGGTTTAAGCGGTTCCTACTGCGCCGAGTGTTGTGGGTTCAAACCCCACATGGGACGACACTTTGTGTTACCCACAAATTGTTGTTCTGAGTCTGGGTGACCTTTGTATCCGTTTCATGTATGTTTGTACCCCCCGCGACACACAGGATATATTCCTAATGCGGGCGTTGTCTTTAAAAAAAGAAAAATATATATATATTAAAGCTATCGATATTAGTACAATATCGATACTTTTAATTCGCTATCGTATCCCCACCATTTTAAAACCAAGCACCAAAAAGTTTTCGCTACAAATTAAATTATATAGTTGTTGAAAGCTCTTTCAAAACATGTTTCTCATTAGTATTTCCATAACATTAACAAATTTACATCATCCCCAGCGCCTTTTATTTGAACTAGGTTAGGATCGGCTTTTATTCTGCTACGACATGTCTGAACTTCCATTTTTTACATGCTGCAACTGTCATCTAGACCAGACTACCACAACCCAAATATTAGGCGACATCGAAGTTCCAACTACCAGTAACTCTTGCCACAGATATTCGTATCGTACGGGACCAACCGCTTACCGTGCTCTCTGAAGCATGGTGGGGTCTTAATGTGTTAAGAATGGTCACCCATCCATAAACTGACCTGGCTATGATAGCTTGACTTTGCAATGTGCTCGGAACAAACTTATTACGGCAAACCGAAGAAAAACTTGCAATGGATTTTAATAATAATGAAAGGTTTCAAGATTCTTAGAAAAAATAAGTGATCGAAGAGTTTGCCTCGGGCAGATGAATTACGGAAACAAGATATCCACGCAAAGGGAAAATTTCTAATAAAAGAAGTCGTGTGTATCTGTAAGACAATGGTGCTCAAAGTTTTAAACAACATTTGTGTAATATAAATATAATGTTTAAAACATTATACACACATAAATATTGATGGTAAAAGCTATAATCATGAAATAATATTTCAGACATTTCAAACTAAGCAGAGCTTGTACTATGAAAGCTAAATTGACTGATATACCAGTCATATGCTTTTTTTTTTGTAAATACATACGTATTATATATAGAAAACACGCAAACTTCGAAACAAATATTTGCAGATCATACAAACATTTGGTCCAATCCGAGACCTCAGTACAGCAGTCGCATTAGCTACCATTTTACCACCAAAGCAGTTAAATAAATATGCTAAATTAATTATTTAGTATTGAAGCCATGCGAATATGTAGTCTTAAAGAAACTGTTGATGTTAACCAATTCAAGCAATCCTTTGTAAGCAACTAAGGAATTGTACAAATTTGTTAACACTGGCGCACCGAGTGACTGAGATTACTAGAGGGTATCCAGAACCCCCCCCCCCACTTGCAGCTCTTGAGCGGCAAATGTCCATCTGCTCCTATGCATTACATGAAAAGAAGAAAAGTAATAATCAGAATAGTAGCAACCTGCATATTCACATGACATCTGTGTGTCTCATGGCAGCATTTAGTATTTTTATAGTTATTTAAAACAAAATATAAAACAGGTTATACCTAGTTCAAGTAGCAGGGCTCGGAATATAATTTTGCGAACAAAAATGCCTTACAAAATACTAAAACAAATATTCAAAAATTATAGCGAATAAGACTAGCACGTAAGATCTATTGTATTTACTTTATGCAATAAACTTATTATTATTATTAATATATAGTTTTAATTCCTAACAGTTTTACGTGTCGCCAGTAAATCCTTAAAACTTAAGTAATATAAGTTGAGAGGGTGAGATAATGTTAATACATTAAACAATTCATAAAACTAGAAACTCGAAGACACTCGGTAAATTTATCTGGAACTTACGCTATAGCGAAGAGTCGTAATTAGCTTTTTAAGAAGTGAATACAGAATGATGGAGATTTGTTTATTTATTTATTTGATTCACCAACAGTCATATACAATAATTCATTACAAGAGATACACAAACTATCGACTTAAAACATAATCTCTATAATTATAAAAGATTAAGTAATTAAATAGTTTAGTTACAATGATAAAAAATATTATATTCACAATTATGTAGTTAAGGTACCAAAACACTACAATGACTAACACAGGGTATTATGTAGCCTAGCTGGAAAAACAGCACTAAAGCACGATATAATTGTAGACTTCTAATTGTGACACAAACTAATCTTAATAAACGTAAAATTGTGTAAACCTACAATCTCATTTATACAATAAAAAGTTATTATTATTAAAACTTAATTTTATATCTAGAGTAATATCTAAGACATTCCTATCTTTATATTTTTTTCTTGATTAAGTTATTCTCCCATAACGCCTATAGTAGGCCAAAACCTCCTTTCTAAGGAGAGGCCTATGTCCAGCAGTGGACTATTAAAGGTTGTTGATGTGATGATGATGATGATGTGAAGTTATTCTCCCGTTTATCCCCTTTGCCATATGTTTTCGAATTTTTAATATGGCTGAGTATAAAAGCTTGGCTTAATATTGATCTAGAACTGTTATATGTTACTAGGCCCGTTGGTCTAGCAGCTAGAGATCCTAACTGCCGTCTAGAGGCTTCAATGCCCAGCCAGAGCCAACAATTGTCTGGTGAGCCCATTTCGTGTTTGTAATCCATAATAATATGTGTATCATTTCTGAAACCTATAGGGCTTTGACTAGGCTCTGACTAATTCATCAGTAAACATTCAGGTGTTTGAAAAAAAAAACCTTTCAGTATAGCAAAATAAATACTAAAATTAATTTTTACTTAGTAAAATTCCCATGAGAAACATCTCGCTATCTACGAACGTAAATTCTGATGCATATTCCAACGCGTTCCACTTACTTTTTAACTAAATTACGGGCGGAGTATTTCAAACAACTGTAATTTGATGCATGCAATGCAAAACCATTGCTTTGACGTTTGGAGCGACTTCCACTTTACCGCTTAAACTGAATTCTAGAAACTGTGTCCTTTGACTAAACATAAAGTACTGGTCTGTTTAAGTACCGAAAGTTTTTGTTTAACATGTCCAAGTCGGCGATATTTGCCGAGTCGAACTATGAGATGGTGGTGGTCTAGTAGTGGTCAATTCACATCCTTACGTATAATGTTTGCAACGTAGACTCATTTAAATATTACCATGTGGATGGCATTGAAGAAATGATATTTTAAACTTCTTAATTATATCTTTGACGTCAAACAAAGGGGGAAGTTATTATTTCGGGTTTTTTTGGTCGTTATTTCAGAACTCTGTCATTCATGACCGAATTAAAAAAAACCTTTTTTTTCTATTTTGTAGGGTACACTTCCCGTTTAATCCTATTCAAGTTTGAAGAAACTAGGGTGAAAAGTTAAGGGATGATGAACACAGTCTGTAACAATTATTTTCATCTTGATGTAAGCGCTAGTTTCTTCCGACAACACTGTGTGTGTTGTACAAATATTTGAACTGAATCTGAGTGTTCTCCATGTTTGTAAAGTCCTCCACTATAAAGGATATATTCCTAGTGACAAAGTCGTCTTTTTTAAATATATTATGTGTGGTGTGGTGTGGTGACGGATTAAGAATACGGAATGTCACCACCCCTATTCATCCCGTGGGTGTCGTAAGAGCCGACTAAGGGAGCAGACTACGCAGGACAACAGCACTGCAAAGAGAAGGAAAACTTGACACAAACCCCGTACCAACCCGTCTGGCCAGCGTGGTATAGTAGGCCAAAACCGCCTTTCTAAGGAGAGGTCTATGTCCAGCAGTGGACTATTATAGGCTGTTGATGATATGTGTATATATGCACTGCTACCCATTCGACAGATTCTCTCTCAAGAATTATGTTTAACATAACGAGGTCATAACATAAACTAAACTTTGAGCACCGCATTAAGTTATAACATAGGCAGGTCCAATTGTATCGAGTTTCCTTCCTTTGACTGCGGAAACACCGCGTGTTATGTAAAGGTGGACCATTGTTTTTGTCGCTTATTAAATACTACGGCTTACCTAGTGAGTGAGTCCAAAACCTCCCCTCCCCTTGGGGGAAAAGAAAAGGTGTCTATGAGCGGCGGTAATCACTTACCGGCGTAGGTGACCCGACTGTTCGTTTGCCATCTATGCCGTAAAAAGAAAAACCTCTGGTTGAAAAGGTGAATCACGAACCAAATATCCAGCGAAACCAAAAATTATTGTTTATTCGTTTATTAATATTTAATATTTTCGGAAAGCTAACATCCAACGCAATCTAATTACAAACTAAGCAGAGCTTGTACTATGAAAGCTAGACTGACTGATAGAATACTTATATACTTATGTAAATACATACATAGAGGACGCCCATACTCCGAAACAAATATTTGCAGATCATACAAACACTTGATCCGACCCGGGAATCGAACCCGAGACCTCAGCACAGCAGTCGCATACGCTACCACTGCACCACTGAGGCGGTCGAGTCACGTGTGAGTTTCGTATTAGAGTAAAGCTAATATTCGGCTACACGGATGGCGTCGCAGTTTCACCACACAGTCGGCTCGCCGTTTTCTACTGCGCTGAGTGTTGTGGGTTCGATCCCATACATAGGACAACACTTTATACGAACTACAAATTATTGTTATGAGTTTGGGTGTTTTTTGTATCTGTGTCATACACCAAAAAATAATAATTGATGTTTCTGTTTATCTGGATAACAAAGTTTATCGTAACGTTTCGAATGCTCCTGACCTTCACCTTGAACCGTACTTAGGCTAAAGAAATAGATTAAAAGAAACTTCATTAATTAACTTACCGACTTCAAAAACCAGACTAAAAAATTGCTGGACGACTGCCAAAAATTATAAAAGGGTCACTAATTAGTCTGATTCGAGGTCATAAGAATTTTTACTGAAAGAATTAGATTAAGTTTTTAGACTTGCCAAATATTCAAGCAGGCTAATACCATGGGCAATACCAATGTGACCAATACATCCTAATTAGTTAATAAAAACAGTAGTAATTATACACATCTCACAGGAGGCAATATGATTCCAAACTAGACAGAACCTGTGCTACGATAACCAGACTGCTGATAAACATACTTCAGTCATCAACAGCCTTTAACAGTCCACTGCTGGACATAGGTCTCTCCTTAGAAAGGAGGTTTTGGCTTACTATACCACGCTGGCCAGGCGGCTTTGATCCCTTAGTCGGCTCTTACGACACCCACAGGATAATTGGGGGTGGTGACAATTCGTATTCTTAATACGTCACTACACGGACACTGTGGACTGCTGATAAACATACTTATAAATTTCTAAATACATACATTCATATTGTTGCGCCATAGGATTCAATGGTTCGATTGTATGAAACGTGAAGGACAGCGCCATCTAGTATCGACTAAAGTACATCGATTAAGATTGTGGTTAATGCGAGTAGTTCTGATCCTTACAGCGCTAGATGGCGCTGCAAGTAACGCGTGACTGATTCTGGAATACTCGTGTTTGTTTGGAATGGACTAGGAACTTTCTAGTAAAATTCAAAAGCGCAATAAAAGCGGAGCGTGTTGGCCGTTCGACACAGTTTAGTTTTACGACACAGCGAATTAACATCGGAGTTAATTTCTAGTGCGACTAACAAGATATATAGTGATTCCTAGTAGTGAGTGTTTGTAAATAAAGTGAAATAAATTAATTAACCGTCAACTTTTATTTATTATAACTCGTAACAATATTATACATAAATTACACCCAGACACAAAACATATGGTCGTGCTCATCACACAATCATTTGTCCTGAGTGGGAATCGAATCCACGACCTCCGGCTTAGAGTTACTAACAACAAGACTAACTGCAGGCCCGTCAGTTCTAAAGAAGGCCTTTTAGTAAGAGCTGAACTACCCTTACACACAATATGTTTCCCTGTTGTGTTTTGTTATCTTTGTTCAATTGCTGTTTATGTAGTATTTTTTTTAATTTGTATTTCTTGTATTTCTTTTGCTTTTTAACGTGAATCGTTATGATCCAATTTCCTTTTTTTATCAGTGACCTTATAAAACTGGTTTATTTTTCTTTCAATTTGTCGTGAAAGACTGATTGTTGTGAAAGGCGATTAACGAAGTTAGTTATTTGATTAACGATGCCGAAGCTATGCATACACAGAATATTATGTTTTACGTTGTTTGCACGGCAATGTCATTGCAGTATGTTTTGTTAATTTTTTTCACTTTGTGTCGTTGTTAACTGTGTATACTTCAATTTCACTGAGTTAATAATGTGAATCCAATTGCTCCCATTTCGTTTTTTTTCAGTTTTCAATTTGTGGTGAAAAACTATCTAGTAAATCTAGGCTAACCTCCTTTCTAAGGAGAGACCAATAGTGGACTATTAAAGGCTGTTGATGATGATGATGATGAAATCTATTATTATTGCCGTGTAATGAGTTAATTTAAAATGTGTTTATCTTGCCTTAGAAACTTTTTTTGATAATTATGTGTCTCTTGACTACTCACGGTCAAACGAAGAGACGTATAACTTGATGCTGAGAGACTACCGCTGCCCAAAGACTGCTGCAACTCAAGAGTCACAACTGCATTCTTCGTCACTCCCCCAGAAATGCTGCAGAAAGGGAGGTTTTGGGCTCCAGTAACCTCATTCGCTCGGTAAAGGACAATAAAAGACCTTCTTAACATCAATTGCAAAGCAATTTAACTGCACGGATGGCGTAGTGGTTTAAGCGGTTGCCACGCCGCTTACTACTTACAGGATATATTCCTAATGCGTCTCGTCATCATTGTCTTGTTTCAACATATTAAAAAAGAAAATTTTCTGTGATCTCGTAGTATCACCCGGCCGAGCTCGGACCACATTTGCTTGTATATATATTTTACGTAAAACTAACGTCATTTAACCTTAATTCTGACTTGGCTAAATTATACTTACATAAAGAGGCCTCCGCCTCTCTCGTGCGAAACCAGACTCCAAAGCCCGAATCCCTTTTCAGCAAGGCCACCCTTTTATTCTATTATCTAGATAAAATCATGCTATTGTCCCGGATAATGTAGACATTTGGATTTATTGTGAGATATTTTCAATTACCCTTGTAAAACTACTTCTTAACTGATATAGAAACAGACTTGTTTGGTATTTATTTTATGTTCGTGAACGTCGCCTGGTATTTCTTATGAATACAATCGGTGGTAGTGAAATATTAGCACCGCTAAGCGGAAGTAAAGAAGCTATGCATACATATTTAGACCTAGGGCTGGCAACTTTTGAAAGATAAATTGTGGATATTTTTTGTTTTATTGTTCTTGTACACTACTATCGTATTTTTATACTGTTCCATATTTACCATGTCCGGAGTGATGTGAATGGTGCAGAAAATGTGGTTTGAAAGAAGATGTAGTGGCAAGAATTAAAAAAAAAGGATCCTGCAATGGTTTGGGCATGTTGAAGGGACCAGCGAAAAGCGAATAACTAGTAAAGCATATATGTCCCTCGTGAAGACCTACATCTAGAAGATCGGCACTGTACTGAAGAAGGGTCTCGTTATAAGCACCCGTAACCGTAGCATATAAAAGGCCTGATAAATGGGGTGACCCCCACGATTAACACTGGTCAGTGATCCTGACTACTAAGCCGTCTTGGTTTCGATTCCCACTCAGGACAAATAATTATTTAATGAGTGCAGTCATTTGTTCTGTGTCTGTAATCTATTTATAATATGTATGAATTTAGCAATATTCAAGTATGTTTATCAGCAGTCTGGTTTATATAGCACAGGCTTCGCCTAGTTTGGGATCAGATGACCGTGTGTGAGATGTCTGAGGTGAAAGAGGCGGAAGCTATATGTCAGGGTCGTAAAAAATGGCGTTCTATCGTCTCCACCTACCCCAGACTTGTATAATATATGTCATATACATATGTCAATGATATAACCTGTTATGTGATAGACCTGACACTCAAAAAATCAGTTGTCTGTAAAGTCGGTTTACTGACGATAGTTGAACGTGACAACGTCATAAGAAAATACTGATGGAATGGTTGCATTTTTCAAAAATGTATTATTGTATACGAGTAGCAGCTGTTTACGCGGACGCATCGCTCACTCAAGTAGGAGAGAGACAGATGTCGAACGCTGCCGAACGCGGAGACCGATTGTGCCTCTTTGTCACTCGTTCCGCGCTCTCGCTTGCACTTCACGCCTTAAATGGAACGCCTCAGAGCGAGGTAACGCCGCATGAGTCATGTTTTTTCGTGCGTGCAGCCGGCTCCATCGAATTATAAGACGTTGTCACGTCAATAATCGTACTCACATCGCAAAACAACTGGCAGAATCAACTAACGTATGATTATCATCTACTATTATTAATGGTATTTATTTAAGTATGTATATATTTATGTTTGTTTATATGTATGTATGTATATGTATGTACGTATGTATTATGTGTATGGGTTCTAGGGTATGATAGGTTTATGTAGGAGTATTTGATATTATTACTACTATCAAACTTTAACCAAAATGCACCTACTTCCTGTTCTTTCTGCATCACCCAATGGTTGACTGGTAGAGAATGCCTTAGGCATTAAGTCCGCCAATGCACCAAAAGTGCATGATGTATACATAAATAAATAAATATTCGTCCAGGACCTTTGGCGCAGCAGTCATGATCGCTAACCAATAGACTAACAGATATGATAATGAAATGATGTAGCTTATTTATTATTATTTTGAACATTGTACCCGAATTTAGCATTAACACGTTCCAAAAAAACGTGCCACGAATTTTCACGTGTATCTGAAATACTTTCGTTTGTCAAACCGTTTGCGATCTCTCCTACAAATTTCACCCATTATAATACAAAGAGAATTATTGCCATAATTACGGTCGTATAATACATTTAAGTCACAGTTGACAGCCCTACACACAAGCATTAGTTTAACTAGGACACGCACCACAAAACATTCGTTATTTACAACAAAGCTTGTAAAATTAACAATGGCTACAAATAAGAGTTATTTATTTCAAAAATGTTGCCACAATGTTTGTAATTAATACTTTTATAATTTAAGAATTCTGGCCTCGAGGAATAAAAAGCCAATAAGGTGGGTTTTATGTTCCTTATTTTTAGTTCACACGGCAGTGCTCCCGCCAAGTCGATCAATACAACATAAAGGACAACAATAGCATCTACATATGAAAACATATTTTTTTATGAGAGAAAACAAGCATACAGGTCAGTCGATGCTAATTAACTATCACCGCTATTGGACATTTATGTAGCCCAAGGGTTACATATGCGTTGCCGGCTTCCGATGTGAATGTGCGTAAGAAGAAACTTGTAAAAAAATTTGCTCCGCTAGCGTTATTTTAAATTAGAACAATACTTAAACTAACAGATTATTATTATGTGACAATATTCTAATAGCCAAGTCATTGCATTTAAGAAAATAAGATGTCTAATATCGATGCAAATGGTTACAGTTAGAACTCAGCACTCATTTCAGTGTAAGAGTTATCCTACTTTTGTTTTAACTTTATAAATAAAGTGGATAACAAAGTATGGATATAAGTGACTCTTTACGCAAAGACTACTGACTTTCAAAAAACTTTACAGAATAATAGCTTGCACAGATTATTGCAGTCTGTAATTTATTAATAATATTAATTTCAAAATATACTGAGTAATTTAAAAAAAATATACCGATTAGCTTAAAGGACATCAGAGATAATAAAAATGAAAAATTTCACAACTTGCTCAACAATTGTAAAGTCTTCCTTCTGTTATGTTATTCAGTCGAAATAATATTATCAAACAAATTTTATGTGGGAATATCATATTGTGGCGCAAGACGGTGACGCAACGATTCTCGTCCAAGTCACTTAGTATGTGCATACGTTGAGACCAGAGTATCGGTCAACGTATTCCACACAATAGAGAACGTCGAATATCTTTACTTGGACCCTCGATGAAACACACGGGAAATTATTCGGGACTAAATTGTCACAGTTGCCTTAAGATGTCTTTTTTAAATACTGTTTCAGAACTTGGCGGTCTTTTTATGTTTCCTGATAATAATATTATTATTTTAAACTAAACTCATACATTTCGCACAAGGCCGATTGATTCCAAACTAGGTAGAGCCTGTACTATGGTAACCAGACTGCTGATAAACATACGTGTACAACTCAACTAAATTACACCCAGACACAGAACAAATGATCTTTATCATTACACAATTATTTGCCCTGGATGGGAATCAAACCCACGACCTCTGGCTCAGCAGTCCGAAAAAAAAAAGAATCTGAAAATTGGATGAAACAAGAGACTCAACTTTTTCAGTCTATCAGCTCATGTAGTGTCACTAACCAAGTTTTCTATATACTAAGAGGCTTTGTAATCCTGACAAGAAGCCCTCATAGTTTTGCCTTATTAATTAGTCTATACCAACCCGTCTGGCCAGCGTGGTATAGCAGGCCAAAACCTCTGAGACAGGAAGAATGATTCTGACACAGGCCTCTTCTTAAAAAGCTAAGGAGAGGCCTGTGTCAGAATCAGTCTAAAACTAAAAAGCTGTTAGTAAAAAGAAAAGTAGGAAATTACATCATCACACAATTATTTATCCTGGGTGGGAACGAAACCCACAACCTCTACCTTAGCACTCAAGGTCAATAACCACTAGACCAACAGGCACGTTAAAGATTCTGTAATCTTTGACTGACTGTTGAAAGCTACAAATCTTATATATAAAATTCACGTGTCACAATGTTCGTTCCCGTACTCCGCCGAAACGGCTTGACCGATTCTCATGAAATTTTGTGTGCACATCAGGTCTGAGAATCGGCCAACATCTATTTTTCACACCCCTAAATGACAAGGGTGACCCACTGCTAATTTTTTTTTAAATAATTCCTAGAAATCATTTATATAGCAAAACAACTTTTGCCGGGTCAGCTAGTATTCTATAATATTAACAATCTCACAAAATACGAAATAGTTGACTTAGCGTTAATATAACTTTAACATTACTTAAAAAGTACCATAAACAACAAACAAACAAACATTACAACATAAACAAAACCAAACATTTCCATTATTAAAATTAATAATTTAATTTATTAATGATTAATAACCAATTAATCTGCTGAGTAATAAGAACACGAGTTATAAGAGAGTTTGAACTAATCCCATTATTCTGGAATTAAAAACTAATATTTCAATTCAATTTCCTGTATGATACCGCAAAATCTACTTTATGGGCTTCCTAAGATTTTTAAATTTTATTACAGAACTTGAAATGGTTTTTTTTTTAATTCCATTAGCTTCAAGTTTGTCTTTTGTTTTATTCTTGTTTTAAGCAGCAATGTGTTCACGGGAATATTTAATGTTCGATATGCGTTGTATTGCTATGCTATAAGTTATATTTTATATTGGAATAATGTGATTAGAATAATTTAATTTATTTATTATATAATAGATGGTATTAGTTCCGTGTGATGACGGATTAAGAATACGGAATGTCACCACCCCTATTCATCCCGTAGGTATCGTAAGAGACGGCTAAGGGAGCAACTACGAAGGACAACAGCACTGGAAAGAGATGGTATGTGGTATTAAGTATGATGTATGTGTGTGTGTGTGTTTACGATACACACACGTGTATCGTAAAAATAAAACACCATGAATGCACCAAGCTTTTCTTTTTAAAGGTTAAGATTCGTCTTCTGGTATAAGTTTTCTAGTGGTTTTAAGCATTTACAACACCACAATCTTTGACAATTTTCCTGCTATGCTTATGTGGTTGCCAATAAGAATGTTTTCTTTTACTGCATAAATTGCTTAGTAGTTTAAGTGGTCGCCACGCCGTTTACTACTACCCTGAGTGTCGTGGGTTCGATCCCCACATGGGACGTCACTTTGTGTGATCCACAAATTGTCGTTTTAAGTCTGGGTGTTCTTTCACGTTTGGACACAGGATATATTCGTAATGCAGGCGTTGTCTAATTAAAAAAGAAACACGAGTGCTTACGACGTTGCTTACAGTACTTACATATCAAATATAATATGTGCTTTGGCAGACATCAGCCGGCTCGACCGGAGTGAGACCACCGCCTCAAAGAAAACCATTGCTAAACAATTTTTTCGCCGCCGGGAAGGAAGCCAGGAAAGAGCGCACAATTTAATTTAACTGATCACGTCCGGTGCTGAATAAACTAATTTACATCGGTACACCATATTAATGAAGCTATTTACTGTTGATAATCCGCACTCCCAGAAGTGGAACATTACTGCATTCCTTAAAAAGTTACATTATTAATAGTGTTAATTAAATAAAATATAATTTTAATCCAAAAAAATTAAACTTAGTAACAAAAAATTATTTCAAATAATAACTGAATCATATTTTTATCGGGATATTATGTTGATGCTACTAATTACCTTTGTGGGATGTTCGATGGTTTTTTTATAGTAGTTTGTGTTCCAACTCAGCTGATGAAAGATATAGATAACAACTATCCAAGAGACATCCATTTAATCTACTACTGTCTTAGATTTAGATAATAATTGTCTAGAATAAATGCAGGCAGTTCCTTCCAGACTTTGGTGAAAACAGTAAGCCGTCAGTTGACGTGATGTTTGTTAAGGAAATGTTTGAAACAGTTTTTGTTGCTGAAGCAGTAAAATAAACCTATTTTTATTTCTTTTCAATGCTCTGCAGCAAAGTCTCGAGCCAAAACAAATATTCGTTAAAACTTTGTCAAGTCTGCTAAATAATTATTAAGTCTGTAAGCAACCTCCTCCATTCTTTCACAAACCTAGCATTACGAAATTCAGTACAAAACTAATTTGCAATATACCCGCAAGTTAACATCGAAAGCTCCACTGAATTTGAACAAACTACCGACTAAGAGTTGCCAACTTTAACTTTGAGTGTTTTTATCTTAATTAAACAGTGTTGAGCGAATTCTTTTGGTAATTCTCTTTCTTTATATGTATGATACTGGAAACAATTATAAGCATTTCTTAAAATGTAAAGAAAATCATTAAACATTTATATTAGTACTAGGTGACCAAGGCTCATCATGCGCGTGAAGGCTCTGGGGAGGAAGCAGTTTCCCGGGGCGAAGTGGTGTTGGCGGTGTCCTTGGACATCGCCAACGAGTGCTGGCCATCAGGATCATAACGGGGGTACCGCACGATCTCCTTTGAGGCGGCGAGTCTCCTGACCGGAACTCCACCGTGGGACCTGGAGGCGAGAGCCCTTGCAGCTATGTATAAGTGGCGCAAGGAGGCGCGGGAGTTGGGTCGGTGTCCCGAGATTCGAGAAATCGATGACCGGAAATCCCAACTCCGCCAGGTCATCATAGGGGAGTGGAAGGAACGACTCGGGCAACCGAGCGCTGGGCACGCCGTCATCGCGGCGGTAAGACCCGTTATGGAGGATTGGCTCGAGAGGCGTCACGGGACCCTCTCATACCGACTGACGCAGGTGATCACTGGGAAAGGATGTTTCGGGGATCACCTGTGTCTGATCCGCAAGGAGTCAACGCGTGAGTGCCACCACTGCGATGGCCAGACCGTGGACACGGCTCTCCACACGCTGGCAGAGTGTCCGGCGTGGGTTGAGCAGAGGCAAGACCTCGTGGCGGCCATCGGAGTGGGAGTTCTCTCGCTCGATAGCCTGATTGCGGCTATAATGCGGAGCGAGGGTGCGTGGAACTCTGCTGTCTCCTTCTGCGAGCAAGTTATGCTCGCGAAGGAGACGGCGGAGCGGGACCTGGAGAGGCTTAGGACTCTCCCGGCCCGCCAGGCCGGGGGGCACCGAGCGCGTTGCGAAGCACGCTCGCTTCCAGGGAGCAGAAGGAACATGGGGTTCCCACACGGGGGGGGTCATCTACCTGTTGTTGTAGATGGCCCGAGGTACGTCGGGGCACCAGGGACTTCCTTTCTAGGGTGTACCTGGTACCCGAGACGGCGTGCGGTTTTAGTCGGTTCGAGGCCGACATGCCACCGATAGGTGGTATCCGAGGGGATTTCCGCAAGGAAAAAAAAAAAAAAGGAAGGTGACCAAGGGTCTGTTTGCTCGACTGTGTAATTTATAGAAACAATATTTTTTAAGTGCATATATGTTCCGACACAAATTTTAGAATTGTCTTACAAGCAGATTTACTTTTTTTAAAGGTTCGATCCTCAAAACAAGCTTTTTTTTTCATTGTACTTCTAATGCGCCTAATACGATAGTCGTAAGAAGATGATAAAAAAATATTGACATCTCTAATAGACGTTCTGTGCCGATATGACTAAAACGCACGACTTACAGATCCGTGTGTTTATATTGAACTAGACAAGACACAGAATACATTCTTGTTTATGTTTTCTGGCAAGGAACGAATGACCTGCGTCCGGAGGCTATGAAGCCCCTACACTGAATTTCTTATTGGCACTAGATCCCACTGGCCAATACGAGATAACACGTACAAATAAATTTATCGGGTGTATTACATAAACATGTGCTCTAAATAGGGCTTGGCAAATTGATCCGATTGTCTGAGTATTGTGTTGTAGCCATATATCAAAGGTTTTATTCCAATCAGACAAGATATTTTGAGCCTTTTTATGTATGGAACGTTTATATTTTCACTAAATGCTGGTTTTGTGCGATGCGAGGAAATAATTGTAAGGCGTAGATTTAATAAGTATAGTACTAATAATTCTGCTGGAATTGATCTTTCTCCAGTAAAATAAGGATAATTCGTATTAAATAAATATAAAATGGTTAATATTTCTTCTGAAGTACTAAATGTTACGGGAATCGGAAACCAACATTTTGGCCTTTCTTGTACACTCGGCTGATCAAGAACACAATCTAAAATGAGGTTTCAAATATCAATTTATTTATGAGATCAGATCCAGTAACAACAAAGGATACACTTTGTCAAAAAAGGTTACAAGTGCTTCACAAACATACTTACATTGCTGTTTTTTTTTAAATCGAAGTTATTATTCATTAGGCTTTGTTGTCACTACTGGATCATCATCATCAGCCTATCGCAGTCCACTACTGGACATAGGAATCTCCCATTGCACGCCACTTAGATCGATTTTCGGCTTCTCGCATCAAGCTCTTGCCAGCCATCTTGCGCAGATCGTCACTATTGGCTATCAACCAGTATTTTATCATTTTTTTACCATGAATAAGAGAATATAGATACCGCATTCATCGTACATCAGGTTTGTTTATGGTAAGGGAAGCATACGAGGAGACGGGTGACCTACTGGTAAGTAATAATAATAATAATAATAAGAGGAAGTTTCTGTCTCTGGAGTCCTAACCACCGATATCTTGGTCTCTGTACCCGATACCGATGGCATACTATTTTTTATATTTTTAAATGTATTTTATTTTTTGTTTTTGTATATAAATATATTTAAAAATGTAATTTATATGTATAAAGAATGAAATAAAGAAATAATAATAATATACCTCACACATCTCACACACGGCCGTCTGATCCCAAACTAGGCAGAGCCTGTACTATGGTAACCAGACTGCTGATAAACATACTTATATATTTTTAAATACATACATATTATAGATAAATTACACCCAGACACAGAACAAATGATCGTGCTCATCACACAATATTTGTCCTGGGTGGGAATCGAACCCACGACCTCCGGCTTAGCAGTCAGGGTCACTAACCACTAGACCAACAGGCCCGTCAAGTGACTACTGGAGCTCATGAATGCCTGCTACTCAAGAGTCAGCAAACATGGGGGAGGGGGAGAGTTGAGCCCCCAATAACCTCATTTACTTTTACTTTGAAATGCAACGCAGTAATTACTTCATACCGGTTTTCTACGAGGCTTTCATATCATTCCGGTCAAGCTGGCCCATAAATGCTTCCATCGTGTATCAGTAGTCAGCGTAGGAATCTCTAGTAGATAGTTGCAAGACCGAGAAACTAAGAACTCCTTATCGGAAAAGGAAATATGAATGGATAGTAATGTAAGGTGAAAAGCTCTAGTGAAAGCATGTAACGTTCTCAAGTAGTTTGGTGTCTTTAAAGTTTTACATGAAAAAAGTTCGATTGGTCCATTTAGCTCCGGGTCAGACGGGGTGGTCCATTTAACAGAGTGGCCGCATTTATTGGCCGCTCACGTCTTCAAAAAAGTTGTTAAGGTTGAAGTTAACAGCGGGTGTTATCATTATTCTTAAAATGAAAAGAAAAAACGTCTTAAATTTAAGTCTAAACGACACTCCAAGACGATGTGTAACCTAACAGTTCATAATAAGCTACACCCTGGATAACTGATCATATATTGCATTATCTGCACGTAGCAAACATTTTACGCCATATAATGGTTACACGGTTTGACATACCTCCAGTAGACAAATTATTTCATATTGTGGTTGATATAACACACATTTAGCTCAACTTACCAGCATCTTGAGGAGGTCCGTAGATACGCCCGCTTCAGTTCATACCCTAGAATGTACCTCACCGCTAACTCGCAGCCGGCATACAAATTCATCAACTATGTTTGTTCCTAACTTTGTTCTCTTGATGGCAATAAATTGTGGAGGCGACGGTGCTTTGGTCCAATCGGCCTGATTGAACGTCCATTTGACGAATGTTCGGCCAAACACGAGGTTCAAACCTGAAAGGTCATACGTGAAACATGTGTATTGAATGTTCTGGCTGTAGTCTATATAACTCCGATTGTAACTTTTAAATTCAATGTTAGTAGTTTTAATTAGGTATTGCAATTGTGTGGACGCATAAAATTCCTGGGGAGCACAATGTTATTGCCAACAAAGTATTAAATGAACTGTGTTGAATAATTGTGCATATTTGCTGCTCGGAACATGGTAGCCAGTTGGCTTTGCTTTATCAGGCGTAAATGTTTTCAACACAATTTATTTAATAGTTGCTAATTTAAAAAACTGTTTACACAATTTATTTAAACAATTTATCAGTTAGAAGGCTCGAATATTCTGCTATTAGCCGATTATATTGCCTGTTTGAAGTATATAACTTTCCTTTTCTACCAATGTAAGTAATATCTTTTCTATTTTAGAGAGACGAGGGTCATGTCCCTAAAGCACAAAGGATGAATCCTCCAACTAGGTGATCATGCCTGGTGGACCGCCTTCTTTTCTGCATTTCCTTACAATATACTGGTCATTTTCCATTCTGACCCTTATAATAAATAAGACTAAAATACTTACGAATATAAGGATAAGAATGAACGTATGTATGTTACCTAAAGTGCTTTGTCTCAATTACTGAATAGAAAACAAACATATATTTCGAAATGGATTCGAAGAGTTTCGCTTGTTTATACATCTCCAAATATTACTTACAATATACTGAAGAGACAAGTACGAGTAAGAAAATTATACTGAAACATTTAACTCTCGTTATGTTCGCTAAGAAAATAAATAAAAACGTCTTATAAAAAGTTTTTATAAGAAAGTAAATAAACACATTCAACCTACTCCGCTGTTTTTATTCAATAAAGACAATATTATGGGCACTTTATGAAGTCATTAGGGTGGTTTTAAACTTTACTGCTTTTTTAGTTACTCACTGCGACCCTCTCGTAAAATGCTGAATAATCATTTAGCATTTGAGGAGTCATAAAATAGAAGTTTTTTACATAACTTATATACTGTTAGATACTTGGCTTGAAGTTTGGTGCCTCTTCTTTCGTATTGAAATTTTTTTTCGTGGCAGAGCTATGTTTCATCACAAATGGGGCGGCTCGACCGGAGTGGTACCACGGCCTCACAGAAAACCGGTGTTGAACAAATCTGTCGTTGCTTTTGCAGATATGGAAATTATTGCTACTTTCCAATCATAATCATATCATGAAATGTATGGTTTTGCTTGTTGCGATTTCACCTGTGATTGTGATTTGGCCATAGACAAAGATAATAATGGTATCAAAATCTTTTCATCAAAGATTACGACCTTTTTCACACACATCATCATCACATAAACAGATTAATAGGGGTGGTAACACTCTGTATTCTTAATACGTCACCATACGAAAAGTATATGGCACATGAAGTGGATATCATGTGCATTCTGAAATATAAATTACCTTGAAAATAATTTTCAAAATGTGTAAATATCAATTTTCACCACCCCTATTTATTTAAACAACAAAGTATAACACGTCGAACCCTGAACTGCGATACCTCAAACCCATTACGTGCGGTATAAACTACAGACGTGTCTGGAATGGCGAACTAAAGCTTTAAACTAAATCTTTTGAGTTTTTAAAATTCCACTCAACTCCTTCGAGGTATAATGGTTTTAGTTCGGTTTTATTTATACTCTGTGAGCTTAATAACCTTCTGAATGTTTAATTTTACAAAATCGGAGGCTAAACCCTCAGACGACACAGCGTTAATGTTCATTCTGACTGATTGGAATAACACTAAACATGTTACAGTCAAAACTAGTCCGACAAGTAAGCTTATAACTTTAAAACAGGCAAAAATAGTGAATCTTGTTTGAAAATTATTCGTTAATAGTGACTTTGACCGAAATGGGTTTAAAAGAGGTTTTGACAAAAAATCTCATTCAAACCCTTTTGAACTAACCTGTCAAAGAACAATGGCAGAAACATATTTACCTAAAACTTAAGCGTTTAAAAAATCGAGTCACAGTAAACTTAATAAAAAAAAATTCTATGATTTATCATTACACTACCATGTGTTGTATAAGTCTTATAAGAGATAAGATATTTTGGAAGATTTTATTTGACCTAAGTACGTAATGTCAGATTCGCCATCACGTATAACTGACAACAATATTATATTATGGAACAATTTATCGATAATCGATTCTTATAGCTTTGGCTGAAATATTTACCGAAGGTTCACTATTATGATTATGAATTTGCTTCTGCCCACGTCTTCACTCGTACGGTAGAGTGACTGAATCAACATAATTAGAAATGATTTAAAATATTTTTGACTCTCTTTAAACGATTTTAAACACACTAAAGAAATAGAATATAGTTACGTTATTTTCCACTACACAGTGTGATGAGAAAAATACATTGTCTTTGATAACGGCACATAAATAGACACATCGATATTTTCAAAATGTCGATACGTCGTCGTTTAGTACATATCTCTTAATCTGTGGTTTAGATCCTGTCAAGTTCCGGACTCACCACGTTTGTTACTTTATTTTTGTTTAATTTAGTGTTAAACTCGAATAGATGTTATGCTTTTATTTTATTTTTTTCATATACTGTAATAATAATGAAAATAATATTTTCGGCTATCTGACACACAACGCCATCTAGTTTCAAACAAAACATTAACAATATGTTAGTACTTAACCTCGAAACATACGAAATCCAATATCTGTTTTCCTAGACTTCTTTCGCAAGTAATTTTGATATGAAAATGGTCAAGAATAAATTCTCAAGTGTTAAGGATTTTTTGATATTTAAACGCTAACATTTCAGTTCAAATAAAATTATGTATGGGGACCTGCCATTGTCCTTTTCAACTTTCAACTGGTTATAATAAAAGATCTACTGGTTTAACCAGAGCCGTTGGGCAAACTAAACGCTACAATTTCAATAAAAAATACTAAGTACTTGGTCATTTTTAAATTTTTACATTCTTGACACTGTGTTATTTTAATTGTAACTTAAAATTAGGTCAAGAGCGGATGCATCCAAACATTTTTAGTCTTCTTTTACTTTTGTTTTTGTTAAACTTATTTAATTTAATTCAGTTGATATCCAAGGATAAAAAAGCGAGAATCACATTTGAAATGTCAAATTGTTTGTTTCATAATTTATTTGTAAAAATTGATTAATGTCAATTGTCTTCCGAACACATGCCATTATCGAAATTGTGCTCGGACCAGAAAGCCATTAATCAAAAGTTGAAGTTGGTTCTGACGATATTTTGATATATTCAAATTATTAATGACAGCATAAATTATTAACAGTCATAAAACTCGTGATCTTCTTTCCGGGTGGTGTTAGTCAACCATTTTATGTTATAAGTGTCATTTATAATAAGCAGATGTGCCTTAAGGTATGTCTAAAGGACCCTAGGCCTTATTACCTTCGGGTGTAGGTTGTGGGGCATCAGCAGGCGGTGAATCGGTGACGGCAGGCGGTGACAGCTTGACCCCACGCACACACCTACACGCTTTAAGTATATTATATTATATTTAAGAATCCTTATGTACAACCGTAATGTTAAACGTGCTTTTGTACAACCGGGCAGGCTATTCTAGGGGGAGGGAAAGAATCTCACCAGCCGTAGATGGCCCGGAGGCCATCGGGGTACTCGAGACTGCGATTTTTGGTCGGTTGCGATTTTTACCACCGGTGGGTGGTATCCGAGGGAGTTTCCGCACAGAAAAAAAAAAGGGTAGGGACTTACGGGGCGCCAACGCACTTGTCAATCTTGAGGTGCAGGTTACTTTAACAGGGACTTCCTTTCTAGGGTATACCTGGTTCCCTGGCTAATAGTACCCGAAACGGCGTGCGGTTTTAGTCGGTTCGAGTCCGACATGCCACCGATAGGTCGTATGCGAGGGGGATTTCCGCACGGAAAAAAAAAAAAAAAGGTGCAGGTTACTTACCATCAGGTGACCCATTTGCTCTTTTGCCCTTTTATACCATAAAAAAAATCACATTCATTGTTGAACGATAATATTTCAAGGTTTTGATGAATATAAAAAAAAAACGAATAATTAATGAGAAATAACAAATATTTCTGAGTAAGAAAGTAAACAAACAATTGAAATTTGAACCCGGGTGTCAGTAAGCACTTAGCCGGAGTCCGACCCTGTCTAAGTGTTCCACTGTTCGTCTACATCCCGCAGTAAGTACCGACATCATATTTCGACTTACTGTTTTTCTTTTATTTTCTTTGAAATACAAATACTTCTTGTTTGCTGTTGTTTGTTTTCCAATTGACTGTAACATACATATATCATTAAATGAACTTTCAGAGGCGTAGCGTGGTCATAGTCGCATCAGTGAGGCCCCTTTCTTTCGTTCCAAAACATAGGCGCTCTAAGGTATATTTTAACAAACATGCTTTGACACGACATACCTACTCATGATAGTGAAAAAAAAATGCGCCATGCAGATTGCAGAATATTAGAAAAGATATAGATTTTTTAACTTTAATTTCTTACCAAAGTAATTTCTTCGGCTTTTTGCTTTACTGAAGTCCTCTGTTAGACTTTTTATTAATTGTTGCAGCTAAATCAGCTTTGATGGTAAATATTGCTAAAGCAGGCAGTTGGACCTACTTGATACCGTTTCTTCAGTAGTTTTTAATCATTTTTAACTTAAATATCTCTTCCTGCGGCTTCCTGTAAGTACAGCTTCTGCAGAAAGAAGAATTTTGTCAGGTACGTTTCTACAATAAGATTCAATGTCCTTGCTTTCTTCATGTTGAAGTACTATACCTAAATCGTTACAATGCTTAAAAAGCTCGTTATTTGGTAAATATTTTAAACTATATCGTACAAGAACCCAAAATTGTTGTTATATTCAGTTAATGCAGTAAATCTTGTGTTAATGTCTTGTATTACTTACTTACTTATTGTTAATACGGGAGGTACCTGACATCACATGGGCCAGGTCCTCCAAGTTGAGCGTCTGACGTCGGGCGGGTTTTTAGAGGAAACACCACATACTCCTAACTTCTACTCCAAGGCGCTGGTAATCCAAAGGGATCTTCTACCCCGTTAACAAAAAAATGTCCAATTAAATGTGATCAAAATAATTTGTCATCTGTGCATCATCTTTGGGCATCGCATTTAAAGGAGCCTCGCGAGGCCCCCCCAAGTGCGAGGCCGTAGACGACGGCCCACTTGGACCACGCCTAGCTACGCCACTGTGAACCTTTATACATTTATCTGAAATAGGTGAAATTGTGTACACTGCAGGTGTTTTAAAAAGTTTCTATGGTTAGCACTCTGAAATCGATTTTATTAAACTTTTATTTATGTTCGTTTTGTCTTCCTACATCTTGGCTGCGTGTTTCACACCGACACTACCGACTGTACTTTGACAAGATACTCTTGACTCTTAGCCGCAGCTACATAAGCAATATAAAGGAACTGCTTCCTAACTCCACTAGGTGCAGCTCATCATATGGAAGCCGTTGTACCAGATGTGCAACCAACTTCGGGAAAAACCAATTACTTAATAATAACCTCACACATCTCACAAACTCCCATCTGATCCCAAATAACGCAGATACTGTACTATGGTAAGCCGACAGCTGATAAACAAATATTATAAATTTGTGGAGTTCTTGAGTAGAGACCGCGTCTCGGCAAACGTAGTGTAGGACGCCCACAGGCCAAGTGGAGTGATGATTTGCGCAAGATGGCTGGCAGGAGCTTGATGGAGAAGCCCAAAGTCGATCTAAGTAGCATACAATGGGAGAGGCCTATATCCAGCAGTAGACTGCGATAGGCTGATGATGATGATGAAATTTCTAAATACATACATTTCTACTACTAACTACTGTTTTTAATTGAAATATTCTATATAACATTACGCTACGACCAATGGGAGCCAAGGAATAATGAACACTTAACAATTCATTTGAAAATGAAAATACCTCCGACACAAAAAAAAAGTGTATTGTATTTTCGTGCGATCCCTTCATCACCCAGGAAGTGAGCTTATAATCTTCAAAATGTATAGCTAAAATCATCTATTTTTCTGACTTAGTCTTGACTTTTTAACTGAATTTCATGACTCAAAAAAGGTCTACTCTATAAAAGTTAATATTCACAACAAAATAATCAAACTCCTACAATAAAACGTAGAGCAAAATGTTTCGTTCTGACTATTGTCAGTCCTTATTCAAAGATCGTATGAATATAAATAGATCATCCCTACATCATTATAGATGTGAGAATAGTTGAATCCTTACACAACGGAGGTATCTATCGTCGGAAAACATCAATTACGGTTCAGACCGGTAAATGTATAAGGATATTTTTATTTCTTGCCCTTACAAATGAAATTGTTGACAATTGGTAGGTACATGTTAAGGGTAAAAGGTTTTACTTACTGTGTATTTCAATGGTCGAAGTGACCTATGCATTCTCGGCCTAAAAATATTTATATATAATTGGTTCTTTTATTTTTATTATAAATATTTGTTTTACACTTTATACTTGGTTTAAGCGGTCGCCACGCCGCTTCCTACTGCGTCGAGTGTTGTGGGTTCAAACCCCACATTGAACGACACTTTGTGTGATCCACAAATTGTTGTTCTGTGCCTGGGTGTACTTTGTGTCCGTTTATGTATGTTTGTAAAGTCTCCCGCGACACATGATATATTCCTAGTGCGGTAGTTGTCTTTAAAAAAAAAGAAAAAAGAATGTGGCATTGCAGCGTATGCCGGATACAGGTAGTCCTTTAAAATATACATAACTAACCGTACAATTACTGAACCATAGTGGTAGATCATCTCTTACAGTTTTATTTTCATGGCAAAAAGAACAAGCTAGACTAGTTAAGGTAGAAATATATGCCGACATTTTGTTTTGGCCATCCAAAGAAATATGTTTATTCTAAAAATATACTTAACTGTTTAAATTAAGAATATTTGGATTTTTGGAGACGATTATCTTTGCACCCACATTTGGATTTATTAAGCACAAGAATAAGAAAGCTAATCTGGGTTTTCAAGTCGCTACGTCTTGTCACCACTAAGACTGTGATCTATACGGCACTAGTTGAATCTATATTAATCTATTGCATTCCAGTCTGGGACGGTGCAACGAAAACAAAATTTTTTGGAACTGAAAAGGGCCCAGAGGTCACTTTTAAAAGTAATTTACTTTAAGCCATACCGGTTTCCTACTACAGAATTATATATTTATAGTAACGTTCTATCTGTCAGGAAAATCTACATATTATTCGCTATATTGAGACTACATGGTGAGTTAGAATACGATCAAGTGATGCTTAATAAAAGGAGATGTGACTTGGTTGCTCTTTATTTTCCAGTAAAAAGTACATTTGCTCGTCAACAGTATACCGGGCTATCTTCTTTTCTTTATAATAAAGTAAATGAAGTATTAAGCATATATCCGCTAAATAAGCAAAATTGTAAAAAGCCCTTACGAATTGGTTACAACAACTAACTTATGATGAAACTGAATCTTTAATGGCAATACTAACATAAGGAGCTAAGTCACACTCATACACAGACAGAAACACACACACACACACACACACAACACACACACATACACAACATACACTCACACACGCGCACACCTACATTTAATCATACTTACATACGAACAGATCTACTCTTCACGTTATCTAATAATTTTAGTTTATTTTTTTTATTTTTTTTTTCTTTTTTGTATTCACCAAGTATAAATACCCTGTTAAATCTTAATCACTATGCTAATATATGGAAGAGCGGAGCCTCCTATCACAGGCACTGATATGTCTAAAAGGAGTGCTATAACAATTCTTGTAATTAGATTAAGTTAAGTTAATGGAAATAAATCCTTTTTATTTATTTGGAGTCCCTGTGTTAGGGGTCTTAAAGCCCCCCAGGGACTTCCTTTCTAGGGTATACCTGGTTCCCCGGCTATTAGTACCCGAGACGGCGTGCGGTTTTAGTCGGTTCGAGTCCGACATGCCACTGACAGGTGGTATCCGAGGGGACTTCCGCACGGAAAAAAAAAAGGGGTCTTAAAGCCCCGGCCTCTTCAAAGTACTTGCATGTTATTACTTTGATTTAACATCTTAGGCACTGTGACTGATGTTACTTAGAAAACCCACCAAGATCAATATACTGAAATACCTACGTGGTTTTTTCTAAGAAAATTTTATGAAGAGTTAACTCAAAGATGCAATAGAAGAATAAATATTTGTAGTCGTCTCATATACACTTGAGAGATAAAATAGATTTTCTAATCCGACGTCAAGTCCTCAAGAGTCGTATCTAAAACCTACCTTAATCCGGCTCCGTCACAAAATTCGTTCTTAAACTCCAAGGGTCCAAATCTCGACAAGAAACAGTCAAGAACTTTCATATAGAGTTGCGAAAGCCCTTAGACCGCTTTAATCGGTCCTGTCGCAATATCCCGTTTTACTTGACACATCCTTCCTCTTGTCTATGTGAAGCTTTAGTCTAAATCTAGCTCTGTCAAAGTAACCGTATTACCTGAGATCGACTCCAAACTACTTCCCGAGGGCAAAATGTGTAAATTTATCTACGTGTGTATTTATAAGGATTTTAAATAACAATAATAACAACTTCACACATCTCACACACGGCCGTCTGATCCCAAACTAGGCAGAGCCTGTACTATGGTAACCAGACTGCTGATAAACATACTTATATATTTTTAAATACATACATATTATAGGTAAATTACACCCAGACACAGAACAAATGACCATGCTCATCACACAATATTTGTCCTGGGTTGGAATCGAACCCACGACCTCCGGCTTAGCAGTCAGGGTCACTAACCACTAGACCAACAGGCCCGTCAAATTACCTTAACAATTATTTATTAGTAATTCTAATTAATAATTCTAGTTATCCTTTATCACATTAAACACCATCGGATAGAAGCATATTTCAAAAACCGAATAATTCCCCGAATTTGACGAATATTGAAAATAATTAATACTGAAATGTTGCCACATTAATACCACATTGCCACAATAATGAAATAAGAATTATATTTATTTAATTAAATAATGAGTATAATAATTTATAATAAATAGTTTACTAATTTAGAAATAGAATACATCAGTTGTCTGCCCGAACTAAAACAAACCAATATCTCGGGCGAAGAAGTACTTACAAACTATTTTATCAACATAAGTACAATTAAGTAAAAATATTTTACATAAGCAACCAACAGAGTCAGTAATAAGTGGGTCAAAATAATGCACTAAGACCATTCAGCAATTTTTTTTTAGATATTTTAAGTAGTTACTTAAAATGAGCTTAATTACTGTAAATGAGCCGTACTCAGTTTACTCATACGACAAAATTTTAAAAAGTATGTAACGTGTTTGTAAAGCTAAAATTGTTTAGGTTATAAATACTTAGCTCTCTGTTTAATCTATTATACAGAAATGAATCCAGGTACCTGATTTATACTCGTATTTTTCGGCGCACCAGGGACTTCCTTTCTAGGGTATACCTGGTTCCCCGGCTATTAGTACCCGAGACGGCGTGCGGTTTTAGTCGGTTCGAGTCCGACATGCCACCGACAGGTGGTATCCGAGGGGATTTCCGCACGGAAAAAAAAAAGGTACCTGATATATAAAATTAGTTAAACTGTTAATATTCAAAAGTAACATGAGAACATATTCATTTACTTATACCATTGAATAAAGAAAGTGTATGTGGGTTATCGAGGTAAAAAGTAGTCTATAGCTCTCAAGAATAATATACCTTTAAAACAGTAAAAGAATTTTCAAAATTAGATCAGTAATACCGAAGATTACCCGAACATACAAACTCCCAAACTTTACCTCTTTATAATATTAGTATAGATGTAAAGAAATTGCACCTTCCTTCCTTCCTCCGAGACTTTTTCCCAAAGAAGGTTAGAGTCGGCCTTAAGTTCACTACGATACGGCTGAACTTCGATTTTTACTCGGAGCGACTGCCATCAGACCTTCATAATCCAAGTCGATTCATAATCCAATCCAAGGCGATATTGAAGTTCTGTAGAAAGACAGCTATCGGAATTTTTAAGGATCCAACTACTGCATACAACAGAGCACGTTATGCCGTCGCCGCGTCAGTCCCGGTTGCCATAGGAACATGGCAAATTTTATTTTCGTGATTTTTTTAAAATTTTAAGTTATTCTGCTAATTCTGCTATTCGGGATGGAGATGAGGATGGGATGGGATGGACATGGCAACCGGGACCGACGGCATAACATGCTGTCCATATAGGAAATATTGATTGCATTTTCGACTGCACCATTCTGTACTGTACAAAAATAGTTACACCATTTATAGCTCAACAACGGATAGACTGATGTTTATGATGCTTGATTTTTGGAATTGTCTGCATCCCGAATAGCAGAATTAACAGAATAACTATTAAAAAATTAAGAAATATTTTAATAGTTATTCCGTAGCAGATGCAAGCATGTGAAACTGCGGGGAACTACAAGTAAGATTTTTTTTACAACAAATAAATGACTGATTTCTTGAGTAAATTAGATATCGCCGATACAAAGCAGACCATCTCCGTTCTAGAACCTGGTCGAGGGACCGTTCATTTTTAACAAGACAGCTATTATATCACTGTTACTTCAAAGGGAACATCGGCCTTTGTCTTAAAACCTCATGAAATTGCTGACGAAAATGAATTAATCACAAAGTAAATGAGATTTTGGATCCTTTGAGCATTTTTAACTTTAAAAAATGATAATATTGCAACTTTTTTTTCAAAATCAATAATGTTATATAATAAACACATTTTAGGTCGGCTTTAGATGAAAGTAAAAGATACTGTGTAAGTCAAAATAGTCTTATTGTTTTATAATACTTTGTAGATAAACATAGACAAGCCCAGACGTGTGATTGTGTATGGCATATGAGGGGAAGAGAGCAGACGGTTCACGTGACCAGTGCCGAACATCAGGAGTCGCAAGCGCGTTGCCGGCCTCGGAGGTGGGAATACGCTCTTTTCTTTTCTTCTTACTTCTTGAATGTGTTCCACAGATTGGTTGTGCAAACAAAATGTTTGTTGAAAAGCGCACAGTGGTGCAATTATCCAATTCATTGGGATGGTTGTTTCATGGTTGTTTCGCCGCATAAAACGTTCGCGGTAAACTGCGGTCGCCATTTGCCCGAGAAAATTATCGGAGCACTCTCCATGATACATGCGATATAGAATGCAAAGTGAAGATCCATATCTATGCAAAGTTAAGCTTTCTTACTGATTACGTTATACCGCGCATGATAACTTATTTCAAAAATTACTTTTATTAATTTTTGGACACGGGTCAAATCTCACTTTCAAACTATAAGAAAGCTTCACAACTACTTTATAACTAATATTTTTCTTTATTTTACCGTGTTTTATGAAGATAGGATTAATGAAAGGTTATATGAAATGAGGAAAGGATCAGAAATAAAATTACCAGTACAAAATGTTCTGTAAATATGAGACATGTTCGGCTTATGTAGGTAATCATATATTGATCACTTTAGCTTCTTCCCAAAGACTTTTAGTGATTCTACTTACCAAGACATGAATTGACAACGAAGCTGCTTTTTAAAATTCCATTATGGTGTCGTATTTTTAGTGTTTTTTTAAACGACACTCAATAAGTACTTCATTATTAAGAAATATAGTTATTTAAGTAATAGGCTAGTTGACTCAATTTGAAAACTTGGTTAATTATATACTTTAATATATATTTTATCCCAAAAAAAAATATATTTTAAAGAAAAAGCAATATTTACATTACGCATTTTGTATTTAAAAAAAAAACAATTTAAATTTCCCTTGAATGACGTCACAGTCTGCGAAACAAAACTGTTTACATCTGTGTAGAGTGTCAACTGAAACTGTATTAAGGTGAGAAAACATGCTAAAAACGAAAAACAATAAGGAGTAACCTGCTCTGTTTAGGCTCTGTTGTATGAAAACGTCAATAACAACAATGATGTTTTACGTGGCGTGACGTAACACTTTCAGAAAGTGTTACGTGATTTAAAGCCGATTTTGTTCGAATTTATTTTTTAAAAATATTAAATAAAAATCTTTAACTTTTATGAGAAATAGACTGGTTTTTTCTTATCTATGTTTCTTAATTTATAATTTGAAACAATAAACCAAGCAATTTGTTATTAGTGGACACAAGCCTATTAAATGGAAACATTTATTTCGTGAAGAACCCTCTTTACCATCGAACTCAAAAGAATTGATTCAAAAGCAAAATTTGGAAAGTTATAAGTAAGTAAAGACCGGTCTGTTTTTCTTTGCGAGTTCTTAAAGTATTAAGTACTCAGATCAATATCGTAATAGGCAAAGTTCTGTTCAAAGCTTGAACAATACTGCAAACACGAATGCTAATTGTACAATAAAACAATCTGCAACTCCATTCCAGTACATAAATACTTTATTTTAGTTCCAACATCTAAAAGTTTCTTCAGATTATGATCTCATAAACCTTTTAAATTAATCCTATCTTAAAATGCCCTTTACAGAGTAGAAGCTTACTTGTTAGGTAAAACTCTTATGACCTTCGGCGGTTGGGGCGTCGCCACCGATGGGGCCGCGGGCTGCCAGAAAGTTTGGACTTCTGACTGCAAATTAGGATAACTGCGGTACCTGATCGCATTAACACGAATTCGGTCCGTTATTCACATGATTGTCGGGGAAGTTTACAATTTCCCCTGGGATAGGGCCTGGCGACGCGTGGTGTCGATTTGGGGAGGACCTGATATCACATGGTCCCAGTCCTCCCAAGAGTTGTGATAAAATTAGTAGTTCAGCATATGCTCTGTTTAAACTTACACCAGTCTTAAACATTGATGCACTACTTACAGCCTACCATGGAACTACTGAGTCAAATTTAAGATATGGAATAATATTTTGGGGCAACTCCACACTTAAAGATGTAATTTTTAAAGCCCACAAAAGATGTATTCGAGCTATGTTTAGTTCAAATAGTAGAGATAGCTGTAAACCATACTCTGTAAGGCACGATATCTTACGAAAACAGTAGCTTTTATAAAAATTAAATCCTGATTTATTTGAGACTATGGCAGACACTGTTACACAAAGTAGAAGGACATATACACGCGATAGGCTTCGCATACGTAAAGCAAATACAGCTTTATCGCATAACAGCATTTTCTGCATAGCGCCAGTCATATATTACAGGATACCTAATGAATTTAAAAAGTTAAATAATAATCTATTTAAGAAGCGCCTTCATGACATTTTAGTAAAGAAATGCTGCTATGCAATAAGTGACTTTCTCACAGGAAAATAAGAATATATTTGCATTATTACTGGTTGGGATGATATTATTATTGTTGCTTAATTAAATAAATTTATTTGTAACTTAAAGTATAATTGTAACATTTTGTCATTTTATACTGACATTTTTATTGATAAATGTAATTGGTTATTCTAAATCAATTGACAATTATTTTTTACCAATTTTTGCATGCCGTAAAGGGAGACGGAAGAGGACATGTATAAATAAAAATGAAACACCGTTGTACACCTTTGATCAGCAAATAAAAAAATTATTAATTATGATAATATTCTACTACATACACACAACGCCATCTAGTCCCAAACTAAGCAGAACTTTACTATGGGTACTAGACAACTGATATAAATATAGACAAATACTTTTTTTTTGAAAATACATCCATATTATACATATCCAAAAATTACTTTCTATATTTCTACTTTTATTAAAAACAATTGTTTAGTTTCTGAATATAACATTATTGCCTCAGATAGATTCATAGGTAAATATCATCAAGTAATCCTTTAACGACAAAATCAAATACAGTTTCGTTTAAATACAGTGAGTCAAATCGAATGGCTAGAAATATCCCACTCTATCCATAAGTGGCGTTCCCAACTCCATCGCTATTAAAAGGGTTATCCATCATCTGGACATCGATTCCCGCCGCGCGATGCTCAACTCGATACAAAATCGAAGAATATCGATCAAATGCCATTCGTTTAGACACATTTCTCAGTCATCAATCATGGATAAAACGGTTTTAGCATTCACGTGTTGAGGAAAAACTGAAACTGAAATAAACTTGAAAAAAAAAGTTAAGTATTCTTTACTCCCGAAATTGACTACGGCTGAAAGAATTAAGAGTGTCCGGGTACCTCGCGCACTCAACAAATAGTTTGTCACTGGTTTTCTCCTTTTCTCACTACTCACGACAATAGTAGTCTAAACGAAATCAAAAAATGGGAATAAATAAGCAATATATTTATACAAAAACGTTTGGTTTCCACAGCATAGCAATAGAAAACATATTGGCATTCATGCGTTAAACAAAATAAACATTTTCTAAAGCGTATAATTTAAAATCTTCAGATTCGTTTATTTAAAATCTCCGTTCGGAATCCATTTTATAAAGTTCGAATGAGAAAACACGGACGTTATATGGCACGTGTCGAATTGAACAGAGACAAAATGAACGGTTTAGTGTCGAGATATTTGATGCCATCTATTTGTGTGGGACCGTCGAAGCGAATAAATCCTATTTCAGATGCTCCTTCGAGGAACATACGTGAATGTAGACTCCATACGTACTGACACATCTGTAATGTTCTCTACAAGTGTTCACTAAACAAGAGGCTTGGTAGACGGCAATATTGTCCTCTGTAGTGCCTGCTAGCGAAGTTTTATGTTGTATATAGGTACAGAAAATGGATATTAGACTTGAATATGTACTGAAATGCTTTTTTTACAATACCGTTATAATTCGTTCGGGATAAATAGTGGACAAAATTTTTTAGATGCTGAGTCAGAGATTCTCCATGTGTATGGGTCATTTTTGACGTGTACCAAATAGTCTAGTCATTAAAGACTTAACAGAGAGCTTTAGCTACACAAGTTCAAATGACCGTTCAATAACAAGCTGTTACAGTTTAGTGTCATCATCACATCAACAGCCTTTAATAGTCCACTTCTGGCCATAAGCCTCTCCTTAGAAAGGAGGTTTTGGCCTACCATACCACGCTGGCCAGGCGGGTTGGTATACTGTACCAATTTTACGTATTAATAATGCATATATTATTTTTCTGACCCAAAAATGTTTCCTAAAAAAGTTTCATAGAATTTCATGCTGTAGCGCTTTTAAAGAATATTTAGAACAGAGAGAAAATATTCTTGAATAACAAGTTTTTCTTACCATTTTTCCAATATACTCGTAGTACCCAAATTTGGATTATTAATTAGAATATAATATATAATTAAGTAACATAACACTCATTGAACCGCTGTATCCAGTGACTGGACTAAACGATGACAGCGCGGCGGAGTTCCGATTACGACAATCTCTAGAGAAGTAATGTTGTATATTTTATGTGATTAGTTTCCAGAAATTGTGATTAGATTGTGTTTTGCGTTAAGATTTTAACTAATTTGTATCTCATACAGCATTGATTTATATTGTTGTTTAACTCAATGCCATACAGTAGAATACATATCAAAGAAACAAAGTAATAGTACCATAAAGATTATGTTACAAGACTAAAAACTGTTTTAATATTTCACAGTTACACACAAAATTGCGTTATATGCAGTACATTACATCTAATTAAAAGACTATTTTCGTATTATTACATCCATTATCATATAATTAATGTAATAACACCAGCGAACATGTGTGTAGTGTTGCAATAAAATTTGTTTTAAAGGCGCTGTAATGGGCAACATTATGACGGGGTTTCCCGTAATTATCGCCGTAGAATGATATGGACATAAACAGTTCACCTTACATGACTTTCATGTTTTATTCACAAGTCATTTTATTTAAGACTTCAAATAATTTAATTTAAAAAGACAAAACTATTAAAAAAAATAGAATTAAAACCTCCATTTAATCATTTTCGATAAGTCTAAACTTGAAATGATTAAAATAATTCAATTAAAATGTCAGAAAATAAAATGACTTGTGAATAAAACATGAAAGTCATGTAGACTTTCATGTTTTATTCACAAGTCATTTTATTTAAGACTTCAAATAATTTAATTTAAAAAGACAAAACTATTAAAAAAAATAGAATTAAAACCTCCATTTAATCATTTTCGATAAGTCTAAACTTGAAATGATTAAAATAATTCAATTAAAATGTCAGAAAATAAAATGACTTGTGAATAAAACATGAAAGTCATGTAGACTTTCATGTTTTATTCACAAGTCATTTTATTTAAGACTTCAAATAATTTAATTTAAAAAGACAAAACTATTAAAAAAAATAGAATTAAAACCTCCATTTAATCATTTTCGATAAGTCTAAACTTGAAATGATTAAAATAATTCAATTAAAATGTCAGAAAATAAAATGACTTGTGAATAAAACATGAAAGTCATGTAGACTTTTTCGTTTCACTCACAAGTCATTTTATTAAAAGACTTCAAATAATTTAATTTAAAAAGACAAAACTATTAAAAAAAATAGAATTAAAACCTCCATTTAATCATTTTCGATAAGTCTAAACTTGAAATGATTAAAATAATTCAATTAAAATGTCAGAAGTCGACGATAGACATCAATTATAAAAAAAAAAACATTTTTTTATGAACATTTTTTTATACATAAAAAGACAACTCCCGCATTAGGAATATATCCTGTGTCGCGGGGGACTTAACAAACATACATGAAACGGACACAAAGAACACCCAGACTCAGAACAACAATTTGTCATCATCACAACACTAGGCGTAGTAGGAAGCGGCGTGGCGACCGCTGAAACCACTACGCCATCAGCGCAGTCATATGGAATGAATTTGTGAAGAACACAAAAACAATAATTATAATATTTACTAAAAGTTTCTCTAAAAAATGATAATGGCTAGAAAGTAACAGTACTCATTATTATTCATTATAAACGTATTCATTATTTTGTTTGGCATTTTATAGATAACAATTCATTAACTTGTCTAATCGTATATTTTCTGTTACAAAGTCTTCATAGACACGATAATTATTGTAATAATACGATATCAATGATTAACACAATAGTTTTTAACTAACCAACAAATTATCCGTGTGTTGACTGATTAAGAATACGGAGTGTCACCCCTAAACATCCCGTGGATATCGTAAAGCCGACTAAGCGAGCAAACTACGCAGGACAACATCACTGCAAAGAGAAGGAAAACTTGACACAAACCCTATACCAACCTGTCTGGCCAGCGTGGTATAGTAGGCCAAAACCTCCTTTCTAAGGAGATTTTGGCCTACTAGACCCGTGTCCAGCAGTGGACTATTTAAAGCTGTCGATGCTTTAATTGTGACTTTAATGATGAAAAGAATACTGCACCCGCTCCTATTTGGTGAAACAGAAGGAGGAAGAACGTATCTGAGTTCGTAAGCTCTTTTGAAGGGCGCTTTTCCAAAGTACATTTAATAAAAAATCTATATTAAATACACAATTTGGAAATTTTGAATTTTAAGAACAACGCCACCTTTGGGTTTGAAGTTGAAAAACTACGTTTGACCCATGTCTCGTTAAAATTGACACACTTTTTAACCCGCCCGGCGAGCTCTTGATGAAGGTGTACTCTCATAATTGAATAGACTATGTGGTTTGGCATTTTTTATAGGACTTTGTTTATAGGTACAAATTGATGGCTATTAAATCAACAATTATTTTCAAGTATATTGTGACTCTCTTATAAGAAAATTGTAACATTCTGACCATTTTTCTTTGACTACCTCGGTGACGCAGTGGTAGCGTATGCGACTGCTGTGCTGAGGTCTCGGGTTCGATTCCCGGGTCGGATCAAATGTTTGTATGATTTACAAATATTTGTTTTGGGGTTTGGGTGTTTTCTATGTATAATATGTAGGAATTTCAAAAAAAATAATTAAATAAGTATTCTATCAGTCAATCTAGCTTTCATAGTACAAGCTCTGGTTAGTTTGTAACTAGATGGCGTTGTGTGTTAGATGTCCAAATATTATTATTATTAACTATAAATTAAAGAAATATATGATTTAATCAGAATTCAAAACATTTTAACGATTTGTTGACATATTTGAGGTTCCACGTGTGCAACAAATAAATAGTTTATTTTAAAGAAACCTGCTACTTTTTTGTATTTCTTATCTTATTGATAAGAAATACAAAATACTAGCTTTTGCCCGTGGCTCCGCCCACGTGTATGTCAGTAGACAATAGCTTATGTTACTCGCTGATAATCTAGCTTTCCATTGAAAGAATTTTCAAAACCGGTTCAGTGGTTTAGGCGTAAAAGCGTAACAAACAAATAAATTAACCTCCTTTCACATTTTTAATTCAGTTATGGATATATTCTCTATATTTTGATTAAAGTTGGCTTTCTCTTGTACGAAATATCAGCTTTATTATTGAAACTTCAAGTTGACAATTTGAGTGACAAAGTAGGCACTCTTTGATTTAAAATGTCTAACTTTTCTAAAAATGTCATCATATTTAATGACTCACTTGGTCCGTGTACAGTACACAACAGTTTATCTGCAGAAAAAAAATAATAATAATAATATTCTACCACATACACACAACGCCATCTAGTCCCAAACTAAGCAGAGCTTGTATGATGGGTACTAGACAACTGATATAAATACATATATACTTTTTTTTTCGTAAATACATACATATTATACATAGAAACACCCAGATTAAATCAAACATCAAATGTTCATGCACACAAATGTTTGACTTGAGCGGGAATCGAACCCTCGACCTTTTCAATAGCAGTCCGTTACACAAACCACTACGCCATCCGGTCGTCAAAACAAGATAAACAAGTATATTGAATGAAATATGTTTGTTTTGTTAAAAGGGCGTTTAATTGCGTTGTCCATCCTCAGTTGCGCGATCACGTACATATGTAGACATTACATCACATACGGGTCCGTATGTCTTAATAACAGCAGTTAAATATGGACTAATCCCACCCATGTAACTGGCCCACCACTGTAACTCCTGTACACCAGGATCCACAGCAGTGACCCACGAACACACCGAGTTATGACACTCGGGAAGTCCCAGGAAGAAATTAAACTGTCTTGGAACCCGCAACGAAATTAATCAGAAGAAAATTGGAGGAGTTGGAAATACAGTAAATCCACTTCCCTCCTTAGCAAAGCGGGAGACAAAATTAAGTAAAATAGGCATACACCCTTTTAAAAAGGGAAGCACCACGGCCACAAAAATATTACGGGTCCTACGTGAGCTATATTTGATTTCTATAATATGTATGGCGGATAATAACAGAAGTTCCCGGATCCCTTCTATTACAAGCGCAGAATGGCACACCGTGTGGTTTTAGTCGGTCCGATTCCGACACACCACCCCGCCGCAAACCCCGGTGGGGTGACGGCCCGAGGGGGATTCCACACGTAAAAAAAAAATCGGGCTACATAACATACACTGGTCAAATTATCAATCATAAAATTGTTTCTCCTTTTTCTTTATTAAAAATATGTAGATATCTTTCACATATTATATATGATAGTAGATATATTAAAAGCCTAATAAGGCACAAAGTAATTTTTTGTTTCATTTTTTCATCTTTAAAAATTCTTTAGTGAGTAGATAATAGTTTAAGTGTATCCCATCAAAACAAAGTTTAGTTTTTGTGAGACTTACTACAGCATTTTATATATTCATCAACATTGTTTTTTACACTAAATTGTGATAAAAGTACCCCAAATAACGACCTGTGAAATAGATTTCAGCGAAAATTTAACCTAAGTTCAAAAATCTTCATTTACCCGGGACATACCTTGAGGAGGTTTTTCAGTTCTATCCTATATCATTCTGAATACACTATTACATAAGATCACAAATGAAAGTCTCTTAGAAAAGCGTCCAGGTCGTTATTCTTAAATGTTATTTTATGACTCTGCGGCATCGTCGAAGCGATTACTCCAAAAGCAATAGCAAAGCACATAAACAACAGATTTAAGTGTCACCCCTTCTAGCCATATAATTTTATTATCCGCTTAAGGACTTTCTTGACCTCTTCTCAATTTATTTTGGTGTCGGTGCAATTTCTAACAATGCAGAGTTTTGGGTTTTTTCTAGAAGGCCACTTGCCTGACGCTTACCATCTATGGGTTTTGAGACAAGAGAAGGACGGATAGGGCGAGTAAAATAGAGTAAGAAATACTTACTGCAAGTCTCGGGTGGGATAACAAGACTGAGACCGCAGCAGGTAGAAGAGGCAGGTAAAACGTAACCTGAATTTCCGTCCAGTAATCGAAAATGCCACTAGGACAGAGAAATCAGTTTGGACATGGAACAAAGCAAAGAAAGAATTGATTAAATACTGAATTTAAAAATATTTTTTAATATATTTTTATTTCCTCGTATTTAAAAAAGTCTTCCGTAAATATCCACCAATTCGAAAATAGCGTCACGATTTGTTTAAATTTCAATTTTCCCACCAACAAAACATTGCTCGACAGACACGTCATTTAAAAAACCAAGATTAATAGTCATCGCTAGTTCGAAAGTGATAATGTTATCTACTATTTAGGTATTGGAAAAAAAATGCGCTGAACTATACCACCCTCGATTTGTAAAAACCTATTTAGCTAACCTCTAAATAGGTTTCACTGCAAATAAAGATATTCTATAAAATGGCTACGACGTTCTTTATGGAATATTTTTTTACAGATTTCAAGAAAGTTCATTCTGTCCGACAAGGATCCTCCGTCGAGTGTAAGAGAACCTGAGGCGAGGTAAAAATATATAATTGCTAATATGAAATCTGAAAAACATCCTGGCTAGAAAGGGCGACACTTAAACCTGTTATGTGCTTTGCAATTGCTTTTGCAAAAGGTAGTTCGTGTGATGACGGATTAAGAATACGGAGTGTCATCACCCCTATTCATCCCGTGGGTGTCGTAAGAGGCGACTAAGGGAGCAAACTACGCAGGACAACAGCACTGCAAAGAGAAGGAAAACTTGAAACAAACCCTATACCAACCCGTCTGGCCAGCGTGATATAGTAGGCCAAAACTTCCTTTCTAAGGAGAGGCCTATGTCCAGCAGTGAACTATTTAAGGGTGTGTGAGAAAAAAACTAAAGAGATAGAGATTTATCACACAGGTTTTGAACCTACTACAAAATAAAGCTCTCACTAAGAAACTAGAAACTAATAAACTAACAGTAACAAACCAAACTAAACAACATTATTTTTATTATTAATTTGAATATTTAACATTTAAATAAACTTTCTTCAAATTACAACTACAATCATGGAAGTCTAACTCATTAAGATATCAAATGAGTGTGGGAATAAACAGTTAAAGGAAACAACGATTAAAATAGATTTAGTTTAGTTTTACCCCGTCGGCATTGTTCACTGAAAACTTCCCGTGGCCGCCACTTGCAGCGGGGGATTTCCAATATGTTCACCTAACATTACTAGTGATAACTATGCCGTATCATATTTGTGTTACGAAATTAACTGAAGATTGATACGAACAATGGCCTTCTCTAATTTAACTAAGTTTCTATATATGTTTGACTGTCTGAACGTGACAAAATCTAAAATATATAGGAACAATTTATAACTGCAGTATTACCTTTAAAAATACCGAATAAAGTCAATGCCTTGCCTATTTTTTTAGATTAATACACAACAAAGATTAAATGTTGCTAGAAAAAGTTTTAAACAAATATCTAAATAAACCAATGCGATTTTTGGAATGAGAAATGCAATAATAAAATAAATAAATAAATTTGACTGCACGGATGGCGTAGTGGTTCAAGCGGTCGCCACGCCGCTTCCTACTACGCTGAGTGTTGTGGGTTCAAACCCCACATGGGACGACACTTTGTGTGATCCACAAATTGTTGAAGTCTGGGTGTTATTTGTGTCCGTTTCATGTATGTTTGTAAAGTCCCCCGCGACACAGGATATTTTCCTAATGCGGTAGTTGTCTTTTAAAAAAAAAAAAATTGTTATTGTATTTATCATTCATATTTACATTAAAACCGTATTTATAACAAACCAGTAGTTCCCTTTTTTGGTACACTATATTATGCTGATGAAACTAACAACAAAATTTCCGTAATCAATGGTCGGAGAAGTCTCCAGAACAGCAACGCCGATATTAATTTTTACACGTAATCCGTTCAGTAGACATTATCAATTACGGGTTTACCATGTCCAATGCTCTTTGTAATAGGAATTTAGTAGTTAAACTCTGACTAAACATGTTTTATCTATTGGTCCCTATGAACTAGAGTCGAAACTACTTGAAGCTGCAGTCACAAATATGCCTTCCTATTGTTATTAAATTTTCGTTTCAGTAATGATTTGTCATAGTCTACAATCTTTTTAACTTATTAGAATTCTTTCACTCTTCTCCAATTCATTAAATTATATAAAACATTAAGCATATAAATTATTTATATCTGAAATATTTGAATCTGCATCTGGTTTGACTAGATTAATTTTAGTAGAATAATGGTTCTTACGTTTTTTGGCGCTACTGTAATTCTACAACTTACAATCGAAAATTTATTTTCAAATAGGTTTCTTTAAAATAAGGACATTTGTACCAAAATGTATGTTAGAATACTGTAACTAGTTTGGAACTACTCGATTACAGAGAGTTTTGTGAACAGTTTTAGGTACCATTAGCTTGTAAATTAACTGGGTGTATATTTTTTTTACTTCGCAAAGGATATATGTCTATGCCATTTATCTAAGGAGTACATAGGTAAACCTAAATTCTTCTAATCTTGAACCGACTTCAAAAAGAAGGAGGTAATCAATTCGGATGGTTTTTTATGTATGTTCGGGCATAACTCTGTCATATAGGATTTTCAAGATTGTCTTTTTGTTCGAAAGGGGTTTACATATATATCAATACAGAATCCGGTGATGAGTTTCGGAGACAGACAACGGACCTTCTCAAAAAATGACAGCAAATCAACCGCGATTAATGCCAGGTTTTTAGTGTTCTTTGTCAGTATTGTTTGAAGTCGGTTGAACTTTTTTTAAGAAGGATTCATTTAGTTTTTGGTTTGTGCTTATTAGTTAGGGGCCTCTCACTCAGCCCTTTTACGCGACAAACCACTGGACTATAATTCTTTTTTTTATTTTATATTTATTTATGGTAAAATTTGGAAACAAGCATATGTTGTGTCACCTGTTGTGTTAAGTGACTACCGCCGCCTGTGGACACATGTAACTCAATATTCACAAATGTGCTGCAGATCTTTGAGTGCCCGCCCTCTCCCCTCAGAGGTAGGCAGGAGGGAGGTAAGGAGGTTACTTCATTCATGCGGTAAGAAGATACAAAGGAATTGCTTAAAACCGGTTATCTGTGATACTAATATTATAAATACGAAAGTGTGTCTGTCTGTCTCTTCACGCTTGAACCACTGAACTGATTTAGATGAAATTTGATACAGAGATAGCTTGAGTCACTGGAAAATAGTTTCTATCCCAGAAATCCTCCTTTAAGTGGGTGAAAAGGGGGTGGAAGTTTATATGGGAAATCAATAATGACAAAACCGATTTAAATGAAATTTGGCATGGAAATAGTTTGTCTCTTGTGGAAGTACATATTTACCGTGATAACCGACATACACGCGGGCAGAGCCGCAGGCATAAACTAGTGGGTTTATAAATTTATAGGTAAATTAATAACTACCTATTACTGATTCGATGTTTTAATTGAAATTATAGAAATCCAATTACATAAATGCTTCAACAAAAATACCCAACTTTTATAATAAGAGGTAAACCGCAGATAATTTATTTTTCAATAAGGTTTAGGTGTTTTAAGTGCATTTGCACTACACTTGTGTTGGTTTGCTCATAAAGTATTTGTACCAACCTGACTAACCAACGCCACAGTTTTCACTAATACGAAGTTCTGACAATATATCATAGATAAATAGACCTAATTTTTTAATTGTTTGTTGTGTTAAGTATGATATCACGTGAAATGTTGCATACACGATTGTCAGGGATGCTGTAAAGAGCGAGATAAGGTAGCCGAAAAGTACTGTTTTAGCGTAAACTACTTTCTTTTTATCCGCATATCATATGTTGTTAATTCATCCGGCGTCCATTAATTACGTGAGGCGTACATAAGGGGGGAGGGGGTCGAGCCGAATCTCATCCAATCTTACTTTAGGGAGAGGGGGGTCTCGGCAAATATCTGATGAAAGGCAAGAGAAAACTGGGTTAAACATGTTCCTCTGCGAAAATATTGCCAAATTTTATACAATAATATTTATCGTGGTATTGCGAGTGAGTTGAAGTTGCACAGTAGCCCGCCGTTTGTTTGCACGCCAGTCTTTAAACCGCTTTTGCACTAAAAACACATTTTTAAAAATCTCACGTGAGATTGGACGATGGGGAGGGGGTTGAATCTAATCTCACGACATCTCACCAGGGGGGAGGGGAAGTCAAAAATTGATGAAAACCCCTCACGTAATTAATGGACGCCCCCTTAGTGATCATGACTGCTAAGCAAAATGTCATGGGTTTGATTTCCGCCCTGGACAAATACCGTGTGATGAACACGATTAATTATTCCGTTTGGATGTATGTACGACACATATATCTGGATATATGTGTCGTATTACATAAATGGGATTCAAATTGTAGTAAAAATGTGGACGTTTAATGCGCCTTTGTCTGTGCCGTCGGGAATAAAAAGTTTTTATGAATGTGTGTACTTTTTCTAGCCTACGAAGAATCATAACAAAGTAAACAGGTAAGAACGGAAAACCGGTTTTTAATAGATACCCTAAAGCTATTAAAAATAACTCTTCTTACATTACAAAAGGCAATACAAAAACATTAATAATTAACTAAAATGTGACTGCACTTTTTTCAATTTTCAACAGTATTTGGTGTAACTATAATATTCTTTCCTGGAATTTCAATTGTTTTTACTCCAAAATAACAATTTTACAGACGGAAAACCGCAGGTTTTATATTTCAGTGTGGTTTATGGGTTTTAAGTATAACTTTGTAGTACTAAATACAGTTTATTTACATAGATACAGCAATTTCCTAATATTAATTATATTGTGTCAAAGTTTTAAACTGCAGTAGGTTATAACATCGTGTTTTCCTTATTACTGTTTAGAAACGGACATAGGTCAAAAAGCATAATTTCGTTAAATATTCTTCTGGTGTTTCTTGGAAGTAATTAGTGTGGATTTTATTTGATACTAACTTATTTGCGTGACTTTAATAGGAATTACTTAGGATAATAAATCATATCAACAGCCCTTAACAGTCCACTGCACGACATAGGCCTCTCCTTAGAAAGGAGGTTTTGGCCTACTATACCACGCTGGCCAGACGGGTTGGTACAGGGTTTGTGTCAAGTTTTCCTTCTCTCTGCAGTGCTGTTGTTCTGCGTAGTTTTTTCCCTTAGTCGGCTCTTACGACACCCACGGGATGAATAGGGGTGGTGACACTCTGTATTCTTAATCCGTCACCACACGGACTAATATACACGGATAATAAATCCTACGTATTTTCGCTTCTTACCGTGGGCAGACCTATTATGGTCTTCTGCGAGTGATAGAAGTAAAATCACTGCTGAACTTTGTTTATCGTCTTGAAATCTGCATTTCCAGGAGCCTTCTTTTTTTAATTGAAGTTAAAAATAAAAAAAGTAAACTACGCGTTTGAAAAGCTCTAATCTCTGTGACTATACACCGATTAAACAAGCAAATTACACAGTGTGTAAGCTAATAGTATAAGAAAAAATAAGAAGAAGAAAAGTCACAAGATCAATAGACGCTCTTTTGTTTGCTAAAAAATTAAAATAGAAGTGAGCTGGACTTGTAGCAAGACTTCAGTACCAGAGATGGACAGCAAGAGGTACTTCGTGCAATAGACCTCAAAGGAAAAAAGGATAGGTGGCCCAACATCAAGATGGGACGACGATGTCAAAAATATTGCTGCCTACAATGGCTACCTGTGGCTTAAGACTGAACCAAAGAACAGTGACGGGTCTCCATACAAAAAAATATTTGGAATCAAATGGCACCGTCTTGTAGTAAAAAACATGTTTAAAAAATCGGCCATTTTTTTTTAATCTATGTTTAAAACAGTTCTTGTTTGGAAAATTGTAGGAAAAAGACTTATAAAAAGACTATTAGCATTTGATTTTTTCAGTTACGCACTGTATTTTTTTATCTTTAAAAACATAGCTGCATAATATTTTCTTTATTTTATCAATTTGTCTATGGCTATCGACTTTACAAAACAATTTGAAAATTATAACTATATGTGTGTCGTTTACATAAAATAAAAAAAGATAATAAAGAATTATTACAGTCCAATACCTGTAGAACTTACGTAGTTTATATTTTTGTGTCACTTAACATGCATGAAATAATTATCTTATACTTATGTACATCAGCATATATAATATCCAATAAGTATATTCCTTTTCCTTACCTTCAACATGTAATGAATTGTAAATTCTCAACGTTTAGTCTTTATTTTTAAACACAGACTGCAAACATCTGTCAAAAGTTGTCAAAAAATCTTTGCTTTTTTCAGCTTGCAGTTGCCCTTTTTTTTTTACTGCCTTATACTCCACAACAGGATTTTCAAATTCGTAAATAATCAACATCAACATCAACAGCCTCTAATGGTCCACTGTTGGACACAGGCCTCTCTTTAGAAAGGAGGTTTTGGCCTGTGTGGGGTGGTGACACTCCGTATTCTTAATCCGTCACTAGACGGAACCGTAAATAATAATACCATTTTACTATTAAGTGATTACCCTATTACGATACTTTATTGGATAGTATTTCCACTACTTGAAAAACATGGTTGTAAAATGGTAATGGTAACGGTAAACTGATAAAGGAAATTAAAACAATCAAAAAAGCTTGTAATATTTTTCTTTCCTTTCCTGGGGTTTTACTGACTTAGACGATAGTTTCAAAAAACGTAGATATTTACTAGAATAATAATTAGTTTCCTATGAATGATATTTTAATACGCTCAAATTATACTCAACTACGAATTCGCCAATGTTCTTTAAGTAATTGAAGGCATTAACTAAGGGGTTCATGTAAAAACTCTAGAATTATAGTGAAATTATATAAAATGTATATAAAATACGACACTTAGTTTTTTTTTAAATACATGAACTTCTAAACTCCCTAATTTGTTAATAGCTTAACATGGTTCCTTATTTTTATTTTTGTTTTTACACTTTTCTCATCTTCATGTTATGTTTAAATATAAAAAAACCTATAAACATATCTTATACCTTTGTTTTTCTTACAAAGTTGTATGTACGAGTACATATGGTACCAATAAAAATAAATCATACACAATTGTATGGAAAAACCACATGTTAAGCGGTCAACATCAAGTGAAGACCAAAGACAGGGAAACCCGCCTCTTCAGATGGTTTGAAGACTACACATTATAAATGTACTATGTACTGTTGAGAACAACTGAAATTCTACTCTATTTTAAGTAGCCTTGGTTTCTATTCGCTTCTTCGCCTTATTTCAAGAAGGTGTCGCTTCAGTATATCAACATGTGTTTATTTGTTTATCGTTATCAGTTTTTCAATATTAAAGAAGTGAGTTAAGGGCAGCCACCAACAAGCTTTACATTATCACGTCATGTCTTTTTTATAATAACTGCACGGATAGCGTAGTGGTTTAAGCGGTCGCCACGCCGCTTCGTACTACGCTGAGTGTTGTGGGTCCGATCCCTACATGGGACGACACTTTGTGTGATCCACAAATTGTTGTTCTAAGTCTGGGTGTTCTTTGTGTTCGTTTCATGTATGTTTGTAAAGTCCCCGCGACACAGGATATATTCCTAAAGTGGGAGTTGTATTTTAAAAAAAAATGTCTATTCATTTGTGTACCAATGAACTATAGAATTACTGATTTAATAAATGTTACCGCTTAATTAAATAAATAAATAAATGTCTACTTTTTATATGCTGGTGTTGCTCCGGAGTAATATACATATTTATTCTTTAGAAGACAGGAGGAGCTCTGAAAAGTATATAAGGAAATGTACCCATACTACATGACGTCTTGGGAAAATACGGTCAATCAATTTTTTTTTGAAATTACAGTAATAAAACTATTTTCATAATACCAAAAAAAATATTTACCTTAAAACGGCAGCCTTCTATTAGAATACTCGTTACGAAATATGTTTACCATAGTAAATTACTAAGTATTTTTGAGTATTTAAAATTAAATGACAACAGTTTAATTGTAAATATGTTAGTTTTTATTTTTTTATTTTTTTCTATTTGCAAGAAATGATTTGAAAGACGGGCCTATTGGTCTAGTAGTTAGTGACCCTGACTGCTAAGCCGGAGGTCTTGGGTTCGATTCCCACCCAGGATAAATATTGTGTGATGAGCACGGTCATTTGTTCTGTATCTGGGATAATTTTTCTATAATATGTATGTGTTTAAAAATATATAAGTATGTTTATCAGCAGTCTAGTTTCCATAGAACCGGCTCTGCCTAGTTTGGGATCAGACGGTTGTGTGTTCTTACACACGGCCGTCTGATTATTATTATTATTTAAAACCAGATTTATAAATTCCTACGTGAAAACTTGAGGGGATGGATTTAGCATATACTACGGGTGGTCACCGAGAGGGGGAAAGGCATAATAAATTGTAAAAATTGGGTCAGGTGGTATGAGTATGTTTGGTACCTAACTATCTATTGGGAGTTCAATACGATCATATGTCTGGTAAGCATCATACTTCGTAGTTGGCCACGTCAAGAACGCGGTTGGGACAGTGTGGGTACGTCACAAATATTGTGTTTCATTCGAACCCCATAAGGCGGAGTTGACGTCTGTGGACGACTTCACCTGACCCATAAAGTGTTGGCATTGTTACATTACCTTTTGTTGTGATAGATGTACGCAATGGTTCCCGGTACATTGTCTTTAGTTTCGATGCACCTACAATAAAGGACTTCCCAGTGACCTCGATAGTGATTGTTTAGACTTGGAGAGACAGCTTCCCTCCCCTACCTCCAACAACCTACCAACCTACCTCTAGCACTGCTATACTTATAATATGTGGAAAAAAGAATTAAAAGGATGCATATTCAATAGGAAACCATCTAAATATACTATATGTTTACTGAAACAATCCTTTTTCAAATAAATTACTCCGTAACATGTAGGTATAAATTAGTCAAATACCCTAAATATTTTCAGGGCTTAAGAGCAAAAGGTGAGCCTGTACTCTATTTTTAAAAGTGGGAAGCAAGTGATATCTTTGACATACCTACTAACTAAACATTTTTTAAGTTTACATACATTAAATGTGTCGAATATACTCGTCTATATACATATACATTAAGCATTGAGAAAATCGTCCCATGATTTTAATCTTAGTGCATAATGTACGTTTAAATTTCTATTGTCTATATATTTATAAACACTTTTTCCCATTGCTTTGTAAAATCAATGGTCTCTTTTTCTCATTAGTCACATCGCAACACAAAACATTATTAGGTACTTTCAGGAAAAAAAAAAACCCAATACCCAATTTAATATAGGCTCTTAGTAACATAACCACTATCATGTGTGATTATAAACTACACAATTTGCAAAAACCCCTCCTCATAAAACTGAAAAGTCTCACACCTAAAACATAAGTCCATGTGGGAATATTACTAGGGGAAACCGCGATTAGTACAATAAAATCACATACTAAACTATAGGTATTTAATAAAATATATTAAAATGTAAATTTAATGAGGATAATTTTATATAATAAAGAAGTGTAACATTCAAACTTTCCTTCTGACAACAAGAGATTGAGTGTTACAAAATACCTACTACCTACTGTACAACGTGTTGGTATTTCCCTACCTATATTTGTGGTAACCACGTGTGCGGCGTCTCTTTAGTTTTACTATGTATTTTAATTAAATGTTTACATAAGTTCGTTGTTTTAGTAATGTGTTGATGAGCAATCAACACTGGGTTTTTTTTTATTGCACATTGTAAACAAAGGCAAAAAAGAATGCAATCAGATCGACCACGTACCTACCTACGTACTATAAATGTATTTTATTAATGTTACAGTTTCTATTTATTCAATGATAGTTTATGATTATTTAAAAAAAATGTTGTAAATAATACACTATCTTTTATGTGCCTACTTTTGCCCATTTTGATATACCAATGTAATATCGATATCAACCAAAACAACTTTCAGGAGAGTATCAGAAGGAACTTAAGCTAATAGTTATATTTGTAAATTTGTATTATTTCAATCAACTAAGATCTTTAACCGTTTAGCTGTGGTTTGTATAAATAAATCTTTTAAAATTATGAATGTTAAATATCCATTATTTTTCAATTATAGATTTTAAATTTATTTCATTTTACTGATCAGTTGATGTCTCACCCTCCAAAAACAGAACTTACAGTCTGTTCAAACCACTGTCTCAGTCCTTTTTTTAAGATCTACCTGGAAAAAACAAACAAACTTGTGTCTGAAATTGAAACTTCCGTAGCGAAGGTTTCAGATTGGGGCCGACTAAATCTAGTCCAATTCAAACCATAAAAGACAAAGGTCTGTGCGTTCACCGCAAAGAAGATACCATTTTTTGTATCACCTCGGTTTGAGACCACCTCCCTAACTGTCTCAGCCAGCATTGGAATCCTAGGCATCGACTTAGAGGGTAAATTTAAATTGGCCTCGAAGAAGCTCGGTGTGCTGAACAGATTGAGGCAATATTTCACTCCGGCCCACCGCCTTCAGCTCTATGCGGTTGCACCTCAATACCAGCTTCTCCCTCTGGACCGCATCCAACGAAGAGCGACTGTGTGTGACTTCACACTGCATTCTCTATCGCATATATCATGGAGAGTGCTCCGAGGAATTGAGACACTTTTTGCCCCGCACAATCAATCTGTGGAACGGGTTATCGTCTGCGGTATTCAAAATTTCAATAAAAGAGCGTACTCCTTACTAAAAGGCCGGCAACGCGTTTGTTACTCCTGAGTTGCAGACGTTCATGGCGGCGATGGTCACTTTCCATCAGGTGACCCGTCTGCTCGTCTGCCCCTAATCTCATTAAAAAAAAAACGTACCTTACCCTAGGATACTCGCCCTATCCGTTTTTTCTCATTTCAACTTACCTTATTTATTCTTCCTTTCGATTACTTTGAAAAGACTATTTGGCATCAAGCATTTTTTTGTTTTTTTGTTAAAATTGGGAAAAAGACAGGAAGATTATGAAAATGTTAATTTTTTGTATAGACAAATTCCTTAGCGTTCCATGGATTGACCGTGTGGGTGCCGGGTCCATCGCGTGATAGATAGGGGCAACACATGCGAGATCGACAGCGCCTGGGAATTGCGACTAACGAATAGGTTTAGAAAGTACCTACTCCTTGCGACGCGTCGACGCCCACCTTCCCCGCTACCTTACCATATTTGACACGGGCTTAGCAATGCCGCTTTGAATATTCGTTCAAGAAAAGAGCTAATAGGTGACAAGCCAGTTGTCTCAAACAGTAAAAAGTACAGTAAATTTTTTTTTAAGAAAATTTAAAATTAACATTACAACAATATTACTTACAATGTAATAAACAGAGAGAATTTAATTAAGGCATTTGATAAGCTTTTTCTCGGACTAGATCCATCTTATGACGACGATACAAAAACGAGGATAAAGTATAATCGTATATAATATTTTTTTACAAGATAACGATTGGTAACCATAGATAGTCCTTGTATCACAGGCAGACGTTTTCCATGAAACCCGAACACGTCACAGAACATACAAAAGTTCAAAAGAACCCGAGGTAATTTCCTCTTCACGTGGTTTTCCGGAAATATACCACGATAGCCGCTTGATATCAGACATTCAAACGATTATACACAATAGGGTAAGGGGAAGTTAAATTACAGTATGTATATTGCGTGTGGTACATACCAGAATACTTCTGACGTCACACAATTGATAGTGTTAAAAGTTAATTTTGTTTTTCATTTTTTTTAACATATTTTTAAAGACATAAAAAAGTTCCACTTGGTTAAAAACTAATCTAGCAAAAATGTTAAAAAAAAAATAACTAGAGACTGACGCGCGAAAATTATTTCGATCCCACTGACGTGTATGCACTCTATATACACACAAGAAGACCTGTTTTTGTGCAAAAAAAAAAACGATATCTAATAAAAGAAATATAAAATAACCAATATAAAGATTGTCGCCTGAGTTGTGATGGAACCGACACGACGATGTAACCCTTAGGAAAAAAGAGTACCACTCAAAGGTAGATAACGCATTTGCACGTTTTTAGGGCCTTGCAGTTTGCGTTCAGCGTAAAACTTCCTTGTGTCCACACATATGGCAATGTATGTTTTTTTGTTTATTAATGTTAACTTTGTCCAGAATACCTGTGCTGCAAGTGATAAAGTTCTAACGCCGGATCCTCACACTTGTCGAAACGCCTCAGGCATCACTAATTACACGTTAAATGAACCATTTCTCTTGCTATGGACGGAGTATGTGCTATGTCTAGGTTTACTTGAAACTGATCTGGTTGAGTGTCGTTTTTTAAAGAATACTAGCAACATGGTTTACACGTACTAGTATGCAAACGACTTCAAGAAAAGAGGAGTGGTGTTTTTTTCTTAATGCCTGCTACCTAAGAAAATACCTCTTTTTATTTGGGAAGATATACCTCCCGCTTAATTCATTTAAAATAAATTTTAATAACACTCCTTTTTTTTTTGTTGACGTGGTGGAAAATCCCTTCGGATCTCCTGCTCCTCGGGGACTCAGGAGCTAGGAGTATGTGGTGATTCCACTAAAAACCACCCCGACGGCCGGCCTTAGGTGTCCTACTCTGGGGAGGAAACGGACCATGTTATTTCAGGTCCTCCCCGAATTGACACCATGCCTAATCAGGCCCTATCCCAGGGGAGAACACTACCCCCTTCAATTGCGCTCCCCCCCCCCCCTAAGAGTGAAAAATTAAGGAATAAAGAATGTATTTTATTATTTATTTACTTATTTATTCTTTATTGTACACACTGTACACATACATATATATAGAAGTAACAAGGAAATTTCATGTTATTACAATAATGTTATGTTAGTTTATTACAATAAAGCTATTTTTTTAAAAGGTAATTATTTTGTTACGCCCCTAGCTAAACTTATGTTTTAGGTTTTGATATAGAAAACAAATCAAAAGACAGTTTGCAAAGCGCTTGGCTTGCTATCCATGTATGGGCCTAAAAGGCTTAGGATTAGCGGCAAGTGACAAATATTCACAATTGAGAACACTTAAATTTGACAACCAACGAACTAAGTTCAGTGCTACATAATTTTGTTAATTCTATTCGAAAGCTAGAAAATTTCTGTGCTCATTTTGGCTTAGAAACAACTATTTACTTTGAGAAATGTGCCACATTCGGGCGATGGTCGGTCGCTCCAATTATCAGCGATGTTTGATAGTGCACTAAGAAAGCTGTTTCATCATAATTCGTGACGCTGGCTTTTTACTTTGGCTTGCTTCCAAAGTTTGAGCTGAAGAGACTGACACAGCAATTTCTGTGTAAGTTAACTAGCTTGCCAATTCTTTGTTTTAATTCTTTACTACGTGAGGCAACAATTAAATTAGTGGCCAGGAAAGTTTGTATTTTTTAGTGTAAAGAAATGCATATTTTATGGTGTATGGGGCAAACGAACAAGGCCACCTAATGGAAAGTGACTGCCGCCAGACACCTGTTACGCAAGAATCTAAATTGAGTGCTTCCCTTCATTATTTTTTTACTGTGCGGAAATTCCCTCGGATACCACCCACCGGTGACTATGTCGGACTGTCGGACTCGAACCCATTTAAAAAACACACGCCGTTTCGGGTGTACCCTAAGAAGGAAATCCTCAGTACCCCGACGGACCTCGGGCCATCTACGTCTTGAAAATGACCCTCTCCTGTGTTAGAACCACGGTGTTCCCGTTCTACAACCTAAAGGGCGCGCGCACTTCACAGCGCGGCCTGCTTCTGCTAGAGTGACAGATGGCCTCACCTGTCACCCCCAGGCCTGCGCTTATAGAGAATAGAGGTCGTTCTGCGACCTCCGGACTCCACTTGCGGTACCGGAAGGGTTCTAAATCTCTCGCGGTCCCGCTAGGCCGTCTCTTTCGCAAGCATACCTTGCTCACAGAAGGAGACGGCGGAGTCCCCTCATTCCCTAGAGTTAGGGCGAGAGTGAGGATGGACTTCCGGTCTTCTCGTTCACTAGGTGAAAGGCAATGAAAGAATCGATTAACATAGGCTTTCTCTGTGACCGTAGTATCAGTCCTGTAGAGCCGGCCCACACGTGGCACGGCCAGTACTTTTACGCCCAGAGTGCCACACCATGTGCTTTTATTTTGTTCGATTCAGACACTCCACCCAGCCACAAACCATGGTGCTTGACCACAACAATGGCAAATAAAGTAATGACGTGTGTGCAATATTTCTTTACTTTACATGTTTTGGTGCAACGTAATACACTGTTTACAAAAGACATGTAGGTATAGGTATTTATATAGATTTTACGCATAGATATTTTGGCTTTTTTCTTTAGGTTTCAGTATCCACTCTGTCGCCCTTTAGTTTATGTCTCTCTTAAAAAAAAAACAAGTTACCTACAATTGTTTTAAAGAATGTCCGTTGATTTTTTCTGTCCTAGTTGCTTCTTCAACCGCAGGCCATACCTATGGATGAAACATTTCACTATCCGAAACTTGCAATATTCTGTACCTTCGCTCTTTAGCCCTATCCATTTTGCTTGAATATTTATCATTATCCTTTAACACATCTTAAAACTATTACACTCCATTACATTATCGGAATGCATTGCCGATAAACATCGGGAGACAACAAAAAATTAACAGTTTTAAGAAAATGGTGCAAGAATTTTATGTATCTTAATTAAGTCAGTTACGTATTAAGCCATTATGTAACTATTTTTTTTTATACAAATATTAAATAGGTATAGTTATGTATATATGTATTTGTATGTGTATATATTAGTGAGATGACTCATGATAGACTATAATGGATGAATCATACTTACTGCGCCGACCCTAAATAAAATTGAGATAACGGTAGGCAGATGATGATTTGTTAATATATATAAATTTGTTCATATGTATATATTTTTCTAATTTCACCTTTTTTATGTTCATTAGTAATTAACCTGTTAAAACTCCTTGCACGTTCAACTACTACTCTCTCTCTGAAACATTTTAATCCATTCTAAGGTTGCCTGGAAGAGATTGCTCTTAGCAATAAGGCCGCCCTTTGTACATTACATTTCTGACATTTTTCTGTACCTACTATGCTATTTTAAAAAAACGGTGTAGAAATAAAGATTTTTCTATCTATCTATTTACATCGACGGCCGGATGGCGTGGTGGACTGCTGCGTCAAACGTCGCGGGTTCGATTCCAGCTCAAATCAAACATTTGTGTGCAAGAATATTTAATGTTTGATTTGGTCTGAGTCTTTCTAATGTAGGGATGTATTTAGAACAAAATATATTAGGTATTTACCTATGAAATACCTTGCACCTACCGACTATTACTTTTTCCAAAATTTAGACAACTTTTTAGTGGGTAAAAAATTCAATTCCCGAGAGGCAGTACAAAATGCCTTTGAAGAGTTTGTTGCCTCCCGTCCAGCTGATTTTTACAAGAAGGGCATCAATAAACTGCCAATGCGTTGGCAAAGATGCGTCGATTGCATGGGTTATTACTTCGAATAACAGAAATAAAAAAGTTTGAAAAAATAAGTACTTTCACTTATTGCATACAAAACGGCAATTTCATAGGTAAAGACCTATTACATATGTATTTATATCAGTTGTCTAGGACCCATAATACAAGCTCTGTTTAGTTTGGAACTTGACGGCGTTGTGTGAATGTCATTGAATATTATTATATTATTATTCCCAAGGAGAGTAGGCGTCAGTCAGTGGCCGACTATAACAGAAACCAATCAATACCATTTTGCAAGTTACAAGTTACAAAATCTAATTAGAACTAGTTTCAAAATGAGATTGTAGCGATCTCGCAACTAGCTATTTATTTAACTTAGCTGTGTTCAAATATTGTCACTGATAACGAAATACAATTGTTCGTAAGTTAATATTTAAATAAGAATGTAAATTTTAGTAACTATGAATATGAATATGTGTCTATAGGTTTGTTATAATGAAACCAAGATTTATAGATATCTGCAGTTTTTGTTACAGGACAGACAGGCTCGAAAATTAATGAGTAAATAAAATTTATTAGATTCTACATCATAAATACGCTACGAACGTCAAGGGTTATGATGAGAAACATCTAATGAAGAGGGTCAGACCAGCTGTAGACGTGGCGACGCACCACCACGTCATATGTCGCCACGCTATGTGACAGTATATGTAACATATAATGCGGTGTGACCTTCCACTCTTCCTTCGACCCTTTGTCCCAAACTAGGTTGGGGTTGGCTTTAAATCTACTACGATACGGCTGAACTTCGATTTCTTACGCGGAGTGACTGCCATCAGACCACGAGAACCCGCACCAGGGACTTCCTTTCTAGGGTATACCTGGTTCCCCAGCTATTAGGACCCGAGACGGCGTGCGGTTTTAGTCGGTTCGAGTCCGACATGCCACCGATAGATGGTATCCGAGGGGATTTCCGCACGGAAAAAAAAAAAGACCACAAGAACCCCAGTACTAGGCGATATCGAAGTACAGTACCCTGCTATCACCTGAGAAAGACTGTTGCTTGGACTTTTTGGCCTCTTACTACCCGTAACGATTGCCGCAGATATTCGTAGGGCAACCGGGACCGACGTGCTCTCTGAGGCACAGACTCCGGGACTGAATATAATTTTAATTTTGCTGTATTTAATATTTCCTCTTATGAGCTATCAGCTATGTTTTACATCTGCACGATTGCCCTTGAAAGGACAGTTGACGTTTAATACTAAATAATATGACATGTTTATAACATGTTTATTCCAACCCGTCTAGCGTGGTATAGTAGGCCAAAACCTCCTTTCTAAGGAGAGGCCTACATCCAGCAGTGGACTGTTATAGGCTGTTGATGATGGTAATGATGATACGAATTATTTGTGATATGTGTTACAAAGATTCAGAGTTTAATATCGTTATGAAATCAGTGTCACTTACGGTAATAACTCACAATATTACATGTTCCTTTTATTTATTTTGACAAAATCATCTACAATTTCAAATTAAAAGACTTTTTAACCCTCACTTATCCGCGGATACAAATGCGAATATAGATATTTGGCCCATGACTACCAAAGAGTCACTTACTATTGATGTAAACACACGTAAAGGTGAACTTGACTGTCATCCAAATGTCACTCAAACAAAACCCACGACAGTATGTCACACAGAAATTAACATAACACTTTGGTTTGATGACGTATAACGACAAACATTTCTTTTCAAATTCAAATTTAAATCGAATACCTTTATTTTATAAATTTGATCATCAATTCGGATTAAGAATCCCATTGTTCTTTTTTTTTTAATATGTAAAATCAAAATCAAAGTTAAACAAACACGAAGTTATCGCAATAACAGGTTGTTTTGTCAATTTAAAATTAATAAAAACAATAAAAACCTATAATATTGCCTCATATCAGTATTATTGTGTTACTATTTCCGTCCGTCCTCACAGAGGGTCGGCATTCAGCAGATTCTCGTTGCTTGTCACCAAGTAAGTGAGGTTACCGGAGACCAACCCCCCCCCCCCCCCAATCCCCTAAAAAAATATTTACAGACTTTATGTATTAAACAGTCCCAGATCGTTGACCCAAGATAATAAATAAGTTATGGGAGTAACCGCAAGAGATGTCAACACATAGAATGTGTGTACAATTGGTATAGGTATGTTTTTCTTCTTGTACTAATCTGACAAAAACTCTGTTGGGTTTCAGGAGTTTTACAGCACTTCATTAGCGAAGTTGTGGATTGGAATACCAATAAAAAACAAGTGAATACCTACAATGATTTTACCAACTTTGTCAATACGTACATAGATAGATATTTCTACCATGTCTACGTGACTTGCTCGGCGTTATCATGCATTAATTAAGAAATACCTTATCTTTGCTTTTAAACTTTCCTGATAGGAGTGCGCTGCCAAGTTCCCGATCCAAAAGCACTCCAGTGCTATTTTTATCCGTACTATTTTCAGAGCCTTCTTGCTTTTCGTATACCACGATATAACTTCTACATTAATATTTTACTAGGCACTAATTGTCTGAGTACCTATCATTAACTTTGGAATGAACCTATTAATACTGACACCTGGGCCTCAATTCCGCTATTTTGTGTTCACGCCAAGCCACTGTCATACCACTGACACGCTATTGAGATGCCATCGAGTGGCCATTGGCATCGGTATAAGTTTCGGTAGTTGAATAGGTATATATCATTATGACGTTTTTTGAGGAAATTATTTATTTATTTTTATTACAATATGTTATGAAAAGATATAAATAAATTAAAAACTGTTATTAAAAAAATAAAAAAATAAATACTTGACTAAATTATTAAAATAAAAAAAAATATTAAAATAAATAAATCATTTCCTTATAATTTGAAAATATATTACGCTTTTGAGGAAATCATTTTTTTAATTTGTATAATTTATTTTAATTTATTTATTTATTTTAATAATTTATTATAATAAAAATTAATCCTCAAAAAACGTAATATATTTTCAAATTATAAGGTAATGATTTATTTATTTTAATATATTTTTTATTTTTATAATTTGTTTCTCTTTTTATAAAATTATTTTTTTAATAATTTATTATAATAAAAATAAATAAATCATTTCCTCAAAAAATGTAATATATTTGCAACTACCGATATTTATACCGATGCCAATGGCCACTCGATGGCATCTCAATAGCGTGTCAGTGGTATGACAGTGGCTTGACGTAAACATAAAATAGCAGAATTGAGGCCCTGGGTGTTTGGCAAACGTCAAGGGTAGTTGAAGCCCTAAAAAGTCCGAAAACAGTCTGTCTACAGAACTTCAAAATTGCTTAATACCTGGGATATGGAGGTCTGATGACAGTCGCTCCACGTAAAGAATCGAATGAATAGAATTCTCTGTTATAAGCGTGTACCATCTTCATATACATCGTCACTAGCCATCAGATAGTAGAGTGTTAGCTTTAATCAACTTCCCATCTATTTTTACAAAGCTCAGTCGTTTTCAAATGCACGAATAGCGTAGTGGTTTTAGTAGCCGCCACGCCGCTCACTACTACGCTAAGTGCTGTGGGTTCAAACCCCACATGGGACGACACTTTGTGTGATCCACAAATTGTTGTTCTAGGTCTGGGTGTTCTTTGTGTCCGTTTCATGTAAAGTCCCCCGCGACACAGGATACATTGCTAATGCGGAAGTTGCCTTTTTTTTTAAAGAAAAAAGAAAAGAAAAATAATTAATTAGCATCTAAAAAAATTTGGTTGCTCCTATGCGACTCTAGCTCTACATAAACAATCATCTCTTTCAACCTTATTTTGTTTTATAAATTATTTTGTTACAATTTAATACGCTAACGGCATTTCACAATCTACGGTAACAAATTATTCGGGAAAACCGCATTTCTATACTTCTCGAATTAATTATAAACTCATCATCCCAAATCTGGGTTAAACGACTACAGGAAAATCACAAATATTCGAAGTTCTGGATTCCCAAATTATTTCGTAGAAAGTGATTCACTCTACCACTGCTCATAATCTGCAGAACCACAATCACTGTTTTAAACAAACATTGCTATGGTTTCACACACTATGATGCTTGGACATAGCAGATTTTCCCTCTTGCACTGTTCATTTCAAGTGCAACATGGGGAATCTGCTGTCTGTTAATATATATATATATATTTTATATGTTAGAGGGGGCAGACTAGCAGATGGGTTACATGATGGAAAGTGACCATCGCCGCCCATGAACATCTGAAACTCAGGAGTCACAAACGCGTTGCCGGCCTTTTAGAAAGGAGTACGCTCTTTTCTTGAAGGTTTGAAGGTCGTATCGTATTAAAACTGATCACTAGCAGCGAAGTACAGGAGTAACCATAAACCTGATATAACTGCGATAAACAGCTAGTTAAACCTTCGCTTAGATTAGGTAAGTTAACCTAGCAAACCTTAACTCAAACTCAGATCCAAATTCCTTGTTACATAATATAATTAATTATTCGAAATCGTATATTGTCTTTTTAATAAAATTAAAATTCCAGATAAACACATGAAAGTCACCACAACAACTAAAAACCGATAAAACTGTCTATGTCAATTCAAAGTTAAATTCAAATATATTTTTTATGAGTAGGCGTTATTACAGCACTCTCAAAAGTCAGTAGTACAATAATTGATAATTAAATTTAATCCAAACACTACAAGAAGGCACAACAAGCATGTATTGACCCTGATGACCTAGTGAAAGGTCATAAGGGTCACATAAATACATTTAAAATTCATATTCAACACCTAACATGAACCAATCTCCCATCACCAGATGCTGCCGGCTTATAACTTAAATTATGCACCAGAAAAGATTCCTGCAAGAAAAGCTGTTAGGTACTAAAGATTCCACCAAACACAGTCGGGTCGATGAAACCATATGAATGGATTCATAATCCGTTTCCAAACGGTTTAGAGAATTATGAAAGGAAATCGAGCAAAACTAACTCGCAACCAACGGTCACGTCAGCGGGATTGTCTCAAAGAATAAAAATAAGTGAACCACGGCGGGAACAATGTAGTCACATACGAAGCTTTAGTTCCAGAACATTGTTCAGAACAAAACTTATTTACATAAATAGCAAGTTTGCAACACAACGATACAATTTTCCTCGTAAGGAATGAGGTTCCTGTTTTATTCCCGTTCGCTTGGTTATTTGCTTCGTCCTGTCATCGACCTTTGCACTTACATTCTGTTGACTTTAAGTGCATTTATGAATCCAGAAATTTATATCTTTAACTTTATTATATCTTTAACTACTGGTATGCAAAGTTTCATAGTCATTAAGTAGTTCAAGCGTAAAGACGATTCAACAACAAATAATAGCTGGGCTTATATTAGACGAATTAGTAGTACCTATTCCTAAATGTGTCTTTAACTGTAGTACTGACATTCATATACATATATGTTTATATTTATACGATAATATTGGTGAGGTTATTTGTACAAACGATATTGCTACTGACATTCCTTTGACGTTCTATGTCATTTTAACTGACTGTTGACGGCGTTTATGATTTGACATCACTTTGATAATTTAATATATCTATACTAATATTATAAAGCTGAAGAGTTTGTTTGTTTGTTTGTTTGTTTGAACGCGCTAATCTCAGGAACTACTGGTCCGATTTAAAAAATTCTTTCAATGTTAGATAGCCCATTTATTGAGGAAGGCTATAAGCTATATATCATCACGCTAAGACCAATAGGAGCAGAGCACCAATGAAGAATGTTTCAAAAACGGAGAAAATTTATTACTATTGAGGGACGCAGACGAAGTTGCGCGGGTCAGCTAGTGAGAAATATGTGTGTTACTTAAATGTATAATGTACTCTGTAATGTAATAGATTGGTATAAAGGCTCGATTAAATGGTATTAATTATGATATTACATGTTGATTATTATCCGTGTGGTAACGAATTCAGAATACACCACCCCTATTCATCCTGTGGGTGTCGTAAGAGCCGACTAAGGGAGCATATAACGCAGTTCAACAGAACTGAAACAGTGAAGCAGAACGAAAAAAAACCCTTTACCAACCCGTCTGGCCAGCGTGGTATAAGTAGGCCAAAACCTCCTTTCTAAGGAGAGGCCTATGTCAAGCAGTCGACTAGTAAAGGCAGTTGGTGCTGATAATCTTATATATAAAATTCTCGTGTCACAATGTTCGTTCCCGTACTCCTCCGAAACGGCTGGACCGATTTTTATGAAATTTTGTGTGCACATCGGGTAAGTCTGAGAATCGGCCAACATCTATTTTTCATACCCCTAAATGACAAGGGTGACCCACCCCAAAATTTTTTTTTCAATATTTCCTAGAAATAATGTATACCTATGGCAAAACAACGTTTGCCGGGTCAGCTAGTAATACTATAATACTGTTTAATTTATATTGGCAGACCTATTAGTATATTGGTTGGCAATTCTGACTGCTAAGCCAAAGGTCATGGGTTCGATTCCCAACCTTTTCTTTTTTTTTCCGTGCGGAAATCCCCTCGGATACCACCTATCGGTGGTATGTCGGACACGAACCGACTAAAACCGCACGCCGTCTCGGGTACTTATAGCCGGGAAACCAGGTATACCCTAGAAAGGAAGTCCCTGGTGCCCTGACATACTTCGGGCCATCTACAGATCGATTCCAACCCTGGATAAATATTGAGTGATCATTAGTTCTGTGTCTGGGTGTAATTTATCTACGAGTGCAATGTAAACACAACTAATGTGGTGTGAGTACGGAGTAATTAATTACACTATTATTATGATGGGACCATACTACAGGATGTCTATATATGCCATATTTATGAGCCCGCTCCGTTCATCCCGAACGATGCCATCCTTTTTTTACACGCTTTATATTAGCTTCACTTGTATGTATGTTTGTAACCGACTCCTTTGGACATGATTTTGACAGACTTTAAACGGCCAGAATTCGTTCAAACTTTGTAGATATATCGAGGACCGATGACAATACACTAATTTAAAACTAAAAACACGCTTTTTATAGAAAACCAAGCTTAAAATTGTAAATATTTTTTAATAAATTTGAAAAAAAGCCTGGGTTGCTTTTTACTATTGACAACAGGCACCAAACGCTTTTTTCAAATTTATTTTCTACTTTTTAGTTTGGTTTTTTATAAAAAGCGTGTTTTTTAGTTTTATAAAACTATTTTTTTTTATTCCTGTGCTGAAATCCTCTCGGATATCACCCACCGGTGGGGTGATTGTGTCGGACTCGAACCGACCAACACGCCCTCTCGGGTACCAGTAGCCGGGGAACCAGGTGTACCGACCTACGGGACGGACGTACGGCTATACGGTCGTTGGGCCCCCGCATTTTAAATCTCTAATATCTTCTAAAATATTCAGCAATTTTAATCAACACTAAATGCACAACGTATCGTATATATTAAAAAGAAAAGGAATATATAAAGTATTCTTTAAAATAGCTTCGATATAACTTATTATTTTTTTGTAATATTTAAAAGGATAAAAATAGATACTGTGGAATACCCTTCGAAGATAGATATATACCATTGCAGAATTTATTGTAGATCTCTTTAAGGTATACAATCCCGAACTACATTATTTTGGTCTAAATTAAATGGTAAAGATTAGCCGGCGTTTGCAATATAAGCACGCAAAACCATGTTTTTTAATACAAATCTTTGAAATTTTCGGATTTCCTCCACTATTATATGCATGTATTATACATATAAACCTTCCGCTTGAAACAATCTCTCTATTAGTTTAAAAAACCTAAGCGTACAACACAAACAAGCGACTTTATTTGATACTATGTAATGATTTAAAAACCAGTATAGTAATCGCCTATGATAAAATCCTTTAAATTGCTTAGTTTATCAGTTGAACAAATAAAAGTCAAGTAATTAGAATCGTTGACTGATGTTATCTATTCAATGAGGATAAAGAATAGCGGGAACCATAAACTACGTCGTAGTGTTTTGTTTGTGTAATGTCTAGGGTATTGTAACATTTTATATCTTAACAGTTAGCTTTTCTGCTATTTATATTTCTCGTTTACTTATTATTTACATACAAATGTTGTTATACGATATCTTTACCAATTAGGATTGTTATAGACTCGCTTATTCCACATACAACAAAAAAACATATTACAACGCCATCTAACGAATACACGCCGAACTACCCGGTTACTAGTAATTCTGCATCGCACAATGAAAGTTTTTTTAATATATAAATAAACCTTCCAAACAATAACCTTTGAGCCGTGATCAGCTAGGCATGATTACCTCACTTGGTTCGGAAGGAACTTTATGATTGGTACTGTGAGAGAGCCATGCTTTGGCACAAATGGGTTGACAAAGTCACACGAGCCCAACATCTTGCCCTACCCATTCTGTTCTGGAGGGAGGAGGCACTCAAAGGGTGACAACTCATGAGTTGCATTTGTCTATGGACGGCGCTCGACGTCTGCTCGTTTGCCCACTGAAACATCCATACTAATATTATAAATGCGAGTGTGTCTGTCTGCCTGTCTTTCTGTCTGTCTGTTACCTCTTCACGCTTAAACCGTTGAACCGCTTGAGATAGTCCGTGTGCCGGGCAAGGAAATAGGGTAGTTTTTATTCCAGAAATCATCCTTTAACGGGGTGAAAAGGGAGGTTTGTATTGGGAATCAATTACTGCTGAACCGTTGTAGAAGAAATTTATAGTATGGAGATACTTTTTTTTTTCTTTTTTTAAAAGACAACTCCCGCACTAGGAATAAATCCTGTGTCGCGGGGGACTTTACAAACATACATGAAACGGACACAAATAACACCCAGTCTCAGAACAACAATTTGTGGATCACACAAAGTGTTGTCCCATGTGGGGTTTGAACCCACAACACTCGGCCTAATAGGAAACGGCGTGGCGACCGCTTAAACCACTACGCCATCCGTGCAGTCAAATTTTAATTCTTCATAACCGACATATACGCGGACGGATCCGCGGGCAAAAGCTTGTAAGTAATAAAATGAAAAAAAGCACTCATTTTAGACCAAAACTGATCACTTAGTAACAAAATTCTTATCTTTCTTTGGAAATAAAGTACGAAAGTCTTACAATGACTTGCTCAATTCTATTCATGATAAACAATGGTGGTACGTATAAAGATAAAACATATATGGGTGTTCGCCATCCTAGATCGTAAATCGCTTAGCTGGTCCGCGGTTAATAGCACTTTGTTTTACAATGTCTCAGAGCCGATATACGGGCTAGACTTCAAAGAAAGTAATGAATGAACGGGATACCACATAAAGATGTATAATACTTGGATTTTTACATTTTAATAAGCCTGTAATGTATATGAATACTAGATTTTGACGATCTTCAATAGAACCGCTCATACCTTTACTCCCTTGGGGGGCAATTTCCAAAATCCTTTTTAGTGGGTGCTTACAACATAGAACGCATCAACTGTGAAAAATTCAAGTTTATAGCCCCAGTTGGGGTCCAAGCCGACCCTAATAAAGTTTGGAAAAAGGCTTCGTGGAAAGAATATGCAATCTTAAATAGGCCAAACCATTATTCACATAAATGCCCATACCTCCTGTGTACCCCTACCTTATGTCTTATGCAAGTACTCCATTTAATTTTATAATTCACAATTAATAACATTTTTCTGAGTACAATGGTAAATCACATCTTGAATAATTTCATTCACATTTCTTACTCTCAGATGTTACAATTGCGGTTAAATTCTAAGTACAGCTAAGTTTCTAAGTAACTTACAATGTAACGTTCGGCTGTGCTACCGACTAAAGGTTACAAAAAGCTTATTTGGTTTTCCCGTGTGGCAAAACACTACAGGAAACGCGATAAAACGAGAAATGTTTTAGAAACCTGTGTTTCTACAAACGAACCATTATTGTTATTTACGTTAAATAATACTTACAAATAAAATCTAATATTTCCTTTTTAAATAGGAATATTGATTTCTAGAGAACGTACTTTTGTATTAAGATAAATGAGTCATTATGTAAGTTGACTAGAAATCTTAGAACTCTAAGTTTGTTAACTCTGATACGACATTTATTTTAGAAACAGGCCCCTCTTTCCCACTGGGCACTTTGGGCACGTGCCCAGAGCCCCTCGATCGATAGAGGCCCGATTCCTGCCAGATCACCATTCGAAAATCAATATTTATCACCGAAAAACATAATTATTTCAAAAAATCCATTTGTAATGACTGACTACAATACTTTTTTTTGTCTATTCCAACAAAATAGTGCTCAGCTAAGTTCGGCCCCATTAAGCTAATTTGCCCAGGGCATTCAATAGGCTAGAGTCGGGCGTGTTTAGAAATTGTTTAAAACAACGAATAAGTTGTTTTTTACACGCTTTATATTAGCTTCACTTGTATGTTTGTTTGTATGTTTGTAACCGACTCCTTTGGGCGTGATTTTGACTGACTTTAAACGGTCAGAATTCGTTCAAACTTTGTACATATATCGAGGACCGATGACAATACACTAATTTAAAAAAAAAAATAGTTTTAAAAATCTAAAAAACACGCTTTCTATAGAAAACCTAACAAAAAAATAGAAAATAAATTTGAAAAAAAGCGTTGGGTGCCTGTTATCAATAGTAAAAAGCACCCCACGCTTTTTTCAAAGTTTTAGTTTTTTTAAACTATTTTTTTTTTATTAAATTTATTTGTATTCACTTGACTAAATTAATACAAGATTAAGAATCTTGAACTGATCTTGTGTTGAACAAAAATACACTTTGCTTTTATTCGTGGTCTTTCTGCAGCTGATTCTTTAATGGCCGTCTTTTATTTAGAACATAAATTAATTGTTTATTGTTTTATATTTTCTAGTACTTTTACTTCGCACATTACAAAGCAAAGTGCCAAACAATCTTTGCTAGTTCGACTTGTCGGGCGAATTCAGGTTTAAAAAATATATTCTCAAAAAGACAAAAAGCTTACATGAAAATATAAAATGACAAATTGTGATATCAATATTCTAATGGTTGCCGAAACAGTGTTAGTATTTATAGCTTTAAATTTATGTTATGGTTACGCGTTCAGCGATTTCACATCGAGCCAATATCATAATAGGTTTAACTAATTATTGAAAGTAATTTTCTGATATATGATGTGATAGTATTGATATTTGAAAACACTAAACGAGCTTACATTTTTAATTTCAGACGGCAAAATGTTCTACAGTTGTGCTCCTCCGTAGGTAATGTTTTTCTTTGCGTAGTTAGCACGTGTATTTGGTTATACAAGTAAACTTGGACGAGGAAGACTACGCTTACTGACAAGAGAGTTTTTATAAATATAACAACACTAGCTGACCCGCGCAACTTCGTCTGCGTCTCTCAATAGTAATAAATTTTCTCCGTTTTTGAAGCATTCTTCATTGGTGCTCCGCTCCTATTGGTCTTAGCGTGATGATATATAGCCTATAGCCTTCCTCGATAAATGGGCTATCTAACACTGAAAGAATTTTTCAAATCGGACCAGTAGTTCCTGAGATTAGCGCGTTCAAACAAACAAACTCTTCAGCTTTATAATATTAGTATAGATTAGATTGGATAGTTTTATCTATAAATTATCTAACTAATATACAAGTACAATACAAAAAAAGTTGTTTTATTTTCATCAGTTTTGTTTCCTCGTGTTTGTGTATAGTATGGATAGCCGAACAGTATTTTAATTATTATATTTTGTTTTCTCTGTAATTTTGTTTTACCAGCGTTGCCACTGATTTCTATAAGATATAGTAAATGTGGTTTGACAAGATAATTATAAATGGTAAAACGGAGGTTTTTAGGTATACAATTACTTATATTGTGAATCGATCAATGACCACATTTTATTAATAATGTAGTCTATTTGTTAGTTCCATGTTAGATAGTTATCCATTCTTAGACCAAGATATTTCTCACAAGCTTTTGGTTCTAATGGCCTGTGGTCGATTACTAATGGGTCATGTGACGGATTTTTTTAATTTTTTATTCGTTAGATGGATATTCTACAGATATATGTTTATCGCTTGCAATGTTGTAAGGGTCGTATGGCATTCCGGATTCCATTATTTACATACCTACCCACATAGTATTAAACCCAAGGTTACACACATTAACTCATATCGCACTTACTTAGAGCTACTTACATGTTTAATTTAAAATGGACCCCATTCTTTAGGATAATAACTCTATTTTCCGCATAATTACGTAATTAAATATACCAATCAACTTTGCTTCAACGAAAGACAGCCCTAGCGTCGTCAGATGAGTCCAGAATTACACGAAGAACGCAAGAAAACTCATAAGTGGACATAACTGTAAGTTATTAGGGTTGTGCGAAATTAAATACACTTTTTTGTGTCGAAGCAAGAGTGGATATTTATTTGAATGACCTGATGAATGCGTCTTTGATCTGTACCCTTAACCTTGAAGTACGAATTCAATAAAAACTAATTATTGAAATCGAGTCATAAATGGAGAAGAAATCGCGGGACAGATATATACATAGAAATATTCCTAACTAGGTATTCGGCACAAAGTGCCTTTATATTGGCACTATACACAAGTCCTTCAAATTTAAACATATCTTTCTGTAACACTGTATAGACTCTCCAATTCAAATCAATTTCTTCTCTCTTCTACTTTAACGTGCAGTTTTCTTTACAATACACAGAACTTGCAATTACCAGCGTTACTACTGGTACTAACTGCTAGTAACGCGTGCAATAAACGAAAGAAATGAGTCACATCAGTACGTAAATTGCACTCAAACAAACAATTTAAATTATCATGATATCAACATTGTTACATCATCCTGATAATGTCAACAATCTATAAAAAAAAAAACTATTAGGGTTTTCCCACTACACTTTATATTAAAGCTACATATATCCACGTGCATATTGATGTGTATATGGCTCACCACAACAACCTGGAATGATAAATCTAACTGCTTACATTACCCGTGTGTTTCTAGATGTAAAAGCCTCGACTGCGGACACATCCCACAGAAGGCCTTGTATAAACAGTGGTACTTAAACATATTACAAGCCTGTCGGACTAGTATTTAGTTCCCCTGACAGCTTAACCAGAGGTCATGGGTTTCATTGTTATCCAAGTGTTAAGTATCAAAACATTACATACTAATAAATGTTTGAGGTCAACCTCGATAGAGGGCGTTGTACCGTTCCGCTGACTCGCGGTATGGTTCTGTTCACGAGTGTACCATATAACCCTAACCAGTTTTTAATAAAATCGACCAGCAGGACAACCTAGATCAAAATACAGTTGTTTTATTTCTAAACACCTAGTATTTACAACAAGCTGAGTTCAATAGTTCAAAATACCATATTCGGTATTTAACACCAAGATAGATGATTGTGTGATAAGGACGATCATTAATATTAATCGATAACTCCTACCTATGCCTGGGTGTAATTTATCCATAATGTGTATGAATTTAGTGATTTATAGGTATGTTTACTGTAATACAGGGTCTGTTTAATTTTTCTGTGTGCGAGGTATATTCATTTCTTATTTTCTTAAAAAAAGACAACTCCTGCATTAGGAATATATCCTGTGTCGCGGGGGACTTTACAAACACATGAAACGGACACAAAGAACACCCAGACTCAGAACAACAATTTGTGGATTACACAAAGTGTCGTCCCATGTGGGGATCGGACCCACAACACTTAGCGTAGTAGTGAGCGGCTTGGCGACTGCTTTAACCACTACGCCATCCGTGCAGTTAGTATAGTATCATATAAAAGTAGAGGTTACATTAACTTGCGTTACCCTACTTCGTAACTTTAGTCATTAATAATAATAGCTGTTATTCAATAATCTTACATAATAAGTAAATATTGGTATACCCTAAGTATTAACCTTAAGTTATATGACACCAGTTTAGCCAGAAATTCTTGCTTCCTAAGCCTGCGCTAAAGCTTGCCATAAAATGCTATCTTGTGTCTTCCTTCTACATATATACCTGCTATTCTTTTTATGTCATCCTTCCACCTTCGACGCTGCCTTCCTTTCTTTCTCCTGCATTGCCTTGGATACCACTCAGATACGACTTTGGTCCATATATCCTTCTTATTCCTCATCACCTGTCCATCTAACTTTAGATTTTAATTCAATATGTTACATCTGCAATTCTCGTTTGCTGCAGAATTGTTTCAAGTTTTATTTTGTTTCTTAATTTAGCATTGAGCACGCTTCTTTCCTTACTATGTTGATATGTTTCGACCTTGCATATTTTGTCTTCCATTAAACTCCGAGTATGACATTCATATGTCAGCACGGGCAAAATGCACGAATCAAATATTGCTTTTATAGATTTAAACGGTATATCGGGCTTTTCCTTGATTTCCTATAGGAACCAGTATTTTTTCCAAGACAGGTTTATAGTGCTGTTTATTTCTTTGCATGTGTGGTCTTTAGGGATATTATTTGACGAATATATATGTATTCATTGACCTAATCTATCTGTAAACCATTAACCACAATAGGGATTCTTTCTAAGTTTGTCGTTAGTTTTGTTTTTGAAGTATTCATTACCCGTCCAACGTTTTCGCTTTCCAGTACAATTTGTCAGAGCATTTCTTGCCGATTTCATGCCATCATTACCTGAAACAAGTATAAGAAGAGAAGAGTCTGCAAATCTAATTCTAAAAAACTCTAATTAGCCGAAAACAGTTTGGGTGACTTTCATCCCGTGGGTGTCGTAAGAGCTGACTAAGGCCGCAAAACAACGCATGGCACCAGCACTACAAAAAGAAGGAAAACTTGACACAAACCCTATACCAACCCGTCTGGCCAGCGTGGTATAGTAGGCCAAAACCTCCTTTCAAAGGAGAGGCCTATGTCCAGCAGTGGACTATTAAAGGCTGTTGATGTGATGTGATGATGTGAAATATAATAAACATAATGTAAACACACTCGAATTGATACCTAAAACAATTATTAATTTGAGTCAATTGATAACACGAACATTGAACATTGATCCCCGTGAAGATAAAAAACGGTAAAACCCATATAGGAGTGATTTGTAATCGAGGTCAGCGGATCGTGACTGGGTTTTAGTGAGGTGAGGTATTGACCCAATACCGGATCAATTCATGTGATGAAATTATCGTCACCCCTGTTTTTACCTCGGAACGATAAAAAAATGTCAAACCCCTTATTTATAAAAAAAAATGTTTTTTATGGCATTTGACTAGATAAGGACATCCGTGTGGTGACGGATTAAGAATACGTATTGTCACCACCCCTATTCATCCCGTGGGTGTCGTAAAAGTCGACTAAGGGAGAAAACTACGCAAGACAACAGCACTACAAAGAGAAGGAAAACTTGAAACAAACCCTATATCAACCCGTCTGGCCAGCGTGGTATAGTAGGCCAAAACCTCCTTTCAGAGGAGAGGCCTCTGTCCAGCAGTGGACTGTCATAGGCTGTTGATGATGATGATGATGATGATGATGATGACTAGGTAAGTGACTAACGCTAGTTACTTAAGAGTAACAAGTGCTTTGCGGCCTTTGGGTCCCCTCTCGAGAATAAGGGGGGGTTGGGTTCTGGCAAATCTCCTGAATTTGTTTTCCGTGAGGCCGTGGTATCACTCCATGTCACTCCGAAGCTGCTGGCTTTACCACGGCAAGAGTAAAATAATACATCGTACATTGTTAATTTTGGAACAATCTTTGTGATGATTTTTGATACTGACGATATCACGTACAAATTTCTTTATCTTCTTTTTCTTTTCTTTTTTAAAAAGACAACTCCCGCACTAGGATGAAATCCTGTGTCGCGGGGGACTCTACAAACATACATGAAACGGACACAAAGAACACCCAGACTAAGAACAACAATTTTTGGATCACACAAAGTGTCGTTCCGTGTGGGGTTCGAACCCACAACACTCAGCGTAGTAGGAAGCGGCGTAACGACCGCTTAAACCAGAACGTCATCCGTGCAGTCCTTGTTCGCTTATACCCATGATATGTAATTTATTGTCTCTATATCAGCACAATACTCCCCAAAAAACTTCCATGAAGAGCGGTCTTGCTCCGCCAGCTCACAAGCTTCCTCTAATCATGACGGCCCTGTTGATCTAATGGTCAGTGACTCTGACTGCTAAGCCAACGGTTGTGGGTTCGATTCCAGTCTAGAAAAATTATTGTGTGATGAACACTATCATTTGTTCTGTGTTTGGGGTAGTAAAGCATATGTTACTCGCTCATAATGTAGTTTTTTATTGGTGAAAGAATAAAAAAAAAGATTAAGTGGTTTAGGCATGAAAGCGTAACAAACAAATCAACTCAATTTCACATTTATAATATACTAGGTTTTGCCCGCTGCTCCGCCGCATGTATGTCGATCATCGTAAGTAAGTAGAGATATGTATGTATTAGAAACACATAAATATTTTTATCAGCAGTCTGGTTGCCATAGCAGTTGTAGCTATGTCTAGTTTGGGATCAGACTGACGTTTGTGAGCAGTTATTATTATTAATTTTAACCAGGAGAACTATACTGAAAGACGAAGTGTTTACGATCAATTCATCTTCTACTATATATAAATTCTTATCGAAATCCGATAGTCCGATTTAGATTATAAATAGATTGGTTTTATAAACGCCATTTGTCTTTATGTGGTAACGGATTAAGAATACGGAGTGTCATTGCCCCCAAGGAAGCAAACTACGCAGGATAACAGCACTGAAAAGAGAAGAAAAACTTGAAACAAACCCTATACACACTCGTCTAGTTAGTGTGGTATAGTGGGCCAAAACCTCCTTTCTAAGGCCTGTGTCCAGAAGTGGACTGTTAAAGGATGTGGATCTTCTTGTGTTCTTTTTATGACCTTTGGTCAGGCAGCGGGCGGGTAACTTGATGGTAAGTGATTGGTGTGCCTATACCTGCAACCTACACTGGTAGAAGACCGAATAATCTCTCGGAGCACTCCCAATGATACACGCTATAGCGCGAAAGCTACATCTCTACGCAACCGATCTGAAATATCATTGTCCGTTGAATGCAGTCGAGAGGAACAAGCTGGTCCAGTACCAGCTTATTCTTCGACCCTGCAAAGAGTACAGTATTCTATATGCGGCCAAACCTGCGGCTAACACAATGCATAATTTTAATCAAAGGATTTGGACATGAAAATAGAAGTTCACATACATATTTATATAAATTTTATGACGCTTCAAAACCCAAAAAGTTTTGCATCAATTGAGCTCAAATTTTAACACGATATACACGTTTCGAAGATGGTTTTTATCTATTTTTCGTGTCAAATATGTTCCTTTTTCTGCACACCAAAGCGTGGCAGAGTTCAGATAGTTATTTATAAAAATCACGGATGCATCTCACATAGAAACACCTTTTCTAATACCATTTCTCTAGAGTAGATATTGTAATGCAAGCGTATACGACAAAATATATATAAGTTTATAATCATGCAACAATGACACTCTATCTGCACCGCCTGCGTCGTGTAACCTTCGTGTTCAGTATTTGCCTTTGTATGATTACGTTCTTAGACGATAATGCACGCGTTGGTTTTTCCACATAACTCCGTATGTTTTGCTTTGGTATTTATATGTATTTCTTTTATCCGTCGACCTAGCTATTATATCAGAACTAGGACGTTCCCGTTCAAAATGTACAGATGGCTATTTCGGATATAAAAACGCGGGATTGGATTTTGTGCTTGTAAAAACTAGTGTTTAGAATTTATTCATTGTTATGCTTTTATTTTATTTCTTTCGCCAGCATATGCTCATTGGCGTAACCGTGCTGTGCCCATGAGACAGACATGTTTCAGAGTGGTACCAGCGCCTCACAGAAACCCGGATTCAAGCATTTCCTTGTTGCTATTCACCGACTGAGTAAGGTTACCGGAGCCAAACCATTCGTCTCTCTCATTATGGAGGGGGGGCGAAAGGACGGCAGCGCATGTGCGACACTTGAGCTGCAGCTATAAGCGGTGATAGTCACTTACCATCAGGTGACCCGTCTAGCCATTTGCTTTTTATTCCATAAAAAAACTTAAAAAATTGCTTATTATTTTTAATATATGTATGTACGCCCATTAAAACTGATGTCAAAATCTTATACATTTTTGTTTATACATGTATTAAATTAAAACAATATAAATAATTGAAAAATGGTATATAGATCTCATACATACCAATTTTCAATTATTTAGAGTGTGACATTTTTACATAACTATTAGTTCCACCTCCATATAAATTCTTGCAAACCAATTTGAACCCATTACTAATATTTGTACTAAAATCCAACTGGGTTAAGGTACTTCGGACGACAATACTAAACTTCCACATGTAAGCTGATCTGATGACAGAACCACGAGGTAATCTGTATGTGGGTTTATTGGTTTCTGTGGTTTTCATTGGTTACTAGAACGAACACTGATTGGAATAGGTAATTATGGTCTGCTGATGCCGCAACATGAATTTAATTTTGAATTCGATTCGTTATTGAAGCGGGTATATTTTAATTTTAATAAAGTAAGTAGAATCATGTTCGATTTAAAATAGATAATAACAATATTCTAATACATTCACACAACGCCATCTAGTCCCAAACTAAGCAGAGCTTGTACTATGGGTACTAGACAACTGATATAAATATAGCTACATACTTTTTTTTGTAAATACATACATATTATACATAGAAACACTCAGACCAAATCAAACATTAAAAGTTCATGCACACAAATGTTTGACTTGAGCGGGAATCGAACCCGTGACCTTTGGAATAGCAGTCCGTTACACAAACCACTACGCGCCTGTAATAGGAGGGATCCGGGAACTGCAACAACTGAACAAGCCCTATACCAACCCGTCTGGCCAGTGTGGTATAGTAGGCCAAAACCTCCTTTCTAAGGAGAGGCCTATGTCCAGCAGTGGACTATTAAAGGCTATTGATGTGGTAGGCTATTGAGGGGGTCCGTAGCTGTGGTATGTGAACTTACCTAACGTGTGGACGGGCTAATTGAGCCTTAAACTGTTTTTTATTGTATTGCAATTCAGTACCTACTATGGAAGTTAGCCAGAATAGGTAGTGTATTGTAATCAGAAAGTTCTTCAGGAAATACCAGATTACTACCTTATCAATTTGTTCTACTTTTATTAATTATCTGTTATTGATTCTAATAAAGTCATTAAAGTTTGATGCTATTAAACAAGTTAATAATACTATAATAATAATGTATACCTACTTATACTTTACGAACGGGAAATTTTAATTTTCATATGCTCTAGGTATCATCTTTTACAGTGTATTGCTGGACATAGGTCTCTCCTTAGTAAGGTTTTGAAAATGAACATCGCCACTCGACATCGTAACTCTTACAATTAAAACGAACCTAACAACACCGCAAATGCCAAAATCGATCAGGTCATTTTGGCTTTAGAGCGTGTCAAAGATATATACATAGTTTTGTAAAGATAAGATATCTAAGATAAGGTAACCTCCTATTAAGGAGAGGCGTGTTTCCAGCAGTGGACTATTAAAAGCTGTTGATGTGATGATGTGACTAAGATAAGGAACATAATTAAACGCAACACACTAATAAATATTCCCTAGTCAGATCCATATTCAGATGCTTTTATTAGCTTTACTAACTAAAAATGTAAATAAATCTTAGAAGTGTAATATTAACCTTAAATCTGAAGCCAGTTAGGAGGGTCAGGGGAAGCCAGGGATTAGAAAATGGATGGTCCTTCAGAGGGAATTAACAAAGTTTATTTAGTCCAGCTCTTTCATTTTTTAATTCGGTTTTGTCGTTAAAACATTTTAGTGTTATTTTACTACAGTCGCTTTTGCTTCCTCTATACGCTCGTCATTATTGCTGGACTCGACCTCTTCAATTTCTTGTCATTTTATCTGATTTAACTGATCGTTTTCTTCGTGTGTAATCCTTTTGGGGCCGTCACCCCACTAGGTGGGCAGGGTGGTGTGTCGAAATTGAACTGACGGTGACCACACGGTGTACCATTCTGCGTTCTGCAAAAGGAAATGCGTCAGTCGTAAGGAAGGGTCCCATGCGGCCACCCTGCCCACTCGAGGATGACCAGCTGTAGCGAATCCACGGCGACGAAGCCAGAACGTGGAGCCTCCAGCCGGGTCGACCAACGAGCCATCGTGGTTCAGCGAGCGGCCTCATGCAACTTGCGTACATGTTCAAGTGGGAGCCAACTGCCGCTACCCGCCCGTTGATTTATCTGAACTATATTGACTGACCAGTTTACATATTGTATATAGATCAAAACTCTTCACGTGGTGGACGTACCAATACCAACTGACTAAACTCAGGAAAGTCCAGATTCTATAAACGCAATGATAATACATCAACACATGAAATGAATCATGAACACATGTTTTAACGATCCTTTTGGTGGTAAAGTATTCCGCTGCATTGTAAAATGTTTGCTAACAGTATATATAGCTGCCATGTGTAAAATTATAATCAGATTTTCCAAAATCAGGAATACAGCTGCTTCTTCCTCCGAGCCTTTTTCCCAAACCGATACGACCTTCAAACCTTCAAGAAAAGAGCGTACTCCTTCCTAAAAGGCCGACAACGCGTTTGTGACTCCTGAGTTGCAGACGTTCATGGGCGGCGGTGGTCACTTTCCATCAGGTGACCCGTCTGCTCGTCTGGCCCCTCTAACATAAAAAAACAACTAGGTTGGTGTCAGTATTAAGTCTACTACGATATAGCTGAACTTCGATTTTTACGCGGAGCGACTACCATCCCCACAACCCAAGTACTAGGCGATAACGAAGTTGTTTAGAAAGACTGTTGTCAAACTATTCAGGGCTCCATCCAAGGACCCATAGCGATTCACAAAGATGTTGGTATGGCAATCGGGACCGACGGTTTAATGTGCTGTCCGAAGGAGGGTCTCAATGTGTTCAGAATGATTCTCACCCATCCGTAGACTGACCTGGCTAAGATAGATTAACTTTGCAATGTGCTACTCGGTTACCACTTAGCCCCGAGCCCCCCCCAAAATACAGCTACATGAAGATCCTAAAGAAGGTCTTCATGTAAAAGATCTAAGGGTTTTCGCTGATGGCTCAAAAACAAAGTTGAGATCAGTTAGGGCATGCTATCCGAGTAATCAAATATTAGCAAAATGTTTTATCCGGATATCAAATTATGTACTAGTACTGAGATTAAACGAAGAGTAAGGATAATTACTAGTTTCCCATGGATTACATTTTATTTTTAAACTGTGTTTGGTGTAATACATATAACCGAACATCTTAATAAGCACTAAACGAGTCACGCGCTTACCTACTCGTATTTACTCGTAGAACATACGTTTACTTGCGCAGTGCACTTTGGGTGACCGCGGCATTGGGGTGCATTCGTTGCAACATCATTACATTTTCATTAAACATAACATTTTACAAACATTTCTAGCGTTTAAGAACTTATTGTGAATCTGAACAATATACTATTAGGATGTAACATTTAAAATATTCCTTTTATTTAACAAGCACTGCCCCGTACAAACTGTGATTTCTTTTAGTTACAAAATGTAATATTTTACACCGTTTTAACACAATAATTTAGCACTCTTTTACTTTATATATTCCTCTGTTAAAATTATATAAGTATGTGTAATATAAATAACAGCGCTAATCTGGACATTTTGGACATTTCGACCATAGTGATAGCACTGCCTCACAACAAACTGGTGTTAAGCATTCCTTTGATGTCTTTCACCGAGTAAGTGAGACTGAGACCAAACCACCCCCTACATCAACAGCCTATAATGGTCCACTGCTGATCATATCCCTCTCCTTAGGAAGAAGGTTTTGGCCTACTATACCACGCTGGCCAGATGGGTTGGTATAGGGTTTGTTTCAAGTATTCCTTCTTTTTGCAGTGCTGTAGTCCTGTGCAGTTTGTTCCCTTATTCGGCTCTTACGACACCCATACTACTATGTTCTTAAAAACTTGCCAAGTCTAATAAATAGTTTTCATATTGCAATATCTCTCATCTCCTATTTGTATGCAACTAGGTTTTGCATACGATATTCCAGGATAAGTCTATAATTCATGGCAATCCGTTACGCCGTTTTGACGTGATTGAGTACCAAACATCCATCGGAACCTACGCATTAAGCATAATTTTGAAACACAAAGACATAGCGTTGACACAGCGTATATAGGTCTAACATCTGTAATGGATTTTCCATAAGATTACAATATTCTGTAACGGTTTTCCCGAGTGATTACAAATTATCGCATTTACAGTAAACTTTATCTGTTTACAAGGGCCACTTATCATCAGAAATCGATATTTCTGTTTACAAAACTTCAATAGAATCCATCATTTTTAATCAAAACAAAATAATTTTATCAACAATCGAGTTGGAAATATGCACACGCCCTCCTGATATTGGATGCGGCAGCTTCAAACACTCCCAAGCGACAGGCCTGTTGGTCTGGTGGTTGTTATCCTGTCTGGTAAGCCAGTGGGCGTGGGTTCAATTGCCACCTGGTACAAATAGTTGTGTGATGAGCACGATTATTTGTTCTGATTCTTACTCATAATACTAGCTGGTACCCGCGATTATGAAAATTAATTTGTAAAGCGCTGCCTTAGAGGGTTCGATTCCCGGACCAGGCAAAGTTTTAAAGGGTTTTCTGAGAGGGAAAATAGTAAGAAGTTACTCCTTATATAAAAACCTACCTGGTTGTAAAATATTATCAAAATCGGTCCAGCCGTTTAAAAGATAAACAAAAGAGAACAGAACAGACAAAAAAATAAACTGATTTTTAGGCATAGGTATCGTGCAAATAACAGTGTGAGAATGAAAAACACATATGTCCAGCAGTGGATTATTAAAGGCAGTTTATGATGATGATGTATGTATTTAGTTTATCAACTGTCTGATTATATTAAAACAGGCTAACAGCTAATTAGCATAGTTTGAGGTCAGACGTTCGTGTGTAAGAAGGGTCAAGTTTTTATTTTATTTATTATATAGGCCATTTTTTGAGGAAGATTTTACGCTATTTAACATCACGCTACGACATTTTCGAGCCTAGCAGTGCCTAAAAACGCACAGTGAAATACATAACGTAGATGATTTTTACATCGTTGAGATATTCGTATCACAAAGAGGTATTGGCGATTGCTGATATTATCGCTAAACATACATATTATGTAAAGAAGGCGATGACCTTTCTTTCTTTCAAAAGTCTCTCTACGATTATTTTTATTATGTTTTTTCCTCATGCCTTTATTAGCTGGTATTCGCTACTTCGTATACCTAGAATAAATACTTGAGAAAGTCTATTTTCTGTTGAAACTTAAAGCAATGTGTTATAATTAAATTTGTAATGTGTCAACTTATAAATGAGTACATATCACATTTATTGTATTGTTGATCTCGTGGGATCAGTATCCTTGAAAAAAATTCCCTCTCTTTAAAATATGGTGCACACTTATGAAAATGAAAGTTTTGTTTTTGACATATGTAACTTAAAATTGGTAATTTCTAATAGAAAATTAGGGTCCATTACCGAGTTTCACTTAGTACGGCGACTACTCGTTAGTGCTCACCGTACCTCTATAGGGATTTCCCCCATAGATAGTATAGATATCTTTATAGATATACATTAAGTGCACAACGTATCTAACGCATTTATTTGGTTAAAGAATAATAATGTATTGTTTAAAATAACTTCCTAAAAAACCCATATTTTTTGTAATACTTAAAAGATAAAAAATGGTTATCCTCAGGAGTCTCTCCACTCCTTTTAGTCTATCTCGTAAGCCAGCGTTTGCAATGTAAACGCACAAAAACGTGTTTCTTCTTGATCTCTAATTTCCTCTATTATAATATGCTTTTATTATAAAAATAAACCTTCCTCTTGAACCACTCTCTCTTTTGGTGAAAACCGCATTAAAATCCATTGCTTAGTTTCAAAGATCTAAGCAAGCAAAGGATCTACACATTTTTCGGTCTCGCTCCCATCCGCTCAGAACGTGCAATAGGGAACTTCGTTCCAAAAAAATGAAAAGTCAGAGGCTGTCTGTCGAGGCTTCCATAAGCAAAGATACTTGTATGTAAGTAGTGTGTCCATCTCGGGAATCGAGACTCCTTTTTATTTTTACTTTTTAACTTTGCAGTTCTAAAAATACTCGTCCATACATCAATACACGTCGAAGCAAAATTTACCAACCAAAAAAATATATAAGTTGATATTCCAGAAAAAAAAGTAGTACGATGACAAATTAAGGAATTTCGTACTTTTATTCTTCCGTATGCTGTAAGACATTAATTGTCGTTTAATTTCAGAATAAGAATTAGGTAATCTATAATAGGTTAAGGATTTACCGGCTAAATATTCAAATTTGTTGAATGATTGTGTCTATTACTTGCATGGACTTGGCAACTTGATTTCTTTTATCACTTATTAACTACAAAAGATCGTAACTATGTTTACTTGTTGTTAATTCACTTAATCAATTGTCGCGAACCTTAGAAAATTTGTCTTTCTAATTAGACAGATAGACGGACTTTCCTTTTTTCTTCTCGAGAAATTGAAGTCTAAAAATTTAATTTTAGCCTTCCGTATCGCTTATATATAGATTGCTATGTCAAAGTGAAATTTTAAAAACGTCTTTAACCGGGTTCTGCCCGTGGTTATACCCGGCTATATATGTTGGTTATCGCGGTAATAAGTATAGCCTATGTTACTCGCTGATAATGTAGCTTTCCATTAGTGAAAGAATTTTTTAAATCGGTTAAGTAATTTAGGTGTAAAAGCGTGAGAAACAAACAAACTCACTTTCACATTTATAATATTAGTATGGATGTACTTAATATAACTGCACGGATGGCGTAGTGGTTAAAGCTGTCGCCACGCCGCTTCCTACTACGCCGAGTGTTGTGGGTTCAAAACCCACATGGGACGACACTTTGAGTGTTCCACAAATTGTTGTTCTAAGTCTGGGTGTTCTTTGTGTCCGTTTCATGTATGTTTGTAAAGTTCCCTGCGACACAGGGTATATTCCTAATGCGGGCGTTGTCTTTTGTATAAAAAATAAATAAAAAAAAACTTAAATCTGTAACAGTTTTATTACAACTATAAACAACTGGACCAAATCTGTACTGACTGTACCAAATCCAGGCTCGAGTCATTCTGTTCAGACTAATCACTATAGATATATAACAAATACCACTTAACACTTTCATTTTTTTTATTGAGCACCCATCAATTACGTGAACATCAAGCAAATAAGAGTAAAGGATGACCAAAGAAAACAAAAATGAATGGACTGTGTAAAAGAAGATACTGTGAACTGAATTTCGTATAGGTGTTAAAAGACTTACTTTTATAAATCAAAACAATAATGTACCATACTGTACCATACATACAATAATGTACATGTACCAATACTCAATAGCAAGTTAATTTTTTTTTCTTTAATAAAGAAAGAAAACATTACAATAAGACAGTACAAAAAAAAACATAAGCATAACAAAAACAAAAAAAAAACTGTTTGGCTGAATTTTAATTAGAAACAAAAAAGACCCTGTTCGGCCATTTTGGGCTCGCGTAATAGACGTGCCTTAAAATATACACAGTCGTAATGCTCGCACTTGCTTGAAACTACGTCATACAAGAAGTTAATATTCAGTTATCTGACAAGGGTGTGACATCATAGCCATGACCTCACCGACTGGGTGGCAACAGACAGACGGTTAATGGAAGGTTATACGGACAATGACCGCTACTTAATGTGCTATATCCTAAGTAATGTTTATTCTAATACGAATGTGAATCTGGTTTTTACACCTTAAATACTCGACAGATAATCGTGAAAAATTGTATAGGTACAATTTTTCACGGTCCAGAATGCAAGAGGGTACAGAATTAAAGTGCTGTAACATAGGTCTTTTTTGTGGCCGTGTTATCACATCGGTCCGGTAAGTAGTTTCTTCAATAATAGCTTTGATGTGACAAATAGGTAAATTAAACTAAATTAATTCACAAAATCTTTTGTCCATTCTTGAAGGCGATAAGTTCAACTGATAAAATTAAATATAGGATAACCTTTTAATAAGTTAAAGAAAAATAAAATGTTTCTCTGAATCGTGATGCTGATAATATTGGATATGTCTGGGGCTTGGTCTCCCCGATATTAGGCAATAGAGATACAGGCAGCATACCTAATGGAAGTAGTTCCTTTCTTAGCAACCATTTCTTTAAAATATAACCCCTAACACGACGTAAATTTTGCCTTTTATTACATGAGTAGCCAAGTTGTGGGTATATGATGTTTCTTGATGATTTGAGTGATGTATCAGTTTGATCGTCGTACTCGTACGTAGGTACGCAATGTGTCAGTGAGAATCAGCTTGGCTTGCTTTGTAGTTCTTTCACTCTCTGTAGCGCGGGAGTATAACATTTGACTAATAAAATATTTGTATGTTTGAACATACTAACTTTAAATCCTATTCGTAAACAAACAATTTGTGGCGAAACAAAAACATACTTCAGCGCCATCTAACGAAGACACAACTAACTACGGAGTAACTGCTAATCCTGTATCGCGATATGAATAATTCTCACGCCATCATACAATTTTCCAACTTTACCATGTAAGCTGCATGTGCACATTGCCCTGTCGGAGGATCCTCCCTTTGTGTTGGAGGAACATGACATCCGTTCTTCGACAAATTACTATAAACCTACAACAAACATAATATACTTATCTAGGTACGAGAAGTGTAGTAAGTGTATTATGATATTGTACATGGCTTAAGGAAAACTTAAAAAAAAAACAAAACGTTAAAGAACTTTCTGCTCCAAGGGTTCGAGAATTAAACGAGCGACGCTGTGCCAATTCACTTGACCATGTCCAGTGCAACCTGATGCAAACGTCAGGTAATTCAAATACACTACACACGAAAATTCCCGTCCGCATACATACTATTATGTAGAGTTCATTTGCTTTGGTATTTCAGTGTATGTCTTTCAAAAAAGTGTAGGAGAACAATATGTTTTTCTTTTCTTAGATAAAATGTATGTATTTAGAATCCTATGCGTATGTTTATTTGGAAATGGGCCCGGTTGAAGACAATAGGCTTGCCATCATAGAAATATAAGCATAGAGAGAACACTAGGTACAGCAGGCAACGAAAGAGATGGATGCCGGACAAATGCTGTCATTGGGGAACAGCGGATTAATATACTTAGGTTCGGTTTGTTAAAATTAAGTTTTTTTATTTCTAGGAAAAATGCCACTAAATAGAAAGACAAAGACTAATATCGGTCATCACACTGAAGATAACATACGTGCTACTTTATAAATGACATTGATATTGATACATATTGAAAGCTGTGTCAAGATTAAAGGAAATACCCTTCACAACACTGTATAGAACAACAACACCATAAAAAATTAATACATAATCAACTGAAAATCCTATTAAAACCGAAAAACTTTTACCAAATTACAGTACGTTTTTTTTACTAAGGCTCAAGAGAAAAATTTGGTTGATTTTTAAACGAAATGTAACAAAATGTTCTATTGTATTACTACTGTGGATACTCGAAGATAAGCCTACGAAATGGCAATAAAAAATAATTTGCAAGTGCACAAAAATGGCATGACACCAAACTGGCATGGGTTGATACAGTTTTAGAAAAATCCACCCTAGTATTAGCTTGCGAAAGCCTGTAGGATGTCGTTTGAGCCGGCCTACGGCATTCAATCGCCATAATGTAAAGATATTTTCTGATAATTTGGAAAAAATGTGCAAACCAAGTCAATGTAAAGTCTAATGTCAAAAGTCTTCTACAGTATTGGCAGAGACAAGTATCAAAAGTTACCAACGCAGAGAGAGGCAAACTGGCTTCATGGAACTACTGGGAATAAACCACTTTTGCTGTATTGTAAATTCTGTGATTATTAATATTATAATTTTACTATACTAAAACTTTCTAGGAGACTGTTTAAAAGTACAAATAGTTTTAATCTATACTAATATTATAAAGCTGAAGAGTTTGTTTGTTTATTTGTTTGTTTGTTTGTTTGAACGCGCTAATCTCAGGAACTACTGGTCCGATTTGAAAAATTCTTTCAGTGTTAGATAGCCCATTTATCGAGGAAGGCTATAGGCTATATATCATCACGCTAAGACCAATAGGAGCGGAGCACCAATGAAGAATGTTTCAAAAACGGAGAAAATTTATTACTATTGAGGGACGCAGACGAAGTTGCGCGGGTCAGCTAGTCTGTAATAAAACAGCATTTAGTTTAGGTAAAACTATATTTAAATGCTGTTTTTAATTATGATTCAGCAACCGTGTACGATCAATTTTACCCCAGATCCCTTATTCAGTATTACCCACCCATGGTTTACAGGGGATCAAATATTTTTTTTAAATGGCGCGTTTTTAAAAAAAAATGCCATTTAAAAAAAAAACATAACTTCCCAAGTGCTATCTTTGCTTTTTTTTTTAAACTTAGATATGAAACGTATGTATATTTTAAGAAAAATTAGGTAAGCTTTTTGGAGAGAAAGTGCGATTCAATCATTTTGAAAAAAAAAAACTGCCCCACTCTGTTCTAAATATAGTTAAAAATTTCGAGTTTGAAAAATATGTATTTTTTTATTTTAATGTACTTAATACTAATACATTTGATTACATTAATATAATTAACAAAAACAAATAACGAGACTTAACGGTTCTGTGGTTATAACCCGACCACAGATTGCAAAATGATAAAAGATGGCAGTTGTCTTTGTCATTAGTAAATTTAGTAATATTGCGCGAACGCAACACGCTTGCGTAGTTGCATTGTTACTTTACGAGGATTGTTCGACTGAAAACTGTAAAGTAATGTAGGTATTTTAATATTACTTTATGATCATAAAGAGGAATTTGACGATATGCTAGTAATACAGTATTGAAAAAACTTAGTCATGGTTTTTTTTAAATAATTTATTTTACATCTTTATAAAACAGAACTGTGCAATGTTTCATAATATAATTACTATCTATTGCTAAAACGTTTTTAACTTTTAGGGAGGATAATACCAATCCAAGTGAATGGGTGCCAGCGGACACCGTCGACATATGCTGTAGCAGCAACGAATGCAACACAATGCTGTACGAAGGGAACCTCAGACAATTGCTACGCGCTGCAAATGGGTGTATAGTAATCACAGAACCTCTAGCCAAAAGGCAAAAAATAGCCCTCATGTCGCCTACGGCCAAAGGAAAGGGCGTTGGGAAAAAAACTAAAATTATATTAAATTGAAAAACGTTTGGACATACGAGATCAGCGAAAATTGATTCAAAATGTTGATTGATTATTGATTGACGATAACTTAATAAAGAAAGGGAGACTGGTAGGTTTGTTTGTTTCCAGGTAAGTAAGTATTATGTATATGCATACAAATATATTATGAACAATGGATGAAAGAATGATGTGTATGTTTTAAAATATGGTTCTGGGGGCAGCTTGTTGCTAAACATATCACATGTAAGAATATGAAATTTGTTTTCTGCTTAAAATTCAAGTTCATAACAATGCGAACAGAGCTTCATAATAACAAACTAATATGGTTAACTGAAAGTTAAAATCCTACCACTCTTTACTATACTAACGGTTTAAAGTTTTACAAATATATTTTAAACCATAATAGCTTAGCAAGTAATGCAACGTTTTTAAACAGTGCTATGCATCCTTACTAACTGCTTTCATAATTTGCATTATAGCTATCACCTTGACCCCAGCACCAGAAGCAACAGCCAGAAAGGAACCGTCAGAAGCGCTTATAATATTAATAACATTATAAATAATAAGTAACCGCCTAATTATTGATTATATCATTTTTTGTTTGTTAAGTAATATAAGTTATAATTCTGTTTGTTGTTTTATTAATATACTTATTGTTTCTTTTTTAAGTGAGTTTTCTTTCCCTCAGAAAAAGATTGCAATTTTGTGTGTGTCTGTCATTGATATAATACTTACATAGATGAGTAATTACCGCCTAAAATCGTTGCTACTGCACATCTGTCCACAGGCATATGCGTAGCAAACGTCAATTCAGTATTCAATGTGGCGTCAACCGAGTTGAACATAGCGACACATGACAGTAACAATCGCCAAAATGGCTAAATGCGTAGTGAAAGAATGCGATTCAAGGTCACAAAACATTAATAAATCATGCGGAATTACTTTTCACGTGTAAGTTAATGGTTTTTGTATTGATAATATCGTAAATAAGGCTATAATTGAAATAAAACACTGATAATTGTAATTTAGAATCAGTGTTACCATTAAAAAATCATTTTGGTTTTCCCACATTAGTGGGAGAATTTATAATTTATGAAATAATATGCTTCATACTGTTTTTAAACATTTTGCCAATAATAATAAAATATAGGAAGAACGGTAGTTGTTGGGGCTGGACCGATCACTTTTTTTAGGGACCCGTTGAACGCTTGGGAGAAGTGCCAAGCTCGCAGTGCTGGAGACTTTTGTACAAAAGAATTAATTCATTGTTTTTCTTAATTTATTATCAATTTGAAATAATAATTGTACAAAATAATAATAATAATAAAAAAAAAATGTTTATCATAAAAATAAAAAATAAAAATATAAAATAAAAAAGTAAATAAACATAAATAAAAAAAAATATAAAATATAAATTAAAATTTTTTTTTTTTTTTTTATTTGTTTTTTAAATTATAATAGAATTTGCAATACACCCTGGGGATTATTTATTATCAGTACAAGTTGATCATTCACTTTTATTATTAAATGCTATTATTTTTATGTAAAATATCCACACAAACTTATAAAAAAGAGTCTAAAAGACCATTGTATACAAAACTGATGCTTCACAGCGCAGTTTGATTTTACACTGAATATAAACCCTTTTAACCAAATATTTCCAGTTATTTTATTATTTATACCTATTCTATTCAATTCGAAATATATTATTTAGAATATTTAAATTAATTTATTTTATTACAAAATTGTTTTAAAAAAAAATTGTTTCTTAGTTGTTATGGGTAAAATTTCATACGGTAGTCAACACTGGCCCACCATCGTAAAGTTATATCTTTGTCTTTGTCTAATCCGAGCGATGGTATTGTTCTTGTCTCGCGTGTAAATGAGACATAAATATGTTTACTTTCAAATGTTTAGTGGTATCAAAGCTACGTCGTCAAAGTTCAAAAGTGGTTACACTTTTTTCGACGTGTGATAATGAGGTTTGCTTCTCTAGTGTTGTTTTAACTCAATGGTGTCTGTGTACTATTCTTCACTAGCATAGACAAAATAATCTCAATTAGTATAAATGTTTCTGTGTATTAATTTCTGAACTTTAGGTACTATGTGTGTCAAAATTATTGTAATATACAGTGCCTGATACTTATTTTATCTATTATTGTAGTTCAACCCCTACAAAATCAGCATATAATATCTTATATAAGCTTAGACATAACCTTATTGCAACAAATAAATGCTGAAATAAATTAATAATCTTTATTTAATTCTCTCACACAATATACACAATTAAAAAAAATGTAAAATGAAACAAAATCAAATTTACAATTTTATTTAACAAATCTGTGTATCTGTACTAGGAGACTTGTATGACAGATTACCAGACGATAGGTGGAGTGCTGTTAACTTTGTTATTGTAATTAATTCTGTAATTCTTTGCAAAGTATGTTCATGGGTAGCATAAAAGATGTTTTACACTTAGGGCACAAATATTTAAAAAAAAAATACGCAGGACAAATGACAGATAGTTTTTAAAGTTCATTATCATTTTTTTGTGAGCTCACACATTTTTGAAAAATACACTAACTTTTCTTCTATTTATAAGATGGTCCTAGCTTTTAACTATTAAGGATATGATTTTATTCTGTTGCTAATACCAAAAGCAAAATTCAGTTACTATTGTCCCACTTCAGACCATTGTTATAGCGAAATAGAGATCCGTCTAGCCAAGCAGGTGCATATTGAAGAAGGATTTCGTCGAAGTTGCTGGCTGCGTCGATGGAGACGACGTGCGCCTTGATCGAAACTCTCAAAATCATGTCGAAAATGGTAATTTTAATGTTATAGGTAATACCGCCCTGTTCTTCAGTGGTGACAGTTGTGAGGAGGTTTTTGAGACTGCACAAGCAGGCATTAACTAAGTCTGTGACTAGTTGCAAAGTAACATCCTAACGCTTAATGTTATTTAAACTAAATATATAGCCTTTTCAATCAGATCTGATCTACTGCCACAACCCTCTCTTTCTATTACTACACACTTGTGGTTATGCAAAAAACAAATACTAAATATCTTGGCAGAGTCATTGATCAACACCTTTGCTTCCAACCTTGTGCCAAGATTGCGCAAACCTATCTATATATTTAAAACCTTAAGACATTCTGCTGAACGAAGGATTATGAAGATAGTGTACTATGCATTATGCAAACCCTTAGTGGAGTATTGCATTACATCCTGGGGAAGTGCTGCCAAAACACATTTTATTAAAGTAGAGAGGGCACAGCGTGCAATACTTAATGTTGGTGCAGGCCTCCCCTTCCGATATAGCCGGTAGTGACAGATGTTTTACCGCGGTTGGATCCTTCTGTAAAGAAGTCATCTTGCAGAAATAGAGAATTTACCCGAAGGTGGTGCCCACGCCATTGCGGGCCGGCGCTAGGAGGGGTCCGGATCTCTCTATAACAGCAGTACCCTCATCCCTCCTATTACAGGCATAGAATGGCAGACCGTGTGGCTTTAGTCGGTCCCATTCCATTACACCACCCCGCCGCAAACCCCGGTGGAGTGATGACACGAGGGGATTCCACACGTAAAAAAAGTGGATCTACAGAAAATGGGGCATACCTACTCACGCATCGACAGACCTTCATTCTGCGTAGGTACTGTAATTAAAAAACATGGTGAACTGAAATTTGTGTTGTTGTGTGCCCCGCCGTTTTATTCAGAACAAATTCTCCCACAATTTTTTTTTCTGCTTTCTTGGTAATTACTTATACAATAAAATAAACAAAATCCTTAATTTATACCCACATCCGAAATCTCGCTGCGTCAAAACATTAAAACACAATATTTAAAAATGCTTGACTACACAGATAACACAGGTTTTCATTTAAAAACCTACATCGGGCGCCAGTCTCACACATAGGTATTTGAGAGAACATAGATTATGTAGGTATTTAATTATAAGACCTTTAACTATTGTGAAGAGAAATAAAGAAAAAAGTTACCCCGCTTCTGTAATTATTAGCAGATTTTTATTTTTGTTTCACTAACAGTTATTCCAAAAAATCATTTCCTACGTTGGTAACGTATGGAACGTTACCGCAGCAAGACATTTTCTTTTTTAATTGGAATATTGAAATAAACATTAGCTTGAGCTTTTCAAATAATTAGTTATCTAGACGAGGTAAACGTTACAACTTATTTTGTATTTGTATCTTCTTCAGCTGCAAAGTTATTCGAGATCCTGCAGGTGCCCTAGGTTCTGACATACAAACGTGGCCCTGCTGGGGAGACTGACCCAACAGGGCCCCATATAAACCCTTATAACTTTTGAACCAGTGACCTCTGATATTTATACAAATTAGCGACTAAATTTTAGTGTCACCAAAATTAAAATCCATAATGCTAGCTAAGCCAGTGTCAGTGACACTGGCTTAGCTAGCATCAATAGGATGAGTGACCCCCGAAGTATAGGTAGATGGTAGTGGCCCCCGCCCCACGATGACACATTGACCGTCACCTGCTAGACTGGCTGGTCCACGTGCAGGCTTTACCGCCGTCGAGTGACCTGGGACCCTTATCGTCCGACTGAGACAGGTACCTTCCGATCACGGCTGCTTTGGGATGCACCTTCACTCGGTCGCTAGGAGGGAATTAAGTTTTAAATAGGGCCCGAGGAGGTTTTCACATGTAAAAATAAGAAAAAAAAACATTTGGAGTAATTACTCAACACTTTTTGCCCCGCACAACCAATCTATGGAACGGGTCGTCTGCGGTATTTCCGGACCGATACGACCTTCAAGAAAAGAGCGTGCTCCTTAATAAAAATCCTCCTGAATTCATGGGCAGACGTTCATGGGCGGCGATAGTCACTTTCCATCAGGTGACCCGTCTGCTCGTCTGCCCCATCTAACATAAAAAAAAAACACATTTACATATATGAAGGTGCGGGGGGCGCTGATGAGATACTTGCCTAGGGCGCTCTTGATCCTTGACCTCAGCGCCTAAAATATGAATACTGGGTCCCTTTCTTTCATAAAAGCATGCGCATATTTGAATACAACGTTAAAAAATTTCAACATAATCAGTAGGTAAAGAATTATCGCAGAATTGCGATTTGTTATAGTTTTATATACAGATAGTAGGGTTATCAGAATAACTGGTTCGAGTTCAATCACTTTTGCATCAGATGTACCTAACTATAATTAAAGTAATCCTTTGGAGTTCCATGATAAATTATTTTGCATGTATTCGACAGTATATGTCAAGAAGAAAATATAATAAATAAAAATTTGAAGGTTTCCAGAGCTTTCCAGATCACGTGGGAGAGTTATGTTACCTTGGGCAAGCCATGCTTGGGTCTTCGTGATATCACGGCCTTACAAAAAACTGGTGTTAAGCAAGTCTTTCGCTGCTTTTCACTGAGTGAGTGAGGAAACCGGAACTCAACCCACCCCTCCCCTAAAGTCTGAGGGGCACTCTAAAGGCGACATCGCACTCGTAACTCATGCGCAACAAGTGTTCATGGGTGGATGGTAGTCACTTACTATCAGGTGAACCCTGACTAATTCTTGTACGATTGTGACTATTTGAACAATTATTGAATGACCGTTTAATACTTTTGAGATCAAGAATTCCCTAAATATTTATATTTAGCCTCTGTATGCAAGGAGTTTCTTAGGAACAGGTAGAGCTCTGCTCACATTATATTTCCTCCAGGACTTACCTAACTCAACTTACCTAAATCGCATTCTTTCTTCGCCCTAGGTCGCTTAAGTATCACTGAATCGATGATGTTTTTTCTCTAAGTGGATGAGACAGCAATAAAAATACTTAAGAGTTTTTTTTCTACCCATAATTTGAATATTAATAATCATGTTTGTACAATGTTTAGCATTATTGCTTCATCAACATCACATCAACAGCCTTTAATAGTCCACTGCTGGACATAGGCCTCTCCTTAGAAAGGAGGTTTTGGCCTACTATACCACGCTGGCCAGACGGGTTGGTATAGGGTTTGTATCAAGTTTTCCTTCTTTATACAGTGCTGGTGTCCTGCGTTGTTTTGCGCCCTTAGTCGACTCTTACGACACCCACGGGATGAATTGGGGTAGTGACATTCCGTATTCTTAATCCTTCACTACACGGACGTTTACGGACGACATCATTGCTTAGTCTTGTGCAAACGAGCCGGCAACGCGTTTGTGACTCCTGAGTTACAGACAGGTGACCCGCCTGCTCGTCTGCCCCTTTAAAAAAAATTAGATTACACATACAAATGCAAATATGTACATGTGGTACAATTGTCCTTTATGGGGTATTTACGTCATTCAACATAACCGTGAGAGAGGCCGGCAAGTATGGACCGGCTTGACCAGACTGATTGGATATCACTCTGGTCCAGAGTATTACAGGAAATCGGTAAGCAATTCTTTCACCGAGTGAGGTTAACTAAGACCACGGCCGCACGTAGATCTCAAGCTGATTCTGGAGGGGGTCTCAAAAAGTCGTCTGCTATTTTGACCCCCTATACCTTAAATAAAATGAGAAAATGTATTCAACTCCGTGAATAATTTCGTCCATACCCTTTTATTATTACTACATAGCCGCATAAGCACCTTTTTTCATATATCTATTAGTAGAGAAAGAAGTAATACGAGTAAAGGTTTAATTTTAACGTACGCCATCACCGATAGATAGTGAGATATTTCTCTAAGTCGTTACAAAAATGTTTACTGCACGATACTGCTTTTAAGTACAGGTAGTCTGCGTTTTCTATTCCCAATCAGTTATTGTTTAGGAAAACCCAAATGCGTTAGGCATTTAGACTGGCCGGAAATAGTTACAATTCTATAAAACGGGTAGAGGTAAATTTCTCGTCTAATTTTACCAACCAAAAACCGCAATTTAAATTATGTTATTTTAAGCTGTTGTGTGAAACGCTACAAGTTTCCCGAGAAATGGGTTTCCTATAAAATAATGTACGTCACAGCCGTTTGTTATGTTATTTATGAAATAATAGAAACCGGGCAAGGAATTCAACGTGTAATGGCAGCACGGAGTTACGTATGTAACACTTATAAGTTCATAGCACCTACGTCATTTTGATGTCTAAAATGTTGTACCTACGTATTTGTTCTGTCGTACGAACGAGTACAAACAAATACGCAAATGATGCAGGTTTATTCATTTTAATAATGTTTTTTCAGGCTATTATTGTCAAGATGGCGCAATCGCTAAAGTAAACATTCCTATTGCCATACCAAGTCAACGTCTCTTTCTATGTGAATACAATGCAAAAGCTCAATGTTTGGAAATGATAAAATCTTAACACAAAAAGAATCGACTATACTCACAAATATCTAGTGGGCTTATTACCATTTCATTCACATCATCATCATCACATCAACAGCCATTAGTAGTCCACTGTTGGACATAAGCCTCTTCTTAGAAACCAATAGACAGGTAGAATTAGCGAAAAATTCCTGAAAAATCCAAAAGTATACATTCCCAAATAAAAAGATAGAAGCAGAGCCGGTACTGGGTAGACAACTGATATAAATACATGCTTTTTTGTAAATACATACATATTATACACTAGCTGACCTGCGCAACTTCGTCTGCGTCTCTCAATAGTAATACATTTTCTCCGCTTTTGAAACATTCTTCATTGGTGCTCCGCTCCTATTGGTCTTAGCGTGATGATATATAGCCTATAGCCTTCCTCGATAAATGGGCTATCTAACACTGAAATCATTTTTCAAATCGGACCAGTAGTTCCTGAGATTAGCGCGTTCAAACAAACAAACAAACAAACAAACTCTTCAGCTTTATAATATTAGTATAGATTGAAACACTCAGACCAAATCAAACGTTAAATGTTTATGCACACAAATGTTTGACTTGAGCGGGCATCGAACTCGCAACCTTTGGCGTAACAGTCCATTACACAAACCTTGAAGAACCTCCTTTTTTGAGTTGGTTAAAAATACGTTAATATTGATACAGTTCAATTTAAATCCTAAACATATCTCAGCTTGTACTTTTAAACGTGAATAGCGTGAATTTATCGACCTAATTTAAGCTTACTCTTCTAGAATATCCTCGAATAAATCGTGGTAAGTATTTACCAACTTACTAACTGACGTAGTATTTAATTTTGTAAATATGCATGATCAAACAGAGTCAGATTGGGTATTCTATCTTCAGATTAAACATGACTGTATGTGTTTAATTAGCAGGATGTAACTGTCATTAACTGACTGACTACTCGGTGGTGCAGTGGAAGCGTATGCGGCTGCTGAGTTGAGATCTCAGGCTCAATTCCCGGGTCGGACCAAATGTTTGTACGAGTATGATCTGCAAATATTTGTTTCAGAATTTGGATGTTTTCTATGTATGTATGTATAAAAAAACTATAAAGGTATTCTATCGTAGGTAACCTCTGAAACTAGATGGCGTTGTGTATCAGTTTTCCAAAATATTTATATTTATTAATTAAATAATTGACGTATTTTCGGGTTATGAATTATTATTTTTTGGCAACTCCCACACTAGGAATATATTCTGTGTCGCGGGGGACTTTTCAAACATACATGAAACGGACACAAAGAATACTCAGACTCAGAGTAACAATTTGTAGATCAGTCATTCAGAAGAGAGCGGCTAGAGTCGTCGATTGCCAGGATATTCCAGATCCAGACCCTCTGGCGTTGCCTACAGTTGTAATTGGCACTCCACCTGCGCTTTTCAAGAAACTTTTTGATTTTTGAAATCAAAATACCGTCTATGGTATTTTCAAACTGCTGCGATCTTTAAATTTTCAAAAAAAGTGTTCCTCAAAGGCTAGGTTAACGTTTTTTTGACTCTTGATTTTTAGATCCGTGGGCGGTAGCAGTTACTTACCGTCATTCGTTAATTTAATACCCCTTTACTTGTTTCCTTCCTCCATCATAATAAAGTGTGCTCCTTAGAATCAAAACTCAAAATTCATCTTAGAAACATCCTAAAATTATCTTAGTATGTATAGCTAAGACATAATTATTTCTTTTTTTACAAAACTACATAATCAGGTTTGTAGAATTTATTAAACCTGTGATTTACGTACATTTTTTATTTAACTACGTAATTAGTTACCAACGTAAAACATAATCGTTATAATTACAAAATAGTGGACATAGAATCCCCCTTTAAAAAGCAACAGTTCGGCAAGGAAATTCCCAGTTCAAAAATAATTATAAACTATTCAAAATAGTTCAATAATAATATTTCAATAATTTCTCTATCGCAATCTATTTCTTCGTAGTATAAGACCAACGACGCATATCGGTAAAACGGCGGTCAAACAGATGACGTGACGATGACGCGATCTACACAAGAACAAGTGTAAAGTTATTTACTTAATACGTACTCGTATTAGTGCGTAATCAATATTTATTAGCTGTTACATAATACTAACACAAATGCGATTCTATGACATTTACACTCTGATACACAAGTATTCATATAAATGAATGAACGTTTCATCGTTGGAAACCTATTTCTTAGCGTTCGATGGACCCGGCATCCGGGTCCACCGCGTGATAGATGGAGGCATCACATGCAACTTCGACAGCGCCTGGGAATTGCGACCCAAAGTACAACGACGGCGAAGTATATAAGTGATACCACGACCTCACAGAAAACCAGTGTTAAACAATTATTTTGTTTTTCAAAAAGAAAGAGGTTATTAATTCGGATGTTTATATATATATTTTATGTATGTTCGGGCATACCTCCGTCATATATGAACGGATTTTCAAAATTATTTTTTGTTTGAAAAGGGTTTATTCTGAAATGGTCCCTTTAAAATTCCAAATAGATGGGACGAGAAGTTTCGGACACAGACAACGGCAATCCTCAAAAAATGACAGCTAATCAACCGCGTTTGATGCTAGGTTTTTAGTGCTTTTTGTTTAAAGTCGGTTTTTTAAAGGGATTTTCTTTTTACTGATTAAGAAATATCAAAGGAGGCCCAGTCAATACTCCAATTCTTAGGGGGGTTCCACTCAAAGGTCGTCAGTACACTTGTCTCTTAAGTTACCTCCAGGTGTTCATAAGAGGCGTTTTAAAAGCGGTGGTTGGCGGTGGTAAATATTTAATACAGTTAATTGCCTTTTAAACAATGACTTTTATTGATTAAATTAAAATTGAACAACTTTTTTTCCAATATAGTTGTATAAAGTGATGTTTTTCACAAACAAATTCAGTTTTACTCTTTCTGAGTTGTTTAATAACGAAAGAGGAACTAATGACTTATTTGAAGCATCAGTTCAGGTAAAAAGTTAGAAATAAAAGTAGTATGACTCTTGGAATACCGAAAAGTGTTCATCAACCCATTATCATCATATTGGTATACTTAATACTCGTAATATTGGTTACGTCTGGAATACAATATATTCTATGTAGAATCTGATATCACACTGAGTTATCTCTAAATCGTTATCTACGAATAGCTAATCAATCTATATTCACTTCTAAATAGTTTTATCGTGCGAGAGATATGCGTCACCATGAAAATGGGACGGCGCGACCGGACTCACATGAAACCGGTGTTAAGGATCAATAGTAAACCAGGTGTTGCAATCTCTATAGACTACATAAGCTGCTAAGATATTCAACAACGGATTATGACAAAGACAATCACATCACATCAACTTTAATAGTCCACTGCTGAACATAGGCCTGGCCTCCCTGGAAAGGAGGTTTCAATCTACTATACCAGACGGCCAGACGGTTTGGTTTCAAAGTTTCCTTCTCTTTGCAGTGCTGTTGTTCCACGTAGCTTGCTCCCATAGATGAATAGGGGTGGTGACACTCTGTATTCTTAAACCACACGGATAATACATGTTGACAATAATTATAACAAAATAGCATCACGGAACAATTTTGATCTATTGTTAGATCAATTCTAATCCTGTGAGGATTACAAATCGTATACTATTTAAAACGTAATTAATACTTACGACCAGTGACGTCAAATATTATGATCGTAATTCGGCCCTAACAGGAAAGTCTCAACATAAACACAAATTAACACATGAAGCAAGTTAACGCATTCCGTAGTGATATTATCTTCACCGCGAGACATCGGAGATCGTGGTAGCTTATTGATTAATTACGTCATTCCATTGATTTTATACACAATTAATTGAAACGGATCTTCGGTCTGTGTACTGATGATGATGTTATATCATGATTGGTACAATCACCCACGAAATTAGCACGGTGAATCCAAATGTGAGCAAAATTAAAAGGGTAATTCCCACTATTGAACTTAAGCATAGCAGTTAAACTAAATTATAGTGGTTTGAGCACTTGCACAAAATTCCTGTTTCTGTCAAGGTGTTATTTTTTATTAATTAGTTTATTATATGAATATACAGGGTTAGGTACTGATACTTTAGATGGTTGTAGTTGCCATCATTGCTGTTCGATTTCACTGTGAAATACCATATCCCAAACCCATCCTATATTAAGATATTGGACCTTTCAGGTTTTTGTGTCGTTGATACTTTATTTTATAATTAATTACCATCATGAATATTGTAGTTAACCTAACAAACTAGGTAGAAATATATGGTTGATAAGTAATAGCATAAATAAATAAATTTCTTAAAATATATCATAGCTTTGAGCAATTTAAAAAAACCTATGATAGTTATGTTATGTTGCATATGTGTTGCCGGCCATAGAAGAAGAATACCTAAAAACATTTTGCAATGAAATAAAGGACTGTGTGAAAGTAGATATGGCCAGAAAGAGAGTAAGCAATCATCTGTCGTGTGACAGAGGGGTATAGACGATTGTGTGTCGACCGCAAAATTAATTTGAAAAAGTAAAGAAGATGATGATGCAGCAACTGGCTCAAATGCCACTTATCTCATACTTAATGTACCTAGAAATAAGTAACATGTCACAATTTCATCGCTGACTGTACTGAAATCAATTTTATATTATTTAACTTAGGTGCTACGCACCTTTTTTAACAACAGGATATTAATATCATAACATAAATATTAAGTGTCAAAAGGTGCGTCATGTTTATGATTGAAAATTAAAAAAAAACTTGACATTGGAGTCAAGTTTTTTTTATTTATATTTTTTTAATACGGTTTTTTGCCTATTTAAAGACAAATGTCATCCTTTTTGTGCCACATTTAAATTTTTGTCACACATTCCACACACGGCTGTCTGATCCCAAACTAGACAGACCCTTTTTTTTTTTTTTTTTTTTTTCCGTGCGGAAATCCCCTCGGATACCACCTGTCGGTGGCATGTCGGACTCGAACCGACTAAAACCGCACGCCTTCGCCGGGTACTAATAGCCGGGGAATAAGGTATACCCTAGAAAGGAAGGCCCTGGTGCCCCGACATACCTCGGGTCATCTACAGACGAGTAGACGACCCCCGCCCCGTGTGGGAGCCCCATGTTCCCTGTGCTCCCTGGAAGCGAGCGCGCTTCGCAACGCGCTCGCCGCCACCCCGGCCTGCTTCTGCTAGGGTGACAGATGGCCTCACCTGTCACCCCCAGGCCTGCGCTTATGGAGGACGGAGGTCGTTCTGCGAAACTAGACAGACCCTGTGCTATGGTAACCAGACTGTTGATAAACATACTTATATATTTCTAAATACATCAGGATAACCACTAGACCAACAGGCCAGTCAACATTTTACTTTAGCTTGGTTGGAAGAGTCAACTATTAAGTACTCCTGTTGCCGATGGTGTACTAGTGCAATAGACCTAAAGGTCATGTTGAGCCTAAAGAAGGTCTGTGCCAAACCATACCCATTACTTCGTAACATTTTAAAACAAGTGCGCTTCCTTTTAAATTACCTTTGCGTTATTAGAATATTAAACAAATGCAACAATCTCTCTCCCAAAGGAAAGAAAAGAGCCGTTTCTGATGTGAAGTTTTATATACATGTATATAGACTCATACGTTCTCGTACACCCTGAAGTAGAAGGTAGAGGCCCACATTTGACCTTCTATAGTTTTAGTCCTACTTACGAGAATGAGGGCAAGCCGATTGCCGTCAACCTGGCAGCTTAGGGATTTGATAAGAAAACTAGGTGTACATTTTTCTTTTTCTTTAAAAAAAAAAGACAATGAACGCACTAGGAATAAATCCAGTGTCGCGGGGGACTTTACAAACACACATAAAACGGATACATAGGACACCCAGACCCAGAACAACAATTTGTGGATAACACAAAGTGTCCCCCATGATCCCATGTGGCGATCGAACCCACAACACTCAGTGCAGTAGGAAGAGGCGAGGTGACCGCTTAAGCCATTCGTGCAGTCTATATAGAAAGGAAAGACTGATGAGGTGGGAAGGCAACAGGAGGGAGGGAAGGATGGATTGTGTAGTGTTACATCTCCAGCAGGTTTGGCCCGCTTATCTGTAACTCGAATTAATTGACGGAAATACAACAACGCATATTTACTATAGTCCATTCGCAATAAGAAAATAGTGACGTATCAATCGGCCCCGCCCCAGACCAATCAGATTCCAAGGCCTATGTCCAATAGTGGACTATCAACGGCGTTGATAATGAAGAAAAATCATAAATTCAACCTTACCTGTGACGCAATCTTAATCAATTCTTATATAAACTATGACTTAAACATTGTAATACAATGTGCTGTCATGAATTTCTTTGAATAGTTATCCGACCACCAGTTGTGGGTGTTTTATCCAAACGTAGTTTCCCACAATGCGTCACGTACACCCATCCTTGTATAGTTATCAATTATAAATAATTATTAATTAAATATGCCTAATCCAATTTACGCAGTTATATTTCCTAAATAATCCCACAATAATAAGTTTCCTTCAAAACGCATTTAAATACATACTTTTGGCATATGTTTTCCTTGTAAAGGTATTCATTTTATATTACCTATACACTCTGAGAAACTTATCTATATTTATAAATAGAAGATACGCCTAAAATCTAAAACGAGGTCCAAAAATCTAAAAACAATACCATCAAGTTCTTATAATTATATTTTTCGAGTTTACACAACATTTAGACACTTATTTCTTAACGCAAGTATTTAATCAATCAACGTAGTAACTGAATTGTTTGTTGACTGGTTTAAAAATAGTACACATTCCACAGTCTCCCACAGTTTACCTAAATATATTTACTTTTTTGAAAATACACACGTTAAGCAGTACTTGGTTTTTAAATAGTTAAAATTAGTTAATAATACTTTTTCCTTACATAGCATACCTACTAACAAGTTGTCCTGAGTTTTAGCATCGATTACTTAAAAAATCTATATATTAAAATACTTACGGGAAATTAAAATATAGATGTAGTACGAACACTGTTCGCTTTTTTCACACTGCCTAAGGATTAGGATATTTCGTCAGAAACTTTACGTCGCGAGCTTTATTAAAAAAAACAATATGGCCGCTGTATTGCTGACAATTTATTTTTAGGTTAATGTACCTTAAAATAAATTGTCAGCCATACAGCGGCCATATTGCTTTTTATTTAAGTTACAGTATTTTTGCAAAGCAGCAATTACTTACGAAGGAAATAGAAACTTTTCTTGTGCTTGTTTAGAGAGGTAAAGAAAATAGTTTAAGTTTTTATTTCAAACTAAACATGTAATGAAATTGTTAATTCCTTTTAAATATATCGAAATTTTAAGAAAATACTATACAAAAGTCATTTTTTTACATTTAATTCAATATGAGAATATAAAGAAAGTGAGCTAACAAGAGTTTCTCAAGTGATTTAACAGACTAATTAAAATTTCCACTAATATCCTTAAGCTGAAGAATTTGTTTGTTTGTTTTGTTGAACGCGCTAATTGCAGTAACTACAGGTCGAATAGAGAAATTATCTTAGTGTTGGATAGCCCATTTATCAAGGAAGACTATATAATAGTCGGCTCCTATTGGTCATAGCATGATGTTGATGATGATCAATAAAAAATATTGCAGAAACGGGGAAAATATATTCCTTTTGAAAAACGCTGACCAAGTTGCGCGGGTCAGGTGATAACCGCCGCTGGGATCGCAAGAGCTTACTGCGTGTGTGTGTGTGTGTGTGTATGTACTTACTGTAACAGCATATTTTGCAATTGGGCATATAAATTGTTGGCGTTAATATCGTTATACATTTGATTGCAAATTAACATCGGTAGTTATTAGAAATATTAAGACTACAAAGAACAATGGCAGAAACATATTTACCTAAAACTTAAGCGTTTAAAAAATCGAGTCACAGTAAACTTAATCAAAAATTTTTCTATGATTTATCATTACACCACCATGTGTTGTATAAGTCTTATAAGAGATAAGATATTTTTGAAGATTTTATTTGACCTAAGTACGTAAAGTCAGATTCGCCATCACGTATAACTGACTAGGGATGCGTGGTGGCAATATTATATTATGGAACAATTTATCGATAATCGATTCTTATAGCTTTGGCTGAAATATTTACCGAAGGTTCACTATTATGATTATGAATTTGCTTCTGCCCACGTCTTCACTCGTACGGTAGAGTGACTGAATCAACATAATTAGAAATGATTTAAAATGTTTTTGACTCTCTTTAAACGATTTTAAACACACTAAAGAAATAGAATATAGTTACGTTATTTTCCACTACACAGTGTGATGAGAAAAATACATTGTCATTGATAACGGCACCTAAATAGACATACATAGATATTTTCAAAATGTCGATACGTCGTCGTTTATTACATATCTCTTAATCTGTGGTTTAGATCCTGTCCAGTTCCGGACTCACCACGTTTGTTATTTTATTTTTATTTAATTTAGTGTTAAACTCGAGTAGATGCTTTTATTTTTTTTATTTCATATACTGTAATAATAATGAAAATAATATTTTCGGCTATCTGACACACAACGCCATCTAGTTTCAAACAAAACATTAACCATATGTTAGTACTTAACCTCGAAACATTCAAAATCCAATATCTTTTTTCCTAGACTTCTTTCGCAAGTAATTTTGATATGAGAATGGTCAAGAATAAATTCTCAAGTGTTAAGGATTTTTTGATATTTAAACGCTAACATTTCAGTTCAAATAAAATTATGTATGGGGACCTGCCATTGTCCTTTCCCGACTTCAAAAACAGGAGTAGGTTCTTAATTTGGTTGTATATTTTATGTTTTTACTTTTTTTTTTTAAAACATCTCCCGCATTAGGAAAATATCCTGCGTCGCGGGGGACTTTACAAACATACATGAAACGGACACAAAGAACACCCAGACTCAGAACAACAATTTGTGGATTACAAGTGTCGTCCCACGTGGGGTTTGAACCCACAACACTCGGCGTGGCGACCGCTTAAACCACTACGCCAACCGTGCAGTTGCTACCTCAGAACTCCGTCATTCATGAACCGATTTAGGCATTTTTTTTATATTTGGCAGAGTTTACTCCTTATTTGGTCCCTATGAAATTATAAGAAAAAATACCATCTCTATGGATAGAAAATTATGAAGTGAAAATTTAAGTTCACAACAATTCATAATGACAGAGTTTGCTTTAAGGTAACTTCTTAACTACTATCATAATATTCTTACAATGTTAATTATTAAAAGTAATTTCTGATTTACTTTTCAAAATATAGCTGTATATTTTTTATTTCCGAACAGAAATTACTAAAATTTTTATCGTTTTCGATTCACAACAGTACCTGCTCGCGTCGACAAATTTCAAACTACGTTAAATTTTCGTGGTTCTCTATTATTTTAAAATGGACGTTTGCCAAAGGAAAGTCCGTGTTTCGTGTAATTGAAAACAAATAGACGTAGGTATGGGGAACGTGGCGGAAAATCCACACCGAGCATTGAACATTATGGCACGTGTCTGTAGCCGGCCGTGTTTAGATAACCACTCTGTGTATAAACCCAGACCGTTCTATTACTACGTTAATCCCCATTGTTTTGGATAACTGTAAGCAAACGTTTAGGGAAATCTTACAGTATCGTAACTTTTTACTTACAGTATCTTATAAATAAATAAAATAAAATAAAATCAATCTTATTTCTTCTACAATTAATGACGATGACAAATTAAGGTAAAGAAAAGATAGGGAGAGCGTTAACCTCGGATGAGAAACGGGACTGAGGTTGCTATAGACCAAAGAAGCTGGAGTCGAATGCCTGTATGTCTCTCTCTCTCTGTGTTTGGGGAAACCACTAGGGCAGAAACATCAACTGTAGTAAGTGATACCGCCGCCGCCCAGGGACATCTGCAACCCAAGAGTAGTAGGTACGTTGCCGCCTTTTCAATCTGAAATTTTTGGATTTGTTTTTAGACTATCGTAATACGGGGAAAATAGGAATGGCGGGGTAAATTGAATAAAAATCTACTTTTCTAAAACGATCTGATTGTTAAATTCTATTTAAAAGAGGTCAAAGCTGTTTTATTTCTGAACGAGCTTATATGTTTTTTTTTACTGGCCACACTAAGCATTTAATCAGGATTCACTTACAAAAAATACGTTGAAAATGAGGTCGTCCTGGACACGTGAATATCGTACATTTTAACTTTAAGTTTTTGATGAGTTATGTTGAGCAAATGTAAATTCGTTTTAATCAAACACTCCTTTTTAGGTTATTTTGGAGATAATAGGAGCGCGAAGGGGGTAAATTGGCATATGTACAAGTAAAATTGGAACAATCTTGTGAGGACAGATGAAGAAGCCCCAAAGGATCAAAACAAGAGTAAACAAGACCGTGAGAAAGAAAATGAAATTTTGCCAGTAAAAGGCACTCACAAGTCATCATCATCATCATCAACAGCCTATAACAGTCCACTGCTGGACATAGGCCTCTCCTTAGAAAGGAGGTTTACAAGCCAGAAATTAAAATCAAATCAGATAGAAACCTAAGTTGCCATTACCTTTGAAGAGGCTAATTAGTAATTCCTGCCTAGACAATAGCCAAAGAAGCAACTCAGCTCGTCCGAGATAGAAGGCTGAATTTTTAGACACGGAAGCAATTTTGAAAATTTTTGATGAAGAAGAATGGGAAAAAAGAATATTTAAGTTTTTTTCTTGTTACTTACCAGATTATTTTTTATTCGTTCACGTTCTCTAAGCTAAACGGGTCTTGCTGATTTTGATTTAGGTGTCATGAGATTTTTCTTAATTGTGTGACACTGGGTAAATAAAAATTATGAACATTGGAATCGCAGGTTTGTAAATTTTAAAGTACCAATACACTTTTACACAGTTGTTTTTTTTTTATTGAATAATTCGATTTTTTTAAATACTTATGTAGAGAATCGTCAATCAATATATATATTTAGAAGACTTTCCAAGGTATGTAGGAAAAAGAAGTACAAAAGTTAACGTCAACGACCATGTTAAATTACGATTATCTATAGACGGTATCCTTACTTGCCACCTTAGTCATATAAAAAACCATCCCCAGTCCGGTGTGGCTCACTTAACGGTGTCACACTGCGTATGACTCAGTGGCTCACTAAGTAAGGAAGTAGTGGTCTGTTCAGTTAATGCGCCTCTTTTACTCTGTAAGCGGGTTAATGACACATATTAGCGTCATCGCGAAAATTACGATTCGCAGACATCATTCGCTATTTATATATTGATATCTAATATATAAAATTCTCGTGTCACGGTGTGCGTGGTTGAACTACTCCACAGATTTTCGTGAATTTTTGTGTGCATAGGGTAGGTCTGAGAATCGGCCAACATCTATTTTTCATACACCTAATTTTTTTTTTGACAATTTTTTTTTTAAATAATGTATATGGCAAAACAACGTTTGCCGGGTCAGCTAGTATTATTTATATATGTGTATATTTATTTACATGTTCTTTTAAAAAAAATACTTACTAATAAGTAATGTTGTACTAGCGTGTAGGTACTTCTTATTTTTTTTAAGATATATAGTTTCAAGAACAATCAATGAAAAAACTTTGTAGAGTTTAAATGAGGTTTTCACATTTTAATTAATATTAATACAATATTTTATTTTAAAAAGGTGTAATATCGAGAGGCCTGTTGGTCTAATGGTTAGTGACCCTCACTGCTAAGCCGGAGGTCGTGGGTTGATTCCCAATCAACAATTTATCTACGATGTGTTTGTTTTTAGAAATATAAGTATGTGGACCTGAAATAACATTATCCAGGTCCTCCCAGAGTAGGGCACCTGAGGCCGGCTGCGGGGTGGTTTTTAGTGGAATCACCACATATTCCTGGCTCCTGAGTCCCCGAGGAGCCGGAGATCCGAAGGGATTTTCCACCCCGTCAACAAAAAAAAAAACTGTATGTCAGTGGTCTGGTTACAATAGCACAGATTCTGTCTAATTTGGGATCAGACGGACGCGTGATTATTAATATATAAATAATCATATTCAACATAAAAAAGGTTTAACAAAGACAAATAAAAACAGACAAGAACTTACCCAAATCCGTGACTCAATTCAATTTTGATTTGATTACAAATTGTATTTTACTTTTAATTCTAAATAAATTATAACAGACAGCTAATCCTATGAGTAATAAATATCGTTACATAAACGTATACAACACAAACTAATATTTCCCTGATTAATAAGTGGTTTCCAGCGCCATTGCAGGATTTGTGTAATGTCGAACATATTATGTGGTCTGGTATTTCTGTCAGCCAAACGGGTTTTTTTACCACTTCTTGAAAAAACCGTTACCCAAAATAAATTACCTTTGAAAGTCATTAAAAGCGTGATTCAGCGATCTTGTGTGAATAATTTCGTTAAGATAAGTAGGTAGGTAATCCCTGTGTTATAGCTTCGTGTTTGCGGAAGTGCCAATGCTGTTAGGCAGCGCACAGCAGATTTCTGCTCGACTAACTGAGAACTTTCTTTGATTAGAAGCGTGAACGGAGCTCTCTCTGCCATCAATTAAGAAGAAGTTTTGGGTTATATTCATCGCTATGTACATATTGCGATATCACTGGTATTACGATTGTGGTAGCGGTGGTCGCACACCATCCGGTGATTCCTTGTTTGCCAACAACTTGCCTTTAACGATATTCCATGGAACGCAGATTATAAAAGTTAGTATAGGCTACCCAAACTTAGAAAATCAATGTACTTAATATTGTTATGTACCACCCAACCCACTAGACGCCCAAAGCACTAATTCCCGCCAGACTGAACAAAACATTAAAAACAAATAGGCTTTTACGGCTATGCAGACACCGTCTAAACTCAGCAGCACTGGCCATTAATAACATGCTACAGATTATATAGAACAAATACGATAAATTCATGAGTGGATATTATTAAAAGGACATATAAGAGAAGATAACGGCGAGGCAGTAAATTTGAGAATTTGTCGGTGTAAGCCGTGGCATGCAACGTGTTCGCCAGTGTTCCTATCCCCGGGCGGCTGCCGGCTTAAAGAAGCTTTTGTAATCGGCTATTGAAAGGCGAACAAATTGAGATGCTCAAATACTTTTATATTGGATATTTCAGGACTTACCATGTTCAATTTCAAATGTAAAATATGTTGTTTTTTAAGCTTTACAACTAGGTATCTAATACATTTGAGTTAAGATGGATACCCTCATGTAATTAACTCATTTAGACTAGTGATCCTGGCTGCAGAACCGGAGGCCGATGCCCGTCCAGGACAAATAACTGCTTGATGTTGTTTGTTATGTGACCAAAAGCTAAAATATGTACATTTAGAGATAAACATTTAAGTTTGTTTATCATCAGTCTCAATTTAATATGTCCCCAATTGTCTGTGGGATGTGTCAATTTAGTATTTTGAAGTTAACCAATATGGTCAAAAATTTAAACCTAAATATTAAAATTAATGTTAAATCATACCTAAGTACTTTAAATAACAAAAGAAGAAATATCAGAATCTTCCGCCGGTAAAAGTCAAATCTATATTATAATAAATAAAAATATTTATTTAGATGTTAGCCTCAAAAAGAAAATGTCACGTACCATTCATGTAAATGTACCTTGGTATAACTTTTAAGTTATAAAGCGAAAATAAATGCACGCTTAGTTTGCGAAACAAGAAAAGTGAAAATGCGTTAAATGTGGCCTTTTTTGTGGATAACAAAGTTGGCAGGCAGTCTGGCAACTGTCACCAGCACCCGGTACGTAGGGGCCTCAAAAAAACTTAAACGAGAAAGGAATAAAAATGTGCTAAGAATAACAGGCACAGGTTAGCAGCGGAAATGAATGGTTCCAACTGAATAAAACATCTTGAAATCTGTTTATGCAATGTTTCATTTTTGTTTCGACAATTTTTTGGTAAAAATACGCTTGTATTTTTTCCAATTTTAACATAACATTACAAAGAGACACTTCAAATATTTATTTGTTTATATTTTTAGAGATTACTGTTTAAATATAATTTTATAAAAAGATCTCGTATCTTTTTTATGGTTAGATAGTTGGCAAACAATGGACCGCGTTTGTGTCCATTTATCTCCGTAACACTTTAGCGTCACATAAAATTAAATTATTACGAAAGTTGCAGCACCGTGCATTAGTCTAAGCTGAGTTCGTATTTAAATAAGTAGGTATATAGCTTAAAAACTCAAGTTCTAACTCACAGATGCCTTTGTATTGGGACTAATCCTTCCCACACGCCCACCACTAAAACTCCTGTACAGCAGGATCAACAGCAGTGACCCACGAACACACCGAATTATGACACGGGAAGTCCCAGGCAAAAATTAAATTGTCTTGGAATTAATCAGAAGAAAATGGGAGGAGTTAGAAATACAGTAAAACCAATTCCCTCCTTAGCAAAGCGGGAGAGAAAATGAAGTAAAATAGGAGATGCCTTAGTAGTTGAAAACCCTCAATAAACATTGACTGCACGGATGGCGTAGTGGTTTAAGCGGTCGCCACGTGACTTTGTGTAATCCACAAATTGTTGTTCTGAGTCTGGGTGTTTTTTGTGTAAATTTCATATATATCCTGTGCCATTTTGTGCCCGTTGACCTGTGACGTTAGTAAAGAGTGAACAAGAGCCTCAATCTTGCAATATAGGTAACGAAAGAGGTGGATAATAGATAGTTCCCTCTATCTCTTTCTAATCAAGCTTGGTGGTTAGCTGGGAAGTTTCTAATCTCCCGCCTGCTCTACGATCAAAACCATGGCTACTTTACGATAGCCAAGCGCAGCTTAGCTAAACAGAGGCAGAGGGAACTATCCGGCATCCATCTCTCTTGTTGTCTGTATCACTTCCACTTACAGGCAGCTGTACACCCTGTTCTATCTATGCTTATATCTCTATGGAATTTAGAGACTAGATTAAAAAAAGACGGATATTTTAAGTTTGAGTTTCTTATCACTTGTTTTCTGTGAGGCCTTGGTGGCACTTTGCATTTTGGCGAAATCCCATGATAAAACTAAGCTGAATTGGTTTGGATCGCGTTATAGAGAAATTTGAAACTTTAATTTTCAACAGTGTACTTGCTTAGAATTCAATTCAGATTAGAACTTGTTGAAGAACCAGACGTCTTTGGATGGCTCTTCAAAGTTCGAAACTATTTCCATTTTAACAATCAGAAACTCCATACATTTTAATGGCGACCTCTGGTCTTCTCCTCCTATGGTTTAAAGAATCGTACATACTGAGAAATTATTTAAAATAAAAATGTAATGTAAGTTGACCGTAATGACAGTAATGGCCCGGTCTTGGGTGAGACAGGTCAACGACCTGTGTTTTGGGGGGGTGGGAAAAAATGCAATGTCAAAATTTCCTTCCCCCGATCATAGACACAGGTTGGTTTTTAGTCGGTAAGAGAGACAAACCACTTCGCCCTCCGCCTTTCCATGGGTTCCTCCACTACGTCGAAAATAAATATTATAAGTTACCTATTGTTTAAAGCAAGGTTGTTTCCATTTTGGTGCAACAAAAAAATGAACCTAAAATCTTAAATAAATTTTGTCCACTTTTGATCGAAACCCCAAGCATCAATATATGTAAAAATGTATTCATCAACCTTAGTAACTAATATGGGACCAGAAAGCCATGAGATGCGTGAGGTTATTATTATTCTCTTTATTACATTATATATACATAATAATTATATTAAAAAATACATTTTTAAAGATATTACAAAAGAAAAAAAAATACATTTAAAAATACAAAAAATAGTAAACCACCGACATTGGGTACAGGGACCAAGACACCGGTGGTTAGGACTCCAAAGACAGAAACTCCTTATAAATCACACATATATATTTAATTATATGTATCTAATAACACCACCAGCCGTGTTCAGAACATACTATATTCCCTCTAGTATGTTATATATTCACCTTAGTTCAACAAATAGATACTATATGTAATTATCACTTTTTATAGCTATGTGTATACTACTTTGATTTCATCTTCTTTCTATTTCCTAATACACCAGCCACTACCCAATAACTCCTCCCCTTCATGTTTTCTCTCCATACCAAGGTTGCCTGTAAGAGATTGCCTCTGAGCGATAAGGCTGCCACTTGTACTAACCTAGTTTAAGATAGTTATTGTATATTTATATCTAATGTACAATAAAGCGATATATTAATATTATTATTAATTCATAATCATCATCAAATAATTAATTATTATTAACAATATATTATTATTATTATACATATATTTAGATACTATGATTTCTTTCTTTAGCTCATAACTACTTATTAAAATTAATTTCAATTATTTATGCTGGGGATTGGTTGATAAAGTGATTCAAACCGCCATGAAATGATACTCTTATTAGTGAAATAAAAAAGAAAATAAAAAATATATTACAGAATATTATATCATCTATTAAAATACTATTCACTACTTAAAATGAAAAATTGTCTATGTAATTTGTTTTAATATTCCTTGTCTTATAAGTGTTTGACATTCAGATGTTGGGAGAAAATGTCGGCTGTTTCTTTTCAAAAGAATTACATCACCATCTTCTAACTCCAATTTCCCATAATCAGCCATACAAAGGACTTCAATATAAAGGGATTTTGGAGGTTTCAAATTTTCGGTTAAGTCTATACCATTATAACCAATATCTTGACCCAAAGATCTCATATATGAAGCTAAATTTGAAGAATACTTTGAAAACCACAGGTATTCATCATCAGACAGCAGTTCACGGACATCAGGTGGTAGCACAGAGCCGAATTCCCATCTCAGGGTTTTAATTTTATTCATTCTGTTGTATAAATAAGCTAATAAACAACGCTTATTCCGTTCCAGAGCTGAATGTCTCACTTGTACTGTTGTCCACAAAGTTTTATTTTCCATTGTTGCATTGCTGCAAAACATAACATATGAATTCATAGCCATTATATAACTTTATCAACATTTTGTTATCCTTTTTATATACATAGCACTTCCAATAAGAATGTAAATTTATTTATAGGTTATGATTTAGATGTACTAATATTATGCAAAATAAATACTATTGGCACATATAATGTTAATACTTACGCATCATTCATATTCATCTTAAACAGTGATTGCATTTCCTCTAAAATTTGACGGATTTTATCATCCTGTAGAAAAATATATAATTAATCGTGAGTCAAAACGAAGTTTAAATTTTCAACGTAACGTACAAAGTAACTTACGTTAAATGGGTCAATAGTGGCAGGATTTCTTTCAGCTTCTTTTAATAATTCTATAACTTTTTCAGCAAACATTTTAGTAATTAGTGTTAGAAATACTTAATAATTAAAATAATTTATTATTGGCGGCAATTTTGTGTTGTCATACTTGTCATAATACGTTTGACAGCAATTGGAAAACCCAAGAAACCAACGTCCAAATAAGATATGTCCGGATACACCAAAAATACAGATGTTTCAAGAATTATAAGATTTTAAATTTAAAATCTTTTACTATATAAATGGTCATAATAATATCTTCATAATAGGCTATTGTACTAAGTTTTAAATTTATTCTATACATGATATTTTACATAGTACATTAATTTACCGGGAAATTAGTTCTATTTATATTTAAAAATCGCTATTATTGTTGGGACTAATCCCACCCACACGCCCACCACTGTAACTCCTGTACACCAGGATCCACAGCAGTGACCCACGAACACACCGAGTTATGACACTCGGGAAGTCCCAGGAAGAAATTAAACTGTCTTGGAACCCGCAACGAAATTAATCAGAAGAAAATTGGTGGAGTTGGAAATACAGTAAATCCACTTCCCTCCTTAGCAAAGCGGGATACAAAATGAAGTAAAATGGGCATACACCCTTTTAAACAGGGAAGCACCACGGCCACAAAATATTACGGGTCCTACATGAGCTATATTTGTTTAAATTTCTAAAGCCGCGGCAACAACGTGCCCTGACATCACACAGTAGTCACATACTCAAGGGCAAAGTAGACCCCCCGCACCCCAGCCTGTAAATTTGATATATAAAAAAAAAACCAATCGACGTATCTTAAATAGCACTTTCCAAAATTATTTATTATTAAAACAGCATCCTCTTAGTTTACGAGTAAATAATAAATAAAGATACTACCTGCTACACTGTCTATATCACTTGAAATACTTCGAATTTCATACTTTTTGCACAGTGGAAAAACTGCACCCTACTCGAAACTAACTGCACTATCATTAGAATTTTATAAAATGCAATAAATAACAAATAAAACGTAATCAGTCAATTGCCGAAGGCGCGTGATACGTTTGCGCTTTAGGGCTTGTTAGGGCTTTTATTTTCGAAGGTTCGAAGCAAGTTCCCACCCCTAACCGTATTTGCGCTTATTTTTCTGCTGTGAATGTTGATGCTCCAAAAAAACAATTTGTTTAGATAGCTAAAAAGTCTCTTTGCATCTTGTACAATTATATGGTTCACTTTTGACACTTGTGACTCTTGCGTTGTCGTCACAGACTTGTATCCAATCATAAGACGTTCCCGTCCAAGGTAAAATTAATGAAAAATATAAATATATTTCGCTAAATTGAAAAATTTACACCAATTAGCGTAAAAATTAGTATAATTAGGAGAATATTTTCAATGTTCTCAAATAGCCCATTAGAAGAAAAGTGACTTCTTTGTAAAGAAAAACTAAATTCTTCACTAGTTACTAAATTAAATTCTTCTGCTATAATTACAATTATTATCTCCCAATAACGAGATAAAAGAAAAAAGATTTTACATGCTCCGAGGATCTAAGTTATTTAATAAAATAAATAAATTAAAGCTCATAGTGAACTGTGTGAAGATAGAATTCAAAACCAAAATACGGAAGGTACTACTCAATCTATTTAGATTGAGTAGTACCTTCCGTATTTTGGTTTTGAATTTTAATTTTAACTAATTTTAGTTAGAAACAGAAAAGTTGCTGGTTGCATAATCTGTGATAATAACGACAATAATTATATATGTACATATATACAAATTCACACATACACACACTCAAACGTATGCATATATAAATATCCAGCCTTAAACGCATCCCTGACAACACTACTGTAACTTCAATATCTGCGGGTCTTTTTTTTTTTGTTGACGGAGTGGAAAATTCCTTCGGATCTCCGGCTCCTATGTGGTGTTTCCACTAAAAACCACTCCGACGGCCAGCCTTAGGCACCCTGCTCTGAGGAGAACCCATGGGCCATATGATTTCAGGTCCCCCCAGATCGACGCCGCACCTAACTATTCCCCATCTCAGGGAAAGTCAGTGGCTTCTCCCTGCCTATCAGCCTATCCAGATGTTGCGGCCCGATCACACTTTCAGTGCGATCAGGCTGCCATCCTATCCCCTACCGCAGCAATTAATCTGCCACCAGAGCATCTGCAGTAATGATTGCTGGCGGGGACAAGTCTCGTCTGATTTCATCGACCAGGACTTCGCGTTCAGATACCCACGCGGGGCTGTCTACCAGCGTGTGCTGGGCAGAGTCCCAGTCGGCCGCGCAGTGCTGGCATTGTCCCGTCTCCTCGCGTCCAATCCGATTCAGGTACTCACCGAAGCAGCCATGCCCAGTGAGCACCTGCGTCAGTCGCTAGGTGACGCGACCTCCCTCCCAATATCTGGTGTTCTAAAATTCAGGCCAAGGCTTAGTTTAGACTCCAGATCCACTACAAATTACCAATTAAGTCAAACATTATTCAAGTTAGATATTAAGACTTGTGTAATTTGTATAGATAAAGAAAAATAAATTATTATTATCAGTTTATTTATTTTTTTCTAAAAGTTTAAATAGTCTGTGATGTTTAATATAATTTAGTGGTTCATTTTCATTACATATGTGATTTTGTATTTTGTATTGTATAAGCTTTGATGTTTTAGTGCATGCTGTAGTCTCCTATAACTGAAGTACATTATTAAAAAAATGTGTGTAATAAAGGTACTTTTATGTATATCCTTTGGTAGACATTCAGTAAATAAATAAAAGAATACTTACACACAAATAAATTATATCCGCAAGTTTTAATTCTTAAATTTTATGCTGAATATAATTTTTAGTTATATACGTTCTGCATTTTAATAAATAAACCATGTTACATGCAGTCTTACACACCATGATTGAATAAAATATTTTTGAATATCAGTATAATCTAAAGTGAGAATAAAAAGTATATATTATTATATACTATTATCATGATGTTGTATAGAATGAGACTTTCCCATGAAAATATGATTAAAATAAACTTCCCAAATAAATGCGTAAAATACGAAGTATATAAAAGACGGTGTGTGCGATAGCGCTCAGTCAGTTCACATCTGGTACGGTCAGTCGAACGATCGTGCGTATATCCGAACGTGGAATATAAGTGGAGTTAATAAAAAACATTCATTACATCGCATTGCTTTGAAGTTTGACCATTCATTGCGCATGCGAATCTAAAGTAAAGTGGTTGTTTACTACGGACTTATTTTTTGTTTTAAAACATGCTTTCACATAGTTAAACTACATAAAAACGCGCATTTCGTACGTATTAAACTGTAAACAAGAAATTAAAAGCAACAAAAATGAGTGCAAGTAAGAAGGACGAGTCTAAGACGAAGATTACCGTGGACGAAAGTGTCGATTCTGGTTTTTTGTCAGGACCGCTCGATCATTGGGCTGGTGATGAGGATCCAGAACAAAGCAAGGATGAAAAAGTGTTGTGTGGTGAAAGTGGTGTGATAGTTTGCGATACTTTAGTGGAATGTTTGGCGGATGTGAAGCTCGGTGACGCTGAGCTTGTACGTCCACAGACTGAACAAATTAGGTGCACAGTAACTTCGCCCGAGGAGAAGGTTATTCCAGCATCACATTTGGCTATATTTTTTGAGCCGGATGACGATGGAGACACGTATGTATTCTTTTACATTACATTCTAACAATATTATGTTTATAAATAGGCATAAAATACATTGATTGGACTTTCAATTATAATAATTTAATGAAGTTCCTAATTTAAAATCTTTTTTTTTTAATTACTTCAAATACTATGCACTGATATTTAATTTTATAAGTTTTGTTGAACATTTTTGAAACATGTTTCATCATTTTGCAGTCACCTAGAATAACACCAAGAACATAATCTATTAGAATCAATGCTTTTATAAGTATTTTAATGGCAGCTATGATAAGCAACAATAAGTAATGAAACATTCAACAAAATTGTAAAAAATATTATATAAATACTAACTACTACTAAAATACACAATATGTGTTAGTTAGCTTCACAACAGTAAATATTACAGTTATTTATTCTCAGTAAACACTTAGTAAACAGTCTCAGTAAAAATTAAGTATTTATCTGTAAAAATATATGTAAACTAATTGCAAACACAAAAAAAGTCAACCATTTATCTTATTTCACAACGGTAACTATTAATATGATTCACAGATGGTTGATCTCGTCCAATGATTTATATTGTGGGAATAAAATGCACATATTTCACAATTATAAATAATATTTGATCCTTTTACTTGTAAAAAATGGCTTATGGGTATAAAAACAGTATTTAATGTAAAAACATGACTTAAAGATTGAAAAAGGCACATTGCACAAAATAAATCTTAATAAATATATTAATACGAATGGAATACAAGGGGTATTACTATTTGTAGCTAAACACCAGCTTAAAAATCAATGACTTGTAATTTACTTAATAAATTTATTGTTGCGGAATTATTGTTCATGTCACATATTACCTTTTTAGAAGTAATAGTCATACTCAGTAGTCAATATAGATATGCAAGTATATCAGTAGCCTTGGGGGAAACCCTGAGGTCTATGCCTTGTTATTAATTCTAGTTGTTTTATTTGAATTGTTTATCTAACAATATCATCAAGTTGCTTTCTGCATGATCACTTAATATTTGTAATAATTCAATAATAGTCCACCACTAGAACTTATGCAGTTTGCAGTACATATTTTGCAACTTGTTTGACCTTCACAACAAGATAGAATAGACAGATTATGAATAACACAATGACAATGCTTATTATCTCTACGGGCCCGTTGGTCTAGTGGTTACGGACCCTGACTGCTGAACCTTTTGGGGTTAAACGTTGGCTAAACGTTGTGGGTTCGATTGCCACCCAGAACAAATATTTGTGTGATGAGCACGCTTTGTACTGTGTCTGGGTGTAATTTATCTATAATATGTATGTATTTAGAAATATATAAGTATGTTTATCAGCAGTCTAGTTACTATAGCACAGGTTCTGCCTAGTTTGGGATCAGACACCCGTGTGCGAGATGTGTAAAGTTATTATTATTATATTATTAATTATTATTTGAGTTTCCATGTGAGATTTCAGCTTTTTTTAATTCCATATGTATTTTTATAAAATTGACAGTTGTTCTTTTTGTTTAAATTTAATTCAATTAAATATCACTTGAAACATTAAGGGTTTGGTTATTGTAGGAAGTAAACACTTCCTTTATGCTGATTTTATCATTAGTATTCACAAACATTTCCTGCTCGGCACATAGATAATTAAATTTACAGTGTTGAACTTATATTATTCATATTATGTACCATTTGTTGTAAATGACAAACAACCCAAACTTGTTCTTATTGTAAATAATATACTTAATTACTGCAGGAAATAATTCCCTTAGCTAAACACATTTCAAAAGGTTTAAAATACAGAGTTATAATAAAAATAATATTCTACCACATTCACACTACACCATCTAGTCCCAAACTAAGCAGAGCTTGTACTATGGGTACTAGACAACTGATATAAATACATATATACTTTTTTTTTGTAAATACATACATTATACATAGAAACACCCAGACCAAATCAAACATTAAATGTTCATGCACACAAATGTTTGACTTGAGAGGGAATCGAACTGTAGGAATAGCTATCCGTTACACAAAGCCAGCAAGTTCAGTTGTCTACTTCGGTTGCGTTTTAATTGCTCATCTGTGACACACAATAACTGTAATTGGGCCAATGATCTACACATTGGTCACTAACCATGGAGTCTGAACACCAATAAAGTTATCTGATGATGCCTGACCATATTATAAGTCTTGAACATGCTTGTTACAGACAACTACACATTGCATCCATACACGGCTGCGAGAAGTCAGTTGGCACACTGATCAAAATATGCCCAAATAAAGAGCTGTTGGACATAACAAATGAACACGGTCACACACCGTTGCATTTGGCTGTGATGAGTGGAAACGCAGTTGTAACTAGAATGTTAGTTCGGGCGGGACTCTCGCTCGGAGTACGAGATAGAACGGGAGAGACGCCATTACACAAAGCCACCGCAGCAGGACACGTAGAGTGCTTGCAGGCCCTACTAGCGCCAGTCCCGGATCAGCAGCCACGAAAGCTTGATTTTGCCCTTAATCAGAGAAATTACAGAGGTGAGTAAAATACTTGAATCAATATTCAATGATGTCATTATTACAGGTTTCTTATGAGTTACCCAGTGAGCTCATTTATAAATCATACCTTTTCTACTGAACCTTTTGCTTGAATAGGAATTATATGCAAAAGTACTACACAGTTGACGTCATTTCTTTATATTATTTCGTTTCGTAACTTCCCTAACTTATGTCAATGTTCCAGATTTTTTTGTTAAGCCTTCGAAATGTTTGTTCAAATTTTTAAAATTCGACTCAGACTCGAAAATATTCTTCATGTTATTAGTGTGAACAATAGGATGATACAACATCACAGTTGTTAGTTAAACAAAACTCATTATAACGTCACTTACAAAATAAAGTTTATTTCAAACGTCTAATACCTACCTTACCTACACATGGAACGCTTAGGTTCGCAACACTTCATTTAAATCGCGGACAGTAAAAACCCACTACGGTTTTTCCAAATTGGAGCTAAGGTAGAGTTTCATTATGTTTATAAAAATGTTAAATTCAACTGTATATTACTTGTGTGTAAATATGTATATATGTCGGAATGTCTTCCACATAAACTAGCAGTATCAAAACTATGCTGAATGGTCTGAATTTATGCGAGAGATTAGTGCGCCTGTATCATATAAATATACACGGTTACTTCGCCGTATGATTGTAATATGTATATATACGTATGCGTTATCTATTAAACGGGTCATGAACTCGCTTGAAATTATAAAAATACGATATAAAGCTACTTATTCATAATTAATTTTGTTATTAGTTCGATGAGAATCATTTCGAAGGTTTGAAGCATTTACTGTCATACATAATGACAACGTAGGCATTATCATTGTTGGCTTGTCTACCTTAGTGTACAAGAAATTGTCCTTCGGTATGCAGTACCTCCGCCTAGGTCCGGACATGAGTCTGCGCACAAAAGCACGCCATTTCTCCTCAGAAAAAATACGGATTTTCTCTAGGATATCTGTTGAAATGTCGTGCTAGGATCAACTACAACCCGTTTACTATGCTAAACAACGCAAGCGCACATTGTTTACGTGTGAACGTACCGTGCCTACTATTGACGTACTCCAAGGTCTTTATAACACTCGATACCATAAAAGATGTCTTGACGTAGATAGAGTACATTTGGACATTGCCCCTTGCCCCATGGGTGGGTAAAAAGTCTAACAGGAAATTACCTATATCTAATTGCCTTAACTGCATACCACAATATAGGCACTTAGATTTTTACTGTTTTCGGTTTTTCCGGGCGGATAAAGGACATACCATGGTACTAGATGGAAAAGCATTCTGTCTTTTGCCTTGCTCGTAAACAATTTACATACGGATTTACCCAAAATATTGACCTTGTGTTTGAAAAGTTATTAGTAAAATAGAATTAACTTATATTATTATTATGTGTAGTATGGAAGAGGTCAATATATCTTTATGGATGGACGATCGGTTGGTTTTGTCGAAGTGGGGAGGTTGCCGGCGGTTGGGTATTCCCAACATTACTGCGGCCGGGTCGCGTAACGAACTCAGCCGGCCGCTCATCGAGTGAAAGCTAATATTTTGTCGGTCATAACGACTGCCGTGAGGCCGAAGCACAAGACTCCATCACTCGGAACACAGTTTGGGTTACCCCAGAACCATTGTTTGTGCGTTAATTGAAATAATATTACAAATATGCTAATATTCAACATAACAAGGTGGTTTTCCCATTTGAGACACTTTCAATATTTTATCTTGTTTGTGTACATGTGTTTATCGTCACCGCTTTGTATTTTATCCGATAAAGATATCTAGATTCATGTATATCAAGTAAACCTCAGTTATGCAATGCATTGGCTGATTTATAGTGCCAATCACCGAGGTCAATATGACCCCAGGAAAACCGCAAACGGCCTGCGCCTCCGTCGTGGACAATGATAGCTGTTTATGATGAGTCTGGGCAATACCCATGTGAAAGTATGCCGGCGCGCTTACATACGGACGGAAATCCCAGGCCGTTGGTATTATGAGAATGTTACGTGGGACCGAGCTTTCTAATTATATCTTCGGTTAAATCGTGTCTCGAAAAAACTGTCTGATACATAAACGAACGAGGTACGACACAAAGAGGCTATCACTTCCTATAAATAACTAAAAAAATATTGAATAAATTTTAGATTGGACACATCTAAAAGTGGGCGTATCTTTAATTTGTCGGAGATCTAGCGTCCAAGGACGTCTAGTTTAATTATCGTTTTATTTGGATTTCCCAACATACGTAGATAAAGATTTAAATAATTGATATTAATGGCTCAAGTAGTTACTCTACGTCAGTTCCCTGTCCAAGTGACTTATAGAACTGAATAAAACTTGTTGTAATGCGTCGCGACTCGTTGTGAGGATAGAATTTATTATGTATGTATGTATGTGATAATGTGATGTCTTGTGTCACGTACGTATACGTTTCCATCGGTTCACGAGCCGCTAATTTCATTTAGCACATATGTTTTATATATATGAGCGTGTGTATAGCGTTATCTAGCTGGAGAAGTCGTAAATATAAAACGATATCTCTTGTATTTAACACATGTACCGTTTTTTTAGGCCTTCGGGGTTTTCCAATATCCCACACGGCCATATTTATCATGAAATCTTCAATACACATTTTAGTACTTTTTGGCATCTTTAGAAATGAACACAGTATCTTTATAGAATTTTATTGCCACTGTGCACTTTTCAGACGGTTTGAACTGACTATAAAAAAACAATGCACTATAAAACTAACGTAAATTCCATCAGAATATAATCTTCTCGCTAAGGGATACTGTAAATCTTGGATTGGATATGGAGACTGCAGCAGCTCTCAACACAAATAATATAGTAACAAAATACTAACAATTATCTGATACGATGATTGTAATAAGTGCGTACTGCTTGCTTTAAATTGTAAGTAGGTATTCTATATACGAAATATACCTTCACTTTTTAGCATCGCACTGATCTGCCGAGCGATAATCCATTAGACAGGTATAATCTTTTTCATGCTATTTTTATTTTATTAGTAGATACTGTCGCGACTTGTATTAATCAGTGGAATTTTAACCGTTACTCGTATCAATTAGACGGTAAATAATTTCATTGATAGGTTGGCAGATAACTTCATCGATATTGGGTTACGGTACTAATTCTTAGCCAGTGTGACGTAAGACACCAATAAAGCCATTATCTAACAGAATTATGTGACGTCAAAAATATCTACATCTTATAGTTAAATAATTGCAAGTTTGGCCAAAAATACCAATCCTGTGACCAAATTCCCCAACAGCCAACGACACCTGCTCACGTCGACTGACAATTAACGTTATACATATATACAATTTTTACTGAGGTGTGTTTGCGAGCCAAACAAGGCTATGGGTTTTTACGTGAAAACCAGTTGAAACACATCCGAGCGCTCAGGATTCCGCATGGTATTTTAAGACGTTAAACCTTGGCAATATATGTTGAGGATCTTTCTCACTGTCCAAACCTTTGTTGTATTCTATTATAAAATATTTCCAATGACTGCAGTAATAAAAACCTAATTATAGCCAATTCGCTTATTCGTCATAGTATTCTGTGTATAGATGCACACGAAGACTTCGCCAGTGCATCGGCAATACCCCTGACATACTCACCAAATTGCGCTTAAATTTTACCGGCGTTTCGGATAGTATTTTGACTCTTAAATAAGGAAATTGATTTTCTTGATCCATTGGGTTTCGTGTCGATCATGTAATTAGATAAATCTAGATATATTTACTATCATAATATACTTTAGTTAAACTACGTCAGCGGTCATAGGCATTAAATTAGCGTCGTAGTTATAGAGGTTTACGGAAACAGAGAAAACATAGTAGTACCGCGCCTTATTTGGCGAGTATCGAGGTGCGCATGCGCGGCGTGCGCTTGCCAGTCGCCGGCCGCCACATTGTTGGGAAAACCCTATCGGCCTGCGCTCCTTCCCCGACCCCCCTCATACCGCGCGCCGCGCTGCTTCGTGACGACATCTTACACATGCCACTACCGGCTGCATTCGCCTGTCGCTCCCTACGTCTCACCGAAGTCACGTCATCCGGAGGCGCCAACAATTCTTTGATTACAATTTTTTTACGATGCTGTTTGGATCTACGCAGAAAAAAACATGACTGGACAACGATGTTTTGTTGTCGTACGTTCCAAAGATTCTTAGTCAACTGTTTATTAGCATAGACGATTTAATAATTTTGAACACATCTTATTTGTACATGGTTTATTGATACAGAATATCTGATTTAGTAAGAAACAGCTTTGGTGATCCCTCATCTTCGATAGAAGTCGGCAGCTCTAAAGTCATAGACACGGTGTTTCAAAGAATGCAAGCATTTGGCAATACATATAACACACGTATGTGTTTATGCCACGGCACGGGCATGTCAAGGTTTCTGGGATCTCCGATGTGCCTACGTAATTTGTCTTGAGTCAACAACAACCGTAGGAAACGTTTGGTTATACAATATCTACAAATTATTCAACAATGGACCCGCCGAGATGTTTCTATATAATATGTAATGGAGATGAAACTACTATGTTTTTATTTACCTCCGTGTTTAACAGTACAGTTGATTCGTGCAACGGACTTTTAAGAGTTACTTTGTTTAAAATGAGAGATGTGTTTAACACTTACGCATGTACGAAGTAATAAAACTAATAACTTAGATTAGTTAATCAGCAAAAGACACCATCAAAGCAGTTTTTTTTGGTTAGCTTAGCATTCCTGATTTTCACTCGGAGACGGAGATTTTTTAAATCTACGCCTTAATATGTACAACTGATGAAATATGTGTCTAGCAGAAAATAGTCACAAAGAATTATATAAAGTTCACCTAAATACTTGCGCTTTAAAAAGCGCTCGGCCATTTTTGTTCGCGGATCTATTTTAGTTATGTTTTAAATATACTTGGAAAGGTTCCAGCCAGTTCGTCTCTGATCACGAGTTGATCTCTGATCACAATAACTTTTGTATTGTTCAAATTGTGTGTTAGTTAACGTACAATATACAACCGTTCAAACTAATTTGACAGTTACGATAATAAAAGCTTATTCTTATAGCACAAAGCTCTAAGATACGTATATTTTTTCCTCTTATGTGTAGCTCATTACAATATATTTTGTAATAAAATTGTAGTAACCAGTTCCTACGGCAAAACGATTCACTCCACACATATGACGTGTGTTTACTTATTATAGTTAAAAGGTTATCTAACATTGTGTACGTACTTGCTGTACCAAGATATACCATTATTTCTTGGATAATTTACACATGTTCCCAGAACTCGCTATACTAAATAATTTTAATACGAATATTACTGGGATTGAGGAGGCAATTTAAATAAATAACAAATATTAATTTCCGCGTAGGAGTGCTCGTATATACAAGGCTAGATATGTACCAGGCGCTTAAATATTGCTTTACATTTAAGTATAACTATTAATCTATACTAATATTATAAAGCTGAAGAGTTTGTTTGTTTGTTTGTTTGTTTGTTTGTTTGTTTGAACGCGCTAATCTCAGGAACTACTGGTCCGATTTGAAAAATTCTTTCAGTGTTAGATAGCCCATTTATCGAGGAAGGCTATAGGCTATATATCATCACGCTAAGACCAATAGGAGAGGAGCACCAATGAAGAATGTTTCAAAAACGGAGAAAATTTATTACAATTGAGAGACGCAGACGAAGTTGCGCGGGTCAGCTAGTCTATACTAATATTATAAAGCTGAAGAGTTTGTTTGTTTGTTTGAACGCGCTAATCTCAGGAACTACTGGTCCGATTTGAAAAATTCTTTCAGTGTTAGATAGCCCATTTATCGAGGAAGGCTATAGGCTATATATCATCACGCTAAGGCCAATAGGAGCGGAGCACCAATGAAGAATGTTTCGAAAACGGAGAAAAATTATTACTATTGAGAGACGCAGACGAAGTTGCGCGGGTCAGCTAGTTGCTTTATATGTGTATATTTAAGAATGCCCCTCGCACTCACTCTAGGCCTACCTGTGCACGTATATATAACGAACATAATGTATGAGTATTTGTTATCAATATATTAACGTTTAGGTGTCTTTGTTTCAGGTCAAGCATGTGTGCACGTAGCAGCATCATCAGGACATCTCGAAGTGCTGCAAACATTGGTCTATTACAAAGCTGATATTAATGCTAGGGTAAGTTTACATCGTATGCATTCAACAATAATAATAAGTATATATAAACATAGGTACACAGACCACAAATGACTCAATCTGTTCTTCGGATTGCCCCAAACACAAGAAGAAAACATAACAATGTCAAACTGTAAAAACCTTGGTGATTTAATACATCTCGAGAAATCATGGGTTTCTCAGAGGAATACTCTGGGTATTACGGTGCGAGTGATTTACCCAGCGCTCTCAATATAGCGGTCAGACCGAAATAGGCAACTAAAATTATTTCTGTGAATGTTGCCTCGCTATCGTACAAAATGATGACTCAATGCGACATCCCCGATTGTTTTGATCACTTTTTGCGTCCTCCGTGTTAAGGAAAAAGCTATTGTTTTATATTTGTGTTTACCTAGAATTCTTTTGTAATCAAAATAATTTAACCTCTAGCATTTGAAGCAGTATATCTATTAAAGTCTTTGCCCTCAACTGTGTGTATAATCATTGGTAAAAACAGCTTGGAAAACCCACTTTAATCTCTGATACGGCGATATCGTGTACGTTGGGGTTTTTTCTTTGCGTAGACGCTGCCATTGCGTTGCTTAAAACACCTTTACTGTACTGCAGAAATGTGATAAGGGCTATATCTGTTATCTAAATCGGTATTGCGCACGAGGCTCCCATCGTCTTGAAAGTCAAACAATATTATGTACTGAATATGTTAGAATAACTATTGTGCCCTTGATAAATGGGTTTATCCAGCACTAATATAATTTTTCAAAAAGAACCAATAGTTCCTGAGATTGATACAAAATTCATTCTCAAGTGTATTTGATTCATTCAGACAATGACTCAATACAAACAATTATGAATTGTAGAACAACCTCCTATCGTATAAATAACCTCTGTATAATTCCTATAATTGTATTATTCAATGGTCATAATGAGAGTTTAGTAGAACGCTGAATGTTTCCCAGAAATCTTGGCTGACAATTCGGTGTAACTTGTGATAACAGGATCATCATATGAGTTTTTCTTGGTACAGGAACATTTGGCGGGCTGGACAGCTCTCCACATAGCCAGCCGCCGCGGTGACGTGCGGATGGTGCAGTTCCTCCGCGAACGTTGCGCAGGAGTGGTGGTGGACGCCAAAGACTTTGCCGGACGAACGGCCCGACGTATTGCCAAACGTACGCCCGCCGCAAGACTGTTTGCCAATGATGATGGCAGTGATGAAGAATCGGACTCTGATGATGATGTAAGTACCTACTTCTATTATGGAGACTAGAGATCTGATGTGCGACCCTGACCTGATCGAGTGGTTGCTTATGGTTACTGGTACTTAAATTATAGCTGTCTAAATTATCATCATAATCTTCTTGCCTGATCCCAAATTCATTTGAGGTTGGCTCACTGACTTTCCTTCTCCCATTCTCATCTATCACTAGTCAGTTTACTCCTTCCTCCCTTTCTAACCATATCTTTTACGCAGTCCATCCATCTTTGCTTTGGGCGTTCTCTACTCTTAAATCTGTCAATTTCCGTACATACCTTCTAGTCATCTCTGTCTACCCCTCTGGGATAAAGGCCTGAGTAGTATACATTCCTAGGTAGTTAAATAGGATATTCATAAGTTGTTACATATGCATAAACGTATTGAGATATCTACTACAGCGTTGTAATATTCCTATATCCGCTGTATGGAAACATAGTCGCGCTGACGTGGGCGTGGGACGTAATGTCAACTTTGATAAGCCCCAACACATGGGATAAGGGCCGTGGAAACTTTATATCGGTTTTAATCATATCACACTAATGTGTAATTAGTAAATTTGTGTTAGAAAACGATAAATTATTAGCGATAAAACTGAGTTGTCGTGTTGTTGCCGTGGCAGAGCCATGCGGCTTCACAGTAAAACAGAGTGAATGAAATTACCGGAGCCCAAACCTCTTCTAAACTAGTTTTGACTGTAGCTCTTAGTCAGAAGTATTTCTAACCAGTATAGCAATAGTCAAAATAACTTTTAACTGATTAGAATACACACATCACGTCTTGTATCACTGAAGGAGCTCTGGAAGGGGTATTAAACGCCAGTAATTTGCCGAATATAATTTTAGTCTCACTAACTTAGTTAGTCGCACTAACTTAGTCCCTCTAAATTAGTAGGTGGCAAGCCTAATGCCGTCAACCGGCCACATTTTTAGTGATCAGTACGTAAATAATAACATCAAACTCGTGGTAGTGTTGTGTCAGATGTATACTAAAAACAACACATTGGTCATTCCTATCGTACCTAGATTAGAAGTCTAAATTTAGAATGTGCGTTGCCGCTATGACTAAAAATTTTCCTGCTCGGTCATAGTAAATATACAAATAAATATGCAGCTAGACCTTGATCTATATTAAATCTAGTGAAATATAAATACACAAAATTAATAATAAGAAAAAAAAGGCGAAGATGATTTTTAATCTGTATTCTTTTTATTATATATATCCTTAGTCTTTTTTAAGACTTTTTTGTAATTACACAAACACTCACTGGTGTGAATCATTAGGTTTATATACATTGGTGTGTTTTTTTAAATAAACAACCTCTCCACCTCCCTTAATTCTTTGGGGAAGGGTTCTCCAAAAACGCATCGTATTTGTGTCTATGGTCGGTAATACCCCAATACCATACAAAAACTATAGGTATTGATAGATGTTATTAGTTCGTGTATTAATTGTTATTTTGTCATCTTCCACAGATGTACGACAGCGATAGCGACGGTGAGAGCCTCTTCGAAAGGTTACGCGAGAGTCTCGGCCCATCCACGTCCATCAACGTCGCCTAGGAAGTGCCCGATGCCAAACCGTGAATATTGTCCACCCAACCTCGAACCCCAGGCCGAACCTACGCTACGCCATGGCAGCAATATACCGCGTCAGCTGATCCAACAACCAACTTGAAAAAAAAAAAACAATTATTATTAACAAATATTGAAATTGAAAAAGGTCTGATTTAATTAGTATATAGAATATTTACGTGTTTGGTATCAGAATATAGACTGTTGGAAACGAAACTTGTATATTTAAGTATTTGTATGTATATATTTATAATATAAGGCACTGCCATAGGAAGTGTACTGCCACTTCCAGATCCGCCTATATTGCCATCACTGTGTACCATGTGTTAGCAAATCTATGGAAGTTTGACTGTAATTGCGACTGCAATCGACAGAACAGATTTATAATATTTGCACTCATCCACCACGCCACCACCAGGCCCACCAAGTTTGGTTTCCAGCGGTCGAACCGGACACTTGGAGACTTACTGAACTGTTGACTGGTCCAGAGGTGTATGGTATGTGACTGTGACGTCACGATCGACCATTACCTTGACAACTGGTCACATATGGTTCATGAAAAGCTTTCAAGTGCGGTGTTCATTTTGAGGATAACTTGGTCTATTGTAAATATATGTCTGGAGAGATGGCTCTTGTTTCATGGGACACGTCACTGGGACCCTCGCACAATACACTTATGTTGTAAGGATTTACCCTTTATTTTGTTTCATGGGTGTAATTTATGTGTTTGAGGAATTAGGACGGTCGAATGTCGGAATAACCCAGCGGCGTGGGCCGTGGATCATCGCAGCTTGTAACACTCATGTACAGTCGCGGAAAGAATGTTGTGTATAGGTAATTATTTAAATAAATAGATCTAATTTGTAAAAATCTGTTAATTGTATAATTTATTTAGTGTCGAATAAATGTTGTTTATTGATGATGTTTTGGTTTATTTTATCACACATATACCTGGTTCACGTTCTTTCCGCGACTGAACACGACGCTGCGTTATTCATAAAACGTGGAGTTGAGGAAAATTGAATTGTTTTATGAGTCTTGCAGCTATTTTAAACAAAGTTGACATGTTCCCGAGGAAAAACTCATAATTGTTGACTGTTTTTAAAACAGTTAGGATAAGTTCAAAAGGTTCACCATAAAATATTATTGGGGTGTTCTGAATGTTTATTTTGTTGGTAAATTACCCCATTTGGGTAATATTTATAAAAAGTTTTAGTAGGAAAGTTTTCCTCCCTAAAATGATCTTATTTATATGAAGTCTTACATTAACTTTTAAATGAAAGTAAATGTGAAAGACTTTTGACAAAACTTAACGATTTGGACCACAATTAATTATCGACTTGTGGTCCGCAGTTTCTATTTTTACAGAACACCCTTAAAATTAAACATGTTTTTTTTATTTGTCATGTAGGCCAAATTATGCTAAGTGATAAAATAGTAATGTTCCACAGCGAGACGTAATGTGATGCCAAGCAACTAACCGGGGTTAATACAGAGCTTTTATCTCTTTCTCTTCAATATACTAGAGAGAGAGAGAGAGTATCAAATCAGATTTAAACACCTTATATTTTCGATGACTATTTTTCCTTTAGCTCAAAGCAACAATACATCTGGTATCGGTGAAATTATTGACGCGAGTAATCAAATAATTTTTATTTATATATTTTACAAAAATTGTTATAGCAAATACGTTAGAGCAAATATTTTTTCAGTTGCTGAACTTTTGGTCGCGTGTTAAAAAATAATGTTTTATAATAAGGGATAGATCACACACCCCCTTTAAATACATAACTGAATTTACTATTATTATATAAATTACTAGTTTAATTAACACTACTAGCTTTTAACCCCCCTTTAATCTTTCCATTTTGAATAAAAGGTTATATGTAAAATGTATCTATTAATGCTCCCGTTAAAAAGTCAAATTCCAAGAGGTCGGAGTATCCCTCAGATATTGTGCATAAGGTTGAGTAATACAACGGGCTCACAGAAAAGCTCTGCATTATTTATCGTATATATCATGGAGAGTGCTCCGAGGAATCGTTCGGACTAATACCGGCCGTAACCTTCCGCCATCGTTCCACACGGCAAAATTTTCATCCAACAATTGGATAATTGGCGCTTTTCAAGACACTTTTTGCCTCGCACAACCAATCTGTGGAACAAGTTATCGACTGCGGTATTTCCGGACCGATACGACCTTCAAACCTTCAAGAAAAGAGCGTAATCCTTCCTAAAAGGCCGGCAACGCGCTTGTGACTCCTGAGTTGCAGACGTTCATGGGCGGCTATAGTCACTTTCCATCAGGTGACCCGTCTGCTGGTTTGCCCCCTATTCTATAAAAAAAAAAAAATTTGCTTTTCATCAAGTGAGCGAGTCACTTAGTAAACAGAATTGCAATAGTTGTTACAACTACTATGTTCCTACGCAATGTTCGCAATGATTTCTTAGTTGTTATAAACTCTTTCTTTCTTCTCCTAGTCCACGAGATGCCCAACGATCCTTCCAAAGTAGAAATGACGCTGTGATATATTATTTTATTATATTTCGGAGTTTTTCTTTTTACTTAAGTGTGCAGTTGGTCTGTGGGCGAGCACGTTCAGTAACTGAAAATTGTACCTTTTAAATTCACTAGAATATAATCTTCCTACTATATAATAGACGCAGAACTTATATAGATGTTTCTTGTTATGTATAAATTATATATTACATAGTTTTAAATATAATATTCGATCTGTTATATATATATAAATATAAATATATAAACATACATACGTTTATGTTTTATTTTATTTACGTTCCCTTACGTTGTGATGTTTTTTTTTAAAGTCGTGGGACAATAATGTTCATGTTAAAATGGCTTCATTGCTTAAACTGAAAGTTAACGTTAGTTTCGTGCACACAAAAAAATGTCAAGGCAATTATTTTGGCATCAATTTTACAAAAAAAAACGACTAATTAGCGACTAAATTTTGTAGAAAACAGATCTTCGCTATGTGCCCTAGATTTTGAGATTAAAACTGGACCAAGCTGGGGAAAATTCCTAGGTCGGCCACCTATAAACCCTTTTAACTAAACCAATGACCGACAAATTCTGATATTGCACGTCAAATTTTGACAAAAATTAAAATCCCTGATGGTAGCCTAGCCAGTGTCAGCGACATATCATCTGTGAAATATGTAACATTCCTTTGTGACATCAAGGAGCGGTGTTGACGTCACCGCGTCTATTTAAGTTTTATTTTTGTCTTTTTATAACTAAAGACATCTCGCACTCGGCCGTCTGTTTTAGGTAATGCCGCCCAAATTAGGTAGGGCTGTGCTATGGTAACTAGACTGTTTATAAACATATATATAGTTAAATGTTGACTGCACGGATGGAGTAGTGGTTTAAGCGGTCGCCACGACGCTTCCTACTACGCTGAGTTTTGGCGGTCCGATCCCCACGTGGGACGACACTTTGTGTGATTCACAAATTATTGTTCTGAGTCTGGGTGTTCTTTGTGTCCGTTTCATGTGTGCTTGTAAAGTTCTAAAGACACAGGATAGATTCCTAATGCGGGAGTTGTCTTTTAAAAAAAGAAAAAGAAGGAATGTACCCATATCACCTATTATAATTTATTGATAAAGTCCTTCACAAGTTGTGTACGAATGTTTTAAGACTTAAAAAGTTTTTTTTTTTTAATAATTATAGATGTATCCACAAGCAAATTTTGTTAAAAAAGAAAAAAAATCGGTCGAGCTATCCTCAAGAGATGGTGCGTCACACATGTTTCAAATATTGAGAATAATTTATTTACGTAGATGATTAGCGACTTTGTTTTTTTATTTTGACATATGATACCTATAACTAATATTATTTAAGTTTGAGTAATATTAATTCTAACTGGAAATCACACAACACAAACGCAGTGCAAATACTCCTTATTTTGCGATATCATTTCAATGTTGTTGTATCAAATGTTATGTATTCCTTTTATTGCACATAAGTCGTACTCTCACAGTAATCTCTTAAACAAAAAGTTATCTTTATAATTACATTTTCTTATTTCTACCGTTCATACTTAGTTACTTTTCATTAAACGTGCCTAGACTACTCTTAGAAACTGCTCTAAAGTTATGATATAATGACACAGAAACATTACATTTTTCCGTATGGAAACCCCTACACACATAAAAGCAAAAAGAAATTAAGGAAAATATATTTGCAGACACTTAAGAAAACATACAGTACATCAGTAACAACTCTTATTTTTTAAATAAACGAGCTTGAAACATGTGTATTTTATGTGCCCATCGAATGGAAGCAACACTAGACTTTTTTGGAGAGGCGGTGTGTCCAAAATAGTCAGAATTAAAGTAAGTATTAGAACGAAGTTTACACACACGCTCTAAGCGGATGGGAGCGAGACCGAAAACCGTGTAACAAGACTTTTTTCCGACACTTCAGTTGGCGCTCCGACGCTCACATCTTTTTTTATATGTCATATATAAAGTAAACGTCTACCAAAAAGAGAAAAGGAACTTTGTGCCTACCGGGAGTCCATAGACCCCTCACTCCGTTTTTTTATTAATTTACTTCTCAGCAGCACTATCGTTACAGGCTTACCCTAATATGACACTGTGGTCCTTAATTACTATAGCATATAATAAACATGGTTACTTTTTTGAACTCAATCAGAGAAAAAGAAAAAAATCTAAATTTTCTGCCACCTTGTTTATCGTAATTAGAGTCCTCGTTAGGGGAGCTTTGTTCAACCACACAGTGTGATATACTGCGCCTAAAATAGAAATGAGTCTGAGAACGACTGTTATTAACACATGTTGTTCCCCCTCCAAGCGCAAGGGATAAACTCCTATCTTGGTGAACAATGTCCAGGCACACGCACAAGAAGCTAAAACAGTTAAATGAGATAAAGAAAATAAACAGAAAGAATATTTTATCACATTGCAACTGTTTCATTTAGACAACATGAAAACGCCATACGAAATTTCAGTTTTCCAAAAACATTTAAATCAAAACATGAATTTGTAGTACCTACATAATTGAGTTTTAGATAATAGTTATACAAAAAATTTCGGGGAAAATGATCCAAATATTAACACATTGTACTAAAAAGCTGTGCTTTTTTTTGCGATAGTCATTGTTGTGTGACTCCACACTGTAAAATTAATAAGCTTCGATTACCTATTGTTTATCGCGCCACTTACAGTTAGGCACAGCATGGACCAACAAACTGCAATAACATTGTAACAAATAACAAACAAACTCAAAAATATTATTGGACTTACAAACTGAGCAACTCTTATAAGACTATATTAAAGATTTCTTAAATATTGTATACCTACGCCTCTATTTCCTCTTCTATTTTTTGAGTAGGTATCAAATAGAAAAACCCAGCAACACTATTAGTAACAACAACAAAGATATTAACATATCTTTTACTGGAACAGGGATTGTATTTATTACTTTGTTATTAGAATAATTAAACTATAAGATTTTGGATGATTTTCTTAAGAAAATCCCCGATTCCTTAACTATGCAGGGGCTCCTAGGGGGTACCTAATCCGTAAATCGTTTAGAAGTCTAGATTTCTTTTTAACACGCTTTTATTAGCTTCACCTGTATGTTTGTTCGTTTGTTTGTTTGTTTGTATGTAACCGACTCCTTTGAGCTCGATTTTGCCCTACTTTGAACGATCAGATTTGATTCAAACTTTGCACACCTGTCAAAGGTCGATGACAATGCAATAATCCGATCAAAATATCCGATTATCCTAATTAGATTCGCCAGGATTAATTAATTTCTTTCCGCATCCTTTGCATGCGAGTAAGAGAGACAGAGCTAGTGCGCGAACTACGCATGCGTGCAGTTCCAGACTTGCTCTTTCGGGCACTCAGTTCAGCACAACCTTATAAAAACTAATATGGTGGTTGCGTCTTGTTCCTTATACTTACATATATGTCCCGACAGATCTAATACGCATTCTATTATCATTTTATAATATCCATAATATATTTATAACCGTGATTTACAGAAAAAACTTCGTATTCACAACAAAACAAAATATTAAGGACAGAAATATCTATTTATTTTGCGGCATATAATTCAGTTACCAGCATGAGCTTGGATCTGCAGTCGATAAGGTCACCAACTGTTAAGAAGATCAAATTTTCGGAGAGGGAACCTGAGAAACGACTACCGCATCCAAGAAAGACAGCAGGCTCCCCATTTGTCTGATTAGTTATTGCGTCTTGTTCCTTATACTTACATATATGTCCCGACAAATCTAATACGCATTCTATTATCATTTTATAATATCCATAATATATTTATAACCGTGATTTACCATAAAACATTTCGTATTCACAACAAAACAAAATATTTAGGATAGAAATATCTATTTATTTTGCGGCATATAATTTAGTTACCAGCATGACCTTGGGTCTGCAGCCGATAAGGTCACCAACTGTTAAGAAGATGAAATTTTCGGAAAGAGAACCTGAGAAACGACTACCGCATCCAAGAAAGGCAGCAGGCCCCCAATTTCCTCATTTGTCTGATTAGTTATTGCGTCTTGTTCCGCATACAAACATAAATGTACCGACAAATCTAATACGCATACTATTATCATTTTATAATATCCATACTATACCGGTAACTGTGATTTACATAAAAAACTTCGTATTCACAACAAAACAAAATATTCAGGACAGAAATATCTATTTATTTTGCGGCATATAATTTAGTTACCAGCATGACCTTGGGTCTGCAGTAGATAAGGTCACCAACCGTTAAGAAGATCAAATTTTCGGAGAGGGAACCTGAGAAACGACTACCGCATGCAAGGAAGGCAGCAGGCACCCAATTTCCTCATTTATCTGATTAGTCACTGTCTTAGAATTAACATCAGTGATTTTCTGATGTTTTTGAAAATCATTGATTTTTATGACACGATACTGAAATTGTGGGGAACTATAGTTCTTCAACACGCTTTATTGAATATATAATCTAAAAGCAGCCAACATTTACTTAGTCTCACTTTAGTAGTAAATTGATGTAATGATAAAAAAACTGAGCTACTGGTGACATACATGATCTATTCATTGAGACATGCATAGGACTACTCGCAAGTGACAGCACGTACTGTCAACGGTTACTCCATGTCATGCGCGCGCAGCATTACATATTGGGGAACGATCCGTATACAAGTGTGAGTAGTAGCGTGCAGCTCTTTCAAGCCCATGGATGCAACTTGAATTCTCTACGACAGCGAAAAATCCGCCCCCGCACACACGCTATTGTATTCTATTATCTCGAAGCATCTACATTCGGGCGTTGCTCCTGTTTACATGAGACACCCAATCCAACATAAGGTGAGAAACGTGCCGATGGATGAATGGCAGAGGGTGTTAAAAAATGTCATGTCGCTAGCGTCAACCTCAGGGCACCAGGCACACCCTGTTGTATAAGTGCCTTACCCTTCTACAGGACCTCTGGGGGGGGGTGGACCGTTTATTTGTCCTTTACTCGTGGGAATATTATGGAGAAAAAACAACAACAAACCAAAACACAAAAAATTTAGCTAAAAAATGAAAAATAAATAATAGTTTAAAAAAACTAAAATTAAAAACACGCTTTTATAGAAAATCCAACTAAAAACAGAAAATAAAGTTTAATAAATTTGGATTAAGAATAGTGTAAATTTGATTAAGTTTGATTAAGTACAGTGTAAAAAAAAATGAATGTACATTATTGTAAAAAAGCGTGGGGTGCATAGTGTCAATAGTTATAAACATTTATTGTCAGATGAGTAGAAAAATCATCACTTTGATAATATCATAAAAAAGCACTTCAGATGCACCCCACGCTTTTATACTGTAATGTACATTCATTTTTTTTTACACTGTACTTAAACTTAATCAAATTTATACTATTCTTAATCCAAATTTATTAAACTTTATTTTCTGTTTTTTAGTTGGATTTTCTATAAAAGCGTGTTTTTAATTTTAGTTTTTTTAAACTATTATTTATTTTTCATTTTTTATTTCACTTAAAGAAAAGTCATTTTTTTGTGTGAGACGGCCTCTGGATGGTCTGAATTAATGATTGATTGCACTAGTTGACACTGCAACCGAACACTAGGTTTTCCGCAGTATACCAGCTTTTTCTAGTGGTTTAGGTGGTCACCTCGCCGCATCCTACTGCGCTGACTGTTGTGGGTTCGATCCCCGCATGGAACAACACATTGTGTGAGCCAAAAATGGTTGTTATGAGTCTGGATGTTCTTTGTATCCATTTTATATACGTTTGTATTCCCCGCGACACAGGAATATATTCCTAATGCGGAAGTTGTTTTTTTTAAGAAAAAATAAATAAATTTATTTGTTTCATTGTCGAAATCAATATCAAAACATACATACTTAGAAGTCAATAAAATATGGCTTTATCAATAGGAACAAGTTTGAATTTTTCAAATGTTTGGTTTATGGGTTTAACCCATACGTAAGGGAAAAACAATCATAATATGATAATGGCTGACCTTCAGAAATAGGGGTGCGAAACTGTTTACAGTATAGGAAAAACCCTATGGGTCTTTGAAATTTAAAAAATGGCTTTATAGTGTGTACAAAGAACAATTGCATTCCCAAGGAGGGTTGGCGTCGAGCAGACGGCCGGCCATAAAGAAAAAGTCAAAATCATTTCACCATTACATGAAGGAGTACGTAGAAGAAAATGTTGCGTAATCAAGGAGAATGGAAGGAGAAAACTTGTTGCACCGACTCCAAATATATTTGGAAAACGGTAGGAAGAAGATGATGATAAGTTACGTTATATTGATGATGAAGAACGACCTTGCTTGAACTGTACATTAACATTACGTTCCAGTTACTAGTAGATACCCTAATGTGCCAATCGCAACGATAGCAAACAAGCATTCAGGGGCCCTGACGGCAAGCGAATGCTTTGGGCAATGGACGCTTACAATTCTAGGGAAATTTGTTGAAAAACTGATTCTATATTCGAAGTTTATCCGTAGTAAATATTTCACTTTATATATATAGGAAAAACAAAATATGTAAATATATATATATACAGATTTTATTATTATAAAAATTAAAGGAAGGAAATATTAATTTTAAATTTAATGTAAGTATATAAAAATTACCTTTAGTGGAGTTGTTGGTAATAACCCATTTATATTGTCCAAGTTCCCGGAAAGATAGAAAGAATCCCTGTGGAATAAACCCGGACTAATCATAAATTATAAATAGAACCAATTGTGTAAAATTACCGTTATTTAAGTATAATGTACTTTTTTCATTGTGGGTCTTAAATACTTATTCTAGGAATAAAATATTTTATTCCGAATTTCGATGTTCCGATTTTTAAAAGTCCGAATTTCATAATACCTGAGAGTTAAAATGTCTATTATTGAAATTTACGAAGTTTATTTTACCGAAAGTCGTAAATGCGATTTGGTTGTTTTCCAATTTTAATGTTGGAAGATGATGCAGAACACATCGGTTCTCGGTCCGAAAACGATATTCCGATTTCCAATACTTCGAATAAATTGCTAAAATTACGATCCTAATATAAATTCAAAATCTATAAGTAACGTAATTTAATGTAATTTAACAACGTCTACTTTGTTACTGTGACTGTGTTTTTTTTTGTGTTTTCTTATTCTCTACTTCTTGTCTGAGTCTTCTCTAGAATTCTTTGGGTAAGGGTGGAACAGTGGCAATTAACGCCAGATACTCTCTATTATTGGTGAATCATTTGGGTCAGGTTAGAACTGTGACCATTAAAGCGCAAGGGCGAGTGAGTGAATTATGAAAATCGGTATTTTGAAATTCGTATTTGTGACTGACGAAATAAATTGTATTTACCCCTTATTCTTTCCTAACATAGCACGTGACCTTAAACATGTTTAACATTGTACCTTTTTTTTTTTTTTTTTTTTTTTTTTTTTTTTTTTCCGTGCGGAAATCCCCTCGGATACCACCTGTCGGTGGCATGTCGGACTCGAACCGACTAAAACCGCACGCCTTCGCCGGGTACTAATTGCCGGGGAACCAGGTATACCCTATAAAGGAAGGCCCTGGTACCCCGACATACCTCGGGTCATCTACAGACGAGTAGACGACCCCCGCCCCGTGTGGGAACCCCATGTTCCCTGTGCTCCCTGGAAGCGAGCGCGCTTCGCAACGCGCTCGCCGCCACCCCGGCCTGCTTCTGCTAGGGTGACAGATGGCCTCACCTGTCACCCCTAACGACAGCAACTAAGTAGGTGGTTGACGATTCAAGTCGAAAGTTAATTGTGTTGCGTTTGGTTCTCTTAAAAATAACTTAAATGGTACTCTAAATATTTTCTTTTCACAAAGATTTGGGATGTACTTTAACCCGCTTTATCTAACAGTACTTCTCTCTTTCACCTTTTTCGACGTTATTTCAGATTTTGTATGGGCCAATTTTTGAGTTATGTTACTTGAAGATGAAGCATTGCACGAGGGAGCAAACCAAATCTGAGGTAAATATCCATGGTTTGATTGTTATTTTGGCCGATGTTTGTAGCACAATTAGTACAAATTAGACTTTATTTACACCTGTGTGTGATGGTGATTGTCTGCGTGGTGATGAGTCAGAGCTGGTGGTATCAAGTTGTGTATATCAAATTCCTCTTTTACTTATTTGCGCTCCTATTTAGTGATGCGATTTTATTAAAATGATAATTTAAAATGAAGAAAATTTGAATGGCAGGCTTCGAACACCAAATTTGCTTACATAAGTACATAATTCGTTTTAAAAACAAAATAAATAAATTAATAGGGTCTAAAATAAAATTGTCCGTGTGGTGACGGATAAAGAATACAGAGTGTCACCACGCCTATTCATCCCGCAAGGGTCCTAAGAGCCGACTAAGGGAGCAAACTACGCAGGGCACTGCAAAAAGTAAGTTTTTTCGGGTAGGTGCTAAAAAAGTTAATACACACATTTAAGAGCTCTTAAATATTTTAATTAATTTAATGAATTAATTTGTACAATTACAACAAGAAAAGCCTAATTAAGCTTAGCTTAGATGTACTTACAGTTTTCTCAGTGATTACATGATCTAAGAAAGGTTTTTTAACCACCTGCCAGCACAACAAAATATTATCTCACAAGTGTTTCAATAATCGCTTTGAATACTACAATTATCACTATGTCTCAATTGTCTGATATACAAGAAGCACAGAACAACTTAGAAGACAGCTTTTCGAGGAGGATGGCTCAGTTGGAGGCACAACTGCAATCTGGTGGCAATAGCAAGGAGACAGTGGCCAGGGTGTCGGAGGAGTTCAGAACTTTTCGTGAGCTGATGTTTTCCATGTTGGGTCTTCTTCGGAAGCAAATAAATGAATGCACTAAGATGGTTGATGCTATGGAGACTCGCCATCGTCACAAATCGCTTATCTTCTTGGGAGTGCCCGAGGCTATCAAAGAGGACTGCAGTACAACCCTGCTTGAGGTCATGAATAAGAGGATGGGTCTTCATGACATCGCACGGCACAACATCAGGCACTGCCATCGCATTGGCACCCCCTCCAAGGAACATCGTCGCCCCATACTGGTAAGATTTACTACCGCAGAGGCTAGATTCGCAGTCTGGAAGTCCAAGACATCGTTAAAGGGCTCTGGCTTCTCGGTAAGAGAATTTTTAACTAAAATACGTCAGACAGCTTTCACCATGGCCCGGCAACATTTCGGCATGTCAGCTTGTTGGACACAGGACGGCGTTATAGTTATCAAAGCCAGCGATAACAATCGGTACAAGGTGACATCCACTGATGAGCTGAAGCCCTTGCTAGTCAAATTTCCAAAGTCATCATCCACAAGCCCGCCGGGTAAGCAAGCCGGTAATGCAAGCTCGGGCACCAATAACAAAAGTTCGCGAAAACACTAGTTCTGTGTGACACCACTGTTTGTCGCTTCCCGGATACAACATTACTTTTGTTGTGTTTATATAATTGTAATCATCCTTACTCGCTTCATGTGTTGTATCATGTTTTGTTTCTTAACATTTGTCTTACTTTCTTGTATTAAAAATTGTTGATGATTGTGTTGTGACTTGTGACAGGTATCGCATCTGTCAAATCGACGTTTTGCTCATTCGTCATTCATTACTGGTGCGTTCCGTTTCTCGTAACTCAAACGTAAGAACACGAAGCTCTGAGCTATTTTTAAATTAACCTCTTACATTGTCTAAAATTATTTCATTTTTTTTCTGCTTTTGTCAAACTGTTTTTATTATGGCTTATTGTATTATGTCAGTCTTGTATGTGTAAGCTGGCGGGTGGTGTAGAAATACGCACCAACTTCGATCAAGGTAATTACTTTTAAACTATATATTATTACATATTTATGTAAAATATTATTTATACGTATTTTTTTTTTTGTATTATATTAGAGTTAAATGTATTGTATTTAATATGTGTACTCGATTCTAATGACTGTTGATGATAATGAAGTATACTTTTCTGCTGATGACTCCTCCGGGGATGAGAGCTTTAGTTCCCTACCTGACACTTTGGGTGACCGATTACGGCAATCATTCAACAACCAATCACATTCTTTATTAAATGTGTGTCATATTAATGCTCAGAGTGTTCCCAGTCACTTCAGTGATTTGACTGAAACTTTCACTGACAATAATGTGCATGCCATCTTGATTTCGGAAACTTGGCTTAAGCCGCACCTAGCTTCCACCTCTTATTCTCTCTCTGGCTTTGTACTAATTCGAAACGACCGATTGGAATCAAGAAGAGGGGGTGGGGTTGCCATTTACCTCCGTAGTTGTTTCCCCTACAACATCCTTGCCACTTCCTCTTCCGATCCTTCTACTACCGCTGAATACCTCTTCCTCGAAGTTTGTGTCAGAGGTTCTAATGTTTTACTAGGGGTAGTCTATTGCCCCCCTGCTGTCAACTACTTCTCCGGTCTGGAAACAGTTCTGGAATCTTTAGGGTCAGAATACTCACACCACGTCATCATGGGCGATTTTAACACCGATCTCCTAGCACTTAATTCGCCCCGTACTCGTAATCTCCTCCACATCATCCAATCCACTAGTCTCCATGTCCTCCCCCTTCAAGCAACTCATCACAACATTGAGCACCAAGATACTTGGCTTGACCTAATTATCACCTCTGCTCCAAGACTTGTCTATTCCCATGGTCAATATCCTGCTCCTGGATTTTCCCATCATGACTTGATCTTCCTTTCTTATATCCTGAAACCCCCTAAATCCGTTCCCAAATTTCTGCATATTCGTAGTTTCAGACGAATGGACGTCAAAAACCTGTGTGCAGGCGCTTCTGCATTGGACTGGACAGAGTTGGCTGCAGCTACAGACATGAACGAAAAAGTTACTCTTTTTAATGACGCAGTTCTTAACCTGTATGATATCCACGCACCTGTGAGGAAAGTCAAATTGAAGCGCCCTCCGGCTCCATGGATGACGGAGGAAATTCGAATGGCTATGAGACGGAGAGACCGTTGTTTTAATGGGTACAGGAAGGATCGCTGTGAGGAGAAATGGAACCTTTTTAAAGCTGCTAGGAATCGGTGTAACCAGGTGATACGTAACGCAAAACGCCGCCATATTATTCAAAATATAGAAACCTCTTCAACTTCCAGTGTGTGGAAGTTCCTTGGAACACTAGGCATTGGCAAGCAACAACGCCCTGAGTTTAAGATGACAATTGGTTTAGATGATATTAACCGTCATTTCTCAACTACACCTCAGTTGGATCATCAAACCAAGTGTCAAACCTTGAGCTATATAGCTAGTCTAACCCACCCTGATATTAAATCCTTTGACTTTTCTCCGGTATCTTCTGAGGACATCAAAAAGATTATCCTATCCATTCGTTCCAATGCTGTGGGATGTGACGGTATCAGCCGTCGCATGATTGTTACCATCCTGGATCACGTTCTTCCAGCAATATCTCATATCATAAACTTTTCCCTTGACTCTGCAACCTTTCCCTCACTCTGGCGTAAGGCCTTCATCATTCCTTTACCCAAAAAAACTAACCCCTCTCTTCCCGAACACTTTCGACCAATTTCTATACTTCCCTTTCTTTCTAAAGTGCTAGAGGTCTGTGTACATAAGCAGCTCGCACAGTTTGTAAATCAGCAGAATCTTCTTAGTCCTTTACAATCTGGGTTCAGACCTGGTCACAGCACAACCACCGCTCTCCTCAAAGTGACAAGCGATATTAGGGAGGGTATGGAGGAGACTAAAGTCACAGTGCTGGCTTTGATTGATTTCTCGAATGCCTTTAATACCGTTAGTCATGACGTTCTACTGGCCATCCTTTCCTATCTTATGATCTCCTCAGAAGCTCTGGAATGGTTCTCCTCCTATCTTCAGGGACGACAACAGAGTGTTCATATTGATGACTTGTCGTCGAGTTGGTGTGATCTTCTCACTGGCGTCCCTCAAGGCGGTATATTATCTCCCTTATTATTCTCAATATTCATTAATCTCATAACCCAGCACCTTCAGTGTACGTATCACCTGTACGCTGATGACTTACAAGTGTACACACAGACAAGGGTTGAGGACATAACATACGCTATCGACAAAGTCAACAAGGACTTGGACTTTATAAAGAGCTGGTCAACGAGGTTTGGTTTGTCGGTAAATCCAACCAAATGTCAAGTGATCGTCGTGGGGAGCAAACAAATGATAAGTAGGTTGGATATGGCGGTCATCCCACCAGTTGTCTACAATAATGTGACTATACCTTATAGTGCAGTGGTAAAGAACCTGGGGTTATATATCGACTCGACACTTGACTGGCGGGCACAGGTTACACACGTCGGCCAGAAAGTCACCACATGTCTCCGTGCCTTATATCGATTGAAGAACTTCCTTCCCGCTAAAACTAAGGCTACGCTTATGCAATCCTTAATTATTCCCATAATCGACTATGGTGATGTGTGTTATTTCGACCTGAATGCAGACCTTCTCAATAAACTAGATCGCCTTCTCAATAACTGCATTCGATTCGTTTTCAATCTTCGCAAGTATGACCACGTGTCTGCTTTACGTTCCCAGCTGCAATGGCTCCCAATTCGTCAGCGCCGCAGTTTACGAGCACTGACTTCTCTCTTTTCTTTCCTCAACTCTCCATCGTTACCTGAATACCTCGTACCCCACTTCCGTTTCCTATGCTCCAATCACGATCGAAATCTTCGATCAACCAACAATATGCTTCTTCTATGCCCCCCTCACACCTCTAACTTCATCAACTCCTCCTTCTACGTCCAGTCAGTCCTCCTCTGGAATGCCCTCCCTGCCGAAATCAGGATGTCAACAAATCGCCTCGCATTCAAGCGAAAAGTGCGCGATCTTCTTCGGGGTGAATTGGCGAAATAGTTACAGCTCTAGTTCCCGACTGAGTATTTATATATTTTATTAAATTTATGTATGCATGTGTGTTTTTATATTGTGTATGTTTCTGGACCTAAATTATGTTAATTTCATATTTTATTTTGCACCTACCGCATCATATTTCTACATCACCTGAAGGTTGACTGGGAGAGAATGCCTAATGGCATTAAGTCCGCCTTTGTACAATATGTGCATTAAGTTTAAAATAAATAAATAAATAAATAAATAAAAAGAAGGAAAACTTAAAACAAACCCTATACCAACCCGTCTGGCCCGCGTGGTATAGTAGGTCAAAACCTCCTTACTAAGGAGAGGCCTATGTCCAGCAGTGGACTATTACAGGCTGTTGATGATGAAATAAAAAACAATTTATTTCTTAACATATTTTTTAATAATGAAATTATACAGATTTCTGGAATATTATAAAAACATTTTAATACAACAACAAAATAACTATGGTGGGTACACCTTTATGTTCACAGAGTGGGTTAGACGTGGAATTATCACAGCGATGCTAAAACACATCAAGCATATCTAAACATTATATTCTCACTAATATAAAATTAACGGTGAAATTATTTAATCATTGCGTAATGGCATTTCAAGTGAAAATCAAATTCTCAATGAAGCATTTTAATATATAAAGCGCCAAGAATGTGAGACGAGTAGGAACAGTGCTGTTTTGATGTAAATATGGCGAAATCGATTTCGAAGATTTTGTTCATATATTCGAACTAGAGCGTAACTCTTGTCCGAGGACCTATAATCGTAATTGTAGTCCATTTCCGCTAAAATTGTAACAACAAGTCGCTAAGATAGTGTTTTGCTTGTTTTGTATATGTTTATGCGAGAGCCCTGGTTACCCACACCACAATTTTAATCTTACCTAGGGTACCAGAGTTCAATGAAATAATGTGATGGTTATGATACCTAGAAACCTTGTTTACCTTGAATCTAAAATATTTTGGCAAATAAATTATTATTATTTGCTTTAAAAAAATAGTGACGCATCCATCAAGCTCCGCCCCTGACCCATCATAATATCGTTTCGTACGAAAGCTTGGAACCTGACTGTTTAGAGTACGTCACATTTCCTTAACGCAAATGGACTATAGATTTCTCGAAGTTTCCATCAATTGCCAATTCGAGTTGTTGGTACGCGACCCTGACCTTTCTAAGGAGAGGCCTACGTACAGCAATACTAAAGGCTGTTGATGATGATGTCCCTGACCTGCTCAAGCTAATGCTTACATTTCACGGTCTATTTGTATAAGCAATGTCTTTGTTCTACTATTGCCTTTCATTTCGAGATACTCTCAATTTTCTTATCTAATCTTTAAAGTACCCGGATAACGACAATAGGCTTGTCCCTTAAGTGGGAATAATTTTAAATGGAATGATTAGGTAAAATAATAATAATATAATATTATGGTAATATTGGTATTTGATAGAGGCGTATTAATCAGTGCGATAAATACGCCTCTACCTACCCTTTCGTAACAGGGTATTGCAATCGATCAGGGTTGAATCTTTCTTTGCCGATTCGAATCGATTCAGATCGACCATTCTAAACGAGATAATATCGATGAGCAACTACCGAGTAATTTTGCTTTTGTTCGCTAGATGGCGTTGAGTATCTTTATCTGAATGGCACCACGAACTTTTCGAGTCTCGTTTTTATAAACACGACGTATACATAATGTAGTTCATTAATTTAAGCCAAGGTTTGGATAATATTTTATTGTTCCTACTGAACCATGTTATTCGCGTATGTTATTGAGAATAATATATTATATAGATTGTCCGTTTATTAACATTGTCACATTGTAAACAAAAATTGCTTTAAGATTACATATATATAAATTAAAATACATATACAAAAATACAAACACAAAATTAGTTTCTATAATGTTCTGTTGATTACAAAAACGGAATAACAAAACAAGGCGATATTGTATAAGCGCAAAATTCACACATTTACGAATATAATATTTAAATAGATAAAGAAATTCTTTGTTCTGATTCTCAACTTATTTTTATTTCACCGGAGTCATGCTTCGGCACAATGTGTTATCAGCTCGACCGGAGTGATACCACAGTATCACAGAAAACTATTTTGAAATTAAGGTTTTCGTTTCTTTTTTCACCGAATGAGGATACCGGTCACAATCACAATCACAGTTCACTGTGATTTCGTCCAGTGAACTGTGATTTTTCGTACGTAGGTTAGGGTTGCTACTTACGTGTTGTTGCCAATAAGCTGTTTTCAGACGCTATTACCTGCCTGTTGGTCTAGTGGTTAGTGACCCTGACTGCTAAGCCGGAGGTCGTGGTTTCGATTCCCATTCAGGACAAATAATTGTGAGCACGATCATTTGTTCTGTGTATGGGTGTAATTTATCTATATTATGTATGTATTTAAAATATATACGTATGTTTATCTGCAGTCTGGTTACCATAGTACAGGCTCCGCCTAGTTTGGGATCAGACGGCCGTGTGTGAGATGTGTGAAATTATTATTATTATTACCAGTAAATCTAGTATTTTTTTTATTTTGTTATTATTTAGGGAATGGTAGCTATATATAAAAAAATAATTACTAGATTTACTGTCTAAAGTAGGCGAAATAGGATCTTTATGCATCGTCTGAAAACAGATTATTGTCAACAAAGCTTGAGGAAGTAGCAACCCTAACCTACGTACGAAAAGAACGACTGATAAATCACAGTTCACCGTGATTTTGTCCCATGTCCAGTACCGGAGGCTCGCCCTTTAGCCCAAATTCTGGGAGGAGGTGTTCAAAGGACGACTACGCGATTATATGTATTGAGTTGCAGATGTTCAAACAGATGTAATTCAACCACCATCGTATCCAAATACTTATACATGTCTCACTTTATAAAGTTACAATATTAAAAACTTTTATTTATCTAATCATTTAATAACAATTTATAACAGATAACTGTGATTTTATTATAAATATACATGTGTTATTTATTGTGATGTGCAAAACGGTGTTTATATTCTAAGCAAATAAACTTTTCTTTGGGGCTCGGACTTTTCTTCAACGACTCAAGGTACGTGACCTTGACTGGCTCGAGTTATAGCTTTTACTCTCCAATCTATCTTTATAAGCGATATATTTTATTGTCCCTTTCCTTTCATTATTCAACATGTTTTCTCATCTAAAGTACCGAAATTAGATTCGCCCTTAATACGTGAGCATGACTAAACTATAGTTTTAATCCCGCTTACGAATACGTGAGCGGGACTAAACTATAGTTTTAATCCCGCTTACGAATACGTGAGCGGGACTAAACTATAGTTTTAATCCCGCTTACGTATTAGAGGCGAATATGTGCGCATCAATACGCCCCTATCAACTCCTTCTGGGATAAACGAGTGGGCATATATATTTTATTTAAATCTAACATTTAAATATAATATACTAAAAATATACTCCATAAGAGTGGGAATGTAAGATGTGTCGTGAGTGAGATTATTCACGGAGTACAAAAATAGAAAATGTATTCTAATTTATATGTACAGCAGGTACGTTCAAGTACGCGTTTGTTCTTGTACCTACAGAACCAATTATTTATACGGAACCTTATGCAAGTATTAAACCGGAATCGTGATATCTAAATTCTAAAACTCTATCTCTGTCTAGCGTCTGGTATGGCAATATTATCTGAAGGTACGTGTAATAATGGAGAGTGAGACAGCGGTGATTCTATGTATATATATTATTCGTAGTGTAGACCACTGTTGTTATGATTGACATTTTCTTTTCATTAATAGGAGAGGGTAGCCATCTGCATTCTTTAAATTCGTAATTTTCGTAATAAATAACCTAAGTACTATGTAAACTTTGTAATAGTTTACAAAATAAGTACTTTGTAATAGTTTACAAAGTACTGATGTTAATAAATGAAATGTTAACATATCTTAATATCTATTAACTGGTAATTAAATATGGCCAAATTAGAGGTCTCAGACTTTTCGGAAACAGACAGTTCGACTTACAGGTATTTAGACCTGACCTGCTCGAGTAATATAATGCATCCGAATTTATATATCCCTCCCTTTTCTAATTCTTAAAGTGCCTGATAGACGGTAGATAGGTTGGCTTGTCTCTAATAAGTGAGTGGGACTAAAATTAATCACAGCCGGCAAAATATGGGCGGTACAATACCCCTATCTAACCCCTAGGCTATATAGACGTGTATGGAAGCAATTAATGTTATATATTCAGTAACTAAGGTAGCAAACTATGCAGGACAACAAAACTGCAAAGAGAAGGAAAACTTGACACAAACCCTTTTTTTTTTTTTTTTTTTTTAACGTGTGGAAATCCCCTCGGACCGTCACCCCTCCGGGGTTTGCGGCGGGGTGGTGTGTCGGACTCGGACCGACTAAAACCACACGGTGTGCCACTCTGCGCCTGTAACAGGAGGGATCCGGGAACAGCTGTTGTTAAGACATCCGGACCCCTCCTAGCGCCAGCCCGCTCCTGGTGCGGGCTCCGTCTCAATACATTTTCCTCTCTTTAGGCGACGTCCGGCACACGCGGGCGCCGCCCCCTCGCGGCTGGCCAACTAATGCGGGTGGAGGGGAAACCCACCCCGTCCACCCGCGGCCACACTCAGGGCGGCATGAGGCTGTGATAGCCGGGCCTCCGCCGCCCGGTTCGCCGGCGACGGATCGGGTCCGAGTGGAGGTCGTCCTCCCGGGCCCTCTCCGCCGCCTCCTTCCGCGAGATTACTATCTCGCAGAAGGTTGCGACCGCGGTAAAACAACTGTCGCTACCGGCCATGGAGCGTACTACGGCCGGTAGCGAGAGATCCACTCCGATGACTGCAGTGAGGGCCCGGCGCTGCGCCGCCCATGCGGGGCAGACCGCCAGCGTGTGCTGGGCCGAGTCCTCACTGCAGTCGCAGTGGTGGCAGGTACCTATTTATCCGGTAGGTGTCGTAAAAGTCGACTAAGGGAGAAAACTACGCAAGACAACAGCACTACAAAGAGAAGGAAAACTTGAAACAAACCCTATACCAACCCGTCTGGCCAGAGTGGTATAGTAGGTCAAAACCTTCTTCCTAAGGAGAGGACAGTGGAGCAGTTTAGCAGTGGACTATTAAAGGCTGTTGATGATGATGATTCTATAATTTGTTCTGCTTTGCCTTTGGACTTCACTACAACTACAGAAATCACAAAAACTATTTTTAAAACTTGCATTAGATTCCGTGCCATTGCATTAGAGATGTGACTAGAAACAAATTATATTTCGGTGTAATAGGTCGGCCTGTCGATTTTCAACAACGCGAACACGTTTGGGAATACGTAAGTCGTATTGAACCCTATCATAGCACACGTGAAGTACTTGTAACTGAGCTCCACAATAATTTTATTCTTATTGTCTAAACTGTTCTCTGAATTTCGTAGTTCATTCTTGTCTTTACCTAGTAGAGCGCACACGAAGGCGTAGGAAACAGACTTGCCAAAGGCTCTCGTTGCCAGCACCCCACAAAAGCCCAATATGGTCCGGAGTATCGTGCATCCCAACATCTCTTTGGAAGGCCAGATGATTTCGTAGGGTGGGTCAAGTTCGCTGGCCACCATGTTACCGAGTTGATAGTTGGTCCAGGAGCCGGTGAGGATTCCCGCGCAGACGCTCACTATCATTGTCGTGTCGCCTCTGGAGAAAAAAGTTGATTATTTAATCACTTATAAAGTAATGGTGAAGGAGTTATATCATAGACTTTAGTGATTTGATTAATATTTTCAGAAGCCTCTTAGGGCCATCACCTTATCAGAGTTAGGGTTGAAGCAAAGTGTGGGATTTGTTTATGCATTTAATAATAAACCAGATCATACAATAAAGGTTCCTAGAAACGTATGCTGTAATAGTTTAATACAAAAACTGCAATTTATAGCGTCTGTAGTACTCTTTATTTGTACATCGTTTTACAAGTAATATGGTACATAAAAATATCAGACATGTAATGTACAAAGGGCGGCCTTATTGCTAAGAGCAATCTCTTCCAGACAACCTTAGGATGGATTACAATGTTTTGGCGAGACAGTAGTAGTTGAAGGTGCAATAATTTGGACAGGTTAATTACTAGGTAAAATTAATTAATTTTTACACAGTAAATACATATACAATATACATACATATACACATATACAAAGGTTGTTATACCATTTTCATTATTTCAAAAAAAAAATGTCAAAAAAAAAAATTAGGGGTATGAAAAATAGATGTTGGCCGATTCTCAGACCTACCCGATATGCACACAAAATTTCACTAAAATCGGTCGAGCCGTTTCGGAAGAGTTCAACTACGCACACGAGATACGAGAATTTTATATTATATTAGATATAATATAAATAATTTTATATTAGATATATACTAGCTGACCCGGCAAACGTTGTATTGCAAAACAAAAAAGAATTAGGGATGGGTCACCCTTACCATTTAGGGGTATGAAAAATAGATGTTGGCCGATTCACAGACCTACCCGATGTGCACACAAAATTTCATGAGAATCGGTCAAGCCGTTTCGGAGGAGTACGGGAACGAACATTGTGACACGAGAATTTTATATATAAGATTTACTAGCTAACCCGGCAAACGTTGTTTTGCCATACACATTAATTCAAAAAATTCTAGGATGACCTCAGACATTTTTCATGTGTGTCATTAAGGAACTTGAACCGTTCTTTGAGGTAGAAGGGGGTTTTGGGATTGAACAAGATGTTATAGATAAAAGTGAGGATATGAGTATTCCGGCGAGAGCGAATCGGAAGCCACTTGAGCTTTTGACGGAATTCAGAAACGTGATCATATTTTCTTAACCCAAACACAAATCGTATGCAGAGATTTTGAAGTCGCTGAAGCTTATCAAGTTGTGCTTCAGTGAGATTCAGATAGCTGACATCGGCATAGTCGGGAATTGGGAGAAGTGCTTGTGCAAGTGCAGCCTTAGTTGCAGTTGGGCGAGTTTCGTAGTCTTCGCAGGGACCCGTCAGAAGCAAATAACTTGACTTGACTTCTTGTATATGTCCCGCAAGATAAAGTGTTATCTTTATAGATATCTACATTTTTGACACTAGTACTGACCTCAAGTGTGGTGCCATCGAATGGAATTAAGGGCAGTTGTGTCCAGTTAATTCTTAAGACCAGCCCAGGGCTACCAATTACACATACCTGCGTCTTTCCAGAATTAACTATGAGTCCATAATTATGACTCCATTCGCCAATGCACGATAGGTCAGCATTGATTTTGTTGAATGCCTCCGATAACAGGTTAAGCGGAGCTTGTGTATATATTTGTAAATCATCTGAATAAAGATCAAGAATCTAGAACGAACTTAATTGATTAGAGATGGAGTTTGTAAAAACTGCGAAGAAAAAAGGTGATAACACGCCTCCCTGTGGTACACCAGCAGTAATACTGCACCAGGAAGACACCGAGTGTTCAATTCAAAGACGCTGCTGGCGACCAGACAGGTAACTATGAAACCAATCAATTGTGGAGAATTGCGCAGTATACCAAGCGGAAGGTGTAAATCCACAGTATTAAAAGCGTTGCTAAAATCAAGTAATGTGAGTACCGTAATCTTTCCACTATTAATGCCTAGTCTGATACTATCTGTAATGTGAACTTACCACAACGTTGTGTATTAAACTGCGTATACAATACTTCAGTATGGTATACGTACTCTGGTCGGTACGTATACGTACGCACTTTAACGAGTAATAAGGGGAGGGTTAGCTACGTATTTCAAAAACAACTAACTTTTTTGTCTTTCCAAAATTTCTTTTTTAGTTTTCAACTAGACCAAAATATGCATTCAAGCATAGTTTATTTATAGTCATGTTAAGCGCGGTTCATCAAGACATCTATCGCACCTTTATTCATAAACTGAATTAACTTAGAATTTCAATATTGTGGGAAATCGCATTTAAAGTTTGACATTTGTACGTGCGAGTTCGTCAAATAGAGAACGACGATCTCCTTATCTCTGCCATTTTCATTGTATCGAGTCGGCTGTTGGATTGTTCGTGTTCTACTGATGAAGTTGATTTGGTATTTGTTGAAAACTCGAAAAACGTAAATTTTGAATTAATTCAGTTTATTATTAAAGGTGCGCTATGATGTATGTATATTATCGAAGTTAGCGACATTGTTGTGTTACGTCAACAATGGTCTAGGTAGGGTTCGATTCGAAAACGTCTGCAAACCGCAAAAATGTGGCTCCACCAATTTCGATAAAATTTGGTATGGAGGTGGCTGACACTTTGGATATTTATCGCGAAAAGTAGTGCTCGTAGCTTAGTGTTCCCGTGGGATGAGCAAAAATTGCGCGGGTAACAACGCGACTAGTCTTAACATGATGATGTACTGATGATGAAAAGTGGTAGTTTACCTTGTAGGCGTCCACTTGTCAGCGTGGGGGTGATACACGATGACTAGAATAGAAAGTGTGATGATGAACACCGGAGCAAAGTGTGACGTCAGCAGTACTCCGTCCAGTGAATCCACTATTGGAATCAGGATGGAGACGAGCCCCGTCGCCAAGAGCAGACCTGCTGCTATATCCTGCAACGAGCATTATAAGCAATGAAGTAACGACTCTTTGCTAAACACAATAAAATACAGAATGGGTCAAGCGGCTATTGGAATTGGAATTATTTTGCTTTGTGAGTGGAGAGGAGTGCGGCAGTTTCTGGGGCGCCAAAACCGTAATATAGTATGATAAAAAATGCTCATCTAAGCGCCTAGCATACGGTAGCATACGGAACTTGGCTCACCGTCGACTTCTAAGAAAAAGGCGCCACGCTACAAGTGAACTTATATTTTTGTGAGTTTTTTAAGTAATTTATCTCAAACGCTGGAGAGAGGGGCGCAAGTTTCTGCCCCGGCTCGAAAAAATCGTAGATCTGGGGCTGTTTGGACCTTCTCACTCACTCGGTTAAAAGCATCGAAAAAATTGCCTAACACCGGTTTTCTGTGAGGCCGTGGTATCACTCCGGTTGAACCGGCCCATTTGTAGGAGCATAGCTTTCCTAGGATAAATTTATGACTATCAATAAAAAATGAATTATTGAATATTTGGTGTATATAATTTTGGTATATATACATCTTATATATTTATTTATATTTTCAGACATCTGACACATAACACCATTTAGTTTCAAACTAAGCACAGCTTGTACTAAGAAAACTAGCTGATTGATAGAATACCTATGTACTTTTTTTTTAAATACATTCACATTTTACATAGAAAACATCCGAAACAAATATTTGCAGATTATACAAACATTTGGTCCCACTCGGGCATCGGACCCGAGACCTCAGCAAAGCAGTCGCATACGTTACCACTGCACCACTAAGGCAGTCATCTGCTGTATATTTACTTTCAATTATATATCTATCTATATATCTATCAAGCTAGTAACAGCTACATAAAAATGTGTCATTTAGATTAAGTCACAAAAATATATCTTCATCATCAACAGCCTGTATTAGTCCACTGCTGGACATGGGCCTCTCCTTAGAAAGGAGGTTTGGCCTACTACACCACCCTGGCCAGACGGGTTGGTATAGGGTTTGTTTCAAGTTTTTCTTCTCTATGCAGTGCTGTTGTCCTGGGTAGTTTGCTCCCTTATTCGGCTCTTACGACACCCATGAGAAGAACAGGGGCGGTGACACTCCATATTCCTCACGTCACCATTCGGATATAGAAATATATAAGGAACATTAAATATTAAACCGTCACAAAACCGATATCTAAAGATTATCGAATGACCACAGAACAAAATAATTACTTTAATTTAATTTTGTAAACTAAATGACACAAGAATAGAATATTCTAGGGCTAATTTGCAAACATGGCATGCATACGCGTGTTGAACGTCAAAACGTTGAACTTATAGAAACAGGAAAGACAATAATAAAACTGTTTAACGATAGGCGACAAAGTAATCACATTAATGAGTAGTGACGACCAGTACCTAACAAACTAACAATATATAATGTATTAGCTCTGAATAGGTATATAGATTACCATATTATATATATGCACTTAAAACGAATAGCTAAATCAAAGTAAAACTGCTAAAAATACTTTGAATAGCATTATAATAATAATATTCTACCATATTCACACGACGTCATCTAGTCCCAAACTAAGCAGAGCTTGTACTATCTACTTTTTTTTATAAATACATACATATTATACATAGAAACACCTAGACCAAATCAAACATTAAAAGTTCATGCACGCATGTTTGACTTGAGCGGGAATCGAACCCGCGACCTTTAGAATAGCAGTCCGTTACACAAACCACTTCGCCATCTGGTCGTTTATTATTAGTGATTCTTTAAGAATGTAATGGGGCCTGGAGGATATATATATATATATTAAATTCAGCTAAGAAGTGTAGGATGCAGTAACTGCGTTTGTAAGGCTTGATAAATGATCAAGGCCGTCTTGGACCATGTCGGGGTCCTCGGGTACACAATAATTTGGGGCCCCGTTGGACAAATACACTCATCAAAAAAAGTCTAATCGACATGTACGGTTTTGAACTTTTACTAATGTACAATTTTTACTAATGTGTTCTTTTTATAAATAATGAATAAGCATTCCTTGATGCATTAGTGACTAAAGCAACAAAAAATGTTTTAATTATTTGGTAATTCAATACAAAATTATCGATCTATTTGTATTTATATATTTATCATTAATTTAATATATGTAATATTCGGAATTTTCAAATTTATTTTCTGTTTTACATACTTAATTGCTAGTTTATGCCCACTTCTTAGATATTCCTAGAACGGTACCTACTTGCGCCAAGTTAAAAAACTTACTAGGTAGTTTTTAGGTTTCTCTCATAGCTTTTTTGTTGTCGCATTATATCGATCTAAAATAGAAAAAAAATGTATTGTATATTCGCTTTTCGGGCCCTGGGCACGCGCCCCGTGTGCCCTTATGGTAAAGACAGTACTGTAAATTATGCCCTAAGGAGAGACTGGTCTCTTAGTCTTGCCGGAACCGGAGGTCGTGGGTTCGATGCCCACCCAAGACAAGTAACTGTGTAATGAGGACGATTATTTGTTATCTATGTCACGGTATCTGGGTGTATTTTTATCTATAATATGTATGTATTTAGTAATATTTAAGTGTGTTTTTCAGCAGTCTGGTTATTATAGCACAGGCTCTGCCTAATTTGGCATCAGACTGCCTGTGTATGAGTTTTGTTGTTATTATTATTCCTAATAGGATAGAAAAAAAAACTAAATTGCCTAAGGCAATTCTTTATTTTTAGTTCTTTAGTAAAAAAAGGACAGTTTAGTAACGTGATTTATTTCTGTAATATCTTCAAATTCACGATTGTATTTCAACCTATTGTACTACCCAGGAAACTTTAAGACTATTTAGTTTTTGATGGTTTTTTTTACTTTGAATGTGAATCATTTGAATGTACATGCTCGGAACCAATATTGATTTGACATTTCCAAGATCAACATTTTTAAAACTATTTTTAAATTAGTTCAGTTATTTGTTTCTAAATTCTGTTGAACTCGTTTTTACGTTTCATAACTTTATAAAATACAGCAGACCAGTGCTGAATTTCCATAATCCTTCGCAAGGCCGTGGTCACAGCCTGTGATCCGTTCATTTTCGCATATGAACATAATTAAGTACTGCAGGTTTAAATCTATGCATTAAATATCATTTTGACCAAGGTCTTAACAAAAGTACAATGTTCTTTTTGCTTCTGTGATATAGGAGAGATCTGAGACGGATTAGGAGGAACTGAGATAGATTTTTGAACCTATTCCAAATACATGTAATATCTTACCAAAACACTATGCATGCCCAAATAGATCCTGCTCACACAGATGAGGGTGCACCACGATACAGCTATCATCAGGCCCCAGTGCACTGGATACTGGTACCTGTCCATAGTGTACAGGAGTACAGAGAACGGTATGCACACCCCAACCATGGCGTGGGTTGAGGGCATACCGTATTCAACTGCCCATTTTGTTTGCAGCTTCTTGACGGGGTAGCCGGGCCGCGGCCAGCGGATTATGTCTTTAAAGCCTTGACCTGGAAATAGATTTTAAGAAATGTTTTAGTGTTTCTTTACACTAACAATGAGTGAGAATTTTGTCTGTCATATAACTAGCAAATTTTAATCACAATCGGCAAGGCCCTTTGCCTAAAAACTTTAAAACCGGTTGACGATGTAGGTACCAAAGTATATGTATATATTTACAAGCTAATGTTACAACATCACGCAATACAAGGTTGGGATTGTGAAGTGACTTAAAACTCATATCTAAGACTTTAAACTGATGCTAAACCATTTCTATCATTTCCCGAACTAAATACAAAAATACTGGCCTGTTGGTCGAGTGGTTAGTGACCCTGTCTGCTACTCCAGAGGTCGTGGGACAAATAATTGTGTGATGAGCACGGTCATTTGTTCTGTGTCTGGGTGTAATTTATCTATAATATGTATGTATTTAGAAATGTATAAGTATGATTATCAGCAGTCTGGTTACCATAGTACAGGCTCCGCCTAGTTTGGGATCAGACGGTCGTGAGATGTGTGAAAATATTATTAAAAATATTATTATTATTCCTATGATGTAATAGTTTACTATCTAGTTTTACAAAGTACTTGACTAAGGTCTGCCGGCTACACCATGCAGTACATACACTGTTGCCTTTGGAACGTCTGGAACGAAGTTTTTATGAAAACAGTAAAAGCAATAACTTTGTACTCTAGTAAATAACGTTATTCCATCTGGTAATGAAAAGTTCTAAGACGTCCAGAAACGCCATCATTTACAAACCAACAGTGCTTGCGAGCTTACGCGTGACAGATACGAGCTTCTGGAAATAATTACGATGGAAAAAGTTGCCGAAATAAACAACCTGATCGTAAATAAGTCATGATAGCGAAATAAATGAATGGAAGGGTATAAGAAGTTAGGTAGATATTATTCATTTTGGTAAATAAAAATCCCAATATGCAGTCTGGCTTTCAGGTTGAGGATAGGGAGAGGTAGTGTCTAAAGCATTACTAAAAGTTAACCTGCCACTCGATAGATGGCGCTTTCTCGGTTATCTGAGTCGCGCAATAGTTTGGTTATCAAGGCAGGTAAATATACTTAGCGATGTAAAATAGTTTTGTCGGCATTTGGAGTTGTAAATTTAATTTCGTTGAGTGAATACTTGAAGTTCAACTGCATTTGACGACTGGATGGCGTAGTGGTTTGTGTAACGGACTGCTATTCCAAAGGTCGCGGGTTCGATTCCCGCTCAAGTCAAACATTTGTGTGCATGAACATTTGATGTTTGATTTGGTCTGGGTGTTTCTATGTATAATATGTATGTATTTACAAAAAAAAAAGTATATATGTATTTATATCAGTTGTCTAGTACCCATAGTACAAGCTCTGCTTAGTTTGGGACTAGATGGCGTTGTGTGTATGTGGTAGAATATATTATTATTATTATTTTATTATTATTATTTGGTTGTTTAACAAAGCGCCGGTATTCCGATTAAAACGTGTTCAGGTAGCCAAAAAGAGGAATTGACCTAGAGGCACCTACTTAAGAAGCATAATTATACAAACGCAACAAAGTTATCAAATTGGAGTTATCAGATTTTAATAGTAAATTTTATTAGTCAGCGATAACGTATAAAGACAAGCCAGTAGAGTGATTCAAAACTTTATCTTTCTGACGTTCGACAGATACGTTGAGATTATAAGATTAATCTTTTTACAGCATCAATAAATGATAGTTGATGCTACCGATGCCATCGAACTTATCTACATCAACTGACATTGTAACGTTGTTGGTCAGAATTAAATGATAGTATTCGTCCTAGATCTACCTATTTTAGCAGGGTTTTAATTGTACCGTTTATGTACCTAAACATTAACTGCGACGCCGCAATGTTATCAGTTACACTAAAACATGCAAGCAGCCTATGTGTTAGTGTGTTGTGTATAGTTGTTTTGTCTGTCTGTCTCTCTACCTCCATTCCAAATTTTATCAAACTTAGTCCAGCCGTTTGAGCGTGAAGAAATAAGAAACATACAAACACTCACACACTCACAAACTTCCAACTTTATAATATTAGTGTGATTAATGATCTAAATCTTTTTAAAAGTCAGGTTTTCAAAAACACTTTTTACACATAACAAAGTTTTGAATCGGAAGGAAAAGGGCTAAAATATGACAGAGCGATAACGCACGCACCTGCTTATTTCTTTAAATTGATCTAAAACAATTAATTACAAATTAAGTACAAAGTTTTAATTTCGTTAAATAGATATCTGTAGGTGGAATATATATATCCGGCAGGTAATTAATGTAAGTAGATTGGTATGCGACTCTCACGACTTATTGTTAAGAGTTAGAGTTAGCGATTATTTGGTATAAAACTAACCATTCCTTAATACATAATACTCAGTCGTTGAGGGCCTGATAAGGTAGACAAAAGTATTATATGTTATATTTATAATTTGTAATACTTCTGATGATATTATCTGAATCCGAAATTGTCTTGTGAACATTTAGTGTAGATAGAATTAACACGATATTAACATAGATCATATTTTATAGAACAATACTATCATTAGCATTTTTTTCTTGCGGTTAGGTTCTGTCGAGGTGGTGTTGCCAATGTTTTAGGCTATTTATATCTCACTAATAAACAAAGGGTGCACGTATGAAACAGCACTTCTTGCCGATTCAATTCAATTCGTTTATCCGATCACATGCATGTGCTTATGAGAATTAATTATTCAAGCACCAGAACATCTGTATTAAAATAAACACTATAATTAAAAACTAATCTTTGCAATGGAAACATTGATAAGTTGAACTGTATGGACATCAACCCAGGCAAGGAGTTCTTGATGTTAACGGTAAATCAATGAGATAAGTATTAGCCATATCTAAATACAGATTAGATTAAAAGGTATTTAGTCTTCAAACAAACAAAGGTTTAACTATATACTTAAGACATGCGTATACATTTTAATGTAATTGTAAAAAAAAAAAGTAATTTACTATGTCAACATCTTATGCTTCTCGAAGGACTTTCTTCCTAAGGTACACTTGAGGCCCTTGCAAAAGACTCACATTTGACAGAACACCATGTGGTTTTAATTGGTTTTGTTGCAACGTACAACTTCCACATGCTAATTATTTCAAAAATTGTGTTATTTTAAGTCACAAACGTTGGATATTATGTTTTGCATTAAATAAATAATATAATTAAAATATGAGCAGGCCTTCTTTATTGTTTCAAAACTTAAAAATAGTTGTGTGTTTCTTCTATTTTCACCATTTGTTTAAAATATTTCAATTGACTTGGGGAGTAAGCTGGTGAATGCGTAAGAAGAGTGTTGCAATAAGTGTGATTGTGCGAGGCGAACATAAGTTGAGAGGGAGATATAGGTTAGTGAAGATAAAAAGAGAGAGAGTTACGTTTCGTATATTACTGTAGGTGCAAGAGAGAGAGGTGCGAGCACACATTTTCTTTTTCTCATTTCTCTTTCTTACACTCGCTCACTCTTTTTTTTAAATTTATGCAAAGTAGACCCTAACTAAATTTTTAAAATACAAGAAAATATTCTACGTCTTAATGGTAGAAAATTTAAAGTTATACATTTTTATCATAATTAAGGAGACTTAGTTTTGAAAACAGTAAACAACACTTTAAAATATTATTATCTCTTTTTGTCATTCTTATTATTGTCTACACTCATCATTTCTTATTATTGTTTACACTAAGACAGCAAACATTTTACAGTTTTTAAAGGTATGTTATTATTAATCTTTAGGGTTAAAAAAACTAATATTTTTTTACCTATATACATGACAACAGTCCATACGAGCACAACTCTTCGGCCGACAGCTCCGTCAATATTCCAAAACCAAAAAGGAATAAACGTCGCATAAAAGATCTCATCACCCAACTCCGTGCCGATCACGAACAACCAGTACCAGAACTTGTTATTTATCGAACATTCCACTCCATATTTTTCACCACTGTCTGCTGAAGTATCTGTATCGCAAGACGACTGAGAACTGCTTGAAATATTACTAGGTATTCTCTTATGTTGCTTCAAGTCGTACTCTTCGTTCAAGAGCTCCAGTCTCTCGGAATGTAACACCTTTGAGGATTCATTTTGCGTACTCTGACTACTTTTGTATGTAACTCCGAAAAAGTTTTGAACTTTAACCACTAGGAATGGATCCTTCAAATATTCTATTATCTGATCCCACATTGTCGCATACAAGATACACTATTCTAAATATAAACTAAAAATATTCTGCACACAGGTTTTACTGAAGTCTCGAGTTTTTATGAATGTACAATGAACATTCCAAGGAAATCAAATCTGGACAACTGATCAATGTTGCCAGATTTGGGTAATTAAACGTACAATAAAGATGATCATATGGGTAGTTCGAAGCAGTCCATAATAAATAAATAAATATTTAGGACATCTTACATACAACGCCAACTAATTTCAAAGTTAGCAGAACTTGTACTATGAAAGCTATATTGACTGATAGAATACTTACATCCTTTTTTTTGTAAATACATACAAATTATACATAGAAAACATCCAAAATCAGAAAAAAATATTTGCAGATTATACAAATATTTGGTCCAACAAGGGAATCGAACCAGAGACCTCAGCACAGCAGTCGCAAACGCTAAATACTGCACCTAAGAGGCAGTCACTAAAAATTAATGTTCTAGATTTTGATTTGACAAATTGTTAATTTGGTAAACTAATAAATTTATTGTACTTAAAGCAATAATTTAAACAATCAACCACTAAACTTTTCATCAAGTTTTATTTACATCAAGACAAGAAAAGTCTGCCCAAGGCGCGGAAAAGCGCTGTATGTAGCAACACCACATCTGACAGACCTTGGTATATTTGACATTAATCATCTGATAAAAACTTTTTTTTTGTACATACTTTTTATAGGTCGTTGGATTTCAATCTCATCAAGGTTCTATATCTTTCAAACACGGTTAAGATCTAACTTGTAACTAACTTTCTCTTTATCATTTTCTTCAGAGTATTTTTCTATTTTACCACTATGACTACTACTTTTAAATCATGATATTTAAGAATTAGTAAAGTTGTAAAATACAGCTTTTTAAATATTTTATTATTTAAATGTTTCAAATTCAATCTCACAATAAATGTTATGGTCAAGTTCCTTAACTTGACAATTATTACATGTCAACTTCTATTTATGTTCCAAATTGTTCTTGAGTCAAAATAATTTTTATGGCTTTTATTTACCAACATTTATAATAATCTTAAAAAAGAACCGCATTGTAAAGTTAAAGACACTTGAACAAAGAAATGTGCATACTTTTTAATAAACTCCAAAACCAGGGTATCCCTAAAAGTGTCAAAGTTGTCAAAAAGTTCATCAGTTGAGGTTGTTTGACCCACACAAAAATATTTGTGCGAAGTTAAATTGTTTATATATTACAGTTCCCAAATTTGTGTTATTTAAACCTTTCTAGGTTTGGAATTTTGCTAGTGCCTATTAAATTGATGTAAGTGCTTTATTACATTATCACTCGTTTACTTTATTTAACCATTTATATTTTATTATTTAAAAAAATGATAATTTATAGTTGATATTTTAATCATACTGATTACAATTACGGTCAGGAGTCGTATTGGAAATTTAATTTAACTGTTAAAAGCTGTTAAAATGACGAAATATAACTGCAAAATAGAGTTATTATTACTATATTTCCTTAAGTTAATTTTTAAAAGAATAACACAATTATATTTAAATTTTTGATTGTATTTTGAAGTTTTAAATTTATTTATGCACTTATCTACTCTGTATTGGTTAGGAAATAAACAACGGAAAGTGTAGGTATCAGTAGGTATTATTATGAATGTGTGTTTGAATGTTAATCATTTAACAAATATAATTAGATCAATTCTAAATATTCTTAACACTTATCTAAACAGCATTCTATAAACACTTTCTATTGTCTTTGGGAGCTGCTACAGTATATGTTTTATGTTTGTTAATGATTTTGTTAGTGATTTTATAATATTTCTTAGATTATTAATAAACTTTGTTAACCCTCACTGGTGAACACACTTTGGTATTAATAATTATTAATTAATCATTTACGAGTATTCTTATTCATAATTCATGAAAACCACACACAAACTCATGCCTTAATCTTCTCAGTTTTACTTGGAAACAGATAATATTATTTTCTATCTTTTTCATGTGGAAACTTTTAATAATAAATTTAACTTATTAGTAATAATTATATAATTATCAGAGTATTACAATATGTAACAATTTGTCCATTTGTCTATTAGTTTTAAAAATTCAGATCATAATTATGCTGACTTGCATATGTTAATGCAAATATTAATCTATAAAACTTAAATTGTTTATGTGTTGCATGCCATTACCATCCCCGTTGCCATGATGATTTCATCACAGTTAAAAAAAAAAATTGTACACAAACCTTACTCGTGAATCTCTTAATCTGTTGTCAAAAATCGGTTTGTTACTTTTAAAATGTGGTGTTATGCCCTATCCTTCTTGATGTTTTGAAACTAATATCTTGGTGTTGACCTATTGTCGTTTAAAAAACAAAAATTAAGTTGATTACTTTTTAAACTGAAGCTATGCACCATTGTTTTTTTATTATGCCTATTTTTTTCTGTGCCTAATTCCCCTTGGATACCCACCAGTGGGTGATTATGTCGGACTCGAACCGACCAAAAACCGCACGCCGTCTCCAGGTACCAGTAGCCGGGGAACCAAGTATACCCTAGAAAGGGAAGCCCTGGTAACCTGACGTACCTCGGGCCATCTTCACATATACTACATCATCATATAGATGACCCCTCCTGTGTATGAACACGGATGTTTCCTTCCTGTCCCTGCGCTTATGGAGAACGGAGGTCGTTCTGCGCCGGGCCACCCATGCTGGGCATTATGCCAGCGTGTAGAGCGCCGTGTCCACGGTCTGGCCATCGCAGTGGTGGCAATCAGGCGTTGGCTCCTTGCGGATCAGATACAGGTGATCTCCGAAGCATCCTTTCCCGGTGATCACCTGCGTCAGCCGATATGAGAAGCTTCCGTGATGCCTCTTGAGAAAATCCTCCATAACGGATCTTTTCGCCGCAATAACGGGTGGCAGTATGCCTACATATGTACCTATAGATTCTGCTATCTTACAATTTTAATATTGAAAAATGTACGAAAAATGTTTCGTACTATAATTTGTACGTGCCCCAAGAGTATCTTCCTATCTAGGCAAAGCCCAGTTATAAACGCTAACTTTTTCCATTTCTCGGTTGACTGTTAGAGAAAGGGAAAGGCATCCCCTTTTGACTGTCCCGCTCCATCCAACTGCGGTCTCTCTCGAGGCACCATAAGATGTAATTTCTTGCCGCTCGGAGTGTTCTTTCCCTGTAGATGCCTATGTTCAGTCTTTGCCGCCGATGAACTATGCCGAATGCACACGTTCCTCCTGGAACCGCAGATCCTGGCAAAATGAAAAGACCATAGATATCCGAATGTTTGCTGTAAATACGAGCAGGTAGCTTAGTTGGAGGGGTGAATAGTAATCATTTTTAAAATAAAAAAACAGTGTCAGTGTCAAGTCAAGTAACCCAATTTAGCAACAGTTAGTTGAATTATGTAATAAAATTACTCAAACGTTGTAACATTCTAGCGTGATAAATCAAATTACGTGGAATGAGAAAGGTCATATGTAAAATTAAACAAACCTAAACATTTTCTTTAACACACTATATATTATACACATTAACTAGCTAACTACGTAACGGAATCTTTTTCATTAAATTCTACTGCCATTGACTTTTTTAAGTTCTGCATACTTATCACTGGCCAGATCAGGCACAGTTCTCGGGGTGGCGGGCTCAGTATAGAGGCTGCTGTCTAATCTACGACTCCGCGGGAGGAAATTCCCCGCCTATACTGTGCGGTGATACGATCCATGGACGCCGATATTGGCTAAGCGCCTATCTGCTTTTCCCGCTGCCAACATCAGCTCAATCAAGCGTAGCTGGTTGCGAATATTCGGATCGTACGAGGATACCGCACTATCTCCTCGGAGGCGGTGACAGTCCAGGCACGTTTGGTGCCTTTAAATATCCTTACGTATAAGTACACGAGGGTCTATGATCAGACTCGTGCGATCCGTTGGCGGGGTGGTTCAGGACGAGCTGTGCGCCAACGCGTTTTATAGTGCCGTTCTGCATAACTGCGAAGAGTGGGTTAGTAGGGATGCCGGTCGCGTCAGCTGCTAGTTCATGCACGTACTCCTCGGGCATGGCTTCGGTGATTACCTGAATTCGATCGGACTTGAGTAGACGGCAATGCCAGCAATCCGCCGAGCACCATGCGCAAGAGCAATACCCTGCGTGGGTTTCTTAACGGGAGGTCCTGCTAGAACGAATCAGATGAGTTTGTCCCCGCCAGCAATAGTATCAAAACATGGCCGGGCCACAATACATAGGTAGTGATTGGGCCAAAAGAAGGGTGAAACCTGGGGCTTCTTCCGGGATAGGACCTAGTTAAGTGCTACGTTGATCCGGGATAGGATCTTGTTAGGTCTGGCGTTGATCCAGGGGAGACCTGAAATCACATGGTCCAGGTCTTTCCAAAGTTGAGCGCCTGAGGCCGCACGTTGGGCGGAGTTAGATGTTATTGCTAAGTCTAGATTGTACAAGTTTTCTACAATCTATGCTTCGAAACGCACTATTGTTACCTGAGAAATTGCTATTGGAGAGACTAACTTTAGCTGGTACAGACTGTCTATACTAGCTAAAGTCTCTCGATTAGCATTTTAGACACCATCTTGTTTATTAATCATCATCATCTTGACATGCTGCTGGACATAGTTCTCTTCTTAGAATGGAGGTTTTTGGCCTACTATGCCACGCCGGCCAGACGGCTTAGTAAGGGGTTTGTTTCAAGGATAGTTTACTCCCTTAGTCGGCTCTTACGACACCCACGGAAGGAATAATATTCTACCACATACAACGCTATCTAGTCTCAAACTAAGCAGAGCTTGTTCTGTAGGTACTAGACAACTGATATAAATACATATATACTTTTTTTTGTAAATACATACATATTATACATATAAACACCCAGACCAAATCAAACATGTTCATGCACACAAATGTTTGACTTTAGCGGGAATCTAAACCCGCGATCTTTGGAATAGCAGTCCGTTACACAAAACACTACGGCATCCGGTCGTCAAACTGCGTCAAATAGCGGTGGTGACACTCCGTATTTTAATCCGACAGAGTCAAAGTCTGCAATTGCTTTAACTCTGAATGTAGAAATAAATTGGATACTAATTGGGTAGATATCCAAAAAGCTATTAGGAATAAAATATTTGGAAAATTACTTACGCTACGTTCATAGTGTTTATATAGTCAGATATCACTTAAAGTACATACACACTTAGGCTTCCATTTATCTAATAATTGTTTCCGACAACCTGTAAACAAGTTATCTGTAACCTAACTAGCGCTAAACCGCGGCTAAACACAGTTCAAACCCAGTCCTAGTTTAAAATCCTTGAATGGAAATAAAGATTCATAAAAGAGAGAGTAAAGATATACAGGGCTTAATAAGCACTTCATTCACAGAGATCTACCCCGATAAGAACATCAATTTTCTTAACATTGTTATGTACACATACATTGTTAAATAAATGTGAAGCTTACACCAGTAGATAGTGCTGACGACGTCCATTATCTAGTTCTCTCGTCGTCCAATAAATAATGACCGCTTTGATAAGGCTTCTGTGCTCAGTCAACACTCGACGCTCATCGCTGACACTTGTATCTATTTTATCGGTCGCTTATCTACATTTAACAGTTTATAAGAACTTTTCGTTATGTGTTTCAAAGAAAGTGTTGGTTGACACGTAATGTGGATGTATTTGTGTGACGATTGGTTAGTTGCAGTTGTACTGGATTATAATAAACAATAGGTAGGTGATAGTTTTAATTGATAATGGTTAACTGCAATTTCTGACCTCCTTTAGAAGATGTGTCTCGTATACCTATAAGGCTCTAGGGCCTGTTGGTCCAATGGTTAGCCATTTTGATTGCTAAGATTGAGGTCGTGGGTTCGACCCCCGTCAAATATTGTGTGATGAGCATGATCATTTGTTCTGTATTTATCTATAATATGTATTTAGAAATGTAAAAATATGTTTATCAGCAGTCTAGTAACCGGCTCGGTGTGAGATTTGTCATGTTATAATGTTAGACCTTTAAGCTGTTTTATAATTATTTACCGTGGGAGAGCCATGCTTCGGCACGAATGGGTCGGCTCGATCGGAGTGATACCACGGCCTCACAGAAAACAGGTGTATGTATTTACAAAAAAAAGTTTTCTATCAGTCAATCTAGCTTTCATAGTACAAGCTCTGCTTAGTTTGAAACTAGATGGCGTTGTATGTCAGATGTCCAAATATTATTATTATTTGAATGTTATTGTTTTAAGCTCAAGGCTGGTTTTAACTGTATTTATAGGTCAAAACCAACAAGTAAATACAGTGAGGTGTGTTTTGGTTATGTAGATGGTGGTTGCTGTGTGTGTTGTGTTGTTTCGTTTTGTTCAAGATCCATGAACTTTTTTACCTGTTTTGCATATGTTTAATATTGCTGCTTTCTGTAGATTTGTATTTACGGAATCATTTTAATCTATTAATTTAATGCTATGGTGAAGGTGTTCACGTATGACCCTTTTTGTAGATAAAACTATAGGTACTGTGTAAATTCGTTCCCCCTACTTTATTATTATAATAATATTAGTTTAATATTAAAAGAATTTAAACATACATCCACATTTTGACACGCCTTATATTAGCTTCACTTGTATGTTTGTATGTTTGTAACCGACTCCTTTGGGCGTGATTTTGACTGACTTTAAACAGCCCGAATTCGTTCAAACTTTGTAGATATATCGAGGACCGATGACAATACACTAATTTAAAATAAAATAAAAATGCTTTTTACTATTGACAACAGGCACCCAACGCTTTTTTTTTCATATTTATTAAAATTTATTTTCTATTTTTTAGTTTGGTTTTCTACAAAAAGCGTGTTTTTTAGTTTTTTTAACTATTTTTTTTGTTCAATTTTCAATGCTTTTACTCATTGTAAAAACTGGGATGGAAACTGAGGAACTTATTTGAAAGGTATTTTTTCTATGGCTCAATATAATCATATCTAGGTATAGACCATCATCATAACATTACTCATTAGAAAGGGTGAAATTTGACTTATAAACCATGGTAATAATTTAAAATGCTCCTTGTAAAATAGTTACCCATATTGAAATAACGTTACTGATATGTTGTGCCGTCTGTGTTGAACTTATATTTATTTTATTTATTCGTTTTTTATGGCCATAGAAACAGCAATGTCTAAGAAAAAGCGAATACAAATCGCAATCTACGACTACGCCTACCCATTCATTTAAATGCGGGGAGTTAATTATCACTAAATAACTGATATGTAAATAATAAATATAATGGCCAATTCTTAATGAATGTGTACCTACGCAATGATAAAGTATATAAATAGAAATTGATGATTTATATAACTCAATGCTATTTACACAAGGCATTATCATCAATTTTTAATAAATAATAAAATTATGTAAATGCTAGGGGCCGGCGTACGCATACCTATATAATTTTGAGCGACTTGTGTGTGGATTATAAACACAATAAAAAAAAAAACTTCAACTACCTTGAATAACTGTTAAATTAACTAACATAACAGTTACTATTCCTAGTAGTGCTAATAAAATACCAGAGCATATCGACCTTTTTGATATAAATGATGCTTTTTTTTAGTCGTGTGGGTTCAATAGCCAGGTGGGAAGGGGACTTTCAATTAAATGAACACACGAATCAGGTGTATCGTGGAAAGGAAATCCCTGTGAATCCCGATAGAATTAGCCACCTGTTGCTGAACGCGTGGTTTTTTGAATTGTTAAAGGGTTCATCTTCATCAGTCTATCGCAGTTCACTGCTGGACATAGGGCTCCCACAATGCAGGCCACTTTGATCGATTTTCGGCTTCTCGCATCCAACTGTCTGTGTCGTCAAGAGTTGTCTGTTGCTAACTCTAAAAATTTAAAAAGCCACTTCACGCAGCTGCTTGGGGTCTGATACTATTATGACGAATGATAACTATGCCCATCACCCTTAAGCAAGCTTGCATCTCCAGCATTGAATTGTATAATAAAATGATAGAAAAACAAAAAGAACATTGAAGAGACTTAAAATTTGAACTTCAACCCAGGTGTTTGATTATTGTTTGACTGCAAAACATCAAACTTTAAAATGCTGATAGTTGTAAGAGTAATTAATAGCCGCCCAACCTACGAAATGTACCTACTTCAATATTTCATAGAAACTACAAAGTTCTCTGCAAAAATTTAAATGACTAAATGCATTTGTAACTTGTTTAAACAAGTCTTAAACTGAGAAACCCTACGGTGCGCTTGGCCTAACGACACACAAGTCGACACTAATCCCCTTTTTTTCTCTAATATAATAATAATATTTGTTTACACATTTCACACCCGGCCGTCTGATCCCAAACTAGGCAGAGCCTGTGCTATGGTAACCAGACTGCTGATAAACATACTTATATATTTCTAAATACATACATATTATAGAAAAAATACACCCAGACACAGAACAAATGACCCTGCTCATCACACAATTATTTGTCCTCGGTGGGAATCGAACCCACGTCCTATGGCCTAGCAGTCAGGGTCACTAAACCAACAGGCCAGTCAACAGTCTCTGTGCGTAAGTCCCCTCGGATACCACCCACCAGTGGGTGATTATGTCTGACTCGAATCGACCAAAAACCGCACGCCGTCTCCAGGTACCAGTAGCCTGGGAACCAGGTATACCCTAGTAAGGAAAGCCCTGGTACCCCGACGTACCTGGGGCCATCTACGGTTTATAGATGACCACTCCTGTGTGGGAACCCGGATGTTCTCTTCCTGCCCTCGAAGGGCCTGCTTCTGCTAGAGTGATCCCTTAACCAATATAAAACTTACTTTGTATATGTCAGGGTTTTTTTTCATATTGTACATAACTGAATAGATCTATATGTAGTGAAATAATTGCACTAAATAGATCACTGACATCATCGATAAATAATCGTGTTTCGTTGTCGTAGGTCGGTAAACAAGGCGGATGGCGACGGAGGAGGACATCGACACCCTCAAACTATACTGGGATCATTTCTTCAAAGCGGAGACCGGCACTTATGAGGTACTACTACTTATAAGGGACTATTTACATCTATGTGTTTGTGTCTATTTTTTATATGTCAATGATTACAACGTGACCTGTGAAATCTATGAGAATGAATTCTAATTTATTAATTTTATACATTAAATACAGGAAAGGCTTTTTTTTTTTTTTAAAGTATCCTATGTTCTTTCTCAAGAATCAAACTATCTCCATATCAAATTTTATATGAATCCGTTCTGCGGTTTTTGAATCCCCCCACAAACTCCCCTCCCCCCCTTAAAGGATGATTTCTAGGATAAAAACTATCCTGTACTTTCCCGGGACTCAAAATATCTTTATACCAAATTTCATCAAAATCGGTTGAGCGGCTTAAGTGTGAAGAAGTAACAGAAGACAGACAGATTAGTATGGAGTAGATTCCGCGTGCAGCTTCGCCCGCGTTGATTTCGGTAAACGTGATCCTTTTTTCGCCCAGATTGTATAGCATACAAGCGACCTCTACAACAAGAAGCGTTATATGTCAGCCAATTTACTTGAAACCATCATGAGGTATATACCTAATCCTTTATCACACTATCTATTGGTGAAACCGTACAAAAATCGCGTTCATACAGAAAAACAGACGCAAGGACTTCATGTTATAATATGTAAGGATTAATTAAATAATTTTCTCAATACCGCCAAGACTACATTAAAAAGACGTTCTCTATACTGCCCCGTTTGGGCTTCAATTTCGAAATATTTTAATACTATGCACATATTTTAGCAATGCTTTAATGTTTCCGGTGCAAGGTCATTCTGAACAATAAATTATAATAATTAGATATATATACGTGGCTTCTGGGGAACAGTATGATTGTTATACTATGAAATGGATATTTGTACTGTATGTAAACAGAAAAGGCGCTTTTAGTCTATAAACCGTGACTCTTATTGACGGTGACGGCTCATTAATTGTCTACCCTACTCCCAATCCTAATTGGTGTCAATTTCAAAGTGATTTTGGCTGGTTTCTTCTATGTCCAGTCTCAGGCTTTTAGAAGGAAATTGTTTTAGAGAAGAGAAGGGAAGAAGGAAAGTTATGACGATGACTAGGGAGCAAGGGAGCTAAGGATTTGAAAATAGTACTTTTTTATTGACGGGGTGGCTTCTGGAGGACGCTATCGGCGTTTCCATTAAAAACCACCCCGAGAGCCGTCCCTAGGTGTATTCTGGGGGTTGGGGGGAGCCCGGACCATGTGGTTTCTAGGTCTTCGCTCCGCTCTCTACCATGCTTTAAGAGAAACGATACAAAGCATTAATCTGTCAGGGTAAAGAAGTCTTGTGATTAGAGTGGCCACTAAAACAGCAACATCCACTATACACTAAATTAGACTAAAATGCAAAACATCTATGAATGTACACTTTCATTATACGAGTATATACGTTAATGTAATAGCTTTATGAATATGATTTAGTTAGATAGGTATATATTACGTTAACAATGATACGTCACAAGTTACATATGTAGTTAAATTTCTATTAGTTCCGCTACAGTTGCGTACTTGTTACAAATGACTTGCAGCAAAAACTACTTCAAAATTACTTAGCATAGCAATTAGCATTAAAAAATGCTAAAAAAAATGTAATACTATTGCTATGGCTGAGCAATATGATGTGCCTAATATAAATATCATCAACAGCCTTTAAAAGTCCACTTCTGGTCATAGGCCTTAGAAAGGAGGTTTTGGTCTACTATACCACGCTGACCAGACAGGTTGGTATAGGGTTTGTTTCAAGATTTCCTTCTCTTTGCAGTGCTGTTGTCCTGCGTAGTTTGCTCCCTTAGGCGTCTCTTAAGACACCCACTGGATGAATATGGGTGGTGACACTCCGTATTCTTAATCCTTCACAATATCCGTTATACCATTTGGTTACTTACTGAAAAAATGCATCGACTATAAGTAAAGGAATGCATCGCATGCATTTAGTCTGCTACTATGTAGTGATAGGGACTAATCACACCCACACGCCCATCACTGTAACTCCTGTACACCAGGATCCACAGCAGTGACCCACGAACACACCGAGTTATGACACTCGGGAAGTCCCAGGAAGAAGTTTTTTTTTTTTTCTTTTAAAAAGACAACTCCCGCATTAGGAATACATCCTGTGTCGCGGGGTACTTTACAAACATACATGAAACGAACACAAAGAACACCCAGACTCAGAACAACAATTTGTGGATCACACAAAGTGTCGTCCCGTGTGGGGTTTGAACCCACAACACTCGACGTAGTAGGAAGCAGCGTGGCGACCGCTTAAACCACTACGCCATCCGTGCAGTTAAACTGTCTTGGAACCCGCAGCGAAATTAATCAGAAGAAAATTGGAGGAGTTGGAAATACAGTAAATCCACTTCCCTCCTTAGCAAAGCGGGAGACAAAATGAAGTAAAATGGGCATACACCCTTTTAAACAGGGAAGCACCACGGCCACAAATATTACGGGTCCTACGTGAGCTATGTTTGATTTCTATAATATGTATGGCAGAATCGCCTAGACGCACGGAAATTCACCCTAGTTGACATAAGATCCCCATAGTATACCGCCCCAGATGTCACCTGCAAGCTATTCAGCATTATATTACGTTCATTATACCAAAGACTACATTCCCAGAGGATATGATGGGAGAATACTGAAATAGAAAGGGTAGAGAAGGAATTGGAAGGAAAGGAATATTGCTTATACAGATGGATCCTAGTCGTGTTTTGGAATAGAGATCACGAGACGATCTTTTTTTGTTTGAGCAGAATCCTGTTAGGTTCTAATTAATTTATATCACTTCGAAGTTTAAATGTGGAAAATATAACAGAGAGGATTTCTATTTCAAAACCGTAAAATCTATTAAACGACAGTAACAAAGAAATGTAGTCCACTAAAAAGGAAAGTTACGTATATATCGTATTGAGGTTCAATACGCTCCAACGCACGCCATCTCCGTTAAGATGCTTCGTGTTATTCTTTTATTAGAAGTGTGTATTTGATACTTAATACACATACTTACATCCATACTAATATTTTAAATGCGAAAGTGTTTCTGACTGTCTGTTACCTCTGCAGTCTTAAACCGCTGATTCGATTTAGATGAAATTTATTGTAGAGGCAATTTGAGTCCCGGGAATGGACATAGGATGGTTATTATCCCAGAAATCGTCCTTTAAGGGGGTGAAAAAGGGGGTTACGGTTGGTATGGAAAATCAATAACCTCTGAACCGATTTAGATACAATTCGGGATAAGAATAGTTTGATTTTTGGAAAAGGTTACTTGTTACCGCGATAACCGTCACACACGCCGCGGGCAAAAGCTAGTTATGATATATAATATCTATATTCTATACAAGTAAAAGAGAGAGCCGAGGGAGAGCCATACTTCGACACAGGTGGACCGGCTCCACCGGAGTAATTCAAGGCGTCACAGAATAGCAGTGAAGCCAAAGTCCATGTGATTCTAGGGGATGGGGCTGAAAGGTTGGCAACGCATCTGGAACTTAGAGTTGCAAGTGACCCTTCTGCTCCATAACATATATTTACCTCGCGGATCACAGTCCGGTCTCTTGAAGTACACTTAAGGTCTTTAATCACATTTTTATCATATTTTTGGAACGAAGTTTTCTGAGCGTTGCTCTGAGGAGACCGAAAAATGTGTAACAAGACTTTTTTCAGACACTTCTTGCTATACGTCTACCAAAAAGGGAAAGGAATTTCGTTTTGACCGGTGGACCATAGACCCTTCACGCCGTTTTTGTTTATTTTTCGTTCCTGCGTTTATTTATTTTTCGCTATATTCACCACAATATGTGTTTTAATATAGTAAGTATTTTAGGTGTACTAAGTTGTGTGTAAAAGCTATAAGATCCCTGATTCAGTCGAAGAGATCTGTATATAGAACATTTTCCTTACAGAAATCGACTTGGCTGGACTTGTTCCTGGCCGAGTTCCTGATCCGGGTCAACAACGGGGATAATCCCAAGGAGTTGATCAAATTCTGGTAAGCTTACAGATTACAGTTTGTGAACATATCATTTAAAGGGTAAATCTGTAGTATTTTGTTAATTGTACTGTTTTTTTTTTTAACAAAAGTTGGATGTCTCGCAACGCTACACTTTGAAATTAGGAGTCTCTTCTGGAACTTTAATACTTTTGTGACAGTCTCTAATGAAATACTGTATGTGTGTGTGTGTGGTGAAGTATGCTTCATTAGATGTAAGTGACTAATTAACATGACAGTAACTGTTTATTTTTTACAATTTTGTTTAGTCCCGTGAGTGGTGTAGTAACGCTGGTAGGATGCGAGCTGCTGTGCGGGATCCACCGCGTGACGTCATCCATCAACACGCATTACTCGGTGCCACTGTTGTGTTTAGACTCGCCATGCTCCAGCAAACCTGCCCCATCGGGCGATACCATCGACTATGTCGGTATGTACAAAATATGTAGACCCTCCTATATAATATGTAGATTGCGAGATATGAGTTAAGAATGACCAATCAGGTTCTAAGCCTCCGTACGAATCGATTGGTCAGGGGGCGGGGCTTGATCGATGTGTCACTATTTTCTTAACGCGAATGGACTATAGTATTTTCTTGCACATCTTTTGGTCCGTGCCTGGTAGTTTATTTATGCTATGTAAATATTAAAAAATTAAAACTAGGTTTATTTAAAAATATATGTGTTCGTTTGACGGTATGTCTTGCCTATACATAAGCAGAACTGAAAATGATAGCTGGCAAAATGTGGGCGTTAAATATGGCTCTGTGTACTGTGTACATATGTACTCCACAATGTTCATTGATGTAGAGGACTTAGCGTTCCAAATTAAAATTCCCATTTACACAAACAAAACATTGTTATGATGCAGATACCGAAATCAATCCGGAGGAACCAAAAGTTGGTCCGGCGAGTTTGTTCACCCGCATCAACATGCAGTCTTCAGAGGAGATTCTGAGGAAGTACCTGCTCGGAGGCATAGCGTGGCGGTGCCTCGTGCTGCTCAAGGCCCTCGGCGTCGAAGTGAGTTCATCCCGAAATATTCTACTCAGAATTTGTTTGGTTTTAAATATTGCTTTGTATTGTGTAGAAAAGATGCGTCATGTCATCATCAGTTGACTTGGCCCGTTGGTCTAGTAGTAAGTGACCCTAATTGCTAAGCCGGAGGTCGTGGGTTCGATTCCCACCTAGGACCAATAATTGTGTCATGAGCAAGATCATTGGTTTTGTGTTTGGGTGTAATTTATTTGTAAAATGTATGTATTTAGTAATATATAAGCATGTTTAACAGCTGCCTGGGACTGGGACCAGACGGCCATGCCACGTGTGAGATGTGTAAAGTTTTTTTGGTCATAATTTACCTGCCCTGGGAAAGGTACCATATGTAATACTATATAGGGTTTCGTATGGTTTTTTATAAAGCCTTCAGTGCAATCTACATTCTAAGTTCCTGTTTCTGTCCGAAATTTCCGATATCATATACTCTAGTTGCCGCGTTTTATCCGTTTTCCCTACCCCAAGTGTTTCTTCTTTCTTTGTTTCATTTTACATTCTAAAAGAAACTTAGCACCAGGCCGGTGGCCGCCCCCTAATATTATTGGGAAATGGGCAGAATAATCGTGATGTATATGGATGTGTGAGAGACATGCTTCGACACAAATGGGCCGGCTCAGACCGGAGTGTTAAACAATTCTTTCCTGGCTTTGAGGCTACCGGAGCCCTTCCCCTTTCGTGTGGTGGTCACTTATCAGTCAGTTGAGCCATATTTTTTTTACTTGTGGAAACTCCCTCGGGCCGTCACCCCACGGTGGTTAGCCGGCTAGTTGGTGGTGTGTCGGAATACTGACTAAAACCAGACGGTGTGCCACTCTGCGCCTGAAATAGGAGGGATCCAGGAACTGTTGTTATTAAGACATCCAGATCTAAACAGTTGACATTTCCATACCAAGATAACCTATCACTTCTTAACTTTTCATCCAGTGGCGCTACCATCACGTCTCACAAAGAATTAAAATAGATCTTACATCTATTTATTTATTTAATTCTTTTTGCACAAATAACAATTGATTGTACAATGGTGGACTTAATGCCATAGCCATTACCTCCCAGTCTACCTTTGGGTGGTGACGAAATGTCTGAGTAGGTGCATTAGAAATTAAGTTTGTTGTTGTAACGAGATAATGATTATTAAGGAGATGGGCAGAAACAGTGTGACAGATATACATACATACATATAATACAATAAGTCTTGCATTATTTATCTACTAATCAAATACTGAACAAGATCAAAAGTAATAAATCACATCGTAAAGACTACGCTGAGGTTACAGAGTCCATTTTTATTGTCGACTTGCGATAAGTAACTAAATTAAAAATAATTATTTTTTATAATAATTAGGCATGTTTGTTTTGTTAAAGTTACGTCATTTAATTGTTATAATGATTATAATTAATGTAAAATCGTTCTTGAAAAAAGGGGTTAAGTTCAAATTTAGATACAATTACTCCCTTCAAGGTGAGGCCCTTGGAAGAATAGACAGAGTTAAGAATGAAAGTGAATTAAAGTTAGCAACAACTTTCTCTACAAATCATTAAAGTTCAATTTAGATCGTTCGCTAATATGTAACATAAGTGAAATTCTCCTGAGAATATAACGAAATATATAAATATGTTTTTAATTTTACTACCCATTTTAAAATTTTATTTGGGAACATACATTAAAGCCTTTAACAGTACACTGCTGGACATACGGAGGGGTTGGTATAGGATTTGTGTCAAGTTTTCCTTCCCTTTGCAGTGTTGTTGTCCTGCGTAGTTTGCTTTCTTAGTCGGCTTTTACGACACACACGGGATGAATAGGGGTGGTGACACACCGTATTCTTATTCCGTCACCACTTGTCCGTATAACATTACAAAGAAATCTGGATGGGTTTTTTCATTGCATATAGTATAAAAATATATTTTTAACTATAGTTCGGTTTGCTGTGTTTAAGTTTTAGTTTTTTTAAGTATAATTTATTTTCTTGTTTCGTCTCGTAATCGATCCTTTTTTTTTTTTTTTTTTTTTTTTCTCCGTGCGGAAATCCCCTCGGATACCACCTGTCGGTGGCATGTCGTACACGAACCGACTAAAACCGCACGCCGTCTCGGGTACTAATAGCCGGGGAACCAGGTATACCCTAGAAAGGAAGTCCCTGGTGCCCCGACATACCTCGGGTCATCTACAGACGAGTAGACGACCCCTCCTCGTGTGGGAACCCCATGTTCCCTGTGCTCCCTGGAAGCGAGCGCGCTTCGCAACGCGCTCCCCGCCACCCCGGCCTGCTTCTGCTAGGGTGACAGATGGCCTCACCTGTCACCCCCTCGCCTGCTCTTATGGAGGACGGAGGTCGTTCTGCGACCTCCGGCGCCTGAGTCGCCTGCGGTACCTGGCCCGTTCCCGGGCCTGGCGGGCCGGGAGAGTCCTAAACCTCTCCCTGTCCCGCTCCGCCGTCTCCTTCGCGAGCATAACTTGCTCGCAGAAGGAGACTCGTAATCGATCCTTGTGTTGTGTAATACCTCTATGGACCAAAACAAACGGAACACCAAGTGTAATCAATCTATACTCTATATCTATACAAATAAATAAAATTGGAGTGTCTGTTTGTAATGTTAAAATAACCGATTTTTACTAAATGCATATGTATGTTTACACGGTACATATGCTAAAATAATATTTTTTTCAATTTTTGTCTGTCTGTCTGTCTGTCTATCTCTGGCACGGCTGGACCGATTTTGACGGGACTTTCACTGGTAGATAGCTGATGACAGGAGGCTAAGGAGTAACTTAGGCTACTATTTTCGAACTAGCTTCGCCCCGCGGCGTTGCCCGCGGTTATAACAACAAACGCCGGTAACACCGCGGATCTCAGCTAGTCGATAAATATTTAAGTATTTATAGTTATGTTGTTATAAATGTTAGACTCAATGCTGAAGTAAAATAACAGGTATAGCTATAAATTATTACCAAAATAACAATGTATCGTTTGCTCTACAAACATGAAACTAACAAGAAATGTAGTGCGTTGTCGCGGATAGTTATCGGCGGGTCGGCACCCTCTCGACGGAAACTTGTGTAGGTATCGCTCGTGTCGCCCACTGCCTATACATCATCTATTTATTACGTGTCTCATACCAATATAACTGACCCATTCACCAACAGTCAGCGTTCATAATTAATAAATAATAATAATAATAAATTGTTTATTTTCTCGCCACAATACATTTATACATAATTTTAGCCTGTAAAAGGATTATTACAAAATTTTATACTGTGGGAGACTGGTGCCTAAGCTAGGCTAGCTATTTCAGGACACCAGGGTCCCCTCCTTAATTGTATACATATCTGTTAGTATCAGCGCTTTGACAATTAGTTGTGGTCGAACTATTATTATTGTGTGTGTGAGTGGTGTAGGTGTGTGTGTGTGTGTGTGTGTGTGTGTGTGTGTGTGTTCATAATAGTGGGTGTAGGATCGTGATGTACCTATGTTTATGCTAAGACAGCAAGCATCTTTTCAGTGTCGTCGTAAGATAGATCTGAGAGCCAAGCAATTAGGTTTTTACTTATTTGTCTCTAAACATGGCTCTCCCATAACATCCATACTTAATATTATAAATGCGAAAGTGTGTCTGTCTGTTACTACTTCACACTTAAACTGCTGGACCGATTTAGATGAAATTTGGTATATAGATAAATAGATAGATAGATAGATAACTCTTTATTTGCACACTAAATTACAGAGTTTCAAGAAAGGAACACAACGATCAAATATCGAGTGTACAAAGGGCGGCCTTATTGCTAAATGCAATTTCTTCCAGGCAACCTTAGATAGTTTGAGTCCCGGGACATAGGATAGTTTTTTATCTCAGAAATCATCCTTTAAGCTGATCGAAAGGGGGGTGGAAGTTTACATGAGGAATCAATAACCGCTAAACCGATTTAGATTAAATTTAGCAAAAGCTAGTATGAATGTATTTGTTAAAACAATACTTTTTCTGAACAAAAAATACCCTATACTTTTATACCTCTAACATCGGTATCGTAAAAAAATCTTAACGGTCGGTTAAATAGGTAATGTCTGAAAGCGTAACAAACAAACTGACATTCCTATTATATAAGCAAGGTTAGAAAGTGGACGCCAAAGTCACCTTACGGGTTACAACCTATACAGTTCAAAGGTCAGTGCCCTCGTTCAAGTGGCGTATTCATTGATATCAGTATACTATAGACACGTAACTATTTATATATATGTATAGGTATGTATGTTCGATGAATGAAGACACTTTTTCTTTTTTAAAATATCACACGACACAACGAAAACCCAGACTCAGAACAAAATTTGTGGATCACACAAAGTGTCGTCCCATGTGGGGTTGAACTCACAACACTAGGCGTAGTACGAAGCGGCGTGGCGACCGCTTAAACCACTAAGCCAACTGTGCAGTCAAAAGCTCCGTCTTTGATATACCTAGTTTAGGGAATTGAGAATTGATCCTGCAATCCCGCAGTTGCATGCTCTAGCACCGCGCTACATAGACAGACGGACTACAAAGTGATCCTATAAGGGTTCCGCTTTTCTTTTGAGGTACGGAACCCTAAAATCGATAAACCAGACTTCCATCTCACAAGTATAATTGTTACCTTTTGACTGCAAAAGTTGGAATTTCTCTCTTTGATTTCACTAAAGAGTATTTCATCATATGACACGAAATTCAGACTCAAGAAAAAATCGTAGGTACTCCCATCTAGCGTCGTGTTTGTGATTTCTAAGTTGTTCATGAACGGCGGTAGTCACTTTCCACCAGGTGACCCGACTGCTCATTTGCCCTCTATTTCATAAAAAAAAACATATTTTGTCCTCTGGTTTTATCACCTCTTGTTCACATTCCTGATAATAAAATTAAATGTGGAAGCGTACTCCTCTGATTGGTACTCATTTGTTACTCAATCCGATACTGTCTCTGCCAGATGACAACACTAACATATAATATGATAAAATTTGACATAATATGTACATACAAATGTAATAATAATAACAGCTTCACTCATCTCATACACGGCCGTCTGATCCCAAACTAGGCAGAGCCTGTGCTATCGTAACCAGACTGCTGATAAACATACTTAAATATTTCTAAATACATAAATATATAGATATTTGTATAGACAAATAAATAAAATTGGAGTGTCTGTTTGTAATATTAAAATAACCGCTTTTTACTAACTGCATATGTATGTTTACACGGTACATATGCCAAAAGAACATTTTTTACAATTTTTGTCTGTCTGTCTGTTTGTTCCGGGTAATCTCTGGAACGGCTGCACCGATTTCGACGGGACTTTCACTGGCAGATAGCTGATGACAGAAGGAGTAACTTAGGCTACTTTTTTTAGACTAGCTTTGCCCCGCGGCGTTGCCCGCGGTTATAACAACAAACGCGGGTAACACCGCGGGTCTCAGCTAATATGAAATAAATCAATTTATATTTATTGACTAGCTGAGACCCGCGGTGTTACCCGCGTTTGTTGTTATAACCGCGGGCAACGCCGCTGGGCAAAGCTAGTTATAGATAAATTACAACCAGACATAGAACAAATGATTGTATTCATCACACAAAAATATTTGTCCTGGGTGTGAATCGAACCCTCTGGCTTAACAGTCAAGGTCACTAACCACTGGACCAATAGGGCCGTCTAATATATATATATATATATACTTAACATTTTTATGTGTAAATGATAGTGTAAAAAACTGAGTCCCAGCATTGTACGTGCAACAGTCTTGTCTATCCATACCAGTTCAGTATTAGTTAGTAATTCTAATTAATACTAATTTAAAAACAATTAAAACGCTCTGTAACGACGTCCACATAAAATGAAACAAAAACATACTTTAGCGCCATCTAACGGAGACACACTGAACTACGGAGTCACTACTAATACTGAATCTCGCAGTTAAGGTTATCGCTTTGATTAATATACATAGAAATACCCAACATCAAACGTTGTGTATGTCGAAGACGCCATACAGCCACCATGATATACACTCAACATTTTATAAAAAAATTACCATAAAATTATATATGAGTATAATGTTGCAGGGCCTGTCCTGCTGTCGCCAGCTGAGCTCCGTGCTGATCTGGTTGTTCGGCGAGTTGAACGTAGTGCACGGTACGACCACGTCTGACGCCATTCACACGCCGTCGCCGACGCGCACCCCTATTCACCAACTCTTCTCACACAAGTACGTTACACTATGAACACCTGTCATTAGTGCAGGCAAATATATGTGGTGTGGCTAGTATGTTTATTATTATTATTATTTTTTCTATTTTTTATGTTTCACTTCATTTTCTCTTGTATTCGTTTTTTTCTTTATTGTCTTTTCACCTTTTAGTCCTTAATAACGGACATACTAGCACACATCAAAACAATGTTGTGGTATATTTAATACTGCCATTGTATCTACCTGTGAATTGCAAAAGAGTGGCCATGAGTTTGTTTGCCCTTTCTTCTCATAAGGCTCAACCCCTTGGAAACGGGCGGTTGTAGATCGGCACAGGCATATCATAGATTTTGTATGGGTTTGATTTTTGTTAAATTTATTTGGTTACTATTTGACAAAACAGCGATTGTTGCTTTTGTGTGTGTTGATCTATGAGTTTAGAGTCTACATGGAAGACGATTTCAAACAATTTTGGAAATTTTATGAAATAAAGAAAGTTTGAGTTTGAGTTTATAATTATCTCAATTTGTTCAAGCTATGGAATTTATAAAGTGCTATGGTATAATCCATACTAGTATTATGAATGCGACAGTGCGTCTGTCTGTTATTACAGTTAATGCTAACACATTAAATAATATTATAATAAAGATTAGTTTTCAATTATTAATTGAGCAAGCTTCCTTTTAAATCAGTGTTCATTTTTTATAGTTATTTATTTTTGTTTTAAAAGCGCTCCTTCATACGTAATCATCGTTTTAACGTAGTTCGTGCGAATTCTCGGCAGAGCGCGGTGCGTGCGAATCCCGGGGTTAGCTACCATTTAGATGACATTTTTTATTATTTCAATAATAAAAATTCAGTGCAGCAGTTTAAGCGTGAATAAGTAACAGACACACAAGTTTGATTCTTGAGGAAGAACAAAAACTACTTTTTACCGCGATAACCGAAAAACACGCGGGTGAATCCGCGTTTAAAACCTAGTTTATATTTATGGCGACCGGATGGCGTAGTGGTTTGTGTAACGGACTGCTAATCCAAAGGTCGCGGGTTCGATTCCCGCTATAGTGAAACATTTGTGTGCATGAACATTTAATGTTTGATTTGGTCTGGGTGTTTCTATGTATAATAAGTATGTATTTACAAAAAAAGTATATATGTATTTATATCAGTTGTCTAGTACCCATAGTACAAGGGACTAGATGGCGTTGTGTGAATGTGGTAGAATATTATTATATGGAAACAACTAAGTCAGAAAATCAGTAAATGCCTCGTCTCAACTGCGCCTATGAAAGCTGGAAAGGTCAAAGGCCAAAGGTCGCGGGTTCGATTCCAGCTATAGTCAAACATTTCTGTGCATAAACATTTGATGTTTGATTTGGTCCGGGTGTTTGTATGTACAATATGTATGTATTTACAAAAGAAAAGTATTTATGCATTTATCAGTTGTCTAGAACCCATAGTACAAGCTTTGCTTAGTTTAGGACTAGATGGCGTTGTGTGGATGTGGTAGAATAAAAAAAAATCTTATCGTAATCCCTCGTGACACTTTATGAGCACTGTGATTCTCGGTCTAGATTTAGGAGCTTCTAAATTCATCATCATCATCAACAGCCTTTAACAGTCCACTGCTGGGTAGGAGGTTTTGGTCTACTATACCACGCCTGGCCAGACGGGTTGGTATAAGGTTTGTGTCAAGTTTTCCTTCTCTTTTCAGTGTTATTGTCCCTCCCTTAGTTGGCTCTTACGACACCCACGGGATGAATGGGGGTGGTGATACTCTGTATTCTTGATCCGTCACCACACGGACTAGTAGTAATTTAACAGAAATGTAAAAATAACACGTTTATGTAGTTCTTTCTAGAACAAGTAGTACAAACTTTGCTTAATTTGGGTCAAAGTAGCGATGTCTGATATATAATATAATTATTATTCCAGACCACAGAGTTCTAGAACCGGTAGATACAGAAGTATACCTTGGTCCTACACTATATATGTACACAATTTGTATAATATCTTTTACTGTATATTTTACTATCCTAATTGTGTCCGTGTAGTGACGGATTAAGAATACGGAATGTCACTACCCCAATTTATCCCGTGGGTGTCGTAAGAGCCGACTAAGGACAACTTGACACAAACCCTATATTAACCCGGCTGGCCAGCTTTCTAAGGAGAGGCCTATGTCCAGCAGTGGACTATTAAAGGCTGTTGATGATGATGATGATGATCCTAATTAATGTCGGTATTTGTTTAATTTTTATGCCTTTCTGTGTAGATTCCTACGTACGCATGACTGTGCCCTTACGTTTGTCTGTTGTCCTCTATTCGCTCAAGGTTTGCTGGAAGAAAACTCAGTTTAGGGTTAGGGTCGCCTTTGACATGACATTTCCTTGTTACTTATATATATGTATGTGTTCAGTGTGTACAATAAAGAATAAAAAAAATAGAAATAGAAACTGTAGTAATATACAACTTTATAGTTGAGTTGTCAGATCTTCACATGAAGTCCAAAAAATATTCAAAAATTCAAAAGATTTAAACTAAGCTTTTGACCAGCTTATGTGTGTATTTGCCGCATTATCGAAGTGTAAATAACAGTTAAATCTCTTTTATCTCCCTACTTCAGACTCACAGTAAACAGACCTTGTCTGCCCTTGACACCACGACTGTTTAAAATTACGACTGCACTCGTGTAGTTTATTTTTGTCTAAAAATATCGCAAAGCTTATCACAAAGCTGTACTTATATATAAAAAATGTGACTGTTTGAAATAAAATGAGAAAATTCTTGCTCAAATCTTTTGCACATGGATCTTATCCCCTTGAAACCTGTAAGGGGGTACTTTACACTAGGAATATATCCTGTGTCGCGGGAGACTTTACAAACATTCATGAAATAGACACAAAGAACACCCAGAATTAGAACAACAATTTCTGGATCACACAAAGGGTTGTCGGATGTGGGGTTCGAAACAACCACTCTCAGCGCAGTAGGAAATGGCGAGGTGTCAAGATTAGTCCGATTTTGTAAATGGTTTTGTTAATTTGTGAATTATTTCAGAATATGGTCAAAGCAGAAGCCTATTGGTGTGCAGTCACCCAAGGCCCACTCTGCTGCTTCTTCAGAACGAGGATCCGTGACTGGAAGGTAGTGTAGCATTTTTTATAGTAGATGTAATAAAAATATATCATTATTTCCGGGTATCGTTTGCTGTTATAAGTGGTCAGTCTTTTCTTAAATTTCTTTTACACAACCCATTTCTGCCATTGACAGGTCGAGGCACCAAGCACAAATGAAGTTGGGATCACTAGAGCGAAAGAAAAGAAGATTCTCCAAGAATACTGACCAGTCCTCGGAGACCGGGGACTCTAACGATGACCTTCTAATCCTGAACCGCTCTCTAGCCATCAAGGTGTGCTCCCCGAACGATGACTTCGAATACTTCAACTCGAATCGCTCTTCAAATGAATATCCCAACGAGTCTTACTATGGTGACCCTTATTACACTCCACGCAAAGCCAAGCCGAAGACAGAAGATTACATGAACGACAAACACAGAGAAATTATAAACTCTGAAATAACCACATTTCAATTTACTTTAATTATAACGGATTTATTACAAGAGCTCTGTAAAGCAGAAAGTAGTTTTTCCGGCTCAGAAGGATCCCAAATTTCCATGCAGTGTATTAATTTCTCTTTAAGAAATCTATGTTCATTACAATTTACATCAGTGCCTCAATCCCAAAAGGACATGACCCAAGAAGTTTCTAGAACCAAAGTGGCCCTAACTGAACTGCTCATGGTGTCTCTAGATCAAGTTTTGATACATTCGGACCTCTGTGCCAAACTCATCAATAACGGGATCTTACCAATGTTGCTAAGAATTTTAGAAGATGTTATATCAAAATGCAAATTGAATAAACTCGCGCAAAAGAGTCGCAAAGACGATAAGACTGAATCAGAAAACTTGCTCAAATTTGTTTTCGGGATCGCTTACTCGATCACAGCCTTCTTCCACTGCTTGTTAATGCAATGCAGGAGCGTGGAAAAACTCCGGGAATTCACCGATCAGTTCAAACTCTACGGGGAATGTCTCAAAGGGGGTTTGTTAAAAGAAACCATAGAATTAATGATAAGAATACCGGTTGGTGATCAGGAAGAGACGGTGGTGTTGATCAAGAAGCTTATAGAAACTATCGGAAAGTTAATAGTGGGTATGAAGAGGGTTCGAAGCGAGGTTATACATTCCGCGGCGTGCCCGAGGAGTAGGCACAAAGTGTGTAGACAGAGAGTTGCCGCGGGCATGCACCATCACCACGACATCCTTGGCGAGGCCAGCACTGGTCTACCGATGGCTTCAGCTTGTTGCGTATCAGTGTTATATGGTACTCTAACCGCACTACTTACCGATGACGTAGTTTCCGCCGAGGGTGTGTTAAGGAGTAAGGTATTGAAGGTCATGCTGAATTCGGGCGTATGCTGTTGCTTTTCGCCAGGGTTTTTGATGGAGAGTATCGTGAGATTGATGTTGACTCACAGCAGTGTTGCGTCTTTATGCCTTCAAGTCTTAGAACACACTGTATATGGGGAATTAGGCGCAAGTATATTAATAGGCAAAGCGACGGATGTGTTGCCCTGTTCGATATGTGAGCCCTGTGATGAAAAGAAGGATGTCGGGAGAAAGTACTGTTCTCACGGGATCTCTCCTATCGAAAGGCAGAGCGTCGGTTCTTTTCTTTATCATTATAACTCTTTGCTGCAACTGGATAATCACAATAACGTCCTGCATGCAACAGTCAGCCATCTTCTGCGAGTGACACCAAAATGTCGGATGGAAATGAAGTGTGAACTGCTGTTTGCTGTTATCTACCCCACTTTCATCGTTGCTAAACACAGATATATAATCCGAACAGAAGAGTCAGCATATTTTTTAACAGTATCCTGTCTAAACATATTTGCAAGTCTGCTCAATACTGTGCCCTTTGCCGAACAGTTCATACAAAAAGGCGGTCTCAGTTATGTACTAGAATTGGTCTCGTTATCCGAGTTTTCCAATCAATGTTGTTCTATATTAGAAATTGCAATCACCGTCGAGATATTTAAGCTGATGAAGGAGAATTCAGAAATGACTTACTTCAGAGAAATGAGTTCTCTAGCTTCCATCCAAATGCTGTTCAAATCTCTAAAAGAAATGATTGACAAATGTCACAAAATCTACAAGTTGAAGTTGCCCGCCGATAAATACGAAGAGTTGTGCGACGTCACAAAAGAACGTGATATGTTAGCGTTTATGCCACCGGAGACGCAAACGAAAAAACCCTCTTCTCCTCAAACAATAAAGACTACTTTCGTCCAAGAGACTGCTATAGATGAGTCGATTGAAGATCATATAGAGGTTTTGAAGAATGTGTGGACGTTTTGGAAAACGTGTGCGAGTTTGTGTTTGTACAGCCCGATGTTCAGGGAGTACGTGGTGGGGGATGGGGTGTTCATAGACAGTTACGCACTGCTGAAGGTGCTCGTGCACTACGTGTGCAACTGCGAGTGCGGCGCGGCCGAGATGAGGGTGCTCATCAAAATTACTGAAGCGCTGCTCACCGTGCAGCTCTCTGTGTCTGGTAAGTGGAGATCAGAGATTATTATTATTATAAAAAATAATTCAATTATATATCTAAGACACTAAACATCTAGAAGATAGACTGTTTAAATTGATTTTCTTATTTTGATGTGCAACATCTAATGCGGTGAGTGAAAACGGCTGTTCGACGCGACGCGATGTGACAGCAGTATATGTAACATGTAATGCGGTGTGGCGACGCGTCGCCATGCGCAAGTGACTAATACTCTCACGCGGATTTATCAAAATACAATTATTTTTTAAAATAATTTCGATCTTTTACAGCTAGGCGTCCCGCGACGACTCAACTGTTTTTTTGGTTCTTATTTAAACGTGTCTCTCTTTCCAAATTTATTTGCGGTCGGCGCAATCTTTTCCCTTTTTCCTTTCTTCGTTACTACCACATACCAGGTATATTCCATTTCTTTACGGAATTGTTTGTTTCGGCACTGACGAACTAATTTGAAACCCGATGGGAGACCTTTTTTAAGAGGGCCTCAATTCTGCTATTTGATTATTGTATCAATAGACTGTCGATGGAATGTCATTGGAATAGTTTTACACTTCTCACTCTTATTATACTAACTATGTAAGACCAATGGCCGATGACTTGTCACTGATACAAATGTCGTCGATGTCTTTGTAATAGTTTGATAAACGGTACATTTTAAATTTGTAAGAAAATTATATATTTCATTTTCCAGGCATGGCAATGTTGTTGATACCACTATTGAAGACCTGTATTACTATATCGACAGTCTATTGACACTGTGAATTTATGTTAGTAGAAAATTAATATTTTGACCGATGTCAAAGGCGTCTCAATGGCATCGCATGTCAATTGGAATGACAGCGACTTGGCGTTAACATAAAATAGCAGAATTGAGGCCCAGGTCTCACTCAATTAGTCAGAATTGAAAGTAGTCCAGCATACACATGAGAGTAACACCGTTTACCCTTTCCAAATAATTTAATTAGCTAAAAACTCGTTGTGACGTCATCGCCGGTACTGGTCATTATTCAAGCGCAGCTGATCCTTCTGATCACATAACTTTATTAGTGTTAACTAGTTCCGACGTTGCAATCCGACACTTCAAGCTCAAGAGCAGAAGCCCTATAGAATTACTTTCAATAGTACCGACTACTAGATAATTTTATACTCTAAGCAATAGAGAATAGGTTGCAATTTAGATTGGACAGATTCTTCTTGGAGTTAGTCATCTTTTGAGGTTACTACACACTCTGAGTTGAAAATCGAATAGTTGGATATAATTAGCGTTGGATATTACTTTCACAGAGTAAGAGCCGACTAAGGGAAAAAACTACGCAGAACACTGCAGACAACACTACTGCAGAGAGAAGGAAAAACTTGACACAAACCCTATACCAACCCGTCTGGCCAGCGTGGTATAGTAGGCCAAAACCTCCTTTCTAAGGAGAGGCTTATGTCCAGCAGTGGACTATTAAAGGCTGTTGATGATGATGATGATGATGATTACTTTCACAGTAGATTAAATTACAAATATTACAGATATTAAATTATCAGTTTTATTTCAAAAAGTATCTGTCATGTAATTCTAAATTTGTTTTTAAAAATAGAAAACATTTGATTAGATTGCTACGTTGCGATGATCGCTTACTGTCAGGCGGGGCGAATGCTTATTTGCAACTTAATTCGTATAAATATAACATTCAGTGAACTTTTGATCACATTTTACCGCCCACATCACTGACTGATTTTAAATGGTAGTAAATTCCGAGATGTGATTGTATTTTTCGCAGTCTGTATACTTTACATATTCCCAACAGACGTAACATCAGGCCGTTCAAAGGAGACATCTTGCACCCTGGTGCGGGCGGCCCTCTGCTACGGGGAGTTCGCGCTGGAGGGGGGCGGGGGGCTTCGCGCGCTGTGCGAGGCGCTCATACGGGTGGCCGCCGCCAGGCCCAGCGCCACTCACGCCATGCCTCGTTTAACGCATGCCAAGGTAGGAACTTCAAAAACATCAATAACCTAAGAAACACTTTTATTTATGCATTTAAAACAAACAATACTTCCTGGTCACCTTTCCACATTTATGTCTAACCTGATCACCCCTGTCTTCTTTCTTCTTCCTTGGTCTTTTTGATGTGTATAGTGACAAACAATCCCGTGACCTGTCTGGTCTGTAAACTAAATTTCACACTTTCGATAATTAATGCTAATAGATCGCAAACTTTGAATTTGGGGTGAAGATAAGTGAAAATATACAGTTTAATAATAATATTGATAAATTTATTTCAAATAAGGTTGTACAATAACACACTTATATAATAATAATATTGTACCACATTCACATAACGCCATTTAGTCCCAAACTAAGCTGAGCTTGTTCTATGGGTACCAGACAACTGATATAAATACATATATACTTTTTTTGTAAAAACACACATATTATACATAGAAACACCCAGACCAAATCAAAATCAAATGTTCATGCACACAAAGGTTTGACTTGAGCGGGAATCGAACCCGCGACCTTTGGAATAGTAGTCCGTTACACAAACCTCTACGCCATCCAGTCGTCTAATGTCGTCGTTATATGGGCATAAAAAATGTGTACAAACAGAAAAATAAATAAAAATCAAACATGGTAGTGTCAATGGATACTCTGGTACCCATGGTAAGATCGAACTTGTGTTACGGGTACCAGGGCTCTCTCAGCTTACACACTTATTAAATGCTCATAGGGTAGATCTTCTTTGGACGGAGATATAATAATAGTTTAAAAGCGTTAATAAGTTTTAACACCGTACAATTCATTTGTATCGCTTCACAAAATACAATGTTTGTGAGATAGTGACCGTCTTGCTGGAATCATGTATGGTTAGTCAAACGACCCCATTCTTGCAGTATATTTTTTATGAAAAAACAATCCTACACGCATATATATGTACTTTTGACAATATTGCTCTGTGCTTTCCCTTGTGTACAGCACGGTCTCTATCACGCTAGGGTCACGATGATTATGCCTAATGAAAGTACCACACATATACAATCGAGAGGTTGTTTACGCCTTATCTCTCATTCCGGTTTACGTAATATATTAAGGTCGAGGTATACAGCGGACGGGGCGGGACGACAATGCGGCTTGAGCATGTTGTAATGTACTAGTTAATTTAAAAGATTTCCACAGCCCCGTCGCACTCGAAGGCTCAACCGCTCACGCTGCGTTGCCCCGTCCGCTGTCTGTCCCAACTCTTAGGATTATTTTTTATATTAGACAGTTTTTTTTTCTCGTTTAATTTTAACATATTAATAAAGACTGACATCTTTGTTTTTGTGAAATACCTATGTAAGTAGTAATTTAAAAAAAAATGCTTTTAACCTATTGTTTATCAATTTAAATGTCAGCACTATAGTTCCAGGGAAGTAAAAAAATAATAAAAGAAATAAAGATGTACTAATAAACACACATACGCTTGTATCCCTGTATTTAATTGTCTATTTAATTCCCACATTTGCCAACCATGTGTAAAAACACACCTTAGCACTTTGGCCATGAAAGTATATTGAATGCGATTATAGGTAATTATGGAGTTTTCTAGAATATACAGAGGAAACATATTTATAAGGCGCCTTTGGGTGATGCATATTCCACTATTCGATGGAAACTTCTACCACTTGAATCATCTTTGTTTACGATATCGGTGCCTCGTTTTACGGAACTTGTTTAACACGCATAGCATGTATTTTGTTATTATTACGTCGCTTACAAAATTCAAGCCTGGAACATCTATATTTTATAAAATTAAAAAAAAACCTTAAATACGTGTATGGGTATAGAAAACATTAGTACCTAAGTTATTATATTTTAGGTAATAATGTTTTCTAAAATATAACAAAAAATATTGTATGTAAGTGTTAAGTTAACTCACCATTAAATATCAAGTATATTAATAAATATAAAAAAAAAACCTTTTGCCATGGTGTATCAATGAATAATTTTTATATTTAACAAGCTTTTGTCCGCAGTCCCGCTCGCGTGTATGTCGGTTATTGCGTTTGAAATTAGTTTATAGTACTCAGGGATAATATACCTTTCTAACAGTGAAAGAATTTTCAAAATCGGATCAGTAGTACCGGTGATTACCTCGACCATACAAACTCACTAACTTTACCTTTTATAATATTAGTATAGACTACAACTGGAAATAAAATAAGTTGTCTAAAAACGAAAAAATAATTAGTTTTTTAAGTCCATTTATAAACAAATAAACCCACAGTTTTACTAGAAAGTCAAGGCTAATCTAATTAACATTAGAACAAATTAACAGTACACCTAATACCCCAAACGAAACCCCTCGTCAATTGCGACAGTCGCGACTCGATCTCAACTAATGGTGCTTAACGGAAACCGGAATAGCTCGATCACAGACCAGTCTTACACCAACGTTAGAACGTTGTAGTCCGATGTTTAGTGAGTCGGATACTGTCTGTGTTACACGTGAGAGTGATGATTAAAAAGTGAAGTGTGAGGAGACAAAACCAAGGATGTCTAAAAACAGTCATCAGTTAAAGCCATCAGGTATTCCATTTATAATTAAAGGTCTTGAAGCTTACCATCTTCTCACGTATTAGTCATATAAAAATGTAGATATTTTAATATGTATTATAATACTAGTGCTAATATAATAGAACTTAAAACCTTTCGTATTTAATCGTTTGTTTGAACTCTATGGAACCTCCAATCGAATTTGATTTTTTTTATTTGTTTGTAGGTTATAGGGTATACAATATTATGCTACGACTATTAGGAACCGAGCAGTATTTATAAACGTGGAGGAAACTGCAGAGAAAGGATATTTTAATTGCCATTTCGATTAACAGAATCGAAATAAAAGTTAATTTACAATAATAATGCTGAAAGTGCGGTAAAGCATCGTATTCCTTACAATTTTCGTGTTACTAAATATTCGTAAATGGTATTAATAGTAAATTAAAACATCATAAGAACCGGTCTTCTTATTTTAATTTAATATTTAAAAAGGTTAATGGTTATTTTATCAGTATTTCGCGTCAGTTTTGTTCCTCATTTCTCAGTTCTCACCAATGAAACCACAACGGGCTGCATGGCAGGGTACTGATAGTTGTTTATAAATCAGTCAAATAAGGATTAAGTATCAGGAACATTTTCGATTATTTTAAGTAAGAAGGATTAAAACTATGTGTTTTAATTAAAATAAATAAATAAATTGATTTCGGGTCAATGAAGTAGCATATCACGAATCGCGAAAGATCCTGGCCGTGGCCAGGTCGATTCTACGCCACTTTATACCAAATCCAAGTCCTATAAATGAAAAGACATCTTACGAAACCAGGTAACCATAAGTGTGGCAATGACGGTATTTTTCCTCCATATAGATAGATAGGTAGATAGATAACTCTTTATTTGCACACATTTTACAAGTATTATGGTACATAAAAATATCAGACATGTAATGTACAAAGGGCCTTAAAAGCCTTATTGTTAAAAGCAATCTCTTCCAGGCAACCTTAGAATGGATCAAAATGTTTTGGAGAGACAGTAGTAGTTGAAGGTGCAATGGTAAAATTAAATAAATATTTACACATAAACACATATACAATATACATACACATATACCTACATATATCCATATATCTTTCTTCTAATCATATGTAATTGTTTCAGTTATGAAAGGTTCATTGAATGTTAGTGTCATGCCATTAATAAAGTAATATGTACTGTCCACCGTTATCTCAACAGGACGGCTATTGCATAATAAAGAATTCATTATAAACGTCCGTAAAGCAGAGTTTGAGGGGCAGGGCCCATATGAATTTTCTTAAATTATTTTACCCATCATATTAGATGTACATATAAAGGCTCAATACAATATGCCAATTGATCTCCGTGTCCTGTATAGTGTCTCCCCAATCACAGTCTATCCGTTATTCTTACCTCAATTTGTCTTCTTCCTTTGTCCCGTTCGGAAACAATTACACCCAAAGAGGCGTGACGCACGCCAGGCGGCCGGTTCTAAGAAAATTCAACCAAAATACTTTACAATATTAAACGTAGAAGGTTGATTATTGCTACGAACCTTCCAAAGAGTTTTTCGTATACGAGTACGTCGTCGCCGGTAAGAGAGTTCAGTTTGCTCTAGAGAGCGAAAAAACTCGTAGTTATCTAAACGAACAGAGGAGTAACCCAGCGATCTTTGCGATCTCAGCGTCGCATCATCACACATCACATCAACAGCCTTTACCAGTCCACTGCTGGACATAGGCCTCTCCTTAGAAGGGAGGTTTTGGCCTACTATACCACGCTGGCCTGACGGGTTGTTATAGGGTTTGTTTCAAGTTTACCTTCTCTCTGCAGTGCTGTTGTCCTGCGTAGTTTGCTTCCTTAGTCGCCTCTTACGACACCCACGGGATGAATAGGGGTGGTGACACTATGTACTCTAAATCCGTCACCACACGGGCTCTCTCGGCGTATCTATCTGAAAATGAGGAATAGCAGAATCATAGGTGTCAAAGCTTCTATAATGCATTTACTCAGTGACCTGCAAGTCCCGCTCGCGTGAAGTTATGCGTCTTGAGTTATAAGATCAATGTTGGTGCAACATATCGGGTGTCTATGCGGTGTTAGTAAACCACAATACTGTGTAGATGTCACACAGAGTAATACATCACTATTAAGAAAGAAATAAATTATTTATTTTAATGTTTGTACGCAGTATTTTTTTCTAAACAAGTTGTTTGACTAATAAATGTATTAGTGAGTGTAGCCTAGAAAAAAACAGGTTATTGGACTGATTGTCTCATTCTTCTTACAAATCTCAATTTGGTTTTTTCTATTTTAGTTAGGTATAGTTTTTGTTATAAGCTCTACCACCTATCATTAAAGGAGAGTTTCGTTTCTTATTATTGGAACTAAATTTGATTTACAATTAACCTTCCGAATTTTTACTTACTTTAGTAGAAAATAGTTGTATATATTTAAGTTTATGGACTAGGGCCTCAATTCTACTATTTTATGTTATAGCCAAGCCACTGTCTTTCCATTGACACGCTATTGAGTCGCCATTGATATCGGTCAAAATATCAGTATTCTACTAACATAAATTCACAGTGTCAATAGACTGTCATTCATGTCAAGTCGTCATCAATGGTGACTGCACGGATGGTGTAGTGGTTGGTCCAATCCCCACATGGTACGACACTTTGTGTGATCCACAAATTGTTGTTCTGAGTCTGGGTGTTCTTAATGTCCGTTTCATGTATGTTTGTAAAGTCCCCCGCGACATAAGATTTATTCCTAATGTAGGAGTTGTCTATTTAAAAAAAAAGATATCAACAACATTGCCATGCCTGGAAAATTAAATATATCATTTTCTTACAAATTTAAAATGTATCGTTTACCAAACTGTTACAAAGACATCGACGACATTTGTATCAATGACAAGTCATCAGGTCATCGGTCTTACATAGTTAGTAGAATAGGAAAAGTTCAAAACTATTCCGACGACATTCCATCGACAGTCTATTGATACAATATTAAAATACCAGAATTGAGGCCCAGGTGTGCATCGTACCTTTCCGTACTTGATTCGTCTTACATTCCGTACAAAAGTAAATAGTTTTGTTTTCGAACTTGTCATGATTCATTTAAAGCTTTTATTCTCTCATAACTTAAGTATATTATGTGCAAAACATGTGACTAACAAAGATAAAAAATAGTGTTGAAACTCGGTTTGGTTTCACTAAAAAAACCTATCAAGCACCCGTAGTTTAGGAACTCAAAAAAATACGCTCGAATAAAGAAAAAAAAGAGTTCCACTCCATCATCAGACCCTAATTACTAAGTCCATTTGGTGAATCTAAACTCCATATGTATACTAATAGCCATTGAATAGAGCCGGTAGCTAACTCTTGCCTCTATCATTAAATCAATAAAACAAGGGTATATTATTCTGTCCGTTGCATTATAAAAAAAAAAGCAAAAAAAAAAAATGCCTAGTGTGGGAGATGTTTAAAAAAAAAAAAAGTATTTATCTATATCATCTAAGCTACATATGCACATCATCAGAGCTTGTACTATGGGCACTAGACAACTGATATAAATACATATATACTTTTTTGTAAATACATACATTTTATACATAGAAACACCCAGACCAATTCAAACATTAAATGTTCATGCACACAAATGTTTGACTTGAGCGGGAATTGAACCCGCGACCTATGTATAGATAGGATGTATGTTCCGATGTGTTCACTTTTAAAGGTATTTCTAACGCGCACATTATGAAGTTAGAGGTCCCAGTGATTACCCGCTTGACTCTATTAACATGCTCACTCTACGGAACTCGTTTATACTATAATAGTAATCTTATAAATGTCATAGAGCAACACAGGCCATTGGCGCGGCGGACCGGAGTGCTCTATGAAATGTGTTATTTGATTATCTGGCTGCGCCGATCTTAGGATTCAGGAAGGCGATTTACAATCTTTTATTAAAAGAGGATATACATAAATATAGGTATTAATGATTGTTGTCTGTTTCTGTCTATCAACCTATCATCTATAGTAGTATTATCAAGCCCTGTAGCAGAAACTGCAATGAACACTTTATAAAGATGAATCATGGTGAACTCGTAGAAACGTTGTTGGTTGTCACCCTAAATGTTCACCTCGTTCAAACTTAAATTGGACCTGTCGGTCGACTGATACCATAATTGCGCTTACCATAAATCAATACCCTCACGTATGACTATTATTATTAAAAAAAAGTGCTTTCAGTTACTAGTAAGTACTTTGTATAAAGTGATGACGACTACATTCCAGGTTTTCAAAATATTTAGTAGTTTAATATTTAGTTTTAACATTTTAATTTTATACAAATAATTATTTACTGTGTGGTTTTAATTAAACTCACGATTTCTTGAAACATCCCATTCATCACTGTCTAATGTCAAAGCTTGGCTGGCCCGCGCCGGCGCCAAGAGGTCGTATGACACGGTTTGCCGTGTATACCTACTTATAGAAAAACCTATTATTTTTAACTTTTTGCACAAGTACATGCATCGGCGGACTTAATGCCTAAGGCATTCTCTGCCAGTCGACCGATTGGAAGGTGCTGAGAAAGAATGAGGTAGGTGCATTTATGGTAGGCTAATAAACGATAGAGGTTTTGTTAAATATTATATAGTCAACCATTAATTATTTCATATGTATGTGTTTAATATTGTCGCATTTAACAATATTTACTTATTTACCACGCATCTACGTCCAAAGAAAGAAAGAAAAATTATTTATTCCATAAAACAGAATACAAAACATAAAAGGTTATCCTTTTCTTCCCTCCTGAATGCCATCTTCAAATATTCTATGTCCATATTTACTCTATGTTTAAGGCTCATACAATATATACATTTATACACTTGAAAAACATAACTGCCAAGCGCAGTCGCATGCATCCTGCCCGCTTTTTCTGCCATTTCACACATTGGTGTAAAAGTTGCAACCAACCATACCCACCAAGTAGGGTGTATTGCCACCGTTTTGTAATATGAACTGTCCTTAATTACTGTACTTCCTTTGTTGTCGTAGACCAGGAAATGGTAATAAATAGAATCGGTCGAATTACAATCGATCGTCACACACTTTTACAATATCGCAGACGATATACAACGATGATTGTTTTGGAAAAGTGTTTGTAAATCATCACAGAATAGATATTCTTAAAATGTAGCGCATATGTCACTGCCTTGTTCATATTTATATTTATTTATTAGAGTTTTATAATAATTTACAATCATATGAATGGTTGAGGTCGAGCCCAGTTGATGTCCCAGTCATAATGAGCCTCTCAAATAACAAGGCGAACGTAATCCCAGCCTCTTCGAGCTAAAGATTTGCGGTCTATCGCATATAATATAATGTATAGCAAAAACATAAATAAATTATAGTTTAAAAAAACTAAGAGACGCTTTTTCTGTAAGTTCAAAAAGAAAAATTATCATAAAAATGCTTCGGGTGCTAGATCACAATTGTTGTAAAAATATTTTATTGACAGATATTTGTATAAATGAAGTTATTAGCTTTAGTTAGCTTTTTTACGATAAAATGATTTTTCTTTTTGAACTTATCAAAAGTTCGGCTACTTACAAAAGCGTGTTTTCAAATTTCTTTTAAATAATAATAATAATATCTTTACACAGCTCACATACGGCAGTTTAGTCCCAAAGTAGGCAGAGCCTGTATTATGGTAATTAATCTGCTGATAAACATACTTATATATATCTAATTACATACATAAATTACACCCAGACACAGAACAAATGATCGTGCTCATCACTCAATATTTGTCCTGGGTAGTAATAGAACCCACGACCTCCGGCTGAGCAGTCACGGTCTAACTAACTAACCACTAGATCAACAGGCCCGTCACTCGTATTACTCGTCATCCGTCAAATTATAATTTATTTCTACTTTTTTAGTCATTAATTATGATTATTTTCTTATTAAGACTAAAAAAGTACCAAGTAAGTAAGTCAATTATGCTTCAGCACACGCATCTTAGTACGTTTCAAAAGATACTACCGCATTTTTAGGTATGGAAAAAACCGTTAAACCTGAAGATAGGATCAGGATAATCGGCCAAATTTATACAATGATTGTATCGTCATAGGTTCTTGATAAGTGTGCGAAGATTAAATTTGATTCGGCGTTTAAAAGTAGGTCATAAACACGTTCGAAGATTCTGTCTGTACATACATATATAACAAGCTAATAAAAAATCGTCCGCGTGGTGACGGATTAAGAATACAGAGTGTCACCACCCCTATTCATCCCGTGGGTGTCGTAAGAGATGACTAAGGGAGCAAACTTCACAGGACAACAGCATTTCAAAGAGAAGGAAAACTTGAAACAATCCCTATTCCAACGCCTCTGCCCAGCTTGGTGTAGTAGGCCTTAACCTCCTTTCTAAGGTTCAGCAGTGGCCTAATAAAGGCTGTGGATGATGATGGTCGATGAGGCTAATAAAAGCTCTTTAAAAAGGAAATAAAGTTTTCGTTAACAATCTCCTGACTTTATCATAAGGCTCACTCAGAGTTGTTGGACTTGTCTATTCTGAAGACTATCCGCCCCCATGTCCGTGTGGTGACGGATTAAGAAGTCCGTGTGGTGACGGATTAAGAATACAAATTGTCACCACCCCAATTCATCCCGTGGGTGTCGTAAGAGCCGACTAATTGAGCAAACTAAGCAGGACAACAGCACTGCAAAGAGAAGGAAAACTTGAGACAAACCCTATGCCAACCCGTCTGGCCAGCGTGGTATAGTAGGCCAAAACCTCCTTTCTAAGGAGAGGCCTATGTCCAGCAGTGGACTAGTATAGGCTGTTGATGATGATTGATGATCCGCCCCATTCGTAATAAAAGTATGGATTATCATCCAAACTACATATCCTAATACATAATTTCATTTCGATATGATATATAGAAGTATTAACACAGCTAGGTGAGTTAGTTGGCTAATAAATGTTAAAACTTATATTGCAAAAGTGTAATATTTATTGCTTGTATGTTAATTCATTATGTGTAGGTTCATGTTACGGCAGATCACGACAGTGCATCACCATCATTATTAAAACATGTTAGCATTGAAGTAAATTACTTATGAGGCGTGTCTAGTAGTAATGGGCATTAATGCTAATTAGATTTATGCATAATACATGCTAATGCTAATATTATTGACTGATATTGCAATTTCGTTCGAGAAATAATGCAATACACACTTTCTTCGCGATAGGCTAACCTTCGTCAATTCGTCACTTAACACTATCTATTTTAAAAAAATCCCTATCTATTCACAAAATACCTATTTACTACGCACACGTCACACTCTTCAAAACTTCAAATATCTATGCCTACCCTATAATTAAACTTCTTATTAATAAATACCTACTATATAGGTACCAATTCTTTGAACAACTATAAACAATTTGACAAAACACTACGAGAAAACAAAGGCATTCTAAACAATACTAAAACCTCCCGGTCACTTGTAAATGTTAAAAATTCAATGAATGATATTAAAAACATATTTATGGAATAAACAATCCTAAATACGTTAATTTCTTTAAAAATAGACTATAAAATCCTTTGCCCTCTCAATCAATCGCGCCGCGCTCGGTCGACATTCCTCGAAATTTAGCATTAGGAGTTGTATTAATATTTTAGCACGACGATTAAATTAAATTTAGTCGTCGCGTTGATGAGAATGAAAAAGCACACGCTGTGTGAATGTGAGGCATTAACGAATGAAGCGACGAAATTTCGTATACGTTTTAATTCATACTTTCACGACTACAATTAATTTTGCTAACTGCTAATTAAGAATTCACAGTTAAATATGAGTGTGAATACTAATTATTAAATCATGGTTGCCTAGTCCTTGTGACATTGAAGGAATTGCGATAAAATTTTAAAGTTTAAGGTTCAATACTGTTATTAAATACAAATTATTTTTAAATGTATGCTTGGACCAGGTATTGTATAATGCCTCTTTTGTATTGCATAATAATATCAAACGCTATAAAAAATGGCCGAAATGAAGGTCTCCCATAATTTGTCGCCTGTTAAAATCTGTTAAAACCGACCCTGAAATATGTAAAACCTATTACATGCATGTTTCTGTCAAGTCAACATTATTGTTGTACTGTTTTTAAAATAAATCGAACTTTATTTCAGTTTTTTTTTATTCTATGTTTTTTCTATACTTTTATTAATTGCAATGCGAACCGCGCTTACATTCCGACCCCGTAATATTGATAATATGTAGTGCGTGAACAGGTGCCGCCCTTGCTGTGCGCGTCAGGGGGCAGCTCCGTGGAGTGCTCCTCCAGCGAGGACAGCGTGGCCGGGCCCTACGCCAGCGAGCACAGCGAACCTTACACGAGCCGGCCTGATGAGGGTTACGAGGTGAGCAGATAGCCCCGAATATGGACTGTCATTTTCTTGTATCTTTTTTTAATTAGGTAAAAGACTGTTAATGAAAAAAAGTATTTAAGTATTCTATCAGTCAATCCAGCTTTCATTGTACTGCTGATTAGTTTGAGCCGTCTAACGCGAGACTGTTAATGTGTTGTGTATTATTATTAGTGACAAAGACCTAGTCTTTAAGAATTTGATACAAAGCGTACTCAATTCACGCTTTACATATTTGCAGACCGCAAGTATGGTGCAATGGTGGAAGGGGCCTTGCAACTGAACTTTGTGGGCTCAATTCCCACTCGTAATACAAATCTGTTTGATTCTCGAATAATTTGTAATAAGTGTATTATTTGTGTCCGATGTTTGTGAAGTCCCCCGTGATACAGAAATCATTTATAGTGCGGGAGTAATAGATCGTAGGAGTAGGAAAATAAATCATTCTCGAGTCTAAGTTTAATATCTCGACTTATGAAAACAAATTCCAAAGAAGTTAGGTCATAATTAGAGTTCCGTGCTCCAAAAGGAAAAAAACGGTACCCTTATACTCGTAGGATCACTTTGTTTTCCGTATGTCTGTATATCAAGCCCCTTAATCTCAGCAATGCGTGGTGGTATCGAGTTGAAATTAAAAATATACACTCAAGTCTACAATCCCTTGAAGCTGTAAAATAATCAAACTTCTAAGTTAACGAAAAAAAGTTTATGCCGCAAAACGCATATTTCGATACTCTCCTACCTTCCAGTTGATCTAAAACTATGAAATTTGGCAAGTAACATGGTCTTATACTTCAAGTATAATAAAATCTGAAAAGTATATATTTGTAATTAAATCATAAAAGACCTATTACTAAGCGTTCCATGGATTCACCGTATGGTTGCCGGGTCCATCGCGTGATAGATGGGGGCAACACATGCGACTTCAACAGCGCCTGGGACTTGCGCCCCAGGTAATGCCGCTTTGGATATTCGTACAAGAAAAGAGCTTACTGAAGCTCTTGGCAATCCAAGGTCTTTAAGCAGATTATGGAGGGATTTAGCTGGTATACCCCTCGCACCCACTTCCACAGCATACAACGCAACGACATAACCATTTTTTGTTTTTTTCATTGGTTAAGTGAAAGTCTTTTTAAAGTGTGGTCTTTATCGATGTTCTTTTTCACGGCACCGTGAGTTCTACTAGTACTACACGCTAAATTGAAATTGCATAAAGAAATATGGTTGGTCTGAACGCCAAGGCAAAGATATCCTCCGGTATTCTGTAATGATTTTCATACGTGTCCACTAATAATGTCCAGTCACTGGCAGTACATATAATTAAGATTGGCTTTTGTGGAGTCTTTTTTGTTGAGCCTTCCTTTACAAACGCGATGTTTGTGTTCTTATGTTTGTTGTTATTCCTTTTTTCGCTCTCGCCAGCGATAAACTTATATCTTCGCGTATGATTTGTAATACCCTATCATGGCGACGTGTATCTTTATTATCGTATAGTATCTTTATTTAAGTACGTAATCAATCATCAATGTACAAATTCACTTATAACACAATAATAGAAGTAATTATAGGTTTTGGCAACTGAATTTCGGGCAAAGCTTGAAAGAAACTGTGGGACTCGATCCCTGAACTATTAATTACATGTACCTACAAATTTGTACGGAACCCTCAGTGGGCGAGTCCAACTCGCACTTGTCCGGATTTTTTTTTAAGAGTCAAAATCTATATTAAATTTATACCACAAAGTTTAGTGTTGTTGTTACTGGTCGTTCTTTCACAAGCTGTTATGTAATGATTTGCCTTATGTGATATGATGAACGTTTGGCGTTTAGTTTTAAAACGTAATAATAATATTAAATGCGAAAATAAAAACAAATCTTATTTCTAAACGTCTTCAAAAAAGGGAAACTTTCAATTCGATTGTATATTTTTTTATTTATGTTACGCAATATTGACGCCATTTTTGAATCGATTTCAATTATTCTTTTTTTATCTTAAGTAATAAGAATAATAATATTCTACCACATTCACACAACGCCATCTAGTCCCAAACTAAGCAGAGCTTGTACTATGGGTACTAGACAACTGATATAAATACATATATACTTTTTTTTTGTAAATACATACATATTATACATAGAAACACCCAGACCAAATCAAACATCAAATGTTCATGCACACAAATGTTTGACTTGAGCGGGAATCGAACCCGCGACCTTTGGAATAGCAGTCCATTACACAAACCACTACGCCATCCAGTCGTCCAAAGTGGTTCACCTCATTTAGATTGGTTTATTAATGAGTGTGTTACGTGATTTTTTTTTAAATGTTATGCAATCAAACTTGGTCCTATTTTATTTTAAAGGTTCCACCTCTAAGGGGTTACTCACTGCAGACTCGGTCATAAATCAATGGACTTAATCAATGATGAAGTTTGATAACTTGATAAATTAGACATAGGATGAGCATCAGTGCGGAGCAGATCATCAGTATAATTATGACCACGTGATTTAGGACCGAGCCTGCAGTTAGAAAATAATTTAACGATAGTCAGTATGTTATTTGTAAAGGTAAACATAAATACGAGTATGATTGAGACGCAGTACTCTTAAAATCTAATGTTGTTATATTTTCCTCAGGCTGACGTCGAAGTGGGTAAACTGGACCTACCACCCCTATACAGGTTGAGGAAGTTATCAGGGTCTTTGTCTACTTTAGCATCAGGTAAAACATTTTATAGTATCATTACAAAATGGTAAGCCCATGTACCTTGTATTGGATATCCGTGTGGTGACGGATTAAGAATACTGAGTGTCATCACCCCTATTTATCTCGTAGGTGTCGTAAGAGCCGACTAAGGGGGCAAACGGGACAACAGCACTGCAAAGAGAAGGAAAACTTGACTCGAACACTATACCAACCCGTCTGGCCAGCGTGGTATATTAGGCCAAAACCTCTTTTCTAAGGCGAGGCCTTTTTACATGACATTTACTTATTACTTAAATATATTTATTTATTTATTTACACTTCCTGCAAATATATTGGCATAAGGCGGACTTAATGCCATAGGCATATTCTTCCAGTCAACCTTGGGGTTATGCATATATGTATGTGTTCAGTGTGTACAACAAATAATAAATAAATAAGTTATTTGATAACTAAATGTCTAATTTTATTTTTTATTATAAATTTTATGGACATAAAATAATCATATTTGACATTTATGTCTAAAATTTCATTGACATACTAATGTTATGATGTACTTCTTATTAATTTTTACCTTTTCTAAATAATTTGAAACTATTCAATTGCATAACAGATATAGTATGCCACGGCATGCCACAGCATACCATGTAATGTCTACCACAGTTCTGTATATGCCCAGTTGCTCATAACTTTTGCATTGTGCAGAGATGCAGCGAGCACCGTGCGAGCTGAGCGCGGAGTGCGCTGAGTACAACAAGGGCGCCGAGCTCGCGCACCCAGAGCTATGCGTTATCGTCGTCGATATCCTCACACAACTCATACACAAGTATGTACAAATTGCTGTAGCACTCTACTCTCTCACTCTAGACGGATTAAGAATACGGAATGTCACCACCCCTATTTATCCAGTGGGTGTCGTAAGAGCCGACTGAGGGAGCAAACTACGCAGTACTGCAAAGAGAAGGAAAACTTGACACAAACCCTATACCAACTCGTCTGACCAGCGTGGTACAGTAGGCCAAAACCTCCTTTCTAAGGTACTGTAACTTGACTGTGACTTTCAGGTACTGGATTATGAAATATCAAAAACCAAAAACCAAATCAAAGGCCAAAACCTCCTTTCTAAGGAGAGGCCTATGTCCGGCAATGGACTATTATAGGCTGTTGATGATGATGACTGTAGCACCACGAGATCACAGTACACACTTATTTCAAACTTTGTATCTACAAAGAATTTGTCATCTTCCTTATTACTCTCGTTTCATTTCCATCGTCGTGATGTTTTACCCAATGACAACCTTCCACTTTGACCAGGTGTTGGGTGTGAAGTTACTTTTTATTACACAAAACAGCAATGTATTAAAAACTTCGTATAAAACGCAGTGCAGTAAACATAGTACAATATTTCACTTAGTCGAGTGGGTGTCACTTGGCGCGCTCGAACGACTCCAATTGGTTGAAGTCTGCTCTAACTTGTTATAGAAAACAAGTTTTAAAATTTAGCCAATAGGGTCGAAAATACAACAGAAAAACCATGTCATAAGGTCCTTAAACAGTGTGTATTGTTCTAAGTGTATAATATAATATTTTTTCTCATCGTTTGTTTAAACCTCGCGCGCTTATTAATCAAATGAAATAGTACTGAAGTAATACTGCAGGGATTGCGTGGTTGTGGTTTAAGCAGATTGGACATCCAATCCAAAGGGGACAACACTTTGTGTGATCCACAAATTGTTGTTCTCAGTCTGGGTGTTCTTTGTGTCCGTTTATGTATGTGTGTAAAGTTAAAGTTAAAGACAGGATATAAAAAAGATAGCGCGTGATTCCTCCTATATACAAGCCTCTTTGAACGAATCCCAGGAAATCAAGGTGACGAGAAGTTAATACACATCGAATAATAAATATTTCGTTGACATGTTGATAATATTTTATATTTATTAAAATATTGAATGAATTCTTAGTGTTTTCCCATTAACGTCAATTATAGTCGGTCACTGACCGCAGATCGTGACAATTATAGCGGTAACCTGTAGATGTCAACGAACTGCACACCTATTTGAACTATTGCATTATAGATAATGTATTTATATGTCTGCGCACTAAGCGATGGTCGGCCTAGGTAAAGATCTTCTATGATTGACATACTTACATCCCGGCTAAGAACCATTTTCTGTATTTACTTAACTACTATTTATTACTACTGCTATTTAAATAGTAAACTAGAGGAGGGAGATATATATATATATATATATTGGTCAAACACCCTCTGCCCCTCCTTCTTTGGTGCACCACTCCCTAAAAATTAAAACTTGTAAAACGTATACAGAACAGAAGGAGACAGAAGGTGAACAATCTAACTCCT